>JAKWJA010002499.1:35208401-35946203 GCA_027704765.1 Solanum habrochaites | reverse complement strand
TTCTCATCATTATTCACATACCAATTCAAGACATCATTCACACCAAAACAATAGGATAATATTACATTTCTCATCAAAGGTTCAAAGACATACTTATGTAGGATCAACAAGAATATTGTCCATGATGACGTTTTGAAGACTACCAAAAAGAATCCTTAAGATCTTCCTAGGTTTAGGTTATGCGTCAAATTGTAACATTCGAACAAATCATATGTATAATGAAGAGCCAAGTATGCCCTTAGTATAGCCTTTAGGGGTACATAGTCACCCAAATGCACAATTATTGAGAAATATTAGGCCATAGTAAGAAAAAATTGGCTATGCGGATATAGCCAATTTTTCTATAAAAAATAAGAAATAGACTTTGGGGTTGCTATACCCAATCTAATAGGCATTGAGAAAGAAGTGTACCGACATGAAGAACCTAAGATCAGAATTACAGGGCTGTTTTCTGCATAAGGTATGAGGCATCCCTAGTGTCAATCCTAGTACCATAGTACATAGAATGATCATTAAAATGTATGATATATTAAGTAGTAACCAAGGACATGGTTAGGGTCCTTGCGGACCACTAAGAATATTCCAAATACGGACATAAATAATAGTTAGTTGGGGGAAACTACAACAAACCACACCCTGCCCTGCAAGACATGGTGAAGAAGCTGTCAAATGAGTGGACCACCATAAACAATCGGTCCGGTTAGTTAGGGACAAAACGTGGTGCACAAGGGACCCTTCATGGGGGAATAAACTCCATTAAATTTAAACTCTCAAATACATCCCTTAAAGAACTAAATAACCTAGGAAGAACGAAATGGATCCATTAGTGACACTCGACAACCTAGGACCAAAACCTGGTTGACGTAGCCTAGTAATAGTGAAGTGACAACTAGTAACTAACCTTAGAATGGTCCAAAGCGTTTGTTGTGGGTCTTACCAAAACTTAGGGGTTATTCAGTATTTAGCTATATTAACTAAATTAAATAATTTAGTTAGAGTAAAATTATTAAAAGGTCTAAAAATGAAAATAAAAACGGAAAATTTTAGATTTCGGTTAAGACACGAAAGGGGAAAGCTAGTACTGAAACCTAGGATGGTCCAAAAAAGTTATGAAGATACCAAACGACTTTAGGGTACTTTAATAATACCCTAGGATACATAATATTATTTTAGAAACGTAATAAATATTTTGAAAGAGTGACAAACAAAAATTACAAAACAATTTCCAAATTTTGGTTAAAAAAAAAAGGAAAAAAGACAAACCTCGTGCTAACGTAGGATGATTCAAAGGATTGGTTTATGGTCCTAACGACTTAAGAAACTTAGTAATATTTACCTTAAGTTCACATTAATTTTGAAATTTATCAAAAAAAAGTCCCTACATTAACCTAGTATAATTCCATAAACAGCCTTAATACTTAATAAGGACGGTCCCTAGGATTAATTATATTCCAACGACTTAGGGGGTACATTAATATTACCCTAGGTCCCTGAAATTCAATTATATAAGGATTTAATTAATTAATATAAAGTCTAAAGGTTAAGAAACAAAGTCAAACAACAATTTAAAGCTTTGACGGAAGTGTTATGTCTCCTATACTTTAGTTCAACTATGGAGGGACCTTCTGGGAATTGGTTAATTAGTTTATTAAATAAAATTACCAAACCTAAAGTGGTATAAGTCAAGATTCATTTATTAACCAAACCTCACAGTTCCTACTCAAAGAAAAGTCGACGCAAAAAACATTAAGCAACAAACACAAGCAGAAAGTAGAAAAATTATCGAATTCTCTAGGGAATTAAAGGTTTCTTCAAAGTTTTGTTCAAGTGGTATTTATGGTAGATTAATTATAATAAGGTTATGAGTTTCTCTACCTGGAACTGTTCTCCAAGAGACTTGCTTTTGACGCAAAGATCTTGAAAACTAGGGTTGTGTCGTCATTGTGTTGACTCATTTCCCTGTATCCTTGTTACTGATTTCTAATGTGCTGAAAAGGTTAGAAATCATTGGTTGGTATGTGGTTCTGGCTAATCTTAATGTTATGGTTTTTGATTAATACTGATTGAATGAACCTAGAATTGGAACTCGTATCACACTAAGTGTTATTATGTGAATTAAAGAATGATTACTATGTTGAGAGATACTGTCCGAAGAGTTACACCGCCGCTCCCCCGCACAGATGTTTACTGTGTTGTGATCTAATATTCCGCTCTACATGCGTTATAAAGATGATATATTCAGGCAAAAAGCTAATATTATTATGTCAAGATGGTTTAAAAATCGTATGCTAATGTAATGTTATAAGGTTTGCTAAACAGATTCAACATGATATCATAAGTTGACTGATGTTTGGGTATGCCGTAAATGGCTACCAAGTCTTTCCCAATAGTTGAATGGAATGGTGACATTATGCTTTTAAATAATGATGGAAAAATGGTAATGAGAATACTCATGTTGAAACTATATTGAATCAATGTTAGGCTTATGCCAATAAATTTTCTATGAAGTTCATTTTAAAAATTTTCTAGGACAATACTAAAATTTAAAAAATCTTATATTCCCAATATAATGGCAATGTAAGAAGCATGAGAAATAGAAAAAAATGTATCCATCTAAGGTATGTCAATAAGGGGACATAGTCCAAACATATCCTATAGTTTCGTATATGACTTTAAAAGGTTTGAATTCAAGATGAATAAGCAAATCTAAACTAATTCGATGGAATCTATAACTAAGGGTATTCCATTTAACTGATACAACTCTAAAATGCTCTAAAAGAATGGGTGCTATTAACTCCATGAAACTCATGAATGAGTGGTTATTGTCCATAAACAATGATAGTGAATCTACTACAAAATTAAAGTAAGAACGGAGTTATAAAAATAATAAAGGGCTCAGTAACGTAAGGAGGACAGAATTGGTGTTAAATGAGTGAGACAAGTCATCAATTACACTTAAGCTACTATGTTAAAAGAATAATGAGTATGAAGGTTTTAGAATATGTGAGCCCTTCATTAACACAAAGGATGATCTGTAAGAAAAATTCCATTTCATCATTTAAAGTAAGGATGACTGTTCTCAATAGAATAAGTAAATATTAATCAGAAGCAATCCTCCATAATGCTTGAGTCAACACTAAAACATAAAGAATAAATGAACATTCAAGTAATGAGCGTGATTAAGAGGGTAAATCTAGGATGCTAATGAAAATGGTTACAACCTGATAAGAATTATAAGATTGATACTGGTGAGACAAGTCTCAAACCAAAAAAAATGCCTCAAGTAAATGTCAATAAAAGTACTCACCAATAGAGTGTTTGATATCAGAGACAAGTCTCCAATCATACACTATATGTAGGGTAAGGAAAATTCGAACTTAATACTAGTGATGAGATGAGAAATATCTAATAGTAGGATTCACATTGATATACGACAACTTCCTTGATGTATGAGTTTATCGTAATGGAACATTTAAACTGAGCACCAATAGGCTAGCTATGACAGGTAAAGCATTCCGCTTCGGGAAGGGCGGACGCTTCAAGTTAACTATTTGATGGTGTTGAGACTATTCGGCATGCCGAATAATGGTATACTTATATCTCCTAGCTTTGAACTATATTTCTGAATATATGTATTTAGAAGGTTGATTCCTATATCGGCTAGAAGGTTGAAGCAATTGGCCTGGTGATCCACCTCTTTTAAGGGTGGGCCAGATGCTGGTTTTTCTGATGATGATTACATTGCTCTATGTGGGTTAAGGTTAAAGTTCAACAAAGAAAGAATTAGGCCAGCCTCAAATTATGACAACAAATGAAATGAATCATAACACAATGGGGGGTGTCAAGGACAATCAGGGAGGTGAAATCAGATTCAACTAATGACATTAGGTCAATCTGGTATTGCACTTCATGAATCCCGATCGAGAGTAGTAGTAGTAAAATTCATCTAGGTATAGCTGTGTGTACATCATCCTACTAATGAAAAAAGAATAATGGAGGTACGAAATGAACAAATGAGCAGACCTATGTTTTCGAAGGAAGGCCCTCAAGTTGAGGTCCCATATGTTGCGCCTTTTGACGATTGCTTATCCTTACATCAACGATTCCATAGTCTCGGTATATTAAAGCATAATATATAAAACATCAAAGTAATTAGATCAATGTAATGATAAATAGAGAATTGCTTAGAAAGGTAAGGAATATATAGTCTAAAGAATGACTCACTATAAGGTAGGGACATCATTCCTAGTCCTGATTACGTACATGGGATCATTGTAGTATGGGATACAATAAATCATTTCACTTGTACGTAAACATAGGACAAAAAGAATTTGGAACCACACAACAGAAAATAAAAAGACTTAAAAATAATCTAAGTGTACAAAGAGGAGCTCTCGTCCTAGGAGGATAAAAAATCTCAAATCTTCGCCAGAGTTATTCTAAAATTATATTGTTAATACTAATGTCTTGTTGTCATATACAAAATGAGTTTTGTACTTTGAATGCGTTAAAATACATCATATTTATACAACAATTCACAACTAATAATTTAGGAAAGTTTAATCACTAGGTTTCCAAGAAATAACATGTTGTTTAGGAAGAACATTCTATAATAATGCATAGACATATGTGTATGTGTGAATACACCCATACTTAGTACAAGAGGTGTAATAAACACTACTATTTAATATTTTATAGATGCAGGTTAAGGGATAGACTGACGACTCTTGCAACGGATTGGAGATCAATGTGTCTCCCAATAATTTGGTAGGTCCTCTTAATTTCGAGGATGCTATAGTATAAGTCTAGCCGTAGTTTTAGAAAATTTTTAGTGGATGTTGTCCCCAGCGTTTCTTTCGTACTTTCATTTCTAAGCTTTTGTAATATTGTCGTGTTTGGCAAACGTATTTATGATATATCGTTATTCTGTTTCAAATCGGTTCTTATGATAGATGGTTGTTACATATATTTTGAGCGTGGCCATATGATTATTCGTAAAATAAAGGAAGTCTATGTATACTTCAACACGTTTTAAAAGATTTAAATTTTCTCTAAACTTAGCCCATATGATGTGATGATTGCAACGATTAGGTTGTCACGACCTTTTGAAAGTCAACGACGCCCGTTGCGATTCTGATCCCAGAATTTGGGTTGTGAGAAACTTTGTATCAGAGCATGAGATTAAAGTACCTATGAACTAAAGATCTACGCAACTACATTATGTAGTTTCTATCTTATGGTTGTGAAGCACACCACAATCATGACTTAGAGACTACGCAATGATACGAAATTCTCTATTTTTCTACTCTTTATCGTGCTAGTTAGATCTTTGACACTTTGTGTCAGTATAAGTATCTAACTTCCTTATTTATGAATGCGTAGAAGAGTACACAAAATAATTTGGATGATCAAGTGGACTAAGGCGCTATAATCAAGATCTTGCCTTCCCAAGAAGGGGCAATAAAGAAAATGTCCAACGTGGACGAAAGAGGTGTGGTGAGTGTGGTTGTTCGCTTTGATTTGAATGTATGGTAATGTCTAAAATCCTGCTATAAGTATTTATGAGGAGGCAAGGACTATTTTGGCTGCATACAAACTCAAGATTATGGCTTAGACATGGATTTTCTTCATAAGTGGTATGTTATAATATTCTACAAAAAACAGGGTAGTAACGCTTTACTTTCCAAATAAGTTGGGCGTAAAAAGGAGAAGGGTGTGTGGTTCAAATACAAACATGCCAGGCCAGATTTCAGTCTTGGAAAAATTCTATAGCGTTTAAAACCCCAGAGAAAGCGGTTCTACGCATTAAAGGAAGAGAGGAAGAAGAGAAGGTTCACAGATGTGGAGAATGATAACTTTTTGTCTTGCCTTTCCTATGATGAATTATTAGATCTAGGATCTACCTTGTCTATGGTTAACTCCTTTTGTATAATCAATTTGATTAGTTCCTGAGATCATTCATGAACAGGATCTTATGTTAGTACTCCCTAGGAGACAGTGTAGCCAAAGGGGCAGGAGAGAATAGATGAATAGTGGCAAGTCCCTTGAAATTAGTTGGTCAGTACATTAGGTGAAAGTCTTAAGGACAAATAAGATTTTATCTAAGAAGTATAGATACACTCTTCGTAAGTTGGTTATTTTAGAAACACTATTTTATGTGCGTTAGTGGATTGATGTGGTAAGTCCCTAATTGTGTGTCTTATAATAGCACTAAGTGATTTAAAATGAAGTTATGTTGCATTTTATGTTGCTGTTTTTGTGTAGCATAGGCATGTTTTCTATGATGCATGATTAGTGATGTCCATTAAGTTAAGTGTGATTGAGAAAAAAAAATCCCAAATCTAAAATATGAAGCTTCGGATAAACTTTAAAGATATGCATCATCCAAATAAGTGTAAATCAAATATTCACAAAAGAAAATGTTTAAGTATGACAAAGTAACTTTCGAAAATCACCTCTTTGTTTAAATAATGTGTAGAGTGTTTCATCGGGGGAACGAACGTTCCTTAAGGGGGGATAATGTTGTAACTTTGAAAAATTCATATGTCTAATGAGAGACCGTAATGCCCGTAGCCTGTAGGGGAGGACATAGGCACCCTAAGCCCCAATATGGAGAAATAATGGGAGTATTGGAGAAAAAAAAGGCTTAGCGATATAGCCACAATTTCTATATACGAATAAGGAAATATACTTTTAAATGAATACCAAAATAATATTCGTTGCACAGAAGTATACCTAAAATGAGACCTAAGATAAATAAAGTGTAATATTATGCAGAAGGAGGAGGCATCAAAGTTGTCAAGCCTAGTAACATAGTACATAGCACATGATTATTTAAAATCATCATGTATATTAAACATTGCCCATGGACATGGTGAGGGTCCTCGGGATAATAAGTAAATATTCCAAATAGGACATAAATAATATTTAGTTAGGATAGTTCAACCAACCCATGTGCACGCACATCTGTAAGACATGTGAAGAAGTTGCCAAAGGAGGGGACAACCCTAATCGAATTAGGGAAAAACATGTACAAGGGACCAATCCATGAGTGTCCTAAAGTCCCTATAAATTATAGACTCTAACCTACTGAACTAAATATCTAAATAACCTACTAACCGAATATGACCCATTAGTGCACCCGACAACATAGGACAAAAACTGGGTTAACACTATCCTAGTACTAATTAAAGAGACAACCTAGTACCTAACCTAGGATGGTCCAAAAGGTTAGTTATGGTCCAAACAACTTAGGGTTACTTTAGTAATTCCCATAGGTTACATAATTAATTCTTTAAAATTAATTAATTAATTTAAAAGGTCTAAAACCGAAAATAAAAATGAATATTTCATATTTCGGATATGACAAGAAAGGCACAAACTAGTACCTAACCTAGGATGGTCCAAAGAGTTAGTTAAGATCCTAACGACTTAAGGGTACTAGTAATTACCCTAGTCTAATTAATATAATTAATTTAGATACTTAATTAATTAATTTAACGGGGAGAAACCGAAATCACAAATCAATTCTAGATTTCGGTTAAAATAAGAAAAAGACAACCTAGTACCCTAACTAGAGGGTTTCAAAGTATTTCGTATGGTCCTCCCAATGCATATAACGGTACATTAGTAATTAATTAGGCAACTATTAATAAATATAAAATGTACTAATGGTTTTAAATGATCAAAATGAAATCCTTCTACTAACCTAGTATAACTTCAACATAAAAATCCTAGTACTTAACCTAGGATGGTATTAAAGGGTGATTATAGTTAGAAGGACATTAGGGGTCCTTAGCACTTACAAATAGAACCCTAATTTAATTAAATTAAGGATTTAATAATTATATAATCAAAAACAATTTACCGAAACCATTTGTTAACACATTTAAACAATTTGAACTAAGTGTTTGTTCTCCTATTTTATTAAACTTAGGAGACGGCATGTTTGTAATTTATTAATTAGTTTATTAAATTAACTCTATTAAACCAAGTGGTAAAATCAAGATAACTTCTTAAACCTAAAAATGACGTTCAAACTCAAAGAATAGGCAACGCAAAAATAGTAGGCAACGAATGACAGAAAAGGCACAAAATTTATCGATTTCTCTAGGGCGATTTCAAGGTTTCTTCAAAAGTTCGTTCAAGGTGGTTTTCGTAAATTAAGTTCTACATAACTTATGATTTTCTCTCCTTGAATTATTTATCCAAGATAATTTTTTTTGAATGATTCAAAGATCTTGAAAAGTAGCGTTGATTCCCGTCGTTCTTGTCGAACTCGTTTCCCTAGTATGCTTGTTACGATTTCAATGTTAAATAGGTTAGAAATAATTTTGTTTGTATGTGGTGCTGGCTGATCTTAATGTGTATGTTTTCTTTGTTAAATAGTGCATGAATACATATTAATTGGACTCATTCAATGCTAAAGTTTTAGTATGAGAATTAAAATGATTACTATGTTAATAAGAGTTACGGTCTATTTGTTTTTTTGGGGCACTCCATGTTAATATGACCGTTATTCGATCAAAGCTAATATGATTCTTCCAAGATGTTTGAAAGTGCTATGCATAAAGTTATTTTAAAGTGTTGTTGCTAAACAGATCTCCATGAAATCCATGTTGTATG
Source organism: Solanum habrochaites (assembly GCA_027704765.1). Classification (NCBI taxonomy): domain Eukaryota; kingdom Viridiplantae; phylum Streptophyta; class Magnoliopsida; order Solanales; family Solanaceae; genus Solanum; species Solanum habrochaites. Next base: position 35,937,578 of record JAKWJA010002499.1, on the reverse strand, counting down.
GAATGTTTGCGCTACAATTCTTGCCCAAAAGTTGAATGGAATTGTCTTACATTATTTCTTTTAAATTTACACCAATCCTATGTGCCCAATATAATGTAATCTCAAATTAAGCATGACCAACAGAACAAAATGAATCCATATTAACGGTATGTCAATCAATGGAACAAGTACCAACATGCCCTATACTATCTTATATGACTAAAATGTTGGAGTGAAAAATGATATAAGAACATCCAAAGTAATTTAATGAATCCATAACTAAGGGCATGCCATTAATTGGGAAAACTCCCAACATGCTCTAAAAGTATATGACATATGAACCATGAAAAGCATTGAATGAAGTGCTCATAATCCATAAACGATGATATTAATCTAACTAACTAATATGAGTTTTACAGTAAGTGAGTTATAACATAAATAAAGAGGTTCTAAAGTAAGTAAGGTACCAAAATGGGGTGTTATGTTAAAGGAAGTGAGAGAAGCTCACTTACACCTAAGCTACTATGTAAAAGAATATTCACGGACGACTTGTTAGAATGTATGAGAAGTCTCATCACACCAAGATGCAATGTAGGAAAAATTCACATTTAATCAATGTAAAAAGTAAGGATGACCAGTCATCAATAGATTAAGTAAATCTCAATCTATAAGCAAGCCTTCATAATGCTTTAGTCAACACTAAAATGTAAAGAAGAAATGAGCATTCACGTAATCAGCTGAGTAATTATGTTAATCTATGATGCTAATGAAAATGGTGAAAACATTAGAATAGTAACATGAATGGGGAGACAAGTCTCAACCAAGCCTAAGTAAAGGTCACTAAAAGTTCTAACCTAATAAAGTGTTGAATATAAAGAGACAAGTCTCAATCATACTCAATAGGTAAGTGTAAGGACAATTCACACTTAATACTAATGATTAGATGAAAAATCAACTACAGAGAAATGAAGTCCTCGTGCTAGAATCCATCTTCCATGATGTATGAGTTTAATGTAGTGGATCTTTATACTGAGCACCGATAGGCTAACTATGTGCAGTGATGCCTTCCTTCGGGGAGGGTGGTTGTTCATGTAACTATCATGAGATGAGACTGGTTGGCATACTGGGTAAGGATCTATTTTATCTCCTAGTGTTTGAACCTATACTGCCAAATATAACAATCTAGCAGGGTTCGAATCCCTATATATGCTAACATGTTGAGGTCACTTTGACCGGTTATTTTACCTCTTTTCAGTGTGTGGGCAAACAAAAGATTTCATGATGCTCACATGATCTATGTCGGTTAACGTTAATGTTCTCAAAGAAAGAATGAGTCCAGACTCAAAGTATGAAAGATAATGAAATGAACGATATTGTGCAAGACAATCAAGTGAGAAATCAGATTCAAGTAATGACATTAGGTAATTCTTTGTCATTGCACTTCATGGTCCCGATGAGACTCTCTAACTTCATCCTATGTATAGCTGGTGTTTACATCAGCCTACAATGAATGAAATGAATAATGTGATGTACGAATGAATAATGTGATGTACGAAAGAACTAATGAAGCAGACTCTGTGTTTGCTAAAGAAATCCTCGGGTTGAGGTACCATATATTGGGCCCTTACTTGAAATTTATATGCTACATCAATGATTCAAAAGTCTCGTGTATATTAAATGTATAATATATAAAACGTGAAAGTAATGAAATCCATGTAATGACTAACTATAGGGTAGGGAAATAATTCCTTAATCCATGGATTATTAACATCGATTCAATCAGGGTATGGGACTTCAAAGAATAATTTAACTTGTAAGTAAAACATATGACCAAAAGAATTATGGATCTACGCAACAAGAATAAGAAAAATAATAAAAAATAATGTAAGTCTAACAAAAAGAAGCTCTCGGCCTAAGAGGATCAAAAATCTCAAATCTTCGCCAGGTTGTTCTGAAATTGTGTTGATGATAGTAATGTTTTTAATCATATAGAAAATGAGTTGAGTTCTTTTAATTGATTAAAATACATCATATTCATACCGCAATTCAAAACTAACAATTTAGGAAAGTCTAGTGGCTAGGCTTTCCAGAAATAGCATGTTGCTTAGGATGATCTTTCTTTGATCATTCATAGCCTTATGTGTACGTGTTCATTCACCCATACATAGTACAAGTGGTGTACTAGCCCCTACTATTTACTATTGTATAGATGCAGGTTAAGGGATAGATTGACGACTCTTGCAACGTTTTGGACATCAGCGTTTCTCTAAACCATTTTGTTGGTCCTCTTGATTTCGAGGATGCTACAGTTTAGTCTAGCCTTATTTTTAGACAAAGCTAGTGGATGTTGTCCCTAGAGTTTTATTCTTACATTTATTTTGAAGCTTTTGTACAGAGGCCGTATTTGGTGAACGTATTTATTATATATCGTTATTTTGATTCGATTTGATTCTTAGGACAAATGGTTGTTACATTTATGTTAACCTTAGTATATGATGAAATCATGAAATAAGTACATGAAGTCTATGTATACTTCATACTTTTTAAAGTTTTAAAGTTTATGCTAAATTTAATCATATGAATGTGATGAATGCAATATGTGGCTTGTCTACCACCTCTGAGAGGTCAATGACACCGGTTGCGATTCGGATTCCAGAATTCAAGTCGTGACACACATTGTAAAAATATTTTCTAAGTAGATTCATTCGTAAGGCTCATCTAGGTATGATATGAAGGACCATTCCTTTGCCTCCTTCACACCTTAAATAGACAAAACTTAAATACTCTCGATAAGTATTTATTCTATTTACTTCTTTCGTAACATAAGTCATTAGTTCATTAGTTCATAAAGACTCATAGATCACATAAAGAAAATTCAAGTAATGGTCATAGACAAGACCTGGGGACTCTAACTAACACCTTCAAAGCCTATTTTGTAATGTCTAGATAGTGTCCCATACCACTACAAAAACTTCATAGAAATTCTCTAATGCCAGCAAGTATCCCACATGCTTAGCATAGGGCAATAAATGCCATAGACCGTGATAAGAGACATCGAATCCTATTCTAACCTACTCCGATGAGGGGTGTTATACTTGCAAAGAATATAAATAGGACACATCCATTAGGCACATGGTGAGACATATTAAGCGCTTTTAATGCACTCATATTCTCTTCTCAAGTAGAGGTACATTATACTCCAGTCTTATTATCAATAGAGTTACTTCCCTTAAAATTATCACATGGTGCTAGCCTTTGTTCTTATAGAGTAATTGACACTAAAGGATCAAATAAAGTGGTTCATTATCTAGTTAATAACCTATTCCATGCAAATACCAAAGAGGTCAAATAGGGCTACCTTCAATTGGAGATAGGTTAGCTCAATTAAGACTTTACTAAGGTATTAATATGAGTTCGTTTCAGATAATTGACTTAAGTACAGTATACATTATAGAAGGATATTATACGTGGTATCGACTTTACATCATAACATAATTCTGTTACCACAGTACATGACCTTCTACACAGCTCTAATGTCTCACGTATCTTCATTCTACATGACCAGGTGCACTAAGCGCTACTATAGGACATATTATAATCTGATAAGAATATTAATATATGAAGTAAGGGATATAAGTCTACCAAAAAGACACATACATTCTTTCCCTTCTAACATATAGATATTATTCTTGGAGAATAAGGATGAGCTAAATATTTTAGTCACCCTTATACATTTACTACAACATCACCGAGTATAATCATTTAACACTCATATAGTCAAGTAGTTAGGAACAAAATGCATCACTCTAAGGGACTCACAATAAGCACATAGTCATAGCTAACTGATCTTTAAATATGGATATAAAACTTTAACATTACTAGCATAAGGGTATCTATGATATTACTTCACATGATAAAACTATACAAATGAGAAACATTACTTCAAGTGTGACCGACAAGGCCATGAACTCATTATTGAATAAAGTAACGTTGACAAGGCCCACATCAATTGAAAGTTAAAAAACATAACACCGACAAATAAGTATTACTTACAATTCACAACATAATTGAAGTATAAAAAATATTAAAATAAAAGGAAAAAGGGCAGATTAACTCCACAACATCCTCAACACCTCAACTCGCTTCTAAATCATCCAATTCAATACCATAAGGGCCTTACCAATGCCCATGAAAAATAATTCAATGTATAAACTATGAAAATCAATGAAACTAGGTCAATTAAAGGAGGAATAATCAATCTAAGATAATCTATATATCAATTGAACATAATTGTTACAGAATTAGAAAGACCATAAGAATCTACAGTAGAAATAATCATTTGGTCAATATCAAGTAACCAATAACATTGTAAAAATCTAGGGTCATCCAATTCATGTTTTAATATGTAATTTACGTTAAAATATTCAATACAATATCAATTAAATCATTACTAATGCAAGAACCCATGGTGGAATCATTAAATTAGATAATTCAACTTTTTAAATTTTAGAAAACATCTTGAGAATTGGTGCTCCTTGATGAAGAGATTTTCAACCATAAACATACATACATTTATAAAGCTAATTATTCACTTTGATAAAGAATATCCATTAAATTGTTAACTTTAAGTCCTTCCGAGAGTTTGAACTTCAATAGAGTCCAAGAGAGAATTCTAAGGTATTTGGGTTATGATTAGGAAGAATGAAGTTTTCTTAGTGTTTAGTCTTATAAAAACATTATATACCAACAATACCCTAAAAACATCCAAATTTACTCTATTTTAAGTTGGTAGACAATTATAGTTTACCCTCAATAGGCAGTGATTGTCACACAGGAAGACAGTGCACAAACAGTTGGCACAAACGGACAGTCGTGTCCTTCTGTTGGTTTGATCAGAGACTCAAAAATGGTTCCATCATCTAATTATAGTAGACTACAATGACACCATGACGGTGGCGTTGATAGGCCCAAGGACCCTTGTTTTGTCCTTCGGGATGTTTTCCCTGAATTTTCCAATCCAAAAATGATAGTATATGAATTTAGCACCTCTCACAAGAATTTTGTCCAAAATGAACATGTAAAACTCGATGAAACATGCTTAGATACAAAATATTGTTTTGAGGAAATACTTTCGAATGTCATGGATGTTCTTGGATGTTTCACCTCAAAACTCAATGAAACATGTCTCACTGAATATATATACTATAATAACTCAGTTAAATACCATATACCTCATGAACCTAAGATCTTAGAATCAGCCTCAAAACAATATAATAGACTTATCGGAATTATAACATTAAAGAAACAAAAAAACATTTTAGGATCTATTGAACCTAAGTATTTTGGGGTCTTACACTAAGTTTCCTATATGGTTTCCACGGTTTAGATCCTCATGTTAGGTATAGTTCCCTAGTGGTTGGGATACGAACCTATGTTGAATGTCATTAATTTCCTTTGGTTTTTACTCTACAGGAATACATATCGCAGAGGTAAGTTTCCTACCTGGGTTACCTAGTAGGGAGTCGGCGCATTACTGCCGAGGCGTCGCAGCTCCGAGTGGTCTAACCCTGACTTCACTCGTATGCACTGTTGCGTTGTGTGTGTGTGCTCTAGATGCTGGGGTTCGTGTGATCGTCTTCCACTATCGGACCACGCTCGGGTTACGCCTCTTTGTCTGGATTCTCGCCGGCGCTACCGTCCCAGTACAGGCGATCGCCTCTATTACCCACCTCCACTCGCTGTTTACAGGTCGTACTCGATGTGTACAGCATTGGCTGCACCATTTTCCGTCTCGCATATCGAGCAGCATATTGACGGGCAGGAGGTAGTAGTGAGGCAACATCAGCATCCAGAATCGAGGAAGACGAAAAAGAGCACCGCCCGCACTGGGTGTCGATGAGCTAACGTACGTGACTGTCGGGAGTGGATGGTTTTATTATTTATATTGCTATGTGATTACCATCGATTACATGGGTATAAGTGTGGTCTAACGGATACATGGAAAATGGAAGTATCACTTAAAATTGATGTCAAATTATTGAACTCTTTTTAAAATTTGGACTTTATTCTTTTATGATTTGGCAAATATGAATGTAGCGCACTCTTGAAATAATTATGGCATATCTAGATATTGTCCTTGTGTATGCTTATAAATTGAAAGATTTTCCCTAAATGAGGCAGGTTTATGTAAGCTAGTCTTGTGCTAGGAATGGAAGCTATGTGAAATGAATACCTTTTGTTGTAATGTGTGTGGTGTGATTTACCATTTTGACTTCATTAGGAAGAAGGTATGACCATGCTATGGTAAAAAGTTGAAAATTATAATTTAAAATGAATTGGCTTTTGTGCATTGCTTGTGTATGAAATTATAAGACTCGTAAATGATTGATCAGTTCATTCCTCCTTAAACATAGCTAAGCATGGTATGATTGAATATGGCCTTCATGGCATTATGTCGAAGTGATAAATATCCAAGTTGATCTACTTGACTCAAGTCTATGTACATTGAATTATGAGTGATTATTTGCTTCTTTAGTGATGTTGTACTTTTCTACATGTGACTAAAAGGTTGTTGCATATTGAGCTTCCAAGGAATCGATATGTTAGACCATGTTATGATTAGTACAATGATGTTCCTTCTATAAACATGAAAAATGTAACACACTAAAACAAACTAATGTGAACTTGAGCTTCATAATTTTTTATTGAGTTAGTTTTATCTTAAAGTGAGTTACGTTAGTGTCATTAATCAGTGGGTGAAAATTATAGATCAAACGTTCAAGAACGTTCATGACTTTTGGAAGTTTTGTCTTAGAATTGTTCATGTTCCTTAAGATGTTTGAGTAAGTTTTACGTGTTGGTTTTGTTTGAAGTTGGTGTGGGATGTTCGTAAGACCTATAAAACTGTTTATTTGCTTAATGTCTAGGTACGAGCCGAACTAGCACCCAGAAGTGTCCCTAAAGAAGGACCCAAGACTTGGACCCAAAAATGCCTACGCAATGTCCACTAAAGAGACCAATCGACGGCCAATGGTCTAACAAATTGCCAGTCAAATTGGTCCTTCAATTTGAACTTCAGTACTTCACATTTGTAAGTTTCAAGATCAAACGATGAACCACCACCAACGGACTGTCGATGGACAAACGGTCCGCTGGTTGGTTCCGTCAGTGACATTGCCAATAAGTTGTAGGTACGCTGTCTTGGTTTGGGGAGTTCGGTAAGTCTACCCCAAGTCTTTTAAGGACCTTGGACTTTTATTTTAGGTTTCATTAGGTATATTAAAGTTCTTCAAACGCTAAGACCGTATTTTAGACTCCATTTCCTAAAATCCAAAACCCCTCACTCTTAAAAGACTCTCTCAAGTCACCATGGAAGATAATACTCAAGATGGCCTAGAACGGGCTGTTGGTGGTCAAGTTCTTCATCAAAAGTCATCATACTTTGGATCTGATGTGTGAGGGTATGGGAGTCACACAACTCCTTCAACTATCTTTCATTCAAGGAGTCCCTTCTAATGAATTTTCAAAAAAGGGTTTTCAACCCTAACTTCTTCAATATTTAAATCTAAATATAGATCTTTCCTGAAAACGTTTTGAATGATTTACAAATGATGTTTCAAATATTAGTTCAGGATATGAGTTGTAAAACTTCAATGAAAACCTGTTAAAACTATATGTCAAATTTTAGCTTAAGGAATGTGTTAAATTAGCATGAATTTGTTGTCTTTGAGCTTTGGTTTGTTTGAGTTGATGTTGTTTATAGCTACTTACCTAAATAGTAAGTTTGTTATGTTGTTTTGACCTGCTAAAATGAAAATGATCTTGAGTGGTATGGTAAACTTCTTTGTGGCGGTGGGTGTTCACTCGCAATCGTCGATGAATGTGTTAGTATGTTTGAGATGGCCGTAAAGGAATATTATGTCAAGAAAATTGGAAAATATGTTATTCTTGTAAATGTGTTTTTATAAAGATTGTAATGAAAAGTATACTAGGGATTACGTCTAAATGACGTAGATGATTATATGAAGCATGTAAAAAGTGTGTGATGTGATTAAAAAATGTCTAAGCATGTATAGAATGAAATGTAAGTAAAATAGTTTTTATGTGCAAGGTACGTTCACATGTACACACACTCACACTTGAATGAATGAATTAAGCTAAGTTAAGTAAAAAAGGAGAGTTTTGCGGTGAACAATCTTCATGAGTTGAGATGAAGTGTCTAGTAACAACATGACAACATCCAAAGAGCTTTCTAAGATAGGTTGGAGGATGAATGACCTTCGTGAGTTGAGATATTATGTTCACTAGTTATCCTCAATCAATAGTTTATAATATTGAGAATCCGTGGGGAGTTATGCCTATCACCAAGGGGATATGAAAAAGAAGTGGTTACTCTTCCTGAGTTGAGAAGTTGTATTTCATTGTACCTCTTGAGATGAGTACTACTCGTTAGTAGAGAATGATTTCCTTATTAACAATCTCCTTAAACCCTAATTATGTGCCTGCATAGGTGTAGCTATTGGGAAAGCCATGTAAAAGCTAAAAAGTAATACCTCACTATAGATAAGTGATCGGACCCTTCTTCGATAAACGATGTATCCGGATTCCATGACTAGCTCTCACGGTGTATGTTTGGTAAGCTAACCCCCACAAAAGTAATGAAAGTGCAAAGTATTCTAAAAGATTGTACTACTTAGGGTAGGTAGTGGAACAAGACGCTATTTATCCATTGCACTAGGTAGGCATTCTGAAAGGGGAGTGTTTGTGAGACATATATAAATTGACTGAACTAAGTCTCATCAAAGAACGTACTACTTTGGGTAGGTAATGAAATGGGACGCTATATATCCATTGCATAAATTAGACCTTCCGAAAGGGGAGTCTTGGTGCTAAGCGCCCAGCTGTCTAAATAAGTGTAATGACAAAGTAGGAAGATAGGCTGGACGGGACACCATTATTTTATGCGCTAAGTAGGAATTCCGAAAGGGAGTCTTGAGTTGTCTTGATTTAGTTTTATGGGAATTGTGGTCTGTGATTAGTGGCAAGTTTTTTCCGATGTGCGTAATGCAAAGAAGGGGTAGTCCAGTTGCATTTGCGAGCTATATATGACGAATTGCGTGAGAGAAGATATGTACGCCTATCGTAGTATGTCTCCCGTGATGTGTCTTACACGGGCTGAAGTGTGATGACCGAGCTAGGACTTACGGAAGATATATTAGGAAAAACTCCCTATGGACGAAGTCACTCCTTGTTATTGCTCCTTGCGAAGTTTGCCTAATTTCTGCGAATACGGATTAGTTTACCATAACGGTGTAATGCTGAAGAGAGGTCATCACTGTTCATTTTAAAAGGCTAATGACGTCGGGAAATGTGAGTTCTCAGTTTGTTATATTCATGGATTTTTCTGTAAAGATAAATGGTGAGTTTTTATTTTGTTTTATTCTATATCTTGATGTGTTTCACTTAAATTGACCTGAAAGAATGTGAGCATTGTACTAAAATATTCTTTGGACACTTATTTTTTTCATGTGTATACCATACTTAGTACATTTGTGCCGACGTGTACCTAACCCCATGTTTTGTTGTATTTAAAGTAAGTTTTGGAGCAAGTTGAGTTTTGCAAGACAAAGCTTAGGAAAGATTCTCTCAAATAAAGTGTTGTCCGTCTCATTAGTGATCTGTAATAATTTTGAGTAGTCCATCATTTTACTTGTGATAAATTCTTATTATATATTTTATTCAATGATAAAGGATCGTCCCTAAGATATTATGTCGTGGTTCTTTAGATTGAGTTATATGTGACGATTAAACCTTCAGTAGTAATTTCATGAAATATTTCCTAATTAACTATTGCATGAAAATGTTTAATTGCGCCACTACTTTTCATTGTCTTATGCGGTGTGATTATAGTAGAGGAGCTTGTACAATACCCCAAGGGGCGATCACTCTGTTGTCCCGAATCAAGAGTTCCTCCCTAAATTCTGGTGGGTTCTTGGTGGGGTTCGTGCGGAGACTTGTCATCAGAGCCAAAAGACTTTGGACCACAGGCTAGTCGGCCGATAACGTTTGACTTTGTTCCTTAGTTATGTATCGTGCCATAGAACATAATTCCACAAGACCCGCTTTCTTTCAAATTATCCGATGGTTTTCTAGTTGTGATTGCTTGGAATGGAGGATCTTTTCATGTTGAGGGAGAGAAAAGGTGTGTTTTGCTGCTTATAAGGGTTTGTTTCATAAAGATAAAGTTAATAGGTTAATCTTTTAGAACATTGTGCATGGAATCCATGTTTTGCTATGTATTATTATGAGGGTTGGGAGGTATTTATGAGGGAGAAATGTGCTATCGTGATTTATTTCTAAGCATAGTAAATTTAAAATGCTTGAAATTAAGTTCCGCTTTGTGCGCAAATGTGTTAATCTTGAAATTATACATTTCACAAGTTCAATGATGTATAAATGCTAAGGTTTTTAAATTGAGGAATGTTGAAGGATGTGGAAGATTTTGATAGAGTAGAATGCAACCCTCTTGGTGACTTATCTTTCCTTGTTATATGTTATTTTGGTTTGAGGATTGTTATGTAGTTTTACGATAAAGGGAAAAATGGTGAAATGGTATGATTCCTGGTGAGAAATTTGTGAAATGAGCCTAATAAAATGGTGGAGTGTATGTAGTAGATTTTGATTTCTAATGGATCTGACATAATTGCGTGAAAAGGGACGGAGGGAGTTTTGTTCAGAGATGAGTTAAGGGGTCCTTAAGAGTTGAATGAGCTGATGTTTAAGAAAATTTGTCTACGCTTGAATCCTAAAAGGAAAGTGTTATCCTAAACTTGTAAGGCTGATATTTAGTCTTGATGTGCATGTTTAGGAGTAGTGTGAGTTCCTATCTTGTGAAAAGAATAATGGGAGTTTGAAGTATGAGTCATTGAAGATGGATTTACACTAAGTGGGGGAGAATTAGTGAGTAGAAAGGTAGTAGATATTCTCATCTTTCCTTTTGTTCTTATTCCAGCTTGAGACCAAATCCTTAGAAATTTAGTAATGACTAAGAGTCCGGAATAATATCATGAAGTTATCATGTCTGTTGTTATGAAGTAGAGAACTTAAATCAGTAATTGTAAAGAATCACCGAGTTAAACAATAGTTTTGCGATATGAAGTGTAAGTAGAATGCAGGTAAGTGTACTGTAGAACCAGAAATCCTCCAGGGGTCACTAAGTTGGGTTGTAGATTGGGCTGCTACACTCACATTACACTTAGTTATCTTAAAAGTCTCTGTTTGAGTATATAGTTATGGTCATGTATAATCAATTGACTTTTCTTAAAGGTGCTTGTAAGGTGCATTATAGGAATTTTTGAAGAAAGTCACATAGTGATTTTTTTGGAGTTCATTATAAAGAAGTTCAATTTAACTCCTTTTTTCGTAGATTATTCAATTTGTATGCAAATGATGTGTATAAGAATATTTAATGTTTTAGAAGGTAGTTCCTCCAAAAGTGAAGTAATGAAAGTGAGATTTAAAATGTGAAGTTCTTCAAAATTTCGTGTGTTACAATGATGCTCATTGTGAAAATCTTCATTTTAGAAAAAAAATTTCTTTTTATTGAATTTTAGTAACAATGTGTGTAAAAGTGGTCCATATGAGCATGTTTAATGTTGGATAAGGTATTTCCTCCATAAAACAAGGATAAGGGTGAATTTTGATACTTTGAAGTTGATGCAAAAGTTGCTAATGTTACAAAGTGTGTGAAACTGTAAAGTTGTGATCCTTTTAGTTGATACCTTAAATATTATGTTTTGATCATTATTTTAATGTGTTATGACATTGTAAGTTATTCCTTGATGGTCTTAAAGTTTTAGTTTCAAATGAGGATGAATGTTATTCATTGTGGGGAGAATGTAAACCAAAGATTATTAATATAAGTAAGGGACAAACTCTACCAAAGAAGACACACAGTTCTTTACTTTATCACATAAAGCATATCATTCTTTGAAACATTTAGGAATGAAAATTATCATGTTTATGTCATGCTATATTTTAATTTAACATCATAAATATAACAATAATAACTCAATGGTTAAGTAGGAACAATCATGCATCAACTCTAAGACTACATATATAAACACATAGGTATAGTATAACATGATCTCCTAACATATATAGAAGGAACACATACTTTCACTTAATCAGATATAGATAGATATGCCCATACTTCACATGAAACAGCTACACAAATCATCATAATACTTCAAGTAGTTCCTGACAAGGCCATGGTAATCATAATACATAAAGTAACGCCGGCCTGGCCACATCGATTGCAAGTAAAGTACATAGAACCGCAACCATAAATGGACTATACCAATCACAACATAATTGAAGTCTATTTAACATAAAATAAATTGAATTTATGCATTGTACCACCAATCCATTCTTTTCAGTTCAATCCAAAGCTAAATCATCCAATTCAATGCCATAACGCCCTTACCTATGGCCATAAACAATAATTCAATACCTAAACTATGATACTCAATGAAAATATATCAATTCAATATAGATTCTTCAATCTAACAAAACCTAGATATCAATTAAATACATTACTAGATCAGTAAATAGCCATGGAAAACTACACTATAATTCATAAGCATTTAGTCCAAATCACTTAACCCATAATGTAAACAAAAATTAGGGTTCATCAATTACAGGGGTTCATAGGTTAATTGATATTATATATTATAATAAAACAACATTTCAATGAATATACAATTATTTAAAACCTTGAATGCAAGACCGCATGGATAGATCATGAGATTGGACAATTCATCTTTAAACCCTAGAAATATTCTTTGAAAATTGAGCTTTTTGATTAATAGAGTTTCAAGGATAAAAAACCATACATCAATAAAACTAATCCTCCATTTTGATGATGAATTGCCACTAAATTCTCCAATCGAAGACCTTCCTTGAGATTTGACTCCAATGGAGTTCTAGAGAATTTCTAAGGGAATTTGGGTTTCGATTTCAAAGAACAAAATATTCTAAGAGTTATAATCTTATAAGGTTGTTTAAAATACCCAAAAGACCCCTAAGTAACCTCCATTTTTATTATTTGGAAGAGGGGTGAGTTTGTAAATTCACCCCTAACTTAACAGTGACTATAGGAAGGTAACCAGTACCCTCGATGGTTGGTAGTCGACGGAACTTTTATCCACAAATGGACCATCCTTTCCTCCCGTTTTTTAGTTCATAGACATTCATTTGGGATCTTTTAATCTATAGTCTATCCCTCTTGCCGCCTATGACGCCCCTCGATGGGTTTCGTTCCGATTTCTCATGAGTCGTCGTTTGCCGCAATCATTTAGGGCTTCATCTAGATTTCCTTGGCTCTTGAAAAGCGTTCCTCAAGGATCCTTGGTTGGCCCTTGGGGACATTCACCGGGATGTTTCAAACCAAAATATGTTCATATACAAATTTAGGACCTCTACATTATTTTCATCCAAAACAAACACGTAAAACTTAATGAAACAGTCCAAGAAACAGAAGGTCGATTCAAGGAAAAATCTTTCGAACGTCATGGATATTTTTGGACGTTATGATCTTCCAAACTTCACTAAACTTATCCAAGCTATAAAACTATAATATATCCAGATGACGCTTTGAACTCAGAACTGCATCACACGAACTCCCAAATACAAAGACTCATAAAACAAACAAAACGATAAAAAAAAAAAAAAAAAAAAAATAAAACAAAAAAAAAAAAAAAAAATAAAAAAAAAAAAAAAAAAAAAAAAAAAAAAATAAAATAAAAAAAAAACAAAAAAAAAAAAAAAAAAAAAAAAAAAAAAAAAAACAAAATTTTCACTTAACCACATATGAGGCACATACATGACTTAGTCATTGAACGTCATGGTAGTCCCTTAACGTTTGACTTCCAATGCACCTAAAACTCTACACACTTCCTCAATACCACATTATATACCATTTTAGAACCTTATACCAAAATTAAAACAACTTTAGGCTCTAGATTCACCTATGTAATTTTAGGGGTGTTAAATCTCCCCGACTTGACAATATTCATCCTCGAATGACACTAGCAACTCTCCAGACACTTCAAAGAGTATGAGACTCCAAGTTAGACAGTTATGTACCATACCATGTGAAAACCTTATAGCATAAAGACAGGATAAACATAAATTTCACATCATATAAGATAATCTAACAACAACAAGAAACTAGAATAATTCTTGAGACACTCATCATGCCACATAAACCTCACGATTCCTTCATTTCCAATAGCAAAATTCACTTATATTAAATATCATTCTCACATAATACGTTATAACAACATTTACACAACATGCAAATTTTTATACCTAAATAATCAATGTGGTCCAGTTTTTTAAAATCCTGCACGGTGGCGGATTAACCCTTTCACTAATATGCATTTTACCCAAGACAAATACATCTTTTTGGTTGGCAGTTCTTCCTTTTGATGGAAACATGATAATATTCTATGTTAGGAAACACATAACCATAATCCTATAAAATGATAATACACTTTATGGAATGCACAATGCAAGCAACCAATGAATTTAATTTCAAATGCAACAAGACCCCCTTAGGACATAATGGGCACTATGCAACATCTTTCTTTCTTCTTCTTTGACTTTCCTACTCTCACGCTTGAGCTTAACTTGAGATATAGAGAATAAATGCAAAAACTTTTCAGCCACGCATAACTCCCCACTTTAGATGGACTCATATCACTAAAGATATGCAATGGACTACAATCATTCACAGCATCCGGGTTTTCTTCTCCTCTAGTCAAAGTGGCGATAGAAACGGGCCTGCTTATAGTATTCTGGCGCAGTCAATCCTTTTGGATAATTAGGAGCAACTTGCTTAGCCTCTCTTCCTAATGCAATGGTATGAACGTATCTCGTCTACCTATGACTTCGCATCAACCAAACCAACGGCACTATACCGACTTAGTACCTTTCCCAAAGTGGCAATCTTCTCCTCAGTGACACAAGCAGGCTTTTAATTTTGAGAAACACCTCCTCTCTGAAGAATCACCTTAGCACTCCTAGATTCTTCTCGAGTTTGAGCCCTCTTCTTGAACCTAGGTTGATCTTGATCACTTGGACCACACCTTTTCAAGTTTCTTGTCATCCTCTAAAGTTTGGACTATTCTATGGATTAGGCATACACTATGAGTGTAGCTAAGGTTATATCATTATGTAGCGTGGCCATACGACATTTTTCCCTCACTAGATTGGCGATACCCATCACAAACTTACTCATCTCATCCCTACGGTTAGACACAAGGGATGGAGTATTTATTTCGTAACTACTAGTAGAAATTCAAAGAGTTTGCCTCACATCATTTATCTTGTCTTAGATTAATTAACTCCTCTACCCTAAACTCCCTCCTCTCACGGGGAAAGTGCTTTCCAAGAAAAGCTTCCACGAATTATTCCCAATCAATAGGACGCGACTAAATTCACCTATTTCCTTTTCCATTATGTATACCACACTTGAGAAACTCGTCCTTCTCCCTAGAAGTCACCACCATAGCATGCACTATCTTATATACACCAATCATAAACTATTGTAGATTCTCTCCTCGCATGCGCTTATAGGACAAGTAAACGCTGATGAAGTGTTATACTGCAGGCAACAAAATCTCTCAATATAGATGTCATAGTTCTTCGCAGTGCACTATTCATGTCTCTAGGGTTCGTGGGCTGCAGAATTCAGCTTGAAGTAGTCACGACTCACGTGTGAAGGCAAGGCTAAATCCTGTGCTCTACTAATTTTCCTAATAAGTCCGTTACGAGGGAACGCACGTCTCGAACATCTATTACTCCGTTTCTGACGTCAACCGGGCATAATAGGGATTTGATCACCTTGAGGAACTTTCTCACTTGAGAGGAGGAATCGCTCTTCATAATTCGCATAATTTGTCCACGAACTATCGTATCTAGGTGTCCTCCACTCTTATTTTCTTCCTAGTGAATTTAATGAAGGAAACGGGTGCATAAGTAATAGATTTTATACTCTCATACTTTCAGTCTCTCGGCATGACATCTAGCAGAAAAGATAGAAGCATTGTCCTATAGCCTCCTGCGGTCCCATAGTATGTTCACGACTCCATCAGCAATTGGTGCGAGATAACTGCTACTATGACGTAACATAATGAACTTTGATCTCGTTTACTGATAACTCGGTCACTTGCATTATGCTCTGACTAATCGCTGTCCTGCTGTCTGTACTAAAAGTTTAGACAATCTCCAAACTATATTCACCTAGAATGATTATGGCATTGCCATGCGAGTAACGCAACCGGGGGCGTAGCTGACCTCTAGAAGGTCAATTGTAGCAAGGACCTTCTATATCCTTCAATGGCAGCAAATACACACTATGAATAGTATGCGAAATTAGAAGTTTTGCATTTAAATTCTTTCAACAGTGCTTAATATTAAAAAAATCATAGAAATAGCTACGTTTCTCGATTTTCATCCCCGAATCTTATAGGCAATAGGGCAAATAAGTACTTTGGGACAGATGCATGCATGGCATTCTAGTAAATATTAGTAGCTACTAAGTCTATTACACTACTCTCATAAAGGGTAAATAAGAGAGCATCTATATGCGCTGATCCACTTGCCTCTAGAGTTCATAATGAGCGGGGGCAGTCGTACATTTACCTTCAGCATTCGAATGATGGCTACGCTCGCAAGTTCTTGCTTGCGGTTCTATTATGGCTCCTCACGCAACCTCACCTACTCTACGCAGCTATAGTAAGATAGCATAAAAAATAAAACAATCGTGAATTTTTACCACATTCTCATGCAGCACAGTTGTTACATAATATTATAAAATCATAAAATTGGGACATTTATAGGAAAATTTGCATGTTTTAAGTAAAATGTGCAGTCATCTATATTCATAAATAAAATATTTAACACTTTAGGAACTCGTAATTAAACATTTAAGAAATATAAAACAATTTTTGGAACTCTCTATAGGTGATTATGTAATTCTTACAAATAGCTATTTCTTTCTTAATGTTATATAAAGGTTTAGATAACACACTTAGAAGGGTTAGCTTTCTAGTCATGCAATTCTCTCACCTCGCTAAAAATTTAATCGCTAATGACTCACTACTAGTGGGGAGACAAGGAGAGAACGGGCACGCATAAGCTGAAAATTCGTAGGAACACTTCTCAAATAGACGCTTAATAGTCCATCTATAATGAGATCACCATCGATACTTACAACACATGCACAAGAGCATCTGCAACATATGAGGATTCTTCAGAATACCAAGAGGTGGAATTCTAATCTCACTTGAGTTAGTTTGTGAAGAAAAGGAGGCTCGCTAAGGTCCCCTACAATGAATCCTTAACATGAAACATAGCATAAGAGTCTCTGATATACTGACGCAATTGATAGAATAATTTTCAGTGTCAGCTTAAGATAACATCAAGCAGCATTATATAATGAGGACATTCTCGCTTGCCAAAGGCTATCAAAATCTTTACTATATGTAAATGACAAAGATACAACGTCCTCGATTGATCCTTCGATCAAGATTTACTCTAATAATCCTTAATTAAGAGTACTTAAGGGGCTTATATCATTATCCTAAGAATTCAGCCATTTCACCCTTAAATAGATGTTCATTCTTAATGTAAACTTATCTTATGTAAGATATTTTCCTAATAAAATTGTCATTCCTATGTCCCCCTTATTCAGGCACTTAACTAGACAACGGCCTTAAATTAGTCTCGATAATGTACACACCATTTAAACATGTTTGCTTATACTTTAGTGCGTCAATCATTGTCTTTAGTTCTTTTAAGACTCATCACATAAGTAATTCAAGTAGTAGGTCGTGGTACAAGACGCTCACGAAACGCTGGCACTTAACTCAATCACATTCAAAAGCCTTATTGTGTAATGTCTAGTATTAGAGTCGTCGATAGTATACAACCTCCTAAAACTTCATAAAACTTATCTTAATGGTCTAGTGAGTATGTCGAATGGATGCATTAAAATTCAGCAAATACCCTGAAATAGCAATGATACTAACGGTGGATCTGGCCGCGTCTTCCTGCCGATCTTCTAACCTACTCCCATATTATAGGTGTTCTACTTATGCAAAGACGGTAGATATCTTGAAGCAGCATGTCGCGCATGTAATAAGGTTGTTAAGGAATATGAAAGGGCTTTTAAGCATTTCTCTATGTCGTCTCTATTATTTAATAGAACGGATGGCATTGAAGCTGCAAGTGTGAATTTGCAAGTAGTAGCTTACTTCGGGCCATGAACCTTCTCGACTCGGTGTCTAACCTTTATTCTGCAGCAGATTATTGACATTAAAGTTCACTTCTAAAAGGATTCTATATCAGGTTGCATAACGGAATATATTATATCCGACTAAAGATGTTTAGTAGGCTGCTAAGATTCCTTTGCATGGTCGACAAAGATAGCGGCTATTAGAGACTTTTCCTAATGATATGATATGATGTTGTTTATACGCGCATATGCAGCCCCTAGTCCATTCATCCTTTACTGCAATGATATACGGTCTACTAAGGCGGTGCTATTCTATCTCAAATCTTATAACATAAACGCTTGTTGCACGTACCTAGCCTCTTAAATCTATTTAACGGTCTCACATATCATCTAAATTATAGCATGGCTTATAGGGTTTAATTAACATTAGGCTTAGTCAAGATAATATGGGCATATCAAAATATCGATTCAAACCGAACATGTTATCGCGTGTAAAGAAAGTATGGCAGCCAACTCATTAAAAAATTAAACTAAGGACACTGCTACATTCTTTACGTTATGCAGCATATAAACATATCATTGCTTTGAAACTTTTTTTCCGGAATGACGCTGCTTATCATGTAGAGTGTCATGATGCCCCTATACTCTGTATCCATAAGCAATGTCATATACCATCAGCCCTCATATTTTAAGTAAAAAGAGATAATGCTAAACTTGGAGCTAGGCAACGCTATAATTACATATTTTTCGTTCTTCGTCTAAGGGTCTCTGATTCTTTTAAGGTGCACACCGTAGAAGGAAACACAATACTTTTCCCTATACTATAACAAATGATAGATATACTCTCTATACTACAAACAAAATCTAGCCTACACTATTAAGCATGCATAATAATTTATTCAAGTAGCTTTCCAACCAAGGCGGGAATGAATCATTACAATGATGCATAAATATACTGGCTGACCTAGGCCATGCTATAGTGCATAAATTGGTGCATGTAATAAAAAAGATTATAGGGGCACGCGCCACCTACAAGGCTAGAACATCACAAATAGAGACATAATTAAAAGTCTAATTAGGCCATCAAATATTAGGGTAATTATGTGGGAAGACGTATCGCAAAAATACAATTGCTCTCGGTGCACTTCATCAACAGCTAATAGTCGGCAATTCAATACCTATAATGGCTGCTTACCTGCATGGACATAAGCCATAATATATTTATATAATGATAAATTATGCTATTATATATGAGACTTCTAGGATTTTAATTCTAATATAAATTCATTAAATCTAATAATAACTCAGATATGGTCGAATTAAAATAGTCAATTATTATGTCAGATGATAGCACTACTCAAAAAATATAAACTCTAGATTTCGAATGAAGGAATGAGTATCAAAGTCATAATCATCAAGCGCCATAGAGTAGTGAAATTCTTTAGGTTTGCATCAATACGGAATGGTTTTCTCGTATAGTATTTGAGTAAAAAATTCATATAATTAAGCAACTACTTAAATTCAATAAAGCCAGGCCTTTAAAAATTTAATGAGTTAGAAGCGCCATAGATAGATCATGAAATGGTGGCAAACTTTAAAAAGCTTCTTTGAGTTTGTTCTCCTTGATTTAATGAGAGTTTTCAAGGATAAAAATGAATAATCGCCATAATTAATTAAAGTCTATCCTATACGCCCATTTTAATTAATAATCTCCATTAGCAATTCTTGTAATGCGGGCATGGCCTTACTTGAGTTTTGGCTAGGGCAAGTGGAGTTCTATACGAAATTTGCTTAGGATATTTGGGATTTTGTTTGAAAGAAAATGAAAGCTTCTAATTAGTTTACTACCGCGCTTTTAAACTTTTTTAAAATGCTCAAAACCGCTATGTACATCTCTTCTTTTATGTTATTTGTATGTGGAGTGAGTTTAAACTTCAGGCCCTGCTAAATTTGTATTAGAATGGCATGGAACATCCAAGTATCGCATTGCTATGGTTGTGGAGTTAACAATGACGGGGTTCGTCTTTTTACATAATGGATTTCCTTTCTCGGTTTCCGTCGTATTGTTTGCGATAGTGCTTGACTTTAGGACTTGAGATCCTTCTCTTATAGTTTTTTGACGCCAGCGACAGGCACATGTACTGGCGCGTCGACGGTGACCCCTACGAGGGCTTCGGTTGGGCTCCCATCAAATCGTTTGGTGGGGCCTGGTTCAGGAGTCAGCATTGAGGGTCTGCTTTAGAAGGGTTGTCCTTCTCTCAGATCCTTGGTTGGGTCTTTGGAGGACATTTAACGACCAGAATTTGTAAGTCAGCATACTTGTTTGTATACATCAGATTTAGAGGGCCTCCACCCTGACTTTTGCTATCATAAAACTAACCACGATAAACTAAAGACGAAACATGTCCAAGCGTCTAACACAGTTTCTTGTCAAGGCTACAAGCATTTTGGAAAAAAAACTCTGGACGTTCTTGAACTTAGTAAATCTTGATCCTCCACACTTCTACAAATCTTGACACAATACCTATAATAAATGCTATAATAACCTCATATGAAATGATGACCTATTCAATTCTTGATAACTACATGATATTGGCCATAACCTACATAAGAGGCACATAGTTGACTTAGTCGTTTGAAGGCATTTGTCGTGTTTTTAGTTTGAGCTGCCAATGCACATAAAACTGTAGAAACTTTGTCTCATCCGCATATTATCGAGAGAAATTTTAGACTGCGTTATGTCTTCATGCACAACGCATCTGTTTATGCATTTAAATCTTGCATGCTTAGTCATTTGAGGGGTGTTATAAGCCGGCCGCACATGAGTTAGGGTGTGTAAAGGGCCTGCACGATGGAGTCCTACAAAGGGATAACATATCTATGTAAATTATCTTATAGTATTGATGCTTGATTTGTAAGTCATTTGGGGAAGTCAAACAGGCTTAATAACGTCGCAAGGAAAAAGGTTTTGTTGTCAAAAGTTAGCCCGTTGATTGAGACGTGCAGTGTTTATTGATATGTTTTAATTAAAAAAACGGTGGTCAAGGCTTTTATTTTCACGGGATATGAAGGTCCGCATAAAATTATGATTAATGTATTTAGCGTTGTAATTCTAGGTATGGACTGCCATAAGGTGCACGGGCGTAAAAGGTCGCATCACGGAGGACCCAAAGTATCAGGCTAAGAACCTATGTTTGCTTTATGTATTGAATGTTTCTTGATTGGACTGGACTTAGAATGTAATGAATTAACTTAAGAAGTCTTTTAAATGAATATCTATACTAGCTTATCTAGCTATAATTATTCAAACAACTTCATAAAAATGAATAGAGATAGCATAGGGCTTAAGGTGTGTATCCTAGAATGTTTGCGATTATGCTAGACAAATTTAGACAGCAGATTGATTATGTGTAAAACCCAAGACTCTGCGATAGACACCCTTGCTCCGAGTCTTTGGCTAGCAAGAACCAGGAACTACTTGGGGATTTAGTTTAGGCTTTGAGAAAGGTTATGGAATATCGGCTTATGTGTTCTATGATGTGTTGAGTGAGTTTTTACCGTGTTCGGTTTGGCTTGTATTTGGTGTGAGATTATTGCCTTAAGACCCAAATGACATCTAGATTAACTGGGTTAACCTTGCGGGTAAGACTTCATGCGAGCGCTTCAAGCGTGGCGCAAATAAATAAGAGTAGCCCCCAAATTTTTGCGAAAAAACTTGCAAACAGATAGTGTCGATCGACTGAGGTAGTCACGACAGTTAACACATAGGTATGATGTGACTCTGGCGACCTATTCGCGTCGTTGGGACTATGTAACGGCATGCTTAGTTTTTGTGAGTTTCATAGGCATAAATTCGCGACGAGCTCTCATTACGTGATGTCGATGCTATGAAGAAAAAAAAAAAAAAAAAAAAAAAAAAACAAGCTAATCTTATCTGTGAGAGTGGCATCGATGAGCTCGCCTGGGGTCAAAACGGTCTCGGTACTGTTCAGTTTGAGTTGTTTTGTGTAAATTCAACTCTAAGTCTTTTAATGACCCTAAAGGAAGTTCTTTTAATGTTTATTAGGTTAGTATTAGGAGTTTTAAACGCGGCAAAGACGGCTAATTTTAGACTTTATTTGCCTGGTCCGGGGTAGGAGGTGGGTGCTCCCCTAAAATCGGAAGACCTTCCGGTTTGCCTCTTAGTTAATTCTCTCTCAAGTGCTCTTTGGAAGATAGTAATTCAAGAATAAGTACGATGAGGAGTGTTGGTGGAAAAGGCTGTCTTTACATCGCTTCTCCCCTAACCACACCCTATATTTGTTGGGCACCATTTCGTCAGATTGGCAACTCTCGCGGACATTGACCAGACTCTCATAGGTCTTGTATAACTGAGAGGCAAGTTAGGTGGGCATTCTTCATCATATGTAGTGCATCTGAACATAATGGGGCGAAATTTATTTCATCATAAAGCATATCATATGTTTTTAAAAAAACACATTTGGCTAAATAAAGGTCATAGGAAATAGCTAATTCAGATCCGTAATCAGCATCAAACATAAGTACACAGCTACAAGAATAGCCTGGGACACCACCGGGCATGACTACTAGGAATAATACCGCTAAATACTTTAGTTTAATTACAATACTTTTAATGAAACATAAAGAGATATCTAGACCATGGCGAAATGAAAATTATAGGACTATACTTTTCGCATTCTAGTTGAATGAAGTATGAATCGGGGGCAAGTCTTCATTTCCTCGCAAATGCTCTTTTCACGCTGCGCACACATATATGAGATTATTCGAAGGGGCAGGGATTATAATATAGACGGCAATGTAATAAGTGATGCAATAATGGGCACTGGAAATATGCTAGAAAATGGAGCATTTATTGGAATTATGTATCATTTTCATTAACAACCGTATAATTATATCAAATTTTACACAAACACACATTTACACAAGATTAGACAGCACATAAGAAACCAGTTTAAAATCTAACTTATTGTCATTCATAGAGTCAACTTACACTAACATACTTGCGGCTGTTAAATTGAAGTCTCTTATTATTCATTTATAGCACTTTCTAGGCGCATGTAGTTGACTCACACGAAGGCTATCCTAACCTCAGACTTTCTACTTAAGGCAACAGGCGAAAAGAGAGTTCCTTCCCATAAAACCCGTCGTCGCTAAGAATTAAAAAATGATCCTCAAGAATTGATTTTAATAAGACATATACGGCACCAATAAAAGTACCTCAAACATATTGACATATTAACAAATTATATGACATTCGGCTTACTGCGAAGGCTATATCAAAAGAGATTCTTAAGGCAAATGGAAGAAGTAAAACATCGTGCATAATTGACTTTACAAGACTACTTAAGTTTAATGTCTAAATGGTCCCTAGCTATAATGCACATATTCCGCTAACTATTTTTGCATTCTTAAGACTCATCTAGGTATAATACTGAGTGACGGGCAGCCCTAAGCGCCTCCTTCAGGGTCACACACTTATAATCGACACAGATCCTTAATAATTACTCAAGATTAAGTACTTATTCAATTAAGCATACTTCTTAAGCTATGAATCGTTGATTCCATGTTCCATTGTAGGGGATTTAAAAAGCACAATAAAGGACATTTATTGCACACACAATGGTCTTAGGGACAGACGCGACCGCATCAAGACACGCCTTTCGAAAGCTCTGATTGTTGGGCAATGTCTAGGATAATCATCCCAATATCAGCGCACGCAAACTCGATAGAACTTGCTCTAACTAGCGATAGGCTATTGCAATATGATGTAAGTAATGTGAGATAATAATCGCGGCGACATAGACCGATAGATTAAAAAGTCATGGAATGCGCAAGTCTAATGCCTTATCTTGATAAGTTCCTTTGTACTTCCCAATGGTATGCAACTCAAATGCCAGCATCCTCATGTAGAGCATATTGTTAAGGAATTGAAGGTCATGTTCGCATTTTTCAATCTAGTCTATTCTTTTAAAAAAACACTTTAGCTTGGCCCTTAAGCATATATGCGTCACTGCGCGGTGATTTATGTCTTCATTATCATAAAGTATCTCACAGCTTAGGGTCATATTAAAGGGTTACGCAAAAGTTCATTTAAACCGATACTCACATTTACCCTACATAAAAGAATAGGTCGCACTAGTTAGGGTCTATCTGCTGTTCCCAATAGAGGCATCAAGAAGTATGTCATTATGATCTCATCAGCTAAGGATTAATATGATTGTCATTCTATTTAATTAAACTAAGCGCTAGCGGCATCATATCCTTGGATTTGAGATAGCATTACCGGATTATGACTTTTCAGGCATATTCATGAACCTTAACAAGCCATGTTCAGGTTTCATATAAAGTAACTTTTTTAAGCATCATTATGGTCTCATTGTAATTACATTCATTGCAAATAGGCTAAGAGAATTTAGAATTCTAAGTCAAGACTAATATTCTAGTCTACACATGATCAGCCTACATTACACATGCGATAAAGTCGCATATACTTTCAGGGTATTACTACACATGTATTAAAGGATCATCGTACCTTCATCAATAATAACACTACACAAATCACTCCTACATTACATACCATAGTTTTAGAGCGACAATTGCGCATCATCATTATATTAGGCTTAAAATAATAGCGCGACATGACGGCATGATCATTGGCCCATGGCCTATTAATCGAACCTAATTTAAATAACATAATTATATGATTATTGCATGAAACATCTCTGCAAATTACTACATATTATCATAGGTCAATATAGACGCTAGATATCATATTACTGACAGATTATTTCCTAGCTTAAGACAAACCATATTAGGAAATGCGAGTAGTCAAGTCTAGGGCCCCATAATTCATCAACATTTAGTATAAGGCAATCGAATTAAGGCATACCTTAGGTCAAAAGTAGGGGTTGGTCAACTGGACGAATTCATGGGGTTAATTGGTATTTCGGATGAAACTAATCAATATCCAATAATCTATATTCGATTCAACTCATAATGTGTAACCATAATTAATGGCACAGAACTGGCCATGGTAGAATCATGAAAATGGGAGCAAGTTCAGACTTGAATAACTGGTCTAAAAGCCATCTTAAAGTTGGGATCGCTTGATGAAGAGAGTTTGAAGTGATCAAATACAACCTTAATAGAATCTAATTATTAACCATTTTGATGATACATCTCAGGCAGCTGCATTAATCAATCCAATCCCATTTTCTCTTGTGTTTTTGACGCCAATGAGTTCTAGAGAGAATTGCTAATAATTCTAAGGGATTTGGATTGGGTTTCTTAATTTATCCGCATAAATCTTCTTAAAGGTGTTTTAGGAATTATAGGCATAATAAAAGGCGCCAAAATAGGCCCTAAGGAAGCCCTGGGCGCAATAACTCCAGTAATTTTTAAAGATGCATAGACGATATAATCATACTTCATTCACGGCGTCTCACATAATAATCAAGGCTGGCACAGCCATTAATAGTGCCGCTATCCGACTGGATACGTTGGCAGGTCGTAGCACCATTTGTCACCAAATATACGCGTCGGCCCCTTTCCTTTGGTCATTCAGTTCAGAGACTGAAAATGGGTATATCTCGGGGGCCTCTATGAGCAAATTTTGTCTTCCACGCAGCGGCAACGCCTTGCAACGGGTGGTCCATAGAGATTGGCCCATCGAGTTCGTCGGATTGGCCTCTGTCGTTTGGGGCTGCCTTAGGGATTCTTGGTACCCAGACTTTTTGGGTTTCTTTCCTTAAGACAGCGCTTTGTTTGTCCTTGGGGGATTTTGTCGCCGATAGCGTTTCGAACTCTTCAATTATGATCATATATGAGTTTAGTTACGCTCTCAAATGTATTTCTATTTTCATTCATAAAGACAAAACGTAAATCTCAACGACGCATGCTTATATCACATACAGGTCATTTATAGAAGCATCTTTTAAAGCCATTGCGTGAGACGTTCTTAGAGGAGACATTGTTACCTGCACATCATCCCGAAACATGACAACATAGCACGAACCGTACTATTATCATTCTAATAAGATGTTTTAATAAGGAGCCTTACCATGCGCTCTTAATCACATATAAATTGCACATAGACCATAATATGGAGGGGTCAGGTGCATTAGGTGACTTAGCGCGTCGAAGAACGCTTGTGGCGTCTTCTGACGTTTAACTTTGTAGATGATACTAAATCATAGACACTGCCTCTATAAAATATAGAATAACGCTTATAAAGAGGAGTCGGGCATTATTACCTCATCATAACAACATGTTACGATCTAGGTCATCGGCTACTGTTTTATTTTCAGTGTCTGTAAAAGTTTTCATTAAAATATTTGGATTTTTATAGTAGCCTCTTTAAGTTATGGTATCAATCCTTGGGAACTATCTTCTGCATTTAAGGAGTCCCTTCTTATTGGAATTTCACAAAAAAGGAGTATGTCGACGCTGTTTCTTTTATATTCGAACTCTAAATTATGGGTCTTTGCATGAAATGTTTCATATGACTCTCGAATATGATGTTTCTGAATGTGTCAGTATGATTTTAGGTTAGAAAAATTCAATAGAGATATATTTTAAATTCTCTTCACACATAAATGTTGGCCATTAAGGAATTGGGTTACCAAATTAGTTTAGTTTTATAGTCTTTGAGTGGAGACTGCTCAATATGAGATAATGTGTCTATGTCTAACCTGACTTTAATAAAAGTTTTAAAATTCGCTTAATATGCTTAAAATATAGTATATTAGGTGGCAGTGAGGTGCTATAAATATTATCGAGGTTATTAGAAGTCAAAGATTAAGGGAGGACTTAGCACGTTCGATGACTGGAGTCACGTGCTATGATGGCGCTAATATGTGGTTCGTAATGTATCTTATTGGTATGTATCATG
Source organism: Solanum habrochaites (assembly GCA_027704765.1). Taxonomy (NCBI): domain Eukaryota; kingdom Viridiplantae; phylum Streptophyta; class Magnoliopsida; order Solanales; family Solanaceae; genus Solanum; species Solanum habrochaites. Next base: position 35,910,387 of record JAKWJA010002499.1, on the reverse strand, counting down.
ATTGCGGCGTACACTTGGCTGAAATGGTCTATATATATGGATTTAGAGGACCGGTGTTATAAATTTTTGTGAAGTGATTTAGATGCGAGAGCACTCAAGGGTATAGTACGCAAAGACTAGTTTAGACTAAGCTCGCTTAATGTCCTCATGTTTCTCTGCCCCACCCATAGCCTTAAATCTTTATAAATGAGCTCTAATAAGTCTTACAATTTTTTGCACATAATTAAAATCTTCTAATTTTTTTTTTAGAAATATCGACGTCGTCATAATATGTTTAATTTGCGGATGTCATGGTGGGGGGCGCAAGGTTTTTTGGATGTTTTATATTTGTTTTTCCCTGGGATGGAAAGTTTATGTGAAGGTTCTATACCTTGTTTAATAAGCTTTTTGTAACTAGACAATTGTTTAAAGCGCACGGTACAATATGATTAAAAAGGCTCGGGCCGCACAAGGAGCCGCCAAAAATGTATCTGCAATAGTTGGGGGCGCTTAACGACATTCCTGGGTAGTGTGCTGTCGATTGATAACCCAAGTCGAGCGAGATTATTGTGCACAGCGAAATGGTCCTGGTCATCAAAGCAGAGTCCGTTGATCGAAGAGATTGCATTGGAACTATAAACTGGGGCAATATTGGGCTATTATACCGAAACTATGGAGGCTAGGATAACATGCCAGTGCTCAGCATCATCTACGTGCCCCGTCTCGTTCTTCTGGCCTTCTCTCATGGTTGCGCTGCAACTTGGGCAGCCCTGTTTGTTTCACTTTATTAATGGTAAATAGGGAAATTCAGGGGGCACAACATGCCGATACCATGATTATAATAGGTATTTTCAGGTATTTTTTTGGTGTATATATAAGTGATCAAACACGGTGATACTCGGGCCATTCTAGAATTCGGCTATCCCAGCATAGTTTGATGACGGCTTTCTTTTCTTGCGCGCGCAAATATACTGCGCTCCAGAAATCAATCATTGTTTGGTGATAACTCAAGAATAGATTCAATGCTGGATTTTGCCAAGTGATGATACAATATCAATTTTTGTAGTGATACGTAAACTAGACAAAGTTATGGAACTTGCTTCATATTCAAGTAATGCCTTTCCACTTGAAGAGTTCTTCTCTATGTTTTTTGCAAAGAATCTTTGATTCCAGTTTTCAAGCATTGCTCAATATAGCAATGTGGTTGCTCTTCCTCAGACAAATTCTTAAAGATTAACACTGATGACTTGAATGATACTACACATGATTTGAATAGCGTAATTTAACTAGGTGGGCAATTGGCTTGATGAACGCAATGTCCTTTAAAAATTTTTTATGGCTCCCTTGGCAAGATTGGGGTGGGGCTATGGGATTATGGTTTGTTCTTTTTTAAAAAAAATGGTGATTCTGCTTACGTTGTAATGGGTCTTGTGTATTACTTGTTATGTATCGGTTAATACATTTGTTAATTAATGTATAGATTTGCATCCTATGAGAGATAAAAATATAATGTAAGATTTTCACATGCATGGATACGGGCGGCTATGGTTGCTATATGTTGCCTCATTGAATTCACTTTTGAGTATCGGTTGATATAGAGTTTATAATTTGGATTAACTGAAGTAGATACTGTTTTAAAGGTGTCTATATGTGATTAAGTTTTTTTGAAGTATAGAATCGCATTAGGTGATCAACTTATGAGAAGGATTGGGGCATGAATCTGATTCTAGGTTCTTTATGGCTGTGAAGTCAAAAAGCAACAGTATTTTGATGGATCTCTCTAAATTGTGATTTAGTATTAAGGGCAATATTTTTTGCGTGATTGTTGTCTAATTATATTTTATTCATTTATTGTAGTGCTATTCTTCATAAAATTTGAAGATGATGCAACAAATGCTTTAAGACGAGTCATATGTAATTTTGTTGTAACTTTAAATCTTGTAGAGTACTGTATAACTAGATTTACCTTATTAAGCTCTATTAAGTGTAGGTTTAAACTATAGCATTATACTCATAATATGTATGAAATAATGGACCATAAATTAATGTAGGGCATAGATTAAGAAATAATCTATGTATTCTATATTCGCTATAGTATGTTGTATTTTGCGTTATTATTCTGTATATTATAATCTTGTATGGCGAGCTTGCAGGCAATGGTTTTTATGTGTTTAACAGTTGCATTTATCTACTTCCATATTTGTGAGTTATTTATTGAAATAAGGAATGTTAAGAAAGAATTTATCGAAAGGGTGAGAAATTGGTAAGAATGGCTATTCCTCTATATACTTCTTTAGCTTTTTTATTTCTTTATAGTATATGCTTGATGAAATGCCTTGTAATGAACTTGTGTGGTATGGTAAGACTTATATTGGTGGTTTTTATTATGATTATCATTATATATGTGTTTACCATATCCTTAATGATAAATTGATTATATATAGCCTAGAGATTTAGATGATCTCCTCTATGAGTTAGTGTTGCTCTATTTTCATTTGTAGGTGTGTACTAGGTTGTTGTCATTGTAATGAACATGGGCGTATTAATCATGTCAAGGGCGTATATGATAGTTCCTCCATTGATGTGCTAAATTATGTTAGTAGCCGGCCGCCGGTCATGCTTACCCGGATCGCTTAGTTATGAAGAGTGTAAATAGGCTAAAGTTATGATGCCCTTGGTTATTATATATATATTAGTCTTGCGCCTTCTATGGCTACTTATGTGTTGTTGGGTTCTTAGTTCATAGGAACTATAGTGTGGTATAAGTTTATGGTAATATTTCTCTATGTAAGTTATTGATAGAATTAGTCCCTTATCGTGATCATGTTGACTGGGGCAATGTTACCAGAGCACACTCTCACTTACATCATGTTAGCAACGTGGTATAAGGTCATTGGGTGCTAAATGAAAGGTAGTTCAGCATATTCAGGCTAATTTCGACTTACTTGCATGTAAATTATAATTTTTTTGAAGTATGTTAATGTTTCCTTGTCTAGTGTTTGCTTTTAACTCCGTTTGTAAAGTATTGTCGAGGCGAATGGGACTCTACGTGTCTTTGTCTTATACATTGGGGTCACATGTGTATTTGATATGGATATTTTCGCTAGGCTTTTGTTTTAATGTATAATGAAGGGTCTGAATATAAGAGACATGTTATGAATAATGAATGTTGTATTTGTCATTGATGAGGTATGAATCTGGCATAGGTCTTATTGTAAGGTATTATGAGAAGGATTGCTCTGGAGTTTTGTGGTGCCTATACAACTCATGCTTTGATATATTGAACATGTTGCATCATGTGCGTTATATGAAAGGTTTTGACTCGATTCGATCTATGTATGGTCAGCTCCATACACATGAATGATATGATCTAGTTAATGGGGAGACATTGCGAGACGGTGATTCGATACAGTTCGCTCTCAAGACTAGATATGGTTCAATTGAATATAATATAAGCATACTATGCAAATAAATATCCAAAGCCTATGTTTTTAAATATATTAAATGTAAGAAAAAGGTTTTCAATAATAGGGAACTTAGCTTTAGCACCGGGGCGAAACTTGTAGATGGTGGGTGAGCAGCTCATCGCAAGATAGTGAAAGGTAAGGGTTCAGCTCTACACTGTTGCGGCTAATTTAGATATTGTGAAAGGTGCTTTCGCAAGTGCGGGGAGGTAGGTTCACTACGGTCCTCACGGGATGTATAAGCCTCGTTACATAAGCACAATAAGGGTGTAAAAAGAGTTGATATTTTCTATGATTTGGGCCGCCCAATTCCATAGAACTATGCTTGGGGGGCCAATTTGATCTAGGAAGTTGATTCACGTAGGATGGTAGGGATGTATTGTTAATGTTCTATCCTCTGGATGGTAGGAATAGCTATTGCCATTGTGTTAAAGGGCTCTACAGCGACGCAATTCGCATGTTGCGTAAGAACAATGCCATGTTCTAGTGTCATAGTGTAGGCTATAAGTTTCGGTCCTAAAGTTGAAATGGCAAAGGAAGTTAAAATTGGACTAGAGCTCCTAATGAAATGACTTAAAAGAGGTTGAGCTTAGTGATATGGTGTACGTATCAACCTATCTTGACAATTGCACAAGTACTCTCCCCTCCGCTAGGAATTTAATAGGAAGGTGTTATATGGCGATGTCACTATGTATGTGTTCCTTCATGTAAGGCAATTAGGTATTGTCAGTATTTGTCCAGGCTTGATATGAAGATGTGCATGATATGAGTCTTGATGAATGATGTTAATCTTATTGACTATATTATGAAGGTCTTGACTTAACTATGTCTATGTGGTATTATACTTCTATAATGGTATGTGTTTTCTTATGTTGATGATATGTATAAGTTTCCTTGTGGTCCTAAGGTTTTACATTGCACCAAGTATCCCGAAAGGATTACTTGGGAGACTAATGAATTAAAAGGAAGAGTTCATTGTAAAGAGGAATGAGATCAGTGTAAAGTGACCTCAAATTAGACTTATATTCTATATGTGCATTTCTGTGATGTTTGGCCTTTGTCGGTGTTTCTATGAAGTATGAAAATTATATGTATGTTATTGATAAAGGTTTTATAACGATTTACTCAAAATGGCATGAGTATGATTTCAAAGAAAATGTCCCTTTTAGTTGCATGTTTTTGCATGGTTTCCATACATAGTACACTTTTGTGCTAATCTCATTCTTATGTAATTTTTACACAAAGTTTGTTAATGTAATGCTTAAAGGAAGTCTATGACTGAGGATCTTGAAAGGTGATTTCCTAAGCTCAAGGATAGGAATCCTGAAGTGTAAAGATTTCTTCATGTGTACGTATTGTAAAGTTTATTTAGTAATGTATAATTTTGTATAATCTCATAAGGGCCCTTGTCCTTAAAGTTATTGTAAAATCATGGAAAACCATATATCTAATGAAAAACCAATTACCCTTAGGATAGCTTATTAGGGGTACATAGGCACCCCAATGCCCAATATTTAGAATAAAAAATTTTGATAAGGGATATTGGCCAATTTTCTATATACTAATCAGAAATATACTCTTTTGGTTGTCATACCCAATACAAGATTTAGGTTCAATAAATGTACCTGCAATGAAGAGCCTAAGCTAAAATAAAATCCATTATGAATAGTTTAACAAAAGTACTAGGCATCCATGTGTCAAGCCTTGTACAATTCCACATGATCATTTAAAATAATCATGTAAATTAAACAATGCCCAAGGACATAGTGAGGGTACTTGGGATAATAAGTAAACATTCCCAAAGGAACCATAAATTAATAGTTAGTTAAGAAAGTAGAAACAACCCATGTTCAAGAACAAGTGCAAGACATTTGAAAAATCACGAAAGGAGGAGACCAAAATAACCGAATTCGGTTAGGCTAATTAAGGGGACAAAAACATGCGTAAGGGACGATTCCATGTAGGGACTAACCTACTAACAAATTTTAGACTCTAACATACTTCCCAAAATAGTTAACTAACGTAGGACTAACTGAATTCGACCCATTATTGCACCCTAATACCTAGGACAAAAACAGGGCTGACACTAACATAGTACTAGTTAAAGAGACAACTTAGTATGTAATGTAGTATGGTCAAAAAGGTTAGTTATGGTACTAACAGCTTATGGATAACTTATTAATTACCCTAGATTACCTAAATAGTTTATTTGGAAAATTAATTTATTTATTTTAAAGGTCTAAAACCGAAAATAAAAAGGAAATTTTCAAATTTTGATTACGATAAGAAAGGGACAACCTGGTACCTAACCAAGGATGGTCCAAAGAGTAAGTTAAGATTGTAATGACTTAAGGGTACTTTAGTAATTAACCTACTCTACTTAATTAATTAAATTTAGAAACTTAATTAACTATTTTAAAGGATAAAAACTGAAATAACAAAACAATTTCAAGATTTCGGTTAAAACAAGAAAAAAACAACCTAGTAACTAACGTAGAATGGTTCATAGGATTAGTTCTTGTTATAAAGACTTAAGTTTACTTTATTAATTAACCTATGTAACTTAAGTAACTAAATTAGACATTTAATTAATTAACTTAAAGGGGTCAAACCGAAATTCAGACACTAACTTAGTGCAACTAAAGAAACATCGTAGTACTTAACCTAGGATGGTCCAAAAGGGTTAATTTTGATTCCTATAACTTTAGGGTACTTTGGTACTTACCTATGTATCTAAAATAATTAAATTAATGATTTAATTGATTAATATTAATTAAAAATGTCGAACAAAACAATAGTTAACACCAATTTTCGGATTTGACTTAGAGTTATGTTCTCTTATGTTTAGTCAACTTAGGAAGGATTTTTAGCAATTAGTTAATTAATTTATTTAATTAACTAATTAAACCTTATGTTGAATAATTAAATTTCAGTTCCTAAACCTAAAATAAACGTTAAAACTGAAACTAATACACGATTAAAACCTAAAAACAAGAGTGAGAAAAATAGTGAACAAAATGGAAGAAAAAAAAACTTTCATATATGATTTTCAAGGTTTCTTCAAGGGTTTTTCGAGGTGGTATTTGTAGATTAAGTTCTACTTAAGGTAAGGGTTTTGTCTCATGGAATTCTTTCTCCAAGAGTCTTTTCAAATGTTTCAAACTCATGAATTTGGAAACTAGGGTCGTTTCCAATGATATTGTTGAATGTCCATCTTTCTAGTTATCCTTGTTTTCGATTCTCTAAGTATATAGGTGTAATCTTGAACATGTTGTTAGTATGTGGGTCAAACTAATTTTATTAGTTAATGATTTATTAAAGACTAATGAGGTTAATAGATTGGATTCGGATGATTGATTGATTAGTTACACAGATTAAGGAATGACATAATGCTTAGTTTTTGTGTTCTACAAAGATGAAGTTCTTATGAGTTGTTATTGAAGTTAAATCTACTGTTATAGTCGGTTCATTGAATTGTAATTATAATTTAATTGAATGTAAAAAGGTTGACTTACAACAAATGAAGTTTAAATGACCCCATATGTGAAAGTTTGGTGTATACCAACAAATTGGCTAGCCAAACTATGTCCAAAATATTATCTACCAAAATGTGTGAAGTTATACTAATAAAGGCATACCAATATCTACATTAATAAACTCATAACATAGGGTATGTGAATAATTGGGACAATTCCCAACATACCCTATCCACACGAATTTGTGAACGTAATAGCATTAAAAAAGTAGTTATAACTTTCATAAAGAATTAAATCTAGTTCATGAATCTATAATGCCAAAATACCTTCATAGTTTGGCCAAACCAAGCATTGAATTATTCTTGTAAGTTATCAACGATTAAAAGTTCAAGTGTAGTGAAAGTTTGGCTTATGCTAATAAATTTGTCTACAACATTAATTAACAAATATTTAATATAATTGGATAATGATTCCATGAAAGTATACTTGAATGAATTGCATGCCTTATGCAAATAAAATGGCTAATAGTATATCGTCTAAGAGTGATGAATGAAATTGGATATAATGTTATCTTTAAATAATTAAAATATTATGTAATGGCTATGGTATACTAAACTAAACATGAATGAGTGTAACTTTAGCTTGTGCCAATAAATTAGCTATGAAGTTAGTTTCAGATTTTCTAGGCCAATACTAATTTTGTGCCAATAATAAATAGTCAAAGTATTGAAATGAGAATATAAAAACATCTAAGGTTATTCAAAATGAATCCATATCCAAAGGCATTCGAATCATTGGGACAAGCCCCAACATGCCCTAACCAAACGAACTATGAACATATGTAATTAATTGAGTGAAGTTCTGATTGTCAATAAACGATGATATGAAGCTATCAAACGAAAGTGAGCAAGTGACGTGAGTAATAACATAACTAATGATGTCTAAGTTAAGAAAGTGACCAAAATGAGGTCTTAAAAGAAGTGTGACAAGACTCAGTTACACCTAAGCTACTATGCTAAATATATTCATGAATGAAGGTTTTAGAATGTGTGAGACAAGTCTCATTAACACCAATAATGTTATGTAAAGACAATTTACATTTCATCAATGTAAACAAAAGGATGACAAGTCATCAATAGTGTAAGTAAATGTTACCAAAACGACTCACCTATGAGTGTGTAAAGCTAATGAAGAGGACAGTATCTAAGTACACTCTAATGGAAGTATTAAGACTGATGTATGATTAATACTAATAATGAGATGAGAAATCGTCTATTGATCTATGATGTTCTCATACTAGAATCCAACTTCCATAACATATGAGTTTAATGAAATGGAACTTTCTACTGAGCACCGATAGACTAGCTACGAGCGGTGATGCCTTCTTTCAGGAAGGGTTGAGTTTCAAGTAAATCTCATGAGATGAGACTGTCCGGCATTCCGGGTATGTTTATCCTTATATCTCCTAGTCTTCGAACCTATACTTCCAATATATGGATTTGGCGAGCTTTAATTCCCATGTAATCTAGCATGTTATGGGTCACTTTGGCCGGTGATTCCACCTCAGTTTAGTGGGGTAGGCACTAGTTTTCATGATGCTCAAGTGATCTATGTCGGTTAAGGTTGGAGTTCCTCAAAGTATGAAAGATAATGAAATGAACGATTCCAAAGGTATTTGTGCAACACAAGCAGGAGGTGAAATTAGATTTAACTAATGACATCAGGTCATTCTTTGTCATTGTACTTCGTGATCCAAGTGAGAGTCTTAAACTTCATTCTAGGTATAGTCGGTGTCTACATAAGCGAACAAATTAATGAATTGAATAATGTGAAGTACAAATCAACGAACAAAGCAGACTCTGTATTTGCTAAAGAAGGACCTCGGGTTGAGGTCCCGTTTGCTGGGCCCTCACTTAATATCTTATGCTACATAAACGATTCCAAAGTGTCGTGTATATCAAATACATAAAATATAAAACATGAAATAATGAAATCAATGGAATGATCAATAGATAATTGCTTATTGAAGGTGATGAATACATAGGGTAATGAATGACTCACTATAAGGTAGGGAAATTATTCCTTAGTCCTTGGATTACTTACATCGATTAATTGTGGGTGTGGGACTACAATGAATCATTTCACTTATAAGTAAAACATAGGACTAAATGAATTATTTAAATATACAACAACAAGAATAAAAGGAGTGAAAAATAATCTTAGTGTACAAATAGAATCTTTCGGCCTAAGAGGATCAAAAATATCAAATCATCGCCCGAGGTGTTCTAAAATTATGTTGATGATACTAATGATTTGTAATTATATAGAAAATTAGTTGTGTTCTTTGAATTCATTAAAATACATCATATTCATACCACAATTCACAACCAACGATTTCGCAAAGTCTAGTGACTAGGCTTTCTACAAATAACATGTATTTTAGGAAGAGCTTTGTTTGATCATGCATAGCCTTATTTGTATGTGTGCATACACACATTCTTAGTACAAGTGGTGTACTAACCCCTACTATTTAATATTTTATAGATGCAGGTTAAGGGGCAGATTGACGACTCTTGCAACAGTTTGGACATCAACGTTTCTCCAGACTATTTTGTAGGTCCTCTTGATTTCGAGGATGCTACTGTTTAAGTCTAGCCTTAGCTTTAGAAAAAGATAGTGGATATTGTACTTAGAATTTCTTTCGTACTTTCATTTCGAAACTTTTGTAATAAGGTCATGTTTGGCAAACATATTTATGATATATTCTTATTCAATTTCAAATTGATTCTTATGATACACGGTTGTTATATTTATGTTGATCTTTGTATATAATGAATTAATGAAATAACTATATGAAGTCTATGTTTACTTCATACATTTAAAATTTTTAAATTTTCCGCTAAAAAACCATTTGAATGTGATGAATGCAAGAAGAGGCTTGTCTGCGACCTCTGAGAGGTTAACGACGCCTGTAGCGATCAAGATTAAAGAAGCAGGGTGGTGACAAACATAATATCAGGGCATGAGGTTAAATTACCTAGGATCTAGATCTCAACACAACCATGTTACATAGTTACTAGCTTAATGCTTTGAAGCGCACCACAATCATGACTTAGAGACTACTCAATAATAGTAATTCCTTCCTTCATCTACTCTTTATCGTGCTATATAGATCTTTGACACTTTGTGTCAATATAAGTATCTAACTTCCTTATTGTGTGAATGCGTAGAAAAATACACAGAATAATTAGGAGTTCCAAGTGCTAGAAGGCGTCAGGCTCAAGATCTAGCCTTCCCAGGAAGGGGCCATAATGGAAATACCCAACGTGGACGAAACACGTGTGGTGAGTGTTGTTGTTCGCATGGAAATAAATGCATGGTAATGTCTAAAATCCTGCTATGAGTATTGATTAGGAGGAGAAGGCTAAGTTGGCTGCATATCAACTCAAGAATATGTCTTAGACATGGATTTTCTTCATAAGTGTTATGCTATAATAGACTATTGAAATAGGGTAGTAAGGCTTCAGTTTAAAAATAAGCTGGCTAAAATGGGAAGGGCGTGGTTTAAATCCAATAAGCCAAGGCAGATGCTCAACCTCGGCCAAATTCTATAGCTGAACCCCCCAAGAGAAACCTGTTGGATGCGTTGAAAGGAAGAGAGGAATAATAGAAGTCCACAGATCAGGATAATGGTAACTTGCTTGTCTTCTCCTTTCCTATTTATGCATAATGAAGCAGGTCTCCCTTGTCTATGTAAAGCCTTTTGTGGTTAATTAATTGACCTACATCCATGAGATCTTACATGAACGTTTTAGGTTGTATCCCATGGCGAAACAGTGTTAAGGCGAACAGGGGTATGTAGAGATGGGATGGGCATAGCGTCAAAGCCATATGAAATTTAAGTTGGGTGTTATTAGGGTTTTCAAGCTTATGGACAACAAGATGTTACAGAGGGTGTTAGATATAATTCGTAAGTTGCGTTTTGTTATGAAACTCTAGTTTAAGTGTTTAGTAGATTAGTCCGTAATAGGTCACTAAAGTATGTCTTTAGAACAGCCAATATGTGAGTTAAAATGAAGTTTATTTTCATTTCATGTGCTGTTTTTGTCGTAGCATATTTTTGAAAAGTTCCTATGTGCAGTGATTTGTGATGTGAATTAATTAATTGTATTAGAATGAGATTCCTCAATCAAAGTCATCCAAATAAGTGGGGATTAGATATTCACAAAAGAGAAATGTATAAGTACGACAAATTAAATCACCCTCATTGCTTAAATGATATATAAGTGTCATTCGTGGATGAATGTTCCTAGTGGGTGGATAATGTAAAATCAGGAAATCATATATCTATGAAAACCTAGTATTACCTAAAATATCCTCACGTAGAGTACATTAGGATCCCATTGACCACCCATTGAGAAATATTATATAGTATGAAAAAATGTGCTAAGAGAGATATTAGCGAATTTCTATATACGAATAAGAATATAGTTAGTTTTTGGGTTGTCATACCCAATCCAAGAATGGGATGATTCAATAAATATAATGAATTGAAGACCCTAAGATATATAAATTCCTTTATGAATGTTTACACACAAAGTATAGGCATCCAATCGTCAAACCTAGTGTACCATTCACATGATCATGTAAATTAAGCAATTGCCAAGGGACAATTGTGAGGGTTTTGGCGACAATAAGTAAACATCCAAAAGGGAACCATATATTAATAGTTAGTTAGGGAAATAACAACAAAACCCAGGGGCAAGCACCAGCACAAGACATGGAAAGAAGCACCAAAAGAGGGGACCACCTAAACCGAACTCGGTTAGGGTTAGGGTAATAAGGGACAAAATTTACTTAGGGACAGTAATCTATGTGGGACAATTCCTAACAAAATTGTAGACTATAAACTAGTGCCCCAAATATATAAATAACCTAGGACTAACTTAATTGGACCCATTAGTGCAGAGGACAACCTAGGACCAAAACCGGGTTGACACTAACCTAGTACTAGTTAAAGAGACAACCTAGTACCTAACCTAGTATGATCAAAAAGGTTAGTTGTGGTACTAACAACTTAGGGGTACTTTAGTAATTCTCATAGGTTAACTAATTGATTAATTTATAAAATCAATTAATTAATCTAAAACGTCTAAAACCGAAAATAAAAAGGAAATTTTCATATTTCGGTTAAAACAAGAAAAGGACAACCTAGTACTTAACCTAGGATGGTCCAAAGAGTTAGTTAAGATCCTAACGACTTAAGCAATATTTAGTAATAACCATATACTTAATAAATTATATATCAACTTAATTAATTAATTTTAAGGGGAAAAACCGAAATCACAAAAGATTTTCCAGATTTTTGTTAAAATAAGAAAAAGACAAGATAGGATAGTTCAAAGTATTAGTTATGGTTATAATGACTTAAGGGTTCTTTGGTAATTACCCTATGTCATTTAATTAATTTAATTATCCATTTAATTAATTAAATAAAAGGGGTCAAACCGAAATTCTTAAACTAACGTAGTACAACTTATGAAACCTCCTAGTATTTCACCTAGGATAGTCCAAAAATATTAGTTTTGGTTCCAATATCTTTAGGGTGCTTTAGTATTTACCCTAGGCACCTAAATTAATTAAATTAAGGATTTAATTGATTAAAATAAAGTAAAAATGTTGACCAAAACCATAGTCAACACCAATTTCTTGATTTGACTTAGTGTTATGTTCACATATGTTTAGTCAACTTAGTGGAGGTTTTTTTTTACAGTAATTAGTTAATTAATTTATTTAATTAACTAATTAAGATCTATGTTGAATAAGTCAAGGTCAGTTCGTACACCTAATAATAACGTGAAGACTCAAACAAATACAAGATTAAAACTTGAAAACAGGAGTGAGAAAAACATTGAACAAAACGCAGGAAAAAAATCATAGATGATTTTAAAGGTTTCTTCAATGTTTTTTCGAGGTGGTATTTGTAGAGTAATTTCTACTTAAGTTATGGTCTTTCTCTCACTGAATTATATCTCCAAGAGACTTTTCAAAGGTTTCAAACTAATAAATTTCGAACTAGGGTCGTTTCCTTTGATATTGTTGAATGTCCATCTCCCTAGTTTTCCCTGTTTTAAATTATTTGAGTATATAGATGTAATCTTGAACATGTGTGGTTGTGGGTCAAAAACTGAAAATTTTTTTATTCGTTATTGATAGTATTAATGAAAAATGAGGTCAATATATTGATTCGGATGATGAGTGTATTACTACCACACAAGTTAAGAGTGAATAATGCTTAGTTTCTGTGTTCGAGAAGATGAAGTTGTTATGCGTTGTTTATGAGTTGCCTCTATGTTAGAGTCAGTCATTGAATTGGTAATTATAAGTTATGGAAGATAAAAAAGAGTTGACTACAACAAATGATTGTTGTGAACATGACCACCATATGCTGAAGTTTTGTTTATGCCAACAAATTGCAGCAAAACTATGTCCAAAATTATCTCTCAAATGTGTGAGTTTAAGTAACAAGTTATACCAATCTTTGCATGTAATGAACTATAACATAGGGTTATGCAATGATGGGCACAAGTCCCTAACATAACCCTATCCGCAACGGACTTGTGAATGAACCGTCATACATTGAATAAGTGTTCTAATTTCAAAAGAATGAAAGCTAAGTCATGAATCTATAATGCGCAAAATAATTAATGCTTGCCAAAAGTAGCATTGAATAATGACAGTAATTTTAGTGATGTCAAAAATTACAGTTCAAGTGTAGTGAAAGTTTTGCTATGGCCAATTAAATTTGTCGGACAAACCTTATTTTCAAAATATGTAATATTATAGCTATGATTCCATGAATGATACTTGAATGAATGGCTGCCTTATGCAATAAAATGGAAACAATACATCGTATAAGAGTAATGGAATGGAAATGGCATAATCTTATCTTTAAAGAATTCAAAGATTAGATTAGTATGGCTAAGGTCTACGAAAATAAACATGAATGCGTATACTTGGCTTGTGTTGGCACATGACTATGATGAAGTGGGATTTGAAAATTTCTAGGACAATACTAATTTTTGCCAATCATTATAGCAAAAGTAATTGAAACGAAAATATAGAAATCTCAGTAATTCATGAACCATAATCAAAGGCATGAAATATAATGGGACAAGTCCAAAATGCCCTCACAAATGACTATGACCATATATGTCATTCAAGAGTTGATGTTCTCGCTTGCCCCTAACGATGATTATAAAGCTTTCAAGCAAAGTAATAAAGAAACATGAGTAATAACATAATTAACGATGTATATGTTAAGAAAGTGACCAGAATGAGGTGATAAAAAAAGTGAGACAAACCTCACTTACACCTAAGCTACTATGTTAAAAAATACTCACGAAAGAAGGTGTTAAAATGTGTGCGACAAGTCTCATTAACATCGATGATAATATGTAAGGACAATTCACATTTTATCAATGTAAAGAAAAGGATGACAAGTCATCAATAGTGTAAGTATATGTTGCCAAAATGTATTCACCTTTGAGAGTGTAAATCTAATCAAGAGATCAGTAACTGTGTACACTCTAATAAAGTATTGAGACTGGTGTTTACTTAATAATAATGATGTGATGAGATATAATCTATTGAGATACGATTTCCTCATACTAAAAGCCAGCTGCCATGACGTATGAGTTGAATGAAATGGAACATTATAAAGAGCACCGATAGACTAGCTATGAGCGGTAATGACTTCTTTCAGGAAAGGCGGAGGTTCACGTAACTTGCATGAGATGAGACTGTTCGGCTTGCAGGGTATGGGTCTCCTTATATATCCTATTCATCGAACCTATACTTCCAATATAGGGATCTGGCGGGGTTCAATTACCATATACTGTAGCATGTTAAGCGTAACTTTGGCTGGTGATTACACCTCTTTTCGGCGTGGGGTATACACTGCATTACATGATGATCACATGATCTATTACGATTAAGGTTGGAGTTCCTCTAAGTATGAAAGATAATGAAAGGAACGATACCTAAGTCTATTGTGCAATACAATTAGGAGGTGAAATCACATTCAAGTAATGACATTTGCTCATTCTTGGTCATTGCACTTCATGATCCCAATGAGAGTCTTAAGATTTATCCTAGGTATAACTGGTGTTTAAATCAGCCTACGAATGAATTCAATGAATAATGTGAAGTATGAATCAATGAATGAAGCAGATTCTGAGTTTGTTAAGAAGGCCCTCAAGTCGAGGTTCCATATGTTGGGCCCTCACTTAAGATGTCTTATGCTACATCAACAATTCCAAACTGTCGTGTATATGAAATTCATAATATATAAAACATTAAAGTAATGAAATATATGGCATGATCAATAGAGAATTGCTTATTAAAGGTGATACTCACTATAAGGTGGGGAGATCATTCCTTAGGCCTTCGATTAATTACATCTACTCATTGTGGTTATGGGACTAAAATGAATAACTGAACTTTTAAGTAAAACTAAGGACTAGATTAATTGTTGAACTGCACAACAAAAATAATAAAAAGATTGAAAAATAATTTAAGTCTACAAATAGGAGCTCACTACCTAAGAGAATCAAAAATCTCAAATCTTCGCTTTAGTTGTTCTAAAATTATGTTTATGATTCTAATTCCTTGTAATAATGTATAAAAAAATTTGTAGGCTTTGAATTAATTAAAATACATCATATTCATACCACAATAAAAAATTAACGATTTTGGAAGTGTAGTGACTACACTGTTCAGAAATAGCATGTGATTTAGAAAGAACTTTTCTTTGACAAGTAGACTTATAATATGTGTGAAACACCCATACTTAGTACAAGTGGTGTTTTGAAACCCCCAGATTTGTTACTATTTAAGGATGCAGTAAGGGGCAGATGCGACTCTTGTAATGGTTTGGACCTCAGCGGTTCTCCTAGACCATTTTGTAGGTCTCTTGATTTTGAGGATGCTATGTTAAGGATAGACCTTAATTTGAGAAACAAGATTGTGATATTGTAACTTATCATTTAGTCTGTTACTTCCTTTTGAAAGATTTTAATAGGTCATGTTGGCAAAAACCTATGATGATCTATTCTAGGTCTATTTCACTTGCATTCTTATGATAGATGGTTGTTATATTAGTATCTTCGTATTAATAAATTCCTCTCGATGAAATAACTATATGAAATCTATTTATACTTCATACGTTTAATAGTTTAAATTTTTCCCTAAAAATAAACAATGAACGTGATGAATGCAAGACGCTGGCTTACCCTGTTGTCTGAGACCTCTGAGAGGTCAACGACCCCTATATCCACCTCCGATTCAAAATTCGGTGGTCATGACAGTAATCTAAAGTAATTGAGTCTAAGATAGAAAAAATACTTAGAGTCTATATATGTATTATGACATATATTTTATTTGTTTATAAAGTAAAGTTTCTAGCATAAGAGGTTCTATCAAAAGTTTTAAATTTTCATCTAAATTTATTGTGTTGATTAGATGAATTATAAATATGGTCTTTTATAAGACCTCGTAGAGATTAAGTACGCCATGTTACTTGTAGGTCATGCTCCCTATTCGTGACCAAATTAAGTCTAGCACAAGTTATTAAGTCTGTCTTATTCTCCAAAATCTTCATACTGCCCACGTCTAGTAACGCTGATCAGTGTTAGAGTCGCGACCACATCAAATGCTGATAGAGGATATAGGCGATAATGTTTTCCCTGCTTATGATTCTCACGTGTGCCCTAGATATAGAACATAACTTTATAAAATCTCCCTCTTATGTATTCTTGTTCAGTGGTCTTTTACATGTGATTCCTTGAATGATATTGGTTTATCCTTGAGAGATAAAAGGCAATTATAAATGCTTATGTTTGTTTTAATGTTTGAATGAGTATGTGTGAAGGTCACACTAGTCCTTATGTGATGATCTCTATGCTTATAAATATGTAAAATAGCTTGTTGTGTTAAAAGATATCGAGTTATGCATTCATGAAGGTTAGCTAAGATGAGGGAGTACGGCTGCTATATGTAGTGCAGTTGAGGTTACGTGATTTAGTAGGGTTATGAGGCTTATTTGATCATTGACCTGTTAATCTATGAGGATTATGATTAGTTATCTTAACCTTACTAGGTATGAATATCTTCTTAGTGATTATGTGATAAAACCCCCCCAAATTTTTTATGGCAATATATGAAATCTATGTAAAGTAGCATGTTATGTTTGAAAGATGTATGTCATGATTTTAGTAAACAGCTCTAGAAGTTGTGGTGGTTAAAGTCATTCTCTGCATATTGTTGTATTCCCTATATGGTTTTGTACGATTCTTAGCCAAATACTAGGATTATTAAACTTGGAAGTTTGATAAACCTACCATGGAAGCATGATATCCTATGATTTAAAGTGTGATTTAAAATTGTTCAATTGTCTCCATTTGGTATAAGCGAAGTTGATATGTGACTAATGTAAATTGGAGTCACTTGTGAGAGTTGATACTAGTTGTAAGAAGTATGCATGTTCTGAAGGATGAAGGTTGGTTAAAGTTTGTTCTTTATTGCCATAATGTTCCACTCAATTGTCTAAATGTTGTAGATTTTGATATTTGAAGAATGCCTCGCTATAAAGCCTAGGGAAACTTAATGTAACATGTTTTGGAGAACCAACTAAATGTCCTTTTATTGGATGTTGTTGGAAATATGTGTAGAATTTATGAATATGAACATGCGTATCAATGTGAAACGAAATTTCTTTAGATTAAAGATGAGGAATCTTATGAAATGACTGAATGTTAGCATTATTCTAGATTCTTATGTGTGATGCAAATCTTTGGTATTTTCCTCAAATGAGTATGACCTTAGTGTCTATTGCATCATAGGAAGACCTTATGTGAATTAATAAGTTTGAGTAAAATTTATGGTTGAGAATGGATTTCCTTAAATGATAAGGCTTGGAATGACTTAGTGTGTCTAAATTGAATCAATTAAAATCCCCTCTAAAGAAGATATCACTTTAAGTGGTTAAAATGAAAGTTATGTAGTTAAGATCCTCTATAGGTTGCGTGAAGTTGCTCTTAATTGGGTTTACCCTAAGTGGGAATGGTGTTTGGGTAGTGAGGTTCTAGAAATTGTCTACATTGTCCTTCTATTCTAACTTTAATCGGAAAATAATGAATTCTTAGTAAGCTTGTTAATAAATATAGTCTTGCACGAAGTGTGAATTGTATGACCCCTATATGATTGGTATGAATTGATTTATATAATCTTGGAGACATGGTGAATTTTTTCAAAGAGCATGAAAGGAAATTTTTTATGAAGTCCATGTTTGTTGATGTTGACTTGTATCTTAATGTGCTAATTATGAAGTTGACTTCATGAGGTAAGACAAGGAACATGGTAAAAGTAACTTGTGTGGTAGAATGGTTAGCCTTAAAATGAAAAGTTAGTCTCTTTAAAATGAATTATGTTGAGTCTCCTGAAAACTATGTGACTTTTAGCTTTGGAATGCACAAGTGTAGGACTCATTCATGAAAAGTAAGCAGTTAGCTATAGTTCCATGTGTGTGTCTATAATTTGTCTTATTTTTACAAATGAGGGCTTACTATAAGGGTGATGATATGTAAGCAAAGAAATTTGTTGAATGGTTGATATAACGTGGTTTACATGGTTATTATAATACTTTTTTCCTAGTTTAGGGGTCTCAAAAGACATTTTGTGCTACTTTTTATATAAGTTTCTCTTATTTGCAGGAAATCTGTCCAAATATTCAATGAGGAGGTTTTGAGCGAGGAAATACAGAAGAGACCACCTACGGAGTCTTCTTCGTGACGGTCCGTAGGTGAGAGCCGTAGTGCAGTGCTGAAGAAGAGGGGAAGTCGACCAAGTGTTAGGTTACGAGGAAAGGATGTGACGGACTGTGGATCCCATGATGGTCGGTCTAGGACCAGGTTCTTCATGATGATAAGCGAGTAGGCCCAATATACAGGATTCCAGAGACCCTAGACGGACGTGTAGTCCGTTGACGATCCATCATAAGCGGCAGTCGAGGGTAATGAAGAGAGAAGCCAAAATTGCACCAAAAAATGGACGACGAATCCATGACGGCCAATCGTGACCACCGACGGTCCCGCGCGAGGTCGGTCGAACCAGACGTGTTTGCCACAGCGATTTCCAGTAAATAGAGTTCTTGTTAATAGGTTTTATTTTTATAAGTAGTTCGAAAAAAACTGTTTTTTAGGTATTTGACTCTAGTAATTAGGTTTAGGCCTTGATTATGTTAGACTCTTGAGTATTTTTCGACCTTTTGTGAGATCGGATATTTTGGAGATTATTGTTACCTTGATGTTGGTATTTTCGGTTATTAATCAAGCGAACTTCAGAATTGACTCTTTCTCATCAAAGTAAGTGCAGAATCTTATTTACCTATTTTAAATTGTGATTATGACTATGGGTAACTAAACTCCATAACTAGAGCGTTGTGGGAACCACTAGGCGAATATGAGGTAAACCTACTAAAATAACAATGCTAGAAATAAGTGTCTTGCATGTATGATGATTCTTCGCTTAAACCTTTTTAACGGATGGCCAACGATCGAACTCGCCTTAATGCTACTTGCCGGATCAAGGAGGTAGGTAAAGGAAAATATATCACATAGATTTAGTGTATATACTATCTAATAGGCTAGTATTGGTTGTACGAGGTAATAACTAGTAAAATAATCGAAATTACAATACTTAATATGGTTTAAGATGAGGGTATTAGTTAGCAACACCCGTAGCGGACAAGGTGCAGAGTGAAATTTTCTACAGTGGACAAGTATTAGAAATAAAGAAATTATCATTGCATGCAACTTATAAGTAGACATCAGTTATTGAACTTGTGGGAAACACATATAAAACCCTAGTTACCTTCATTAATTGATTAAAAACTCCAACATGTGAAGTTGTTAAAGTTTCTCTTCCATTTAGTAGTTATTTTCTTTATTTAGAAATAGAAAACCCCCCTTCCTTTTTATCATTTTGCTTTCCAAGGAAGTAATTGACTAAAAACCAAGAGTATTATAGATTGATGAAGTTAAGTTCTAAAGCTATTTCATCGTGGGAAGATCCAAACACTCACTAGTTGGGTATTTATTGACACGAGACTTTACTTCTTTTGAGAAGTAAATTTGAGCGTATCAAATTTGGCGCCGCTTGCGGGAGGGCGAAAGTAGATTTAGAATTACTTAAACTTATTACAATAGTTGATGATATTTCTGATTTAATTTGTTGTATGCTTTGAGTCGTGCAGAAAAACCCACCTTGTATGCCAAATATCGGAAGAGGAAGAGAACCCTTGTTTTCCTACGATCATGAGTTAGAGGTACCTACGCAAGTGAAAATAGAAACTAGGAATATAATGATGAATGATAAAACAGAACATCCCAATCGGTTTGAGTATGGTCAGTGTTACCCGATGCTCGGGTGAAAACACACCAGAGGGGACAAAAATTCACGCTCACGGCCCCATCACTACTACGAGGCTATGATAAACATAGAAGACTCCAATTGAGCATTGTTTCTTCTCTACAACCAGGCACACCTTCGTGGAAAAGGTGTGTAGGGAGGCCGCACTTGGGACTTGTAATGTAATAGGGTTAGAGTGTTTCCTCTCTCACTGACAAGAGAGGCTCGCTATATGGTTCACGAGTCCCAGACAACTCAATTTTCACTTGTAACAATTAAGGTATGTTTCTTAACCGCGATACTGGTCTCCAAGAAAACTACACACACAGACAGAGTAAAACAACTTTGTTGCACTACCAGGAGAAGCAGTTAGTTAGTAGTTATGGGGAAGATTCACTACGTTCTGAGAAGTTTCCCAAATCACCGTTTTTTAAATTATGAGTCAATGGAAGGATATTTCTATCTGGGACAGGATGATATTAAAATAACGCGGGGTGGATCTTATGGAAAGTGTCTTTATGATGAGGGATTGCTGAAACAATTAGAGAAAATCTCCCAATATAAAGCTTGGAGTAATCAGGAAGTCAGATACCGGAGAAATACTTCGGAGGGCAGTCCACAACAACCTCAGCCACAGATGAGGATTGGTGAAGAAATGGCCAGATAGAACTGCGCTTGGGTTGGTACTAAAACATATTCACTGGGAGTGCAGAAGAAAAGATCAAATGCAGTGCAATACTTGCCTAACTACCACTTCTTAATGATTGAATGCATATTTTAGGAAGATCCTTGCAGAACATGAAGTGGATAGCGGGGTTGTGAGACCACCGCCCAAGGATTCAATCAGGAAATTGGCCCCAATGTCAAGGGAACAAAGGTTGGATCTTTGGTAACGATAAGCGTTGCGGTCATTATGTCCGAAAGATAAAAAACTACAACCACGACAAACAACTTCAACAGGCGGTAACGACATGGTAACATAAATGCTAGGAATGGGCCTATATCCCTCTAAACATGAAGGTTATCTCTAGGGATGGTGGACGTATAGTTATGGGCGAAGTTGAGGATAGTTGCACAAAAGATGATGAGGAGTACAATGATAGTGATTCGAACATTAAAGGTTAAGGTTGTGATAGCAGGTAGTGGGCAAAAAGTCGATACCACTGCATATGGATTAACGCAAGATCGAGTACAAAATGGCCCCAATTATAGCGACAGTGGAACACACAGCAACAGGCACCCCCACTCTCTAAGCCACAAGATCCAAAATTCAAAAAATAATGCGCACGTATGGCCATCACTACTCGCCCGGTGGTAAGCAAACAGACCCACTAGCCTCTATGAGGAAAAGCGTGAGAAAGGAGATGATAAGGTGGTAAAGGGTGGTAGATGGTTGAAGTAGAACGGAGAGCACTGGAAAAGATGCAGAAGTCCTCTATGAAGGTAATTTCCTGCCCTAGACCACTACCACCCTTCCCTCAGAGATTAGTGAAAAAGACCTGAGGATGTTAAAATCAAACATTTTATAACAAGTCAGAAACTTCTATCAACGTCCCTTTGGTATAGAAGCCTCTGAACAAATGCACGGTTATGCCAAGTTTATGAAAGATTTGGTACAATAAAAGATCGGTCACTTGCGAGGATGATGATAGACTGCAGCATTGTAGTGTACTTGACACAGGATCTTACATTAAAAAAGAAAGAAGATCAGGGTGCGTTCAATATCTTTTACGTCGGGTCTTTCATTTGACGGAAAAACATATGTGATCACGGAAAGAATAAATCTCATGCCCCTTTTGATTTACAAGAAAGTTGGGTTTGGGTGACCCGAAAACCCTCTGCGATTCGGTACCGTGATGGCCTGATCGAACGTGAAAAGGCCTATAGAAATACTCCATGATGTGCAGTAAAAGTGGAGTCATTCATATTTCCCGCCAGATTTTGTTATTCTTGATTGTGAAGTCGATTTTGAAGTGCTATTATTCATGCCGGGTTCATTCCTTGCTACAAGTAGAGCATTAGTTGATATGGCAAACGGGGCAGATGAAATTAGTTGAACATTGAAGAAGCGACTTCAACATATTACGGACCATAGGCAGAGTGGTTAGATCCAATCGGTATCTGCCATAGGTTCCACAAAGAAAAGATAAAGAAGGGAGAATGAACAAAAAGTGTATGCTAATAAAACAGGAGTTATGGTTGGGGATTTGGTGATTTTAGACAGTTCTGGGTTTGCTGCCTTGTCCTTCGCAAGCTAAAATCCCTGACGGTACGTGCCCTTAGTGAATACCCAAGTATTACCGCTTGGAGAAGTTGAGTTAAAAACCAAGGAGGGAGTGCGGTTTAAGGTGAATAGAGAATGAATAAAACTCTATTTTGGGCATATTGCATCGGTTAATGAAGTGATAGAGGCATACCATCTTGATGAAGGCTGAGTAATCAACTGTCCTCAGTCGTGCCACGACATTAAATCATACGCTTATTGGGAGGCAACCCAATACTTATAGTTTTTCTTTCTAGTAATGGTAGCATATTCTACTAATGGGTTTTATATTTGCAGGCACATCACCAAGAAATTCTGCAGAAAATCACTCTGCAGCAGTCACTGACGGATACAGCGACAGACCGTTGTGCCTGCGATGCACTGTCGCATGAATCCGTCGTGCCAGGTGCGTCTTAATATTGTTTTCAAACAAAGGTACACGCGACGGTACAAATGACGAACCGTCGAAATTGAGATGGACCGTCGTCGGATAATCATCGCGTCTTTAATGAAGCGTACCCGATGAGACCCGGCTGGGTTTTTTTTAAAAAAATCATCATTTAAAACCCCCACCCCTTCATTTAACCCTATTCTTTCACTTTTTGTTCAATTTCCCTCCCTTTTGAACTTTCAAAGCTCTCATTGTCCCCAACTTCTTCAAATTCCTCAAAATTCATCATCTACTAGTCAGAGAGCTGCTGTTGTGGATGTGTACTTGATCACCAAGTACCTTTCTCTCTTGTTTTTCCTTAAATTTTAAGGTACGTGTCTCTAATTTCTACTCATTTATATTGCATTTTTGTTTATCAATTAGTAATAGTCTAGTTCTTGTTCATTCTTTATCAAATTTTACCAATTTGATTTGGGTCACAGGGGATGAATAGGGCATCCCCAGTTCTATCACTTAGTTGCAGAACGAGACCCCAATGACGGACCATCGTACCAACGACGGACCTTCATTGGGCCCGTTCCAACAACCCTAACACCCCACTGTCCAATTTTCTCCCAGTGTCCACCTATGGTCCTTCCTACATAACCATTTTGATTGTCAGAGACCCTATTCCTAAGGGTGTCTCACTTTTTCCAAGTGTCCTCCAAGGGACACATGCGATGGACCATCGTCCCTACGACGGTCCGTCTTGCACAACCATTCTGGTTGTCAGACACCCTTCTCCTAAGTGTCTCTCTCTATTTTTCTAAGTTTCCTCGAACGAACAACTACGATGGACTGTCATACCCACGACGATCCATCCTTCATATAGCGTTATAATTATCAGAGACTCTCCTTCAGGGCTCTCCATATAAACGTAGTCTAAATAAGACACGATGGACCCTATAACGGTCTGTCGTACTCACGACGACGCGTCACCTGGTCCGTTGTGTTTCACTATTACTATAGCACTATCATTTTGTTTTAATTTTGGTATTGTTTTTCTTGTCTTGTTTGCTCCTTCTAGTACTAATATTGATCCTTTACAGGCACTATCTTTTATGGCACCAAAACAAGATTGAGTCTACGCACGCGGGCGATCAAAGTCTTTCGCCCCGTCTACCCTCCTGGTTATTGGCTCTGATGATGAGCGTTACTCCGAGTACGTGCCCCCAGGCACTTCCACCCAATCCTGTGTTGCACGTGCTGCCAGAGCCACACTAAAAATGGTGGCGTCTCGCATAGTCACTGCCTCCCAATATGAGGAGGAGCTCACACTGACAGGCACACCTTCTAGGTCAGCCACTAATGAAGAAAGAGTGTTTGGAACTTTAGGAGTTTCGTGGTGGGAGGAAGCCTCCAGATTTGCTGAGTTTCCCACACCCACCACAGCTGCAGCGTCGACCTCATCTGATGAGGCTTACAGTTTGAAATCCACACCCGGTACACAAGCTCGTGCTCTCAGCCCTATTACTGACCAGCCCAAGCGGTGGTGTGTCGACTGGAAGTTTCAAGTCTATTCCGATGCAAAGTTCCTGAATGACAAAGGAGTTATGACTCGGACACTTACATTGGAGTGGCGGGTCCTTACAGGAAATCTCCCGACGATGCCTGATATCCACAATCTCTTCACCAGACATCAACTGGAGTAGACAGCACGTCCGTTGGGATATTATAGTGAAGAGCTGGTCTGAGAGTTCTATGCATCCTACGTAGCGACTACCCGATCACAAATTGATAGGCGGGCTGCCCCCGCCAAACAGGCCCCACTGGAGCAGGTACGAGTATGTGGCATTCAGATTGATACCTCTCTTCCTTCCATCAACCGGTTTATATACGGCTAGGATGTTGATGCTAATCGGACCCCTCTCACTACCGAGTTTGACTATCGATGGCAGATTGTTAAAGATGGCCTATTCATGGGTGAGCCATCACTGAGATAGACCACCAAGACGTTGATGGCCCTGCACTTGTCCGTTGATTGAGAGGGTGCCGATAAGGTGACCGAGCCGAAGGGGTCCATCAAAAAGGCCGACCTGAATTTCACGATGAAGTTCTTGTGGTTGATTGTCAGCCACTTTATTTTCCACACAGCCGCTGATAATATCGTCACATGGGATCGAGCAGTACGGATGGTGGCGATTATATCCGGGTTTGAGGTGGATTTTATGTGGCTTCTACAGGCTCTCATAAACGAGAGGGCTTTTAATGTCACAACTACTTACCCCTTCCCGTGCGTGCTATTTTCTCTATGCAGGTCTGCCGGTGTGCCTATATGGCACGTTGATCAGCTCAAGACCCCCCTGGGCACATTTGATATCAGCCTCATCATGGATGAGGCCAATGAGTTGGCTCCACGCAGAGGGCCCCGTCAAGAGTTTCCTCCTCTTTGTGACAATCAGGCTGAGACGGTAGCACAGGCCCGCACGGCTACGCAGGCGGCTCCCTCTAAAACTACCCCAGTCGATTCTATCTAGGGTAGTCGCACTGCCCCGAGCTCCTCTCGCTCAGCCCCTTTCTCGGCTCTGGTCCCGCTTGCTATGGTGCAGGAAATAGATGCAGAGAGTGCCACACTTCTGCATCACATCCAGCCTGGATGCCAGAAGTTCTCTTGCTGAGACAGAGAGAAGCGCTTGGAGCGGAGAATGGTCATCCACACAGGCGTTAGATCCTAAGGTTCATCAGCCGCTGGAAGCTTTTGAGTGCGGGGTTGGTTAGCCCGGACCAGCCTCTCCGGTGGAGTGTGTCGACCCTTAGGATGCCGTCGAAATCTTCAGCAGATATTGATTATGATCTTAGAGGCTAGGGTGTTGAGTGTCTAAGGCCCTGTCCGAGCCGACCTGACAGACACAATGATGGCGTCCTATTCACCCATCAGAGGATTCCACCACCACACCCCTCGAGAGCATTGCAGGAGCGCGTAGGACGTCGAGAGGAGGAGGTGTTTTTTTTTGTAGGAGGATGTTTATGGTGCGAGCACGGAAGAAGGAGAGCCATGAGATGGAGGCTGCAAGGAGAGCCTCTCTTGTTAAGGAGGAGCGCAGTCAGAAGAGTGAGCAGGAGAGTAGCTGCTGGGGCGGAGCTCCAGAAGTGTGAAGATGGCGGAAGGCAATGCTGATAGTGTTGTTGAGCTGAGGACACCACTGAGGTGTCCAGAATAAAGGTAGTGGGTTCCGGGGAGGATGGAATCGGACCCAACAGCTTTCTGATCGTTAGCACTTTACTACACCAGGTCTGCTTCATTCCACCTCTGATATTTAAATGTTTTTTCTGCATTGGGCACATTGCAATGTCTTTTTGTGGGGTGGCGGCTTAAATGGAAGTGAGTGCTAGGGTGAAGTCTGAGTCTGAGTAGCCCAATTCACTATCCTCTTTTTGGGGTTTTCTTGCCCTGTGATTCTTCTTCTTCAAAAGACTGATTATTTGTTCTGTTGAACCAGCATGTCTATATCTTCTGTACATAGTTTAATTCTCAGCATGATGCTTTAAAACGATTTATCCCGATAAAATTAAAAATGATGACAATGACTAGGCATAGTAATGACAAATGTGTGGTCTCTAAGCAATTGCATAACAGGTACACCACGGGATGACCCTAGTCTAAAATTCGAACTAGGTGTGTTATCATGTTGTAGAGGAATGAGATGTCAAGTAGGTGTGAGGAAGATGGAATAGTCCACTATTGGTCTGAAGACTAGAATTTCCGGTTAGTCCTGCTAAAAGTAAGATGTAAGCTAGACAATTCGGAAAGGATCATAGGACCTTAATCAAATAGCCCATTTTTGTGGACTAAATAAAAGAAAGAAAACTAAATGAATGAAAGTTTGTCCTTGTTTGATCCAACAAGTTTTGAACCTCAAACTATACCTTTCTTATTCATCCTAACTGATCTTTTCTAAGAAAAATGTGTTGGCCTGTCCCTCCTTGGCATGTGCACCTAAAGCCTTATGCGAAAACGCGTAAGTGAGGGTGGATAATTGAGTTATAGTGTAAACAACACTTTTATGGGCTCTGACCCCAACTTTGGACATTGTGTACTTTGACTCATGGATCAAAGCCATGATGTTGACGGTGGATATTATGAGGAATGCTCTGGAAAGTGGGTTTGTTTAAAAGAACAAAGAGAGAGAACGAACAAAGTAAAGTTGACTCAGAAATTAGCGAAAGAAAACAAAAGAAAGAAAAAATCTACAAGAAATACAAGCAAGAAAAGAAGAGAGTCACTTAGACAACTGAAAGAAAGAAAGAACGGAAAAAATTGCAACGATGGACACGCATTGAGAAAACTGGGCGAGATTAAATGATAGAAAATGGTATGTTAGCCGGATACATCAAGGGAGGGCAAAAAAATTCATTAAAGCACCCTAACCTTATATCTCACCTGACCCGAGGCCATGTTAAAAAGACCTAAAAAAAGTCCTATAGTGATCCTTAAAGGGTTGTATAAGTAAACTTAATAAAGCAGTGAAAATAAGGCGCTAGGTTATTATGGCATATGTATTGAATTGGAGTGAATTAATCTGAGAGTGAGTTATGAAAAGAGCTAGTATTGAAAGCTTAATCACTTATAATCAAACGAAACCAAATCATGTGATGGAAAATGAGGATTGTTTTAAAGTTAAACGGGACATATTTTGCAATCGGGAAATAATAGAACCTCCAAGGGGGACAAAATTGAAAGGAGGATAGGTGTTAGTGCATGGTGAGTCTGTGCATCGAATCTTGATCCAACATAATTCAAGCCTAATAGTGATAGCATGATAACTATGTCAGATTTATTTGGTCTTCCTCGCCAATGATTGCAAAGGAATCAAAAGTGGAATTTATGGATGACTATTGCTACAAGATTTGTATTGAGTCTTAGTGCGTCGCTGATGACAAACAACGAATTTAAGTTGAGAATGTGAAATATACCGTGGTTGGTTTCACAGTATATTAATACTTTTTCCTTATGTTTAGTGTGTCCAAAAGGCCTTTTTGTGATAATTGTATATAAGTTTTCCTATAATTGCAGGAAAGGAAATCTGTCCCTTCCAAAGATCAATGCGGAGGTTTTGAGGTTTTGAGCGAAGAAATGAAGAAGGAGACACATACGGAGCTTTTGACGGCTGTCGCTCGTGGCAACAGCATGGTCGGGTAGGTTCGGCCGCGTTAGTTAGTGCAGTTGCCTGAAGGAAGTATGGGGAAGTCTGACCAAGGTGGGGTTAAGGGAAGCGTGGACGAAAGCCACTACAAGACGGTGTCATCCAGGTTCGTCATGAAGATAGAGAAGTAGCTCGGACCCATATTCCAAGAGTTCATATTTTTTGGAACAGAGACATTCGACTGACCGTTGCTGGACTGTATGACAATCCGTCATACCTGCCGTCGAGGGTGGTAATGAATAGAGACAGCAGAAGAAGGTATAAAATTATGGGGACGATGGAACGTCCATGACGGCAGTCATGACCACGATTGTCCCGCGCGAGGTCTCCGACCCAACCGCTTTGACAGATTTTCAGCAAATAGACTATTGTTTATTTTTTTATAGGTTTTTATTTGGATAAATAGTTCAAAAAGCTCATTTTTTGAGGTTTCTTTAGACTTTGGAGTATTAGGTGGCCCCTGATTATTGTAGACACTTGATTATTTTTAGGACCTTTTGTGGATTCTTAATATTTGAGATTCTTGTTACTTGATTGTTGGTGATTCATCGTTGGAGTAATGAAAGGAAACTTTTGGATTTTGACCCTTTATCATCGAAGTAAGTTCATGATTCTGATATCCATATTTGAATATTGTTAATTATGAATATGGCTAACTAAACTCCATAACTGGGTTTGGTGGGAAGAATAGGCAAATAATGAGGTAAAAACCTAACTAAAAATAACATTCTAGAATAGTGTCATGCATGTATTGATAATTCTTCTCTTAGAGTCTTTTTAACGGATGGTCCAACGTCTAGAACTCGCCTGTAATGCTACTTTCCGCTACCAAGGATGGTAGATAGAGGCAGAAAAACAATTAGCAACATGATTTGTTTATTCTATCTTTCTAATAGGCTCGTATTGCGTTGGTACGAGTGGTAATAACTAGTCAAAATCGAATATAATGCTTAATATGTGGAAATATGAGGGTTTAGTATAGCAACACACCTAGCGGACCAAGGGTGCAGGAGTGAAATTTTGTAGATGTTGGAACAAGGATTTAGCAAATAAATAATTATCACTTTGCAATGCAACTTTATAGTTAGACTTATCAAGTTTAGTTAATGAACCTGTGGGGAACACGTTAAAAACCCTAGTTACCTTCATAATTGATTAAACTCAACATTGAGTGTTAAGTTCTCTTTAAATGTCGCTAGTGATTTTTCATTTATTTAGAAATAGAAAAAACCCTCCTTTTATCATTTTTTGCTTTCTCAGGAAGGAAGTAAGTAATTGACCTGAACAATAGTACTAATAGGTTGAAGTTAAGCTAAACCATTTTCCGGTAGGAACGATCCCAACCTCACTAGTGGTTATTTACTTGACACGACCGCTTTCTTCTTATTGCGCAAGAGTAAGGTTTGTTGTGTGTATCAAATGGATTCCTATTATGGTGTGATGTACTTGGTGTAACTTACCACTTCGACTTCATTTGGAAAGAACCATGGGCATGTCTTGGTTAAAAGTTGAGAATCTCTCATTTTAACAGGAAATTGACCTCAACACCTCCCCCCCCCCATGTACAGCGAAGGGTTTTAAACTCATGATACATGTAAGTGTGTTGAGGGGAAGGACATTCCTGCGAGGACACCACTACGTTATGGTATGATTGTGTATGACTTTTATGGCACTAGGTATAACTAATGAAGATCATTGTGATTTAACTAACTCAAGTTTATATGCATTGAAGTATGAGTGCTTAAGTATCTTTGAGTATGGTTTATGATCTGCCAATGAGTAGTTTTTCATGATTTTCTTGTAATGAATTAAGATGTAATGATCATTTTATGATCAGGAGAAGGATGTTCTCCTATGAAAATGAAAAGGACCTTTGTTTTTGATGCATTAAAGAGTGAGTGAGTAATGATTCTTTCTTGTGTGCTTTGAGTTCTAAAAGGATTTGATGTCATTTTACATGTTATGAAATGCTCTTTTACGCATTGAAGTCCTTGTTGTGATTAAAGAGCCCTAAGTCTAATTCGAAGACGAATATTCCCAACTAGGGATATTATAAAACCCCTAAAATGATATAACGTCTGTAGAGCCTAACATATTTTTCTTAAATTTTTTAATGTCCTAAATATTTTTAAAATATAGTATATAGGAAGTAGATAAAATATTAGAGGTATTGGAATTCAAATGTTAAGGGACGACTAACACGTTCGATAACTAAGTCACCTAGATGCCTAATATGTAGTTCTATGTGTTTATGGGTTTTTCATTATTCAGTAAGGTTTTAAAATGTATAATTATATTTATTATAGGCAGAGTAAAATTTCTAAAGTGATTTGGAAGTCGAACGTCAAGGGACAGCGTCAGACGACTAGTCGCTTATGTGCCTCATGTTTATATGCATGCCTAAATCTGTATGAAAAGAGTCTAATAAGTCTTTAAAGGTTTTAAAATGATTCTTAATGTTTAATATGAAGTTTCGTTAAGTTTGGACATCAAACAACCACGAACATTCAGGGCATTGGAAAGATAGCCCCTAAGACGTTCATTATATGTCATGTTGGGCCCAACGCCGTTTGTACGTACTATAGGTATTTGTTTTTGATGAAATATTTTTGAAATTTCTATAGATTTTAAGGGCGTAATACGTTGAAAAGGACGGGTAGGACTTATAAGGGGCCAAACAGTGACCCCAAAAAGAAGGACCCAAAGTTTGCATAGAACACTGCTTGGCAGTAGAGTGGTCACCCCCCCCCACACCACCCCCCATGACGAACCGAAATATGGATTGTTGGGCCGAAAACGTCCCACCGAGTAGGTATCGTCGATGGGGAGATTCATTTGGAAGGTATAAATCCAATATTAGGCTAAGTACCCAACGACGGAGGAAAGGCACGACCGGTCAAGGCCACCACGCCTCGTCACTTCCTTCGTCGCGCGTGGCCTGCAACTGGCAGCCTGTTTCATTAAAAGGGTGAATGGGAAATTTACCCAATTTTCTATCCTAACTTTATTAGTTTTGTTTAGCTATTTTTGGGTGTATAGTAAGTCATCAAAAACATGATCACCCTATTCAAGAATCCACTAACAAGATTGAAATCTTTCCCACCCAAAATACTCTCTGTAGAAACCACCATTGTTGGTGAAGGTAAAGAACATATTCAAGCTTGGTTTTACATGGATTAATCATCAATTTTTAGAGTTTTTCAACTATAAAAAGGTATGGAAATCCTTCATATTCAAGTAACCTTTCACTTGGAGAGTTCTTCTCAATGTTTTTCAAAGAAATCTTATGATCAATTTCCAATCTTCCAATCTAGCCATGGGTACTTTCTCAAGACATTTTTAATGATTAAATAATGGTGAATTGAAGTTATTAAAATTATTTTTACATGAATTTCTACAATTCATGATTTTACCATGTCCGTCCAACATTCGTTCAGTTCTTGCATGGGCTTATGATTTTTTGCTGGTTTTGATGAAATGTGATTGGATTCTCTTACAGTTGATTTCTTGTGTTTATTGTTGTATATTTTTAATTGATTGATGAATTTATGATGATCATTTATTGTTATAAATAACTGAAATTTTGAACTTGAATAGCCTATGTTTCTACATGTTGCGCCTTGACGTCGATTGTCGAGATCGGTTGTGGTAGAGTTTAGAGTTTTTCATATGCAAAAACTGATTGTAAATACTGTATTAGGGTGACTATATAAGTATGAATTTTGTAGGTATTAATCCTTAATTATAAATTAAAAAAGTCTGCATGAATGGATCTAGATTATTTTGCGCTATGAAGTCAAAAGTAAGTATGTGAGAGATCTCAAATTGTTGATGAATTAGAATTGAAGCATGATTTGTCTAGATTCGTGTCTAATTAGATATTAACTAATTGATTATATTTTTCATAAAATTATTAATAATGATCAAAGACTTAGGAGAGTTCATCAGTAATGGTAAAAGTCTTCTATACTAGCCAAATGCGATAAGCCTAACGCCCCATGTTGTCACCGTAATCTTGAGGGAATGTAATGAGGATTTCAGTATATATGGTTAAATGTAGGTGTCGATAAAATTCCTTAGACTCATAAGTAAGTATATGTATGGACGAAATTAATGCAATGGAAATTAGCTAATGTCTATGTATTCTTCTATTCTAGATGTTGAGGTGGTATTATTTTATTAGTAGATTCTGTAGAGACTTGTACATGGTTTTCTTATGTGTTTAAAGTACATGTAATTACTTCCATATATGTAATTTAGTGATGATAAGGGAGGGCTTTGAACAATTATTATCATGGGTGTGAAATAGGTATAAGAAGTTTATTCCCTATATTCTCAATGTGTTATTTAATGTGTGATCAAGCAGTATATGGATTGGGGGGGAGGTAAAATGTAGTGGTTGGTTTTATGTTAGGTAGGATTTATATGTGTTGACATGAATTGAAGGAAATTGATGAATATAGGATATGGAGAGTGTTAGAGATATCTTTGAGTTTTGTTTATATTTTCCTGTAGTTTGTGATTAGTTGGGTGGTATTGTATGAACATGCGTTATATTAATGTGTTATGGTGATTGTATTGGTGAACTCCCATTGAGGTGCGTGAAAATTTTAGTAGCCCTACTATGTACCCTTATTATCAAAGTTTAAATAAGTCCAGTTGGAAAGCGACTTTGTTATAATGTTTATATTGTTTGCCTCTATGATTATGTTTTGTGTGTCTTTATAGAAGTATAATGTGGTTAGCGCGGTGGGACATGCCGAAGCGACGACAGGGGGTAGATGAGGAGGGACCGAGAAGGGGTTATGTGTACTGTGACACGACAGGAGTCTAAGAGAGGAGAGAGGGCGTTATTCATTACATCATGGTCGTGGTCTTTAGGAAATTGTGTCCTAACTGAAGGTGTTCTAATATCCCGGTGTGATAGAGAGGATATGCGCGTAAGGGGGAAACAAGGTCTCGTAAGGTGTGTTTTGGTGTGTATTGTGGTGATATACAGTTAGACCGAAATTTAAAATTAATGGGAAAGTGATTCAGGACCTTCGAGAGCGATTTGAGAGCGATCGACTGTGGAGTTGATTGGAGTGCTGGTCTTGCCGTGAGTTGATGAGTTGTGCGGATGTCATGACCGTTAGGTGGGGTAACGTAGATCTTATGCTCATGCAGATTAAAGTTACCAGTTAGTTCAGAGTTCGATTGAGACACAACCAGTCTCTATGGCCTAACGACGCTATGAGTGGGTTCTTCTGTGTCGCCTAGAGCAGCGGTCGCGCTTATGGCGTGTACTAGTATGACACAGGGTGGTAGCAGAAAGGCGAGATGAACTGAGCCTAGTAGCAACTCCTGTGGATAACAAAAGAAGTAATGGCTTTGTCCCTGATGACCAGACATATTAGGAATTGCCACATGTACCTCGTGGGAAAGTCAAAGGATGGTGTCGAATGCATGAAAACTATGTAGTGTTCCTAATGGATTACATTTTAGTATTTTTTTACTTGTTATGAAGATGTTGCACTATAGAGTCTTAAAACATGATGTTGATCGTTTTGACTATATGGATGAAGGTCTTGACTTAAAATGACTAGTCGTATTATAACTTCTATCATGTTATGTTTGTCTTTGTGTAGAGATATGTATGATTTCGTGTGTTTAAGGTGATACATTGAAACCAAGTATCACAAAAGGTTGACTTTGGAAGGTAATGGAATTAACAGGAAGAGTTCATTGTAAAGGAGAATGAGCTCATGATATAGATGACCTCAAAAATTGGACTTAATGCATATGTGCTTTTCGAGAGTTTGGAATTGACGGTGTTTGGTGAAGTTTTAAAAATGATATATATGCTATATATAAAGGTTTTATGATGATTTAATAAAAATAGCATGAGTATGATTTCTAAGAAAATGTCCCTTTTAAATGCATGTTTTTTCATGGTTTCAATACTTAGTACATTCTCTTCTACTTCTTACACAAAGTGTAGGTAATGGAATGGTTATAAGAGGTCTTTGATTGAGGAGCTTGATAGGTGATTACCCAAGCTCAATGAAATGACTCCTTAAGTCAAAGGATGTCCTCATGTGTACTTATTGTAAAGTCTATTTAGTAATGTATAGTTTTGTATTATGTCATAAGGGCCTTTTCCTTCAGTTACTCTAAAGTTATTGAGTCTAAGATGTAAAAGAGACTTAGAGTCTCTACATGTATTATGACTTATATTTTATATGTCTATTAAATAAAGTTTCTATCATATGAGGTGCTATTAAATGTTTTAATTTTTTCCTTTAAATCTACAATGTCGATGCGATGAATGATAACTATGGGCTTGTATGAGAACTCTGAGAAGTAAAGTACACCATGTTACTTCTAGAGGGTTCTCCCCGGTCGTGACATTGAGCTTTGGTTTTCTTGTGTTGCTATTATGAATTACCTACTGTCTTAATGGACTTAGTTATGATGAAATATTGAGAAATTGGTTATAGGTAATTATGGTTTTCTAAAATGGTGAGTACCTTGTATTGTATAATTATTAGTATAGATTTCCGTGGAGTGGTATGGTCCACCTTCTTGGTGGAAGTCTTTATTTGATGAACTTGATATTATTTAGTATGTATTGTGACTGTGGCTTTGAAGGCCTAACATGCGAAATTAAATGATATTGAATATGGGTCTTGTATTGTGTTTTTTGAAGCTTGAATTGCATGTTTTTCTAGAATTATCCCCAAATGAAGTATGTGATTATGTGAAAGCATGTAAAGTGTGTGAATTGATGATTGTAGGTCTAAATCATGTACAAAAGTTAATGTGAATGAGATTATGTTTATGTAAAAGGTGTGCTCACATGTATAAACAAACACTTAAATGAATTTATGAAGCTAATTTGAGCAAAAAAAACGTGGAGTTTGTGGGTGAACACTTTTCTACAGGTGAGATAAAGTGTTAGGTAGTAACCTCACTACATCATAAGATCATTCTAAGATAGGTCGGAGGATGAATACCCTTCGTGAGTTGAGATGTGGTGCTCACTAGTTATCCTTAACATATAGTTTAAAATTTTATGAATCCATTGGGAGTTATGTCTAGCACTGAGAGGATATTAGGAAGGGGTGGTTAAACTTCATGAATTGAGATATTGTATTCCAATGTACCTCTTTAGATGAGTACTCCTCGTTAGTAGAGAAAAAGTTACTTAATAAAAGTCTCCTCATCCCATAATCATGTTCAATTATAGGTTTAGCTATTTGGAAAACGGTGTAAAAGTTAAAAAGTATTACTTTACTATAGGCAACTGGGGATACATCATTCGATAGGGGCTAATATCGGGATTCATTTCTAGCTCTCATGGCCTATGTCGGTAAAGCTAACCCCCACAAAATAAATGAATGAACTAAGTCTTCTCAAACAATGTACTACATAAGGTAGGTGTTAGTATGGGACACTATCGATCCATTGCACTAAGTAGGACCTTCCGAAAGTGAAATATTGGTGCCAAACCTTCTATAAGAGTGTACTACTTAGGGTAGGTGGTGGTATGGGACGCTATCTATTAAGTGCACTAAGTAGGCATTCCGAAGAAAAATTCTTTCGTGGTTTGTTGAGTGTCCTTCTAATGTCTTGTAATTTGAGTGGTGACTTATTCTCCCGAGTGGATTAAGATTTTGGAGGTTAGTCTTAAGGATCACCTTGGTGTGTGCATTGAAGGAAATGTTTGGATGTTATATTCATGTCTTTTCTTGTAGAGTATTGGGATAAACTTTTTAGGATATTTCTACGGAAATGAGCTCACTTCCTCATTTACAATACCTTGGAAGTTGACTATTTTTGGAGTATTTTAGTTCACTGTAATGTTTCACATAGTTCAATATAGTTTTGATTAAGTTATTGTAAAGTACTCAATCCAAGGGAATCCATTAAGATCAGTAAGTGGGAGTAGTAGTATGAGATGCTACTCTTACATTGCACTTACTGTGACCTATAAGTCCTACTGAAGAAGGCTACTTACATGAAGTTCGTATGAATGAATGTTTGGCATCTTTTTAGCTAGGAGTTCTAATTTGATTTCAGTACGAGATAACCAATGGTTGGTTGTCTTAAGAATTCCTTTTGTGAGCCTAGAAGGGGGTGTATGGGTAATCCATTCTTGTCTTAACTTAGGGAGTCTTATGATATCTCTGTTAGGTAAACTTCAAGGAAAAAGGTTTCACATGACTTGCACTATGCCATTCACTGTAATGTGATTTACTGTGATATTTCTTTATGTCCTTAATGTGTTGTTTAATTCTAATATTATGAGATTCTTTTTATATATTTTAGTTAATAATAATTAGACTATTTAGGACTCTAAATATGTGACGGGGTTTTATCAATGTCGAAATCTTATTTTTAATAAAGTCATCTTTGATGTTTTTGATATGCCATACGTTAGTGATTGTTTTGTACTAAACCCCATACTTTCTATACACTAAGTATAGCTTTTTGAAGGCAAGGTTGAAGACTAGAAGGTGAAGCTTGGCGAAAAGTTCTCTCAGGCAAAAGTATGTCCTAATTTATTCGAGGGCATAGTCTTTTTCTTAGATTCTTATATAATGACTTCATATGTATTTCTTTTTAATGTAAATGGCCGTCTCCCTAAGATATTATGACATGTCTTTAAGTTGCTTGTGACGATGAGATTCTCTAAATATTTATGAAAGACTAGTTTTTATTCAATGTCTTGAAAATATAAAATTCCACACTACTTTTCATGTCATATGTAATCAACGATAGAAAAAAGTCTTGTAGAAGACCCCTCAAATGGTCAAGTACGCCTTTCCACGAACCTAAAGTTCTCCTAAACTTCTACATTGCACCTTTGGGTCATTTTGTCAGGCATGTAGCATTAAGGCTAGTTCTAACGTTTCCCATCCCATAAAAAGACTTCTAAGCGAATTAATTATCAATACATGCAAGACACTATTTTAGAATTGTTATTTTAGTTATGTTTTACCTCATTATTCGCCTATGGTTCCCACAACCTTAGTTATGGAGTTTAATTACCCATAGTCATAATAAAAATATTCAAGTATGTAATATAAGAGTTCATGCACTAACTTAATTGAGAAAGAATAAAATCCAAGAGTTCACTTGATTAATAAAAAAAATCACCAACAATAAATTACTGAAATTAATTGATTTCTTAAGATTCTCCAAAAGTTTAATAATAATCACCAAGTTTAATCCATAAAAGAAGCTCAAATAACCAAGAGTATAACCCCAAAAATGAGGTTTTTTAAACTATTTATAAACAAAATAAAAACCTAATTAAATAAGGAATGTCAAAACGCGGTTGGGTCGACGGACCTCGCGACGGATTGTCATGGTCACGACGGGCCGTCATGGACTCTGTCATCCATTACTTATGCAATTTATTCTGCTTCTCTATTCATTACCCTCCATGGCAGGTATGACGGATCGTCCCAGGCACAACGGTCCGTCGAGGGTCTCCGTTCCATTACACTTGAACTCTTAGAATTTGGGTACTGCAACTACTTCTCTGATCTTCATGACAAACAAGAAGGAAGGACCATCATGTATACGACGTTCCTTCACGCATTGTGTAACCCCTTAATTGGTAAGACTTCTCGATCTTCCATCAGCTGATGCACTACGATGCCACCTATGGACCTTCACAAGCTCCATAGGTGGTACTTTTCTACATTTCTTGCTCAAAAACTTTCACATTCATCTTTTAGAAAGATTTCCTTCAAATAAAGAGAAACTTACTTAAAAATTAATACAAAAAGGCTTTTAGACACACTAAACTTAAGGAAAAAGCATTAAAAAATACCGTGAAACCACGGTATATGCATAGGGGCATCATCAAGGGCCCTGTTTGTCTTGGGAGTCGTACCCGGTGTTTTGACCAAGAAATTATTTTGAAAACTTATTATACATCCTCAACCTAATATTAAATTTAAGGATTCCGACATCCTAAAATCTTTCGAATAAGCTAAGAAGCTAGTACCTCATAAAACTAGTTTCCAAATGTCATTGACGTTCATGGACGTTTTGGTTCCTAAACTTCCTAAATAACCTATATTCATTTGAATAGGTTTTAAATCGTGTTTAGACCCCATGGTACCTATGTTAGGATTTAAGACTCGTCTTGGATTTTCGAAGTGTTATAGTATCCCCCCCTTATGAACATTCGTCCCCGAATGACACTAAATTCTTTTAAAGGAATAGACATAAACCAATGAACCAATCAACCATATCATTTAAAAAAATATATTTTGAAACACCAATTACCAGACATAAGGCTAAAACCCTTCATCATCAGGCATCTCCTTCTCACAATACACACGAGCTCAACATACATTACATGAGTCAATTAGCACAAAGTTCATCTTATCAATGGGTCACATAAATTTTCACCAAGACTTACCATGTCTAAATGCAAAATATAACTTAAACAAACTAAAAATGTAAAATTTAAAGTTTCAAATGTACTAGTTTGTTGTAATGCAACCCAAAATTCAGATTTTGCAAAAACTTCACAAAAAATCATGAAACATTAATTTCTAGTCATATTTATATTATTAAAAGAATGACTAACCTTAATTATCATAAAGATGAGGTTAACGAGACTTCATGTCGCCCTCTTCCTCCCATGTTGAACTCTCTAACTAGGTGATTCTTCAATAATACTTTTACGGAAACCACCTTTTTATTCCTTAACCTCTTGACTTTCCTATCAAGAATTTGAAACAAAACGTTCTCATAAGAAGGGTTATCCTTGACAGCAAGACCCTCAATAGGAAGAATAGACTCGGGATCACCAATTAACTTTTTCAACATAGACACATGGAAAACTTTATTAAATAAACCAATTCACTAGCAAGTTTCAATTCATTGGAAACCATACCAATCCTTTGCAAGATTTCATAGGGACCCAGATAATGAGACTTAACTTCCCTTTCTTGCCAAATCTAACCACCCCTTTCATTGGTGAAAATTTCAAAAACACCTTATCACCTTCTTCAAACTACAAATCCCTTATCCTATGATTGGCATAAATGTTTTTCCTTCTATAGGCCATTTGGAAGTGGTTCCTTATGATATGAACCTTTTCAAAAGTCTTATTAACCAAATTAGGACAAAGAAGTTAAGGCTTACCCACTTCCAACCATCCAATAGGAGACCTACACCTCATACAATACAAGCCTTCCTAGGGATCTATGGAGATTGATGAATGAAAGCTATTATTATAATCGTACTCCACCTAAGACAAATGTTTACCACAATTCCCGTTAAAATCAATAATGCATGCACTAAGAATATCCTCAAGGGTTTAAATGGTGCATTACGCTTGACCATCCATTTTGGAATTAAAATAGGTACTCAACTTCACCTTAGTACCCAACCCTTGTTTGAGTAAAGAGGAAGTGATTAGTAGCAACCTAGTACATCCCATGATCTTTCTATTATATGTTATAGGATGAATGTCCTTCATGAGTTGACATGTGATGTTCACTAGTTATCCTTAACGTATAGTATATTATGTTGATAATCCATTGTAATATATGCCTAGCATCGAGATGATATGAAGGAGAGGTGGATTACACTTCATGAGTTGAGATGTTGTGTTCCAATGTACCTCTTTATATGATTACTCCTCTTTAGTAGAGAATGAGTTAGTTAGTAGATATCTTCCTATCCCTTAAATATGTGCTCGAATAAGTGTAGCTGTTGGAATAGTCATGTAAAATCTATGAGAATGACCTAATTCTAGGAATGTGAGGATCCCTAATCCGATAGGGGTTAATATCGAAATTGCATGTAAATATCTAATGATCTATGTCGGTTTATGTAACTCCCATAAAAGTAATGAAAGTACTGATTCTCCTAAAAGAATTTGCTACTTAGGGTATGTAGTGGTATGGTATTCTATTTATCCATTGCAATAAGTAGGACCTTTCGAAAGGGGATTCTTCATGAGTATTATGTGAATTGATTGAACTAAGTCTTCTAAAGAACATGCTGCATAGGGTCGGTAGTGGTATGGGACGCTATCTTATCATTGCACTAGGTAGGATCTTATAAAAGTGTTGATATGGTGCCAAACCTTCTAAAAAGATATGCTACTTTGGGCAGGAGGTGGTATGGGACGCTATCTACTCATTGCACAAAGTAGGAATTTCAAAAGGGAAGACTTTGGTGGTTTGTTGGGTGTTCTTCTATTGTATTGCCATTGAGTGGGTGCTTATTATTCCGAGGTGAGTATGAAAAAAGAAAGGAAGTCATGAGGGTCGTTTTTGCGTGTATTAAAGGAGGTATATGTGTACTTCCTTCATGTCTTACCGTAGTGAGTCATCAGGATGACCTTTGAAGGGAAACATCTATAGAAATATGCTTATTCCTCATTGGCAATACTTTTGAATTTTCACCACTTTGGAGATATAATAGTTCACTGTTGTTGTCAACATGAGCTTACTGTATGTTTTGAGAAGTTACTGTAAAGTTCCCTTTTGGTTTAATATTTATGGAAAATTTTTTGTTCATTTTAAATGATGTTCCTTATGATGTTTTGCTTCTATATTCTTGAATGTTTTGTTAAATTTGCATGAAAAGTTATTTTACAAAAATGTCCCTTTCGCATGGTTTTTTTTATGCCTTATTAAGTAAAATAATTGTACTAACCCCATACTTTTATATACCTTAGAAACATAGGTGAGATTTTTGGAAAGATGCGAAGGCGAAACTTGGGAGCATTCACTTCTGGCTTAGAATTTTGTATGTCCTCATATAAATGAAGAACATAGTATATTGTTCCTAGTTTTTGAATTAAGAGTTAATATGTATTTATTTCAAAGGACAGTCTATTATTATAGCATTGAAGGTGTGTTATTTGATGAATGAAGGTCGAAAGCATTTATAGAAGTTAAATGTGAATAAAATGATGTTTATGTTCAAGTATTCTCACATGTACATACACAAGACACTTAAATGAATGAATGAAGCTAAGTTAAGTAAATAGAGGAGTTTTGAGGTGGATACTCTTCATAAGTTTAGATGAAATGTTTAATAGAAACCTGACTACATCCTAAGAGATTTCTAAGATAGGTCGTACAATGAATTCCCTTTGTGAGTTTAGGTTTGGTGTTCACTAGTTGTCCTTAACCTATAGTATATGATGTCTAGAATCCATTGGGGTTATATCTAGCAACGAGATGATATCAAGAAGAGGTTGTTACACTTCATGAGTTGATATGTGGCATTCCAATGTACCTCTTGAGATGAGTACTCCTTTTTAATAGAGAATGAGTTACTTAAAAGAGATACCCTTATCCCTTAAATATGCACTCGCATAGGTGTAGCTTTTGGCCAGGTCATGTAAAACCTAAGAGAATGATCTTACTGTAGGCAATTGAGG
This sequence comes from Solanum habrochaites, assembly GCA_027704765.1. NCBI lineage: Eukaryota > Viridiplantae > Streptophyta > Magnoliopsida > Solanales > Solanaceae > Solanum > Solanum habrochaites. The sequence goes on along the minus strand of JAKWJA010002499.1, from coordinate 35,868,756 downwards.
ATCCCTCATCCGATATTGTTTAATATCGGGATTCTATGTCAAGATCTAATGGTCTATGTTTGTTAATATAACCCTAACAAAAGTAATGAAAATGCTAAGTCTTCTAAAAGAGTGAACCACTCAGGGTAGGTAGTGGATGGGACACTATTTACTCATTGCACTAGGTAGGCATTCTGAAAGGAGAGTCCTAATGAGCCTTATGTGAATTGAATTAACAAAGTCTCCTAAAAGAAATACTACATAGGGTAGGTAGTGGAATGGGACGTTATATATCCATTGAACTAAGTATACCTTCGAAAAGGGGAGTCTTGGTTACAAGACTTCTAAAAGAGTGTACAAATTAGGGTAGAATGTGGTATGGGATGCCATGTACTCATTCCACTAAGTAGGCTAGGGATGTCTTGGTTAGATGTTTTGGTTTTCTTCTAATGTCTTGTTATTGAGTGGGGGCTTGTTCTCCCGAGGAGACTAAGCCAAATATTTGAGGACATAGTCTATGTTTCTTATTTTTATTATTAATAGTTATAATGTATTTTCTTTTAATGTAAAGAGTCGTTTCCCTAAGATATTATGTCGTGCTTTAAGTTTTTTTTTTGTGATGATGAGATTTTCTTAGTATTTATGAATGATTTCCATTTATAAATTTATTTGTGAATAATTTTAATTCCTCACTACTTTTCATGTTTTATGTAATGAACGTAACCTAAGGGTTCTCCCTATCTTCTAGTGGGTGCTTTTGGGTTGGGACACCTTCTCTCTTCTTTTAACTCCCAAAGAAACTCCATAGAAAACCAACAAAATGATGGTTCTAGGGCTGCAAAGGATCAAGTTTCTCCAACAAGCTTCAACATTCTGTAGGTACTTACCACTTCGAGGATAATGACACTTTCTAACATTGGATTTTTATTATCTTAAAGACACTTTGTTCATTCTCTTTCATTTGGGTACTATGATTGTAGATACTATATGTATATTTGGATTTGATGAATGGGCTATGCCCCAGTATTACTCTTCTGTAGTTTTTTTAATATGAGACATCCGTTTTAAGACTATGTTATGTATCATATATTTATATGTATGTGTCATAAATGTAGAAGACTTTGTATTCTTCTTATACAAAGGGTCTAATTATACTCGCTATGATATATTATGTGTAACCAACATGTATAAGTAAACCACAATATAGAAGTGGTTAAAAAGTTTTAAATTTTTCACTTATTTAACCTATGAAATGCAAATGAAGAATGCTAACATGTTAGTCTTAGTTCTTTTTTAGGAGGACGACACATGCTACTGCTAGGGGTTGCCACCCGAATGTGACAAACATGGTATCAGTTCATGAGGTTGAATATATTTAGAAAATATGTCTATTAAACCATATTTATGTGGATTCTTATTCATAGTTGTGAAGCGCGCGACACTTATGAATGAAAGTCTTGTGATGCTTAAAAACTCTCATCTTCTTATATTCTTATGTTGTGCCCTAGAGTCTCGTTATGTACTATGAATACCCGAAGGGGAGCTTCTAGAATGGCTGAGAAAGAAGTTTATAATGTTGGAGGTCAAAGTAACCAAGTGCCTCCACAAGACAACCAAGTGCCCCCACTTCAAGAACATTCTATAGGTGATCAAGCTCTTGATGATCCTCAACCGACTAACGATAAAGACATAAGGGTAGATTTTATTACATTAACTCAAGCCATGACTTATCAAGATAATACCGTCATTTCTCAAGTCCAAGCAATGATGGACCAAATGAATAGGGACGTTGTACTTCAACTTCCTCAACATGCTAACACTATGGCCTCGCGTTTGAGAGACTTTACTAGAATGATTCAACCTATGTTCTTTGTGTAAAATTCATATGAGGATCCAAAAGATTTCCTCAATAAAATCTATAAGATTTTCTATACTATAGGTGTGACCCCGATTGAGAGGGTGAGTTCGTGGCGTGTCAACGCAGAAGTGCGGATCAAACATCGTACGTGCAATAGAGAGATAATAGGGCAGTAAGTGGTGGCCCTGTGACTTGGGAGATCTTCATGAATGCTTTAATGGAAATGTTCTTTCCTACAAATATGAGGGAAGCTAAGGTGGAATAATTAATCCACCTTAGTCAAGGAGGTATGAGTGTGCTTGACTATTCATTGAAGTTTACTAATTTATCCAAGCATGCTCCAACCTTGGTTTCAAACTCAAGGGATGAGATGAGTCCATTTCTTATGGGAGTTTTCGATCACTAGGTGGAATAATTTTATGCGGCTATGCTTCATGATAATATGAATATCTGTACTCTTAAGGTGTATGCTGAACAAGTTGAATAGACTAGGGTAAGGAGAAATATTAGGGAGGCTATGAATGCCAAGTCATATGAATATGGTTCCTCTAAGGTTAGGCTTTACATTTAAGATAATACTACGTTCCAAAAAAGGTTATCTAACAAATTTACTTCTAAATTTTCCAACGATCATGATTATATGGTGTCTTACCCTATCTCTCAAAAGGGAAGAGGTACTAGTTCGCCATCTAAGAAGCCAACTTGTAGAAAGTGTAGCAAGAAGCATTATGGTGATTGCCTAGTTGGGACAAAAATCTCTTTGGTTATGGAAAATGTGGTTACTAGGTTAAGGAATGCCCTAATTTGAGTGTGAAGACAAAGGAAGCAGGCAAGCTCAAGCTTGTGGTTCTAATGTGGATGCTCCAAAGAAGAATCGCTTTTACGAGTATTCTCTATTGATGTTTATGTTATACTTGATTCGGGTGCTACATTATCCTTTGTTATTACCTTGATTGATATAAAGTTTGATTTTTTTCCCGATATCCTAAATGAACCTTTCATGGTAACTACCCTTGTAGGTGAGTCGGTGGTTTCTAAGAGGGGTGGTATAAAGAAATTCTGCTATAATTTTACCCAATAGACTTACTTATGTGGAATTCGCAGACATGATATGGTCGACTTTTATGTAATTTTTGGGATAGATTGGTTGAATGACTATTTTTCTTCCATTGATTGTAGGGCAAGAGTTTTTAAGTGCAATTTTCCAAATGTGCCCATTTTAGAGTGAAATGGGGGAAATTGTACTCCTAGAGGTTTTATCATATCTTGTCTAATGTCTTGTAAAAGTATCTCAAAGGGTGATTATATCATATTGAAAGAGGCAAGATTTAGACTATGAATATCCTCCCATTGGGTTGGTTCCCATAGTAAGGGAATTTATGGAGGACTATCATAATGATATTCCCCAAATCCCTCCCAAACATAAAATTAGTTTTTATATTTAATTGCTACCAATACATAACCCCATTTGAATTCCTCCTTATTGGATTGCTTAGGCCGAATTGAAAGAATTGAAAGCTAAAGTCAAAGAATAACTAAACAAAGGCTTCATTCGAACTAGAATTTCTCCATGGGGTTCACTCATATTCTTTGTGAAAAAGAAGGATGGATCTCTTAGAATGTGCATAGATTATTGCCAACTCAATAAAGTCACTATTAAGAACAAGTATCCATTCCCTTATGTTGATGACTTGTTTGATCAACTCCAAGGGGCAAGATACTTTTCTAACATTGACTTAAGATCAGGGTGTCACCAACTTAGGGTGAGAGGTGAGGATATTAAAAATATGACATTTCTGACAAGAAATGGTCACTATGATTTCCTAGTAATGTCCTTTGATATGAATAACTCCCCGACTGCATAAATAAATCTCATTAATAGGGTGTTTCAAAGTTACCTAGATTCATTTGTTGTGTTTTCTTTGACGACATATTAGTATATTCGAAAAATGAGGGTGAACAGATTGATCATGTAAGGGCGGTGTTACAAGTTATAATGGAGAATAAATTATATGCCAAGTATAGCAAATGTGAGTTTTATTAAGGTCAATTACATTTCTTTGTCAAATCATCTCTAGTGAGGGAATTGAGGTTGATCCAAGGAAAATCAATGTCATGACCCGCAAGTACCTTCTAGAAGCTAGGGAAAATCATTGGATTGTCACAACGCATACTTGACCCTTTGGGGTCTTATACAAAACCTTTAAATATCGTTCATTACATAATAATGAAAAGTAGTTCGGAATTAAAATTTTTTACCACATTTAACTATAAAAAATAATTCTTTCATAAATACTAAGAACATCTCACTGTCACAATGTAACATTCTAGAAAATTACATGTATAGTAAGAGCCTGATAGGTCTTTAAGAATGCGTATTGGGGGTACATAAGCATTTCAATTCCCAATATTGACAAATATTGGGCTTATACCAGAAAATTAGATAAGGGGTATTCGCCAATTTCAATGTATTACCCAACTAAGCAAAATATTAGGCATATTAGAAAATATTGGATTGAACGGTGTTAGCCAATTTTTTTAAGTATTAATGAGCTTGTCCAAGAAATTTACGTGAAATAAAGAACGCGTAACTAAAAACATACTGTATCCTAGGATTTTTTGCTTATATATTACAGAGGCAGTCCATTGTCAAGCCTACGCACCATAGCACATGATCCTTAAATGATCATGTAGAGTAAGTAGTTTCCAGACTAGTGATGAGCCTTAGAAAAAAGTAACCTTCCAAATGAACTATAATAAATTTTTGTTAGGAGTAGTAGAACCACATGTGCAAGCCATTTGGAATAACGCAGCCAAGAAGGGGACCACACCAACAAATTCGTTAGTGTAGTTTGAAGGGGGCAGTCGTGTCCACCCATGTGGGGCCTAACTATCTAACAAACTCTGGACTCAAACTAACTAAGCTATGTAGATAACTAACCTAGGACTAATCTAATTAAACAAAATAGTGCACACGACAACCTAAGAGTTAACCGGGTGTCACTAACCTAGTAACTAATTAAAGAGACAACCTAGTACCTAACCTAGGATGGTCCAAAGGGTTAGTTATGGTCGTAACGACTTAAGGGTACATTGTTAATTACCCTATGATACCTAATTAAATAAATTAGAAAATTAAATAATTAAATTTAATGGTAAAACCGAAATCCTTAGACTAACCTACTATAACACTAAAAACATCCTAGTACTTAACCAAGGATAGTCCAAAAGGGTTAGTTATTGTCCCAATGGCATAGGGGTAATTTTATAATTACCCTAGGTCGCTTAGTTTATCAAATTAATGAATTAATTAATTTAGGAAATTTCACAAGAAAGGCCGAAATTCTTAGGAAAAATTTCAGATTTTACTAATTAAATATTTTTCATGTTTTAGTGAATCTAGATGGGGATTTTTAGTAATTAATGAGTTAATAAATTTAATTTACTTAATTAGACTATGTTGAATGAGTCAATATCAGTTCCTAAGACTTAACTGACGTTTAAACACAAAGAAATCTACAACGCGAAAAAGTAAACGAATGAATGTAAAACAGAAAAGTTTCTCTATATTTATCTTAGGCAATTTCAAGATTTTCTTGAAGGTTTCTTGCAAGTTGATCTTCATAGAGTTAATTCTACATAAGGTTAGGTATTTGTCTCATGGATTTCTTTCTCCAAGAGACTTTTAAAACGTTTTAACTTATGAATTTGGAAACTAGGGTTGTTCCCTAATGATATTGTTAAACGTCCATCTCCCTGGTTATCCATTTTTGTATTCTTTAATTCTATAGATGTAATCTTTAACATGTTGTTAGTGTGTGGTGTTAACTGATCATTTAGTACAGGTTCTTGATTTTTAAATGACTAATGAGGCATATATATACTTGATTTATATGATTAGGGTATTAGTTATAGAAAATAATGAATGATGTATTGCTTAATTGTGTTAGAAAATATGATGTGTGTTAAAATTCAATTATCAAGTTAGCTACTGTTGAATTTGACTTTCTGCCTATTGTAAGGATCATTATAATACATTTATGGGATTAATTGATGTGGTTTGTTATAACATAATGACATACATTTATGGGATTAATTGATGTGGTTTGTTATAACATAATAAAAGTTGTTTAAGTGAATGTTTGGTTTATGCCAATAAAATGTCTAACAATTTCATGCCCAAAATGTTCAATGGAATTTCTTACAATATTGCTCTCAAAGTATGATGGGAACATGGACAATGGTTAATGTAAACCCAATATAATCATGAATATAACTTTGAATTCATAACCAAGACAAGTATCACTTACACCTATATTATGAATGTGACCATAATGGGGTGTTAAAGGAAGTAAGATAAGTCTCACTTACACCTAAGACAACTATGTTAAAGATACTCACAAAAGATGGTGTTAATAATTTTGACACAAGTCTCATTAAAAACAAGATGATAATATAAGGTTAAATTTAACATTTCAATGAGTAAAAAAAGGGATGAACGATTATCCATAGATTTAAGTAAACCTCATAAGTAGAATCAAGTTTCCGTAATGTTTGAGTAAACTCTAAAAGATGTAAAGAAAAAGAAGTTGACCAAAGCATCGATAGACTAGAAATAATCTTGTGCCAGCACGATGTCAACCTATAGATGAGGTGAGGCTCCCCAGGTGGATAATGTCTATGTAATGTGTCCTATTCTTCGTCTTCGAAGTATGTTGCCCCAGGCATAGGAACAACTAGTGGATTCCACCTAACGAGCTTAGGTATGATTGGTTTCACTGTGGCAGGTGGATTTCCTAACTCTTTTCGTCAGTAGGGCAAGACCCATCAGATTTCATGCTTAGCTCACATGATCTAGGTCGGTTAATACTCAAATAAAGTATTCGGTTCACTTTAGTTGTGCACCATCTCTTTCCGATGTGTGGAGAACACTGGACTTGGATTCACTTTAGCCCGTGAACCACCCATTTATTGTGTGTGGCATACACTGGATTTCTTGTTAGATCACATTATCTCGATTCTCTTTGAATAGTGAATTACCCTTTTTTGGTTTTGCAAGACATTGGATTTCACTTTAGCTCACATTATCTTAATTTTGAAGATGTCATTAAGAAAGCATGAAACAAAGAAGAAGAGTTGTATGTTCAAAGTGAGATAATAAAGTAATAGTCTAAGAATATCAATCGTCAATGAGTTATAAGAATGAAGTTATCAGCAAATAATGGGCATAGCCAATAATTACATCTTTTATCATGAAAATGGGCATAGCAAATGAATGACTTCTTCTATTATGCCAATAAAGGGGAGTAAAATTTAATGGAAAATCAATTTCCCATAATCTCCATAATATGAAAATGATGAAATAAGTGGCCAAGCCAATAAAGATTCTATGCCCAATCTAACATGTATGGAATGAATAACTTGTTGCAAGAATAGCCAAATCATTTCCTTAGACTTTTGGATTACTTATTTGATTCATTGTAGGTATGGGACTACAATAAATTATTGAAATTGTAAGCAAAACACAGGATCAAAGGAGATCATTGAATTACACAACAACAAGAAGTAAAAGATTGAAAACAAACTAAGTATCAAAAAGGTAGCTCTCGGGTTAGGGAGTATAAAATTTCGAATTTTTTGCTCTAGTTGTTCTAAAATTATGTTCATGATTATAAGCTCTTGGGTTCATATAGAAAATGATATTTGTGATTTGAATGCATTAAAATACGTTATATTCATACACAAATTCACAAATAACAAATTAGAAAAGTCTAGTGAAGTCACTTTCAAAAAATGACATGTTGTTATGGGAAGAGCCTTCCTTGATCATGCATAGTTATAATATGTATGTATGTACACACCCATACTTAGTACAAGTGTATACTAACCCTATACTGGTATTATCTCTATAGGTGCAGGTCGGAGAGAAGGTTCAATACTCATCGAAGGTGTTTGGATTTTTTATCTGCGACGTTTAATAGGTCCTCTCTTTATTGTTTCGATGCTGCTACTTTAATCTATCTCATCTTTAGTACTTCGAAATATCTATGGATGTTGTCCCCTACATTCTTTTCAGATTTTTATTTCGAAGCTTTGTATTTAAGTCGCGTTTGGACAACATAATTGTATATTTATATTTGATTTTAATATATTCATCAATTGTAGATGGTTGTTTTAATTTAAGCTTAGTAGAATATTAATCTAGATAGAAAATATATGAAGTCTATGTTTACTACATAATGTTTTTAATGTTTTATATTCTCCGCAAATTTAACTATATGAATGTGATGAAAGATAAGAAGAGGCTTGTCTGCAAACTCTGAGAGGTTAATGACACTGGTTGCATTCGGATTCCAAAGTCCGGGTGTGACAAATAAGCCAACTTAAAGAAACGACATAAAATCTTTGGGACACGTTCATTTTCATTAAAATAAATACATAATAACTTTTAATAACTAAAACTAAGAAACATACACTACGTCCTTAAATATATGAGGACATACGAAGTCCTGAGAGAGTAGATTCCCATGCTTTGACTTCTAGACTTCACCTTGATTCCAAACTAATAATTAAAGAGAATAGAAAAGTAAGGGGTTAGTAGAAATAATGTACTAAGTATAGCCAATACAAAAACATTCAAAAAGGGAAATTTTATTATAAATATATTTTTATTCTAATTAAGAATAACCTTCATGAATATAGATGTAAAACAAAATAAGAATCATCATTTAGAACATAGTGAAGGATTTCATAAATTTATGAAAATGACCATTTTACATTAAGCTCTCAAAAATTACAGTGAATTCATTTTAGCATTAAAGTGAACTATCTTAATCCCAAAAGAGTGAACTCCCAATGTCAAGCCAAGACAATGTGAATTCATTTCCTTAGGAGTTTCCCTAGCTAAGGTTATCCTAAAACTCAAGAAGGTAAGATATGAAGGAAAATCCCATACACCTCATTCAATACACATCTAGGTGATCCCCAAGACTACCCATTCTACAGTTACTAATATCGAGAGAACAACTCAAAATTCAATGACAACACATTAGAAAAACACTCTAACGACACACAAAGACTTCACTTTCAGAATTCCTAATTAGATTAATAAGTAGATGGCGTCCCATTCCAACACCTACCATAAGTATTATACTCTTTTATAAGACTTATTTCATTCATTTCTTATAAGACACACCAAGACTTGCCTTTTAGAATGCCTACTTAGTGCAATGAGTAGATGAAGTCCATTCCACCACCTACCCTAAGTAGTAAACACTTTTAGACGACTTAGATCATTCATTCTTTTGTGGGGATTCGCTTATCCAGAATAGACCATAAGATCTAGACATGAAATCCCAATATTTAACCTTTATCAGATGATGGATCCTCACTTGCCTAGAGTAAGGTCATTCTATTAGCTTTTAAATGCCTTTTTAAATAGCGACACCTATGCGGGTGCAAACTTATGGGATAAGGTGATGGCCAGTAAGTAACTCATTCTCTACTAAGGAGGAGTACTCATCTCAAGAGGTACGTTAGAATAAAACATCTCGACTCATGAAGTATAACAACCCCTTCTTCGTATGATCTTGGATCTAAAAATGACTCCCCGTGGATTCTAAACATTATATACTATGGGTTAAGGATAACTAGTGAACACAATATCTCAACTCAAGAAGGTCATTCATCCTCCGACCAATCTTAGATAGCTTCTAGGATTTAGTGAGGTTGCTACTAAACACTGCATCTCAACTCACGAAGAGTGTTCACCCCAAAACTCCACTTTTGAGGTAACATAGATTCATTATTTCATTAAATTGTGTGAGTGTGTACATATGAACACACCTTGCATATGAGCATCATTTCATGTACACTAAATTCAATACATGCTTAGACCTTCATTGAACACATTACGCACTTTAACATGCTCCACCTATACACTTATTTCATATAGGCATAATATAAGGAAAACATGCAATTCAAGCTTCATAATACACATTACAAGAACCATATTCATTATATCTTATTTTCACACATTAGTATCGAAATTTACAATGCATATCAAGTATATAAAAATTCATCAAGTAAACAACGCCACCACGAAGGTGGACCATACCAATCAAGAGCATTTATTAAAGAGTGTTAACAATGAAACTAACTTACAGTTCTTCCAAACCTTTCAAATCTATTTGAGCAATTTACTTTAAAAATTCAATCATAAATTCCTCCCTTCGGAAGTAGCCTAATGTGTAACGACCTTTTATCCGTTTTGAGCAGTCAAATTTTATTTCTGAAAAACTGGCGAGGCAACGATGCCATATGAACGTCATGTCACGCGACGCGACCGTCGGTGGAGGTCTCGTCCCATGACACTTAGAAATTCTAAAATTGGGGTATGAAAATCACTCCTGAACGCCACGACGAAATGGCAGGACGGACCTTCTCAAGGCACGACGGCCCGTCACCGACTTTTTTTTTTACTAAAATCAAGTCTCTACCCTGCGACGGACAGCAGGACGGACGTCCGAGGCCACGGCCCTCATCAAGGGCTGCGTAATCCCAGGCGGGGTCAGATTTTTTGATTAAATAATTTAAGGCGCGTTGTTTGGACTATTTCCTGCTTTAATTAAAAGTATGGGTAATGTTAATAAGTCTAATTACTTTAGGGATTAAAAGAGGTAACCTAAGTTAATTAGTGGATTATTAGTTCCATCCTTTTAAAACTTCATGTATCTGATCAATTCGGTCACCGACAGAGGTTTTTGCACATACAGCCCCCGCCCACTAAAAGCAAGAGAGTAAGATCGAACGAGACGAGGCAAACAAAGGCTTGGGAAATGCGCTTGCTTGATCACTAGTCTTACGGTGAGGTAGGTTTATAGGTTTTTTATACTAATCGTAGTAACCTCTTAATAGCGAATGATATGTGTTGGATATTATTATAGAGTCTTCTTTTCTACTTATTGTGTGTTGCATGAATGTGGATTTATACATATGTGATTGTGATTGAAACCGCATGAATGAAGCTTTTGAATCCCAAATCTTGATAAAACCTAATTTCTTTCTGTTCTTTATTATTATGATGCCTTGGTATAAAAGAAAGGCTTGATGACTAATTATGAGATGATGATGCATATGAGATAAAAAGAAGCTTGATTTATAGTGAATGAGATTAGTGGGATGGGTGTCCGAACCGACACATAGATTTGGGGATCGAGTGTCACAACCTTACACGAGATTTAGGGATCGGGTGTAACGAACGTGACAACTTAGATTTAGGGAAAAATCGGAGTGTCCCGAACAGACACGTAGATTTAGGATCGGGTGTCACGAAACTGACACGTATATTTAGGGGATCGAGTGTCCACATTCCGACACATAGTAGTAGTTGGATCGGAGTGTCCACGTACCGACACAATAGGAATAAAGACTTAACGCGGGATCGGAGTTTCACGTACGAAACAGAGAGCATATAGATAATGAATCTTGAGATTTTAATATAACTCAATCAAGAAGTCATGTTTCCCAAAAGAGTTGGTGTGGAGGCTTGAGTCCCAATATATTGATCGTTGATATTATAAATATGTTATTACTTGTTGCTATCCCCTGTTAAGAAGAATTAGTTGATTTTTATTATGTTATTTGATGAGATATATTGCTTCTTTTTGAGTTGGCTCGATGATACCTAACTCAGTTAACTTGTGTTTGTACTGACCCCCTCGTTTATGTTTCCTTCTGTGTTTATTGTGGAGTGCAGCAAACGTCCTTTAGTCTTCAACTCAACCGCCTCTCTAGCCAGTCTTCATCACGTTGGATCTCAGGTGAGCTAATGCTTATAGCTTGACTGGATCTCTCTTCAATGTCTTGAATGCCATTGAAGTTCCTCATGGACTAGCTTGGTTGTATTTTAGATTTTTGAATAATCTTAGTTTAGTAATTTGATCATTCAGATGTTTCTTTGTGGTGATGACTGGTCCAGATTTTTGGGGATAATAAGTAGATGTTGATTTTATAAGTTTATTGAATTGGGGTTTTTATTAATGAGTTTAAGTCTTCCGCATTACTTTTCTATTGATATTACATTGAAATGTTTAATGTTTAGATTGGTTTGGTTTCGCGCTCGACATAGGCGGGTAAGTGTGGGCTCCAGTCGCATCCATTTGGGTCGTGACAAACTCGGTATCAGAGCATTAGGTTCCGTTGGTCTCCAATCCACAAGAACAGGTCCTAGTAGAGTCTTAAATTAAAAGAACGTATGTGGGGACGCCTTTAATTTTCTTTTCTGGTTCGAGGCTAAAGACTTTAGGAAAATTCCATTCTTTCTTTTCTTTCTTTCTTTTCGTGCTATTATTGGATCCAATTGTATCTAGGTGAGACAAATTGGTATCCTGACCTCTTCACTCTCTTTCGCAGATGGTTAGAACTAGAGCAACGACTACGCCAAGCCCCAAAAGAACCACAAGGCAGGTATATAATGAGCCAGCCCTGGGCTGTGGCTCGAGGAAGAGAAACGGCAAGGGCCGTGGCAGAGGTCGTGGTAGGAGTCCTCTAGAGAGAGGACATCACCTAGCCATCCTGTACTAGGCGGTGACTCCTCCCCCGACTGAGGAAGTAGTAAGAGAAGGGGAGGATGGGGAGAATAACAAGGTTCAGAATGATAAATTGCCGACCACACCAACCTACCCCAAAATTGATCAATCAGGTTTTCTCGCTTATCTTATTGGGGTTGTATGAATCAGGTCAGGCACTCTCCAGTATTTTCTTGCAACCAACACCGCCCCTGCTCGCGGATTCAGAGTAACACAGGCAGCCACTATGGCTCCCGTATGGATTGCCTCATTGGACATAGGCACGTTTCACTTCTGACTACTGGGCCTATAATGACAATGATCGCATGAACTCTTTTCAGTAAGTTCTTGAAATTGAAACCTCCAACTCCAGTCTTGAAGGGTATCCGAATCTGAGGATGCCTACATTTTTCTGGTTGACTGTCATGATCTACTACACAAGATGGGTATGAGAGAACGGTTTGGTGTTGAGTTGTGAGTATTAGTTTCAAGGGAACGCCAAAAGGTAGTGGCGTCACATGTTGGAGTGTCAAACCAACAGAGGGCGCCACCCTATGACTTGTGGCAAATCATTTTCTAGCTTGTTATGGAAAAGTATATCCCTCCCCCCCCGTACTTTGAGGGATAGGAACAGGGAGTGAGTTTTTGGAGCCTAGAGCAATGGTCGGCTGTGTCGGTACTGCATATGAGGCCTAAATTTTCGTGTTTGCCAATTATCCATCCCGGTATGCCAACCCAACTAAATGTTTATCCACAAGAGTCGGATTCGTCCGTTTTCGTGGAAGGGGTTTGAGATCAGAGTTTGCGATTTTCAAGCTTTAAATCAAGTAGCGGGGCCACACGCGAAAATCCCTTCCAAGAATTGGTAGATTTTTGTGGTAGATGGAAGAGAGTGAAGCCATGAATTTACCATGGATCGACTCAAAGAGGGTTTCGAAAGGGAGGGAGTTTAATGTTTCTTACTCTACAGGACAGGGTCCGAGGTACTCAGTTCGACCCATTCAGTCTTCACTACAGACTGTAGTTGGGGGTCAACCTCAAAACCGGTCAAACACTTCTCTAGAGACCTATACTTTACTCTAGAGAGTGGTTATGGTGTTGGGACTGGACCTATTAGGAGGAATTATCCAAACAGGAGTTATAGACCCCCATAGCTAGAGGTAGAGGTGGTCACGGTAGAGGACGTTATTCTGGGGACTGGTGGTCGGGTATGGTGGTCACCCAAAACGCCGGGGTGATGGCAAAACTGGAGCCACGACATCACAACATGGTAGGGGCCACGACAGAACAAACGAAAGGGCCATTGTTGCTTTCCTTCCCCTGGGAGACCGTAGGTGAGACAGTCTGAGCTTCATCCAGTAATCTTCTGGTTTTATTGCATGGCTTCTGTATCTTTTGATCCTGTAGCCGACATTTTCTTCTGTATCGTCCTCATTTGCCTAATGGTCTACATTTACATTGTGAAGTACTTGATATGCTATGTCGTGTTTCTACTCCGTGGGTGAGTCTTGTGGTATTTGGAAAAGGTTATATGTCTTGTTTGGTGAACTTTTGTGGGGAACAAACACTTAAGTTGATTTGGTTTATCTTAGAAATGGTTATTTTGATGTAATTCTGGGCATGACTTGGCTTTCCTCTCCGCAATTTGTGATCTTGGATTGTAATGCTAAAAAACGGTGACGTTAGCCAAGCTTTGGACAGATCCGTTAGTGTGGGAGATTGACTCACTTCCGATGCCGTTCGTATCGTCTCCTTTCCTTCGTGCTAAGAAAATGGTAGTAAAGGTTTTCAGCTTTCTTGGCACATCTCCAGGAATTACACTACCTACCCAAGTACTCTTTGAGTGTAGTCGGTTTCCATTGGTCCGTGACTTCTGGATTGTTCCCTGCAGATCTTCCTGGTATGCCACCCAGATAAGGATATTTGACGTTCTGTATTTATCTTGAACCGGGTACTCGCCCCTTTCCATACCACCCCCTATAGAATGGCTCCCGCAGAGTTCAGAGAGTTAAAAGCCAACTTCCAAGATTTTTTGAGCAAAGGCTTCATTAGACCACGTGCATCTCCTTGGGGTCTCCGGTTTGTTTGTGAAGAAGAAGGTGGGAGTTTTCTTCGGATGGGCATAGACTAACCCACGGCAGTGAACGTAACCATAAATAACAAGTCTCCTCTTCCTCGCATGATGACTTGTTCGAATCAGTTACAAGGTGCTTGTGTCTTCCTAAGATTGACTTATATCCGGTTAGTCATCAATTGAAAATACGGGCAGCGGATGTGCCAAAGACTGCTTTTAAGAACCAGGTAAGGGGCATACGAAGTTGTTAGTTATGTCTTTTGGTCTTAACGAATGCCCTGCTACGTTCATGAGTTTGAGACGATTTTAAGAAAGCATATCTGGACCTCCTTTTGGTGATCGTATTATTGATGATATACTGATTAACTCCAAGTTTAAGAAGGAACCTGATGCGCATTTGAGAATTGTGTGGAAAAATTTTGACGGAGAAAAAACTTTATTCCAAGTTCTCCTCTAAGTGTGAGTTTTTGCTAGGATGCAGTGTCCTCTTGGGGCACGTGGTTTATAAGGAGGGAGTGAAGGGTGGATCCTTCTAAGATCTAAGTAGTGAAGAATTGGTGTAATACCTACTAATGTGTCAAACTCAGGAAGCTTTGTTGGTTTAGGTCCGTTATTACCGTCGATTTGTTCAAGGGGATTTCTCTTCTATTGGGCTTCCCAACTTGACGAACTTGCTAAGCAAAATGTTTTCCATTTGTCTGTCGGATGAGTGTGAGGCAAGATTTTCATAAGCTCAAGACTCTAGTTGACTACTGCAAACAACCCAATTCGTCCATCTTGCCAGTGGGGTAAGAGTTTCATTGTCTATTGTGATGCAATCCTAGTCGGGTTTTGGGTGCGTGCTAAATGGCAAGAGAAGAATGTGATTGCTTCTATGCTTCACGGAAGACAATTAAAAGTGCATGAACTACTATCCAACTCATGATTTGGATTTGCGCGCGGTAGTGTTTTGCATTGAAGCAATGGAGAACACTAATTATATGGGGTTAAGGTGAGTTCTATACGATCATCGTAGCCTACAGTATGTCTTTAACTCAGCAAAATTGAACTTGAGACAAGAGGAATGGATGAACGACTGAAGGACTAACGACATCACTATTTTTGTAAAATCCGGGAGGCGAATGTTGTGCGGATTCTTTCAAGTAGAAAGGCGGAGCAATGGGACAGTCTAGCTCAACCTGTGCCAGCTTCTAAGACGCCCATTGGCTAGAGAATTATCCAGATTCTGGCTAAACGACCTTATGAGACTAGAAGTAAATGATAATGTGGATTTTTAGCTTGGTGTGGAGTCCAAGATCTTACTTCCTGACAAGATTAGGGAAAGCAGTTTTAATTCTTAAAAAAATTGATCCAGATCCGAGACAGTGTTGCGCAAAGGAGAGGCTAACAGAAGCGAATCGATTATGAAGTTTGGTGAGGATTCAAGGAATGGTATGTGTGTACCCGCGTCGATATTTGCTCAACACTAATTCTGACCAATGAGGGCTCATATTTCACAAGGTATTCGATACATTCCGGGGCCAACCCGATGTACCGTGACCCTACACAAACATTTTTTGTGGAGTAGAATGAATCGCGACATTGTTGAGTTGTTGCCAAATTTCCAAATTGTCAACAATTAAAGTCTGAACAACCAGAGGCCCCCTGAGGACACTTCATAGATGCCTATTCCTGAATTGAAGTGGGAGAATTGCAATGGACTTCGTGTTGGTCTTCCAAAGACGATGGGTAAGTACGACTCTATTTGGGGGATTGTTGATAGTTTACTGTCCGCTCATTTTATTCCGGTTAAGGGACTATACAGTTCCGAGAAGTTAGCCAAGATCATACTCAGAAATCGTCGATTGCATGGGATCCACTATCCATCATATCAGATAGGGGTACACAGTTTATTCTTTGTTTTGGAAAAACATTGCATGCGGAATTGGGTACTCTAGTTGTGAGCCTTCGTAACCCGCGTTCCATCCTCATACGCAATGTCATGTCTGAGCGAACGATTCAAGTGTTGGAGATAGGCTCGTGCATGTGTGATGGAATTTTGGTGGCCATTGGAATAGCTTCTTACCACTTCGCGGAGTTTTCTACAATAATACATCCTCAAGCATTGATATGGCTCCATTTGGCTTGTATGTAGAGGATGTAGGTCCCGCCCCATTGGTTGGTTTGAGGCCATCGAGGTTAGACCTTGGGGTACTGATCTCTTGAGGGATTCGATAGAGAAAGTGAAATCTATATTCAGAAAGGTTCTAAGCGGCGCAAAGTAGGCAAAAGATATGCAGTTCGAAAGGTTTAGAGACTGGAGTTCATGCAAGGGGAGCAAGTCTTGCTGAAAGTTTTCTCCCATGAAAGGGTGTGATGCCCATTTTGTAAAATAGGTAAGCTTAGTCCAAGGTATATTTGTGCCATTTGAACTTCTGAAGCGAGTAGGGTTAGGTGGCTTTGAACTAGCCTGCCTCCCGCACTCTCTCCGGAGTACATCCGTATTCCATGTGTCGATGTTGAAAAGATACATGGGGTGAACTACATTACCGGGTGGGATTCAATTTTTGGCTTGATGGAGCATTGTCTTACGGGAAGAGCCTGTGCTATTTTAGATATAGAAGTTTCGCCAAGTTTGAGGTTCAAAGGAGCTTGCATCCACTCACGGTGCAATGGAAGCAGAATCGACCGGTTGAAGAAGCTACTTGGGGAGAAGGAGGCAGATATGCAAGAAAGACCCACCTCTGTTACAGACTCAAGGTCCTTACCTTTCACTCTTTTTTTTCTCTCGTGATCGTTCGAGGGGAACGAACATGGGGTAAATTGGTATCTATTGTAACGACCTGTTTTAGGGTTTTGAGGCAGCAGATTTTATTTCTGTCAAACTGGCAGAAGGCAACCGGAGCCACCAATCGACGGAACGTCTGGTCACGACGGACCGTCGTGGAGGTCTCGTCCCATGACACTAGAAATTCTTAATTGGGTACTGAAAAAAATCGACTCTCTGAACCCCGACGAAATGGCATTGGACTGAACCTTCTAAGGCACGAGGCCCGTCACAACAGGACTTTTTATTTAACTAAAATCAGTCTCTGACCCGTGCGACGGACAGCAGGAATGGACCGTTGCGGCACGACGGCCCGTCACGGCTGCGTAATCCCAGGCGGGATCTGATTTCGATTAAATAATTTAAGGGGGCCATTTTGGATCTATTCCTGCGTAATATAAAGTCATGGGTTAAGTGAATAATCTAATTACTTGAGTGGATAAAAAGAGGTACCTACCTTAAGTTAATTAGTGGATTATTAGTGCCATCTTTAAAAACTTCATTAGTATATAATTAGGGTAAAAGAAAGAGGGTTTGAAATAAGAAAAAGAAAAAGAACAGCAAGAGAGAGAGAGGATCGAACGAGAAGAGGAAACACCAGGCTTGGGAAATTCCTTGCTTGATCCCTAGTCTTCGTTGGGAGGTAGGTTTATGTTTTTATACTATTCGTGTAAACTCTTAATAGCGAATGATAATGTTTTGGGTATATTAAGAGTCTTCTTTATGCTTATTCTTGTATGTCATGATGTGATTTTAATACATATCGGGGATTGTGTGAACAACCATGATGAAGCTTTTGAATCCAATCTATACAAACCTAAATCTCTTGATAAATTATGATGCCTTGGTATAAAAGAAGGTGATGAACCTAAAGTAATTAAATGGATGGACCTTGGTATAACAAAGGCTTGATGAACTAAGAATGATATGATATTCCTTGATATAAAAGAAGGCTTGATTTACTAATAGAAATAGATTAGTGGGACGGGTGTCACGACCAACACGTAGATTTAGGATCGGGTGTCCCGAACCGCACGTAGATTTAGGGATCGTGGGTCACGAACCGATCACTTAGATTTTAGGGGATCGGAGTGTCACGTCCGACACTGTGTAGGGGATCGGAGTATCACGTACGCCACAAGAGGATAATACTAACGAGGGATCTGAGTGTCACGTCCGACAGAGAGAAATATAGATATTGAATCTTAAAGATGTTAATATACTCAATCTAAAGAGCATGTTTCCCAAGAGAGTATGGTGTGGAGGCTTTGAGTCCTCATAGATATGATCGGGGATATTATAACTACTGTTTATACTTGTTGCTATAACCTGTTTACGAATATTAGTTGATTTATGATGTTTTATCTGAGATATATTATTGCTTTCTATTTTTGATTGGCCGAATGTACCTACTCATACTGTGTTTGTAACTGCCCCCTACTTTTATTTTCCTTCTTGTTTTGTGGGAGTGCATCAAACTCACGTTGCTTCGTCGTCAACTCAACCGCATCTCTAGCCAGTCTTCATCACTTGGATCTCAGGGTGAGGTTAATGCTTCTAGCCCTTTGGACTTGGTGGGGGAATGATCTTCTTCATTTCTTGATGCCTTGAGTTGCCGGCATGGACTAGCTTTTGTTATTTTAGTTTTTTGAATACTCTTAGTTTAGTCATTGGATTCATAGATTTTTTGTGGTGATGACTTCCAATTGTTGGGGATATAATAGATGTTGAATTTTAGAAGTTATTGAATTGGTTTGTATTATGAGTTTAAGTCTTTCCGCATTACTTTCTATGTGAACTTGAAATGTTAAGGTTATTTGTTGGTTCGATCACATAGGATGGTAAGTGTGGGTGCCGTCGCGATCCGATTTTTGGGTCTTGACAGCTAAACAACAATATCAAGACAAGGAAACCAAAACTCAAAGACTAACAAACCATGCTCATTTAACCCATTCTTTATGTCAAAGTCTTATGAAAATCTTTAACATATTTTCATTTAAGTTTTAGCATTAAAATCACCAAATAACATTAGAAACAACATATTTTAATCATTTAAAATGTTTTCATGCATGACCAATACTTAGAGTTAAAGATAGAAGAAGTTAGGGTTAAAAACCCTTTTTGAAAATCTATTAGAAAGGACTCCTTGAATGGTAAGAAAGTTGAAGTATTATTACCATACCTCAAATATAATAAACCCCACTAATTTTTCTTGAAGATTCAACAACCAACACCTCTCCTAGGTCTTTTTTCATTTGTAGCTTCCACAGAGTTTTAGAAAGAGTTTTCTTGAGGGAAGGGTTTTTGGTTTTATGAAGTGGTCTAAAATTAGGTATTAGGTTTGAAAAAAAATTATACACCTAAAAGACATTAAAAATATCACTCTAGGCTCATAAAAGTCATGGGTGAATTTAACAAACATCCAAATCCAAAACTGAAAAAATGATAGTTTTTCCCAAGCAACACAAACGAATCCCAGCAAACAGACCGTTTGTCAAACGACGCCCCATTGGTGATGGTTCGTTTGCTGGGTTTGCAACCCTCAAAATTTCTGGACTGCAGGTCCAATCAAGGGACAAAGTCGACAAGCCGTCGATTGGTCAACTGGTCGTCCACTTATTTCTTTTGATGGATACTTCCTAGGCAGTTTTAGATCTATGTCTTGGGTCCTTCTGTAAGGCCCCTCGTGGGTCCTTGGTGGGTTCGTACCCGTATTTTAAATCGTTAGAGATAGTACTTTAGGTCTCAGAAACATTCCACATAAATTTCGATTAAAATGAACATGTAAAACTCACTAAAACACATCAAGACAAAAAGCACAATCTAAGGCATATCTTCTGAACGTCATGGACATTCTTGGATGTTTTACCTCCAAAATATACACACTGAATAAGGAAATAACTATAACTTATATTAACACAAAACTAACTCAAGAAACATTCATGAAGCTCTAGTTCACTTTAGTTCGTTCTAGAGTGTTACATTCTCCCCTATTATGAATAACATTCGTCCTCAAATGACACTAAAAATTTTAAGACCATCAAGGACTCAATTTGCATAACATAACACATTAAAATCATGATCAGAATATTCATATTCAAGAAACTTTCATGACCCAAATTCTGTAATCTGAATAACAACCGGCGTCGTTGACATCTCAGAGGTTGCAGACAAACCTCTTCTTGCATTCATAATATTAATATAGTTAAATTTGTGGAAAATTTAAAGTATTTAAAACGTATGAAGTATACATGCACTTCATATAGTTGTTACATAGATTCATTATATAATAAGCATAAAGTAAAGAAACAACCATCTAACATAAGGAATAAAATCGAAACAAAAGATGAATATATCATAAATAAATTTTCCAAACATGACCTTATTACAATGCTACAAAATAAATGTACAAAATAAATGCTACGGACAACATTCACTAGCTATGTCTATATCTAAAGCCGGACCAATGTGTGCATCATCCTAGAAATTAAGAGGACCTACCAAATGGTCTGGCGAAAGCGCTACTATCCAAACCTCTGTGAGAGTCGTCAATCTATCCTTTAACATGCACCTTTAAATAGTAAATAGAAGGGGTTAGTACAGTAAATGTACTAAGTATGTGTGTATGCACAAATACACATAAGGCTATGCATTATCAAGGAAAGCTCTTCCAAAACAAAATGCCATTTCTACAATGTGATATCACTAGACTTTCCTAATTCGTTAATTGTGAATTGTGGTATGAATGTGATGTATTTTAATGCATTCAAATAACACAAATAATTTTCTTTAAGATTACAAGACATTAGCATCGTCAACATAATTTTATAACAACTCAAGCGATGATTTTAAATATTGATCATGCCAAAACCGAGAACCCTTTTTTTTTACACGTAGAATTTTTTTTCAGTCTTCTTCCTTCTTCTTGTTGTGTAGTTAAATGATTACTTTGATCCTATGTTTTACTTAAAAGTGAAATGATTCATTATAATCCCATACCCAAAATGAATAAATTAAGTAATTAAAGGACTAAGGAATGATTTCACTACCTTACAATGAGACATTCGTTACCCTATGTGTCCATTAACATTTAATAACATAATCTTTATAGGCTATGCCATCTGTTTGATTATATTCATGTTAGGGAAGTTATGATATTTTTAATGGTCATTATGTTTCTACTTCCCTTTATTCTCACCATATAAGAAGTCATTATAAGCCAAATCTTATTTGTCTTGCCCATTATTTGCTGAAACTTCGTAAGTATTGATATTTGTAATTGACATTCTTAAAATCTTCTTTCTAGCTCACTTTGAACATATGTTCCATAATCATTCTTTCTTGCTTTTATAGAGACATCTTTAGAAATAAGATCATGCGAGCTAACATGAAATCCTGTATCTTCCCCACACCGAATAGAGGTGATTCACCGATTAAAATGAATCTAGATCATGTGACCTACTAATGAAATTGAGTGTTTTCCCCACACCGAAAAGGGGTGATTCCTTGCTACGGAGAATCCATCTTGATTTTGACTCCCACAATCCACATCCCACAAACGAAAAAAGAGGGGCTCACCTAATATATGAACCAAGAATATGTTGTGAGTATTTACATACATAGATCATGTGAGATAAACATGAAATTAGATGTCTTTCCTTTACCAAAAACGGGTGGAATCACTGGCCAAAGTGTAACCGAAACATACTAAGCTCTCTTAGGTGGAAACCCCTGGATAGTTCCTTTGTTGGCTAGACATAGTTCCAAGACTACGGACATAATGATTCTACTTATCTACCTTGGTGGTATCCTTGTCTCATGAGACTTACACGTGCAAGCACATGCTCATAAGTAGTCTATCAGTGTTGTACTAACTTTCATTACCTTCTTTAAATTCAAAAGTTGATTCAAGCTTTATGGAAGCTTGTTTCTAGATTGAGATTGACTTACTTTATTGGTAACTTTCCATCCTTTATTTATATTAGTGAAATGTGAATTGTCCTTACATATCATACTTACTTTACATTGATGAAATGCAATTTTTCCTTACATATCATCCTTAGATGTTAATGAGAGTAGTCTCATACATACTAACACCTTCATTCGTTAGTATTCTCTTAACATAGTAGCTTAGGTGTAATTAAGACTTTTCTCACTTTCTTTAGCACCCCATTCTTGTCACTTACTTAATTTAGGCCCCTTTAATTATGTTATAACTCACGTTACTTCCTTACATTAGTATAGTAGCTTCATTTCATCGTTTATGGACGATGAAAACATCTATCAATTAGTTACATATGTTCATAGTTCATTCTGTTAAACAATTTTTGGAGTTGTCCCAATGAATGTCATGCACTGGTTTATTGATTCATTGATATTCGTTAGAAGTTCTTATAATTGATTGATACTCTACTCACAGAGATTGGCATATGATTATATTTGCCTCAGCCCATTTGCATATTAAACTACATAATCCATTTTTTTTGGCATAAAGCCAATTTTTGACGTATTTCAATATTTTAAATTCATTATATATGAATCATTATCAAATATTTAAATCATTTACATAAACTTGTATCCACTTGCATGCATCCTTTTTGACAAAGTAGTGTTAGCCAATTTATTGGCATAAAATTGGCAATTCATTCAAGATTTGATTTCATAGATGTCTTTAGAGCCAATCTTTGTTAATGGCTTTTAGTGATAACTTTTTAAAACCTCTTGGACATCATCATATAAATATTCAAAGAACATAGCATCTTCATATAACATCACAATAACAACAATTCAACATTCGGCTATAACACATAAATCACTTAACACATCATGGACGTAACTTGGCATATCATCGGATCTTATTTACTTAAAAATATTAAATTTACACGACTACAAGTTCATAGGTTCATTCGTTATTCATCATTCAAGGACAACACGTGATAAAAACATCCAGCACCACATACCAACAACATGGTCTCTATCCTATTTATTATATAATCAAAAAATATAATAGGGACAAGGGAGTTCGACGAGAATACCGGAACAACCCTAGTTTTCAAGATTGAATTGTTTCAAAGAAAGTTATCTTGGAGTGTGATGTCCAGGAGATAAACCCATACCTTATGTAGATTGAATCTAGGACGATACCTTGTTGCATGAAAACCTTCAAATCGCCCAAGAATGAATTTAGTGTTCTATGTTCTTACGGTGTATTATTTTCTGCCTTAGTCGTGAGTCTCTTGTAAATGGACGTTGTTCATCGGTTTTTAAAACTAATGTTTAATTTTTTAAGTTTATATTAATTAACTTAATCAATAAATTAATTATTTAATTACTAAAATACCCCTGCTAAGTTGACTAGACATTGGAGGACCATTGACTTAGCCAATTTCAATTTGGACTTAGTGTCTCGGATGACCAAGGTTTAATTTAATAACTTTTATGTCTTAATTAATTAAATACGGGACTTAAGGAATAAAAAAAACCTAACTCACTAGGACCACAATTAACAACTTTGGACCATCGTAGGTTAGGTACTACGTTTTCTCTTTGTTGTCTTAACCGAAATCTTGAAATTGCTTGTGATTTCGGTTTTTCCCTTTTAAATTAATTAATTAAGATGCTAAATTAATTTATTAAGTAACCTAGGTTATGTACTAGGTTGTCTCTTTAACTAATTACTAGGTTAGTGTCAAATAATTAAGTATTAGGTTATCGGGTGTAGTAGATAATTTCTTTTAGTTTTTCCAGGTGATTAGTAGTTATGAAGTGGTTAGGTTAAATTAACTTGTACACATATTCCCCTACTATGTGTAAACCCAGGTGTCGCGGCCCTCTAACTAACCTAATCGGATTCAGTTAGGGTGGTTCCTCTTCGCCGTTCCTCTCTTGTCTTGTCCTTGTGCTTGCACATGGGTTTGTTGTATATTCCTAACTAACTAGTCTTGATGTCCTATTGGGAATATTTACTTATTATCCCAAGGACCCTCACTATGTCCTTGGGCACTTCTTAATTTTCGTGATCATTTTAAATGGTCATGTGCTATAGTACTAGGCTTGACATTTGGATTCCTAGTACATAGTACATTGGGTTTACAACTCATCTTTTTTATTAGCTTATAGTCTTCATTGCGGGTACATTTAGTAAAAAAGCTCATTAAATACTTAGAAAAATTGGATAACAACCTTTAAGAAAATATTTTCTAATATGCCAATATTTTTTCATATTTGGGTAGTATATAAAAATTGGCTAATACTCTTAGCTATTTTGCTATACTATTCCCAATATTTTTCAATATTGGCCATTGAGATTCCTATGTACCCCCAATACGCATTCTTAAAGATCTATTTGGCTCTTTATTAGACATTTAATTTTCTGTAATGTTACATTATCCCCATCTTAGGAACATTGGTCCCCGAATGACACTACACATCATTTTTTAAAATAATGAGGGTGATTTTCAAAAAATATTAAACATTCATGAAACATTACTCTTTTTAATATTTGATTCTTACTTACTCTGGATGATGCATATTACTCAAACTTATCTAAATCTTTATATTTGATATTGAGGAACTTCCTTCTCAATCGCACTTAACTTAATGCAAATCACCACTCATGCAACACAAAAATCATGTCTAAGCTATACAAAACCAAAATAATGAATGCAAAAATGAACTCATTTTATCTCAAATCGTGCAATTATAATACATATGATTATGAGAATACCATACAAAGATAGACTAATGAACTAAAACATAGAGTTTTATAAAACAAAATAAGATATAGGAAGAGTATATCTAACCTCAAGAACTGAACAGGTAAGGGTAATGGGAGCTCATGTCAGACTAGGCCTCCCATATAGCCACGCCAACAAGGTGGTTCCTCCATAACACTTTCACAGTGGCCACCTCCTTGTTCCTCAGCTGCTTAACTTGGCGATCTAATATTTCGACTAGAACCTATTAATAAGAAAGGTTCTCATCAACTCCTAACCCCTAAATAGAAATGATGGATGCTGTCCACCTAAACACTTCTTAAGCATGGAAACGTGAAACACTGGATGAACAGAAGCCTAGTCTTGAGGTAACTTTAGTTCGTAGGAAATATTTCCTACTTGCTGCAAGATCTCATACGGACCTATATAACTCGAACTCAACTTACCTTTCTTACCAAACCTCATCACCCATTTCATGGCTAATATCTTAAAGTAGACTATATCACACACCTAAAATTTCAGCTGCATAGGATTTTTTTATACTATAAACAGTAGCCAATCTATCCCTGATCATTCTCATTTTCTCCACATCCTCATGTATGATCTCACGGTAAAGGATGGCAGATTGTCCTACCTAAAACCACCCAACCGGAGACCTACATCTTCTTCCATATAGGGATTCAAAATGTGCCATCCCAATACTAGAATGGAAGCTATTATTGTATGAGAATTCTATCAGCGGCAAGTTGATCATCCCAACTCCTGTTTATGTCAATAACACAGCTATCAACATGTCTTCAATGATTTTGACAGTACACTCTTCTTGTCCATCCGTGTGCGGGTGAAAATCAGTACTAAGCTTCACCTGATTACCCAAGATATTTTGGAAAGATCTCCTAAAGTAAATTGGGCTCCCCTATCTGATATGACAGACAGGGGAATCCCATGTCATCTCACTATCTCATCAATATAAAGCTTGGCATAATCTTCATCCTTTTAAATAGACATCACAGGTATGAAGTAAAGCGGACTTGGTCATTCTTTCATGAATAACCCAAACGGAATCATATAATTTCCTAGTCTTTGGTAGACCAACCTTAAAATCAATATTGATAGCTTCCCACTTCCATTTTGGAATCTTAAACGTCTGAGTTAGACCCCTAGGGTTAAGGTGTTCGGCCTTAACCTGTTGACAATTCAAACACTCCTCAATAAGCTTAGATATATCTCTTTTTATTCCTTCCAACCAATAGACCTCTATAAGGTCATGATACATGTTGGTAGAACCTGGATGAATAGAACCCTTGAACCATGAGCTTGTGCCAAAATATTAGAACTGAAATCGTTCACATTGGGCAAACATAACATGTTCTTGTATTTGAGTACATCATCCCTACCAAGGGAAAATGATTCATTCAACTTAATCAATGCTGAGTCTTTAAACTCCATGAGTACCGCGTCGAGATGCTAACTGGATTCATCATGTATAATAAATAAGGATTCAGAGCTTGAGTGAACTCGAAACACCCCTACTTGGTGCATCTGCCAGTCGTACACCAAATCTAGCCCATTAGTGTACCTCTTTAACCAACTTTTTCTTCTCATCATCAATATGAGACATGCTTCCCATGCTCAATAGACTCAACGCAATAGCCACTACAGTAGCCTTACCTGGGAAATAATAAACACGCATATCATAATTTTTGAGAAATTCTAGCCATCTCCTATGGTGAAGGTTGAACTCTCTTTGCGTTAACACATACTGAAGACTTTTATGGTCAGTATATACATCAACATGTACACCATTTAAATAATCCCTCCAAAGAATTCATGTAAAGACCATAGAAGATAAGTCAAAATCATGAGTAGGGTAATTCTTCTCGTGGATATTCAACTGCCTCTAATCATATGCAATTACCTTATCACCCTGCATAAGAACACATCTCAAACCTACTCGGGAAGCATCACAATATATGACATACCCTTCACCACTCCTACACAATCTGAGAACTAGGGCTGAATCGAGTGGTTCTTTGAGATCTTGGAAGCTCTTCTAACATTTTTCAGACAACTAAAACTTCACTTTCTTTTTTGATACGGCTGTAATTGGAGCAGCAATAGTGGAAAAACCTTCCACAAACCTATGATAATAATTTTACACACCCAGAAAACTTCAAATATCTGAAGGAGTAAGGGGTCTCAGCGATTTCTTCATTGTCTCAATATTTTTAGAATGAACTTCTACACCTTGGTTGGTAACAACATGAACAATAAAGGTCAGTAATCTCAACCAGAATTCACATTTGCTGAATATTGCATAAAACTGATGTTCTCTAAGTACCTGCAAAATCTTTATCAAGTGTACCTCATGCTCTTCTCTAGACTTAGAGTATATGACAATGTCATCGATGAATACTATGATAAAGAAATCAAGGTACTCTAGTGCATTAGTGAGACCGAATAACATGACTAGAAATTCATATTCCCATATCTAGAATGAAAAGTCATCTTCTCACCTCACACTAAGCTGATGATAGCCTGACCGAAGGTTTATCTTGGAAAAGAAACTTGAATCTTGGAGTTGGTCAAATAGATCGTCGATTCTGGGAAGAGGATACTTATTCTATTATTATGACTTTATTGAGTTGCCAATAATCGATACACATTCTAAGGGTTCCATGCTTTTTCTTTAATAACAACACATGTCCACCCCATGGGGATATGGTCGACTGGATGAAGCCCTTATAATGTGGATCTTTTAACAGCAACATCAACTCTTTGAGTTAAGCTGGTGAAATCCTATACGGGTGAGTAGAAATTGGCTTGGTGTTGGGATATAAATCAATAACGAACTTAATATCAGCTAAGGGAGGGATTCCTAGTAAATCCTCTTGTAAGACATCTGGGATATCATTAACTATTTACACAGAGTCTATAGATGGAACTTCTTGATCAAAATCATTGACTCTAAAAGGTTGGCATAAATACCCCTTATCTACCATATTTTTGGCTTTTATGTGTGAAACAATTTAGCTTACTCGACTTGAACCACACCCTGCACATTCCCGTTATAACTCATTTAGAAACTAAAACCTCACTACTCTGTTTCGATAGTGTATTATGGTATAACAGTTACTAGGCCAATCCATACCCGAGATTATATCAAAATCAAGCATGTCTAATTTCACAAGACCAGCGTGACTGACTCTATCAAGGATGTGAATTGGGAAATATTTATACACTGTTTCTTTTCTAATGCCATCCACTATGGGAGTACGTAGTATAATGAACTCATGCAAGATTTCACCAAAACATATCAAATCAACTAGCTTTCAAAGGAGTAAAAAATGATAGAGTGGATCCTGGATCCAACAATGCATACATAGGGAATGTAAAGACATTCAACATACTGTAACTACATAAGCTAACTTCTCTTGCTCTTCTGCAGCTTTCAGCGCATAAAATCGGTTACTCCTAGGAGGTTTAGTTGCAACATGAGCATTCTCCCGAGGCTGAACATCTTCCTTGGCCTATTCATCGCTTGAGGACAATCTCGAACCATGTGTCCAGTCTTGCTACTAATCATTCACCTTTATGAGAATATCCACATTTACCACAAGGCTTGGTTTTTCGTTGGATGTTCCGATCATTGACCTTTCTAGGGCCAGACTTGTTTAATTTGGCATTTTGATTTCCTTAAGAAGCAGAATTACCTAAATGACTCTTTAAATTATGCCTATTCTGGAATCCAAAGATCCCCTACCCAACCTAGAAAAGTTTGATCCACATTCTTAGGCTTCTTGACCTTAATGAACTATCTCGTAGGTGTCGCCTCCACTTATGAGCATGGCACAATCAACCTGCTGTAGTTCATGTTGTCTGGAGGAATGCAACATCGGCTACTTGTGACATCTGCAGTAGATCCTCAGACATTCCAATCATAAACCTTCTCATTTCGTCCCTGCTATTTTGTAAAAACCCTAAAAATGTCTATGCTAAATAATTTTTAATGTGTCTAGAATGCCTTTGATTAGAACGGGTTCACACGGATTGATGCGCGTAGAACCAGATCTCTAAACCTTTGTGAATGCCAAGCCAACTAACTTAGGGATCTAGCTTATATAGGAAAGTTTGTTTCTAAGCCATGTAGGGTTCCCGAATATGAAGATTTATCCGAATGAGTCTTTAACGGATTTAGAAGGAGAAAATCTTAAGTTTGAAGGGTATAGGGGCAGAATGGTCTTTTTCAAGGCTAAGGATAGTACCGTAATTACCCTAAATATGTAATAAAATATTTAACTAATAAGGTGAAGGGGTACTTTTAGGGGGGAGGGAAGAAAATTTTCCTTTGAATTTAACTAAAATATCTCCACTCTCACACTCAATGTCACTTATTCTTTCTCACGTTTTTTCTCTACCAAAATAAGATACAAAAGCAGAAAAATAAACCAAGTTCTTCAGCCATGAAGAACTCACACGAAATAACAAGAAAACAAACGTTAATGGCACACTAAGGTAAGAGATGTTGTCATTCAAGGGAAGTTGATATTGAGGAGCCTTAGCCGTGTTCTTGGGTGATGTTTTTGGGCAGCAAGTAATGATTTTAACGTCAAAAAGGTAAGGGTTCTCTTTTTTCTTGGTCCCTTTCAAAAGAGACTCTTAAGTGTCACAATTTGCATTTTGAAAACTAAGATTGTTCCCCGTTGCATGTCCCTATCACTACTTCCCATTGAATAATAGGTTGATTATGTTTGCTGGTAGAAAACTACGGATGAAACATGTTTTCGTGATGATTATGTGTTTATATCTATATTTGGAATTATGTGACTTATTTTGTTGTCTCCGAAAGGGTAACTACGTGTGTATGTGTGTGTTTCCGTGGCTATTGTTTGTGGTTTTAGACTTGAAATAGCATGATAGATCTTCATATTAATTACACATTGATAAAATTTGATTTCATATGAGTTTTTTAAATGTGGCTGATTCGAGGGAGAAGGTCTTGGCTAAAAGAATACATGCAGGACGCACCAACAGTTTAAATGTGCACTACGAAATTCCCCTAAGAACTACGGGGTAACCTTATGAAAGGATGCTGAAAATAAAATAAAAT
This sequence comes from Solanum habrochaites, assembly GCA_027704765.1. Lineage (NCBI taxonomy): Eukaryota > Viridiplantae > Streptophyta > Magnoliopsida > Solanales > Solanaceae > Solanum > Solanum habrochaites. The sequence continues at coordinate 35,838,646 of JAKWJA010002499.1, read as the reverse complement.
TTCCAGTTTATATTGATGAATTTTTGGGGTCAGCAGAGGGGGGGATAAAATCGTGAAAAAAATGAATTAAAACAATGAGGGTCATGGATGATTGAACCATTGACCTCAACATGTGAAAAACCACATTGAAAATACAAAAAGTAAAAGAAATCTGGTGAAGGGGATCGCTCCATGGTTAATTTCTTGAAAATGTAAAATAAAAGAAAAAACATAAGAAATGAGAGGAGTGGGAAGCGAACCCACGACTCTAGGCAAGTAAGGAGGAAAGAAAATGAAAAGAACTATAAAAAGTGAGTGGTGGATCGAAACCACGGACCTTAGCAGTGAAGGAGAGTCTCAGGGGAAATGAAAGAAAGAGATGATGAGGCATGGGAATTGAACCCCAATACCTCTAGGCATATTCAAGACAAACTAAAAGTAAATTAAAGAGGGGTTGTGGGGTTCGGTAAACCTAAAACCCTCGGCAGAGGCGAAATAAAAAGTAAAAGTAATTGAAAAATAAAAAAGTAAAAAAATGATGTTGGGGGGGTCGATCCCCAAATCCCATTAGGTTTTTTATAAACCAAATAGTAAATAATGCAATTAAGGGGAAAAAATAAAGTGAACGGTTTGGGGGGCGCGAAAACTGGGGGTCCCCAGATTATGGATCAAATAAAGTAAATAAACAAAAAATGTAAGTGTTGTCCAAGAAATTTGAAACCAGGTTCCCTTGCCCAAATTTAGTATTGATACAAAAGTCATACTTGAATTAAATATTCAAGAATAATGATGCCTATTCAGATCGAAATTATGATCTTGGTATAAATACAACATGCATGTCTTGTACCACATAATCTTAGAAAGATATGAATTCACTTAAACAAACTATGAACGAACCCTCATAGCTTGTATGTATAGAACCATAAGTCTAGCATACGTCTAAAAATAAGTGACACTAAGATGTATGCATTGAAATGATGAAATGAACTAATAAAGGACCAAATGAACAATGAAATGATGAAACCCTAGAAGTATTAAGTAAGAGTGTGAAACACACTAAATGGCCAAATGCATTGGCGTATGATGAAATGGACAATGAAATGATGAAATGAACAAAGAAATGATTAAATGAACAACGAAATGATTAAACCCAGGGAGAGTAAAGTAAGAGTATGAAACAAACTAAATGGCCAAGTGAATTTCCATATAATGAAATGAACATCCACGTAATAAGGGGTAAGTAATTATGAAGAGGAAATATGTTGAAGTTAAGGAATGTGGTGAAAACATGATAAGAGGATAATGTAAAAGATGAGAGCAATCTTAAATGAGCCTAAGTAAATGTTACCAAAATGTACTCACCTATGCGAGTGTAAGGTTAATGAATAGACCAGGCTCTATGAATATTGTAATCAAATTATTGATATTAATATACACTTAATACTAATGATGAGATGAGAAATCATCTACCGAGCTCTGATGTCCTCATACTAGAATCCAACTTCCATGACGTATTAGTTAAATGTAATGTAAATTTACACTGAGCACTGATAAACTAGCTACGAACGGTGATGCCTTCTTTCGGGAAGGGCGGAGGTTCATGTAACTCTCATGACATGAGACTTTACGGCATGCCAGGTGTGGGTCTCCTTACACCTCCTAATCTTCGAACCTATATTGCCAATATAGGGATCTGCGGGGGTTTAATTCCCATGTATGCAAGCATGTTTTTGGTCACATTGGCCGCTGATTCAATTTTGTTTCGTTGTGGGGTTTCATGACACTAGATTTCATGAAGCTCACATTACCTATGTCGGTCAAAGTTAAAGTTCCCAATGATTAATTGAGACGAGTCTGAAATGATGCACATAATGAAATGAGTGATACCAAAGGTGTTAGGATAGAATGATCAAGAGGTGATCTAGACTTAAGTAATGACACTAGGTAATTCTGCATCATTGCACTGCAAAATCGAAGAAAGTCTTAAACTACATCTTAGGTATAGATGGTGTTCACACTAGCCTATAACTGAAATGAAATGATGTATGTATGAATGAATGAAGCAGATGAGGGAGTCCAAGGTTGAGGAGTTTATCCACCTTAAGCAGGGATCCATGACAGTCAGGTAGTATTCCCTGATGTTTGTTAAACTGTCAAGGTATGCTACTTCCCTTATACTTAACAGTAGGTATGAGATGAGCAGGTTCCTCACAGGAATCAACGAGGTTTGGAGGAGAAGTGTCGATCTGCGTTGCTCCATGATTACATGGACCTCTCAAGGCTGATAATATAGGTAAATCAGGTAGAAGACAACCGGAAGAAAAGAGGCATTCATGATTATAGGGGCCTAAGCCAGAAGATCAGACAGATCCTAGTAATGGATGCAATAGAAACAATTGTGGAGTCTTTGAACAGCCCAAATTCAAAAAGGTGCAAGAGACTTATGGGAACTCTAACTTCCAGAGGAGTACATAACGTAGATAAGGAAAAATTGAGCCCAAAAAGGGAAATGGAGGTGACATGCAACATCCCATAAAGGTATGTGCTAAGTGTGGTTGTGCTCACAATGGAGAGTGTAGACAGGGCACTAAGGCCTTCTTCGGTTGTGGTAAGAGTGGGAACATGGTTAGAGACTACCCACAGAACAGGGGTCAGGCTGGAGTTAATGCTCATCCTAGTACAAATAATTATGGTAGAACAGCAGCCGAACCTCTCCAATAGGAACAGATTTTACGCCCTTAAGGGCAGGGAGGAGAAAGAGAATTCCGCTAATGTAGTCATAGGTATGCTGAAAGTAATCTCAACTTTTGTTTATGCTTCACTTGATCCAAGGTCTACGCTTTTCATTGTAACTCCTTTTGTTGCTCTAACTTTTAAGATATTGCCTGAAGTTATGTAAGATCCTATAGTGGTTAGTACGCCTTTAGGAGAGAATATAAGAACAGATAGAGCATACAAGGATTTCCCCAATAGTGATATTATCGTAACCCCCCCCCCCCCCCACTAAGGGAAACATGGTGACTACTTGGTGAGTTACCCGATGCAAGATTTTTGGACATTATTCTTTGTATGACTGGCTCATGTATAAGGCTTTCTACGGATTGTCGTAGTAGGGTTCTTAGATTTTTTTCCCTAATGAAGGAGAGCTATTGTGGGAGGGGTACAACTCGAGTCGTCCTAATCCCTTGATTTTGAACATTAAGGACAATAAAATGATGGCCAAGGGGTTATTACGTGTCATCATGTGAATGCTAATGATTTAGATCATGACATTCCTTCCGTAGACTCAACGTTTGTAGTGAATGATTCCAAGATGTATATCCAGGTTATTTGCATAGAGTTCCTCCCGCTTGAGAGTTTGACTTTTGGTATCGACTTGCAACTTGATACTAAACCAAGTTACTGAATGGATTTAGCTGATCTTAAAGAGTTGAAGCTAAAATTGAAAGATCTCACTTATAAGGGTTTCATTAAGCCAAACATATCCCGTTGGTTCTCTCTATTGTTGTTTCTGAAAAAGAAAGATGGAACCCTTAATATTTGTATAAATTTTCGGTATCTCAAAAAAATCACTATCAAGAATAAGTATCAACTTCATAAAATAGATGAGTTGTGCGACCAACTCTAGGAGTTTAGTTTCTTCTCGAATATTAATCTTCATTCAGGTTACCATCAGCTGAGGGTTAGGGATGGAGATATCTTAAAGATAACCTTTCGTACCTGTAATGGTCAGTATGAGTTCCTAGTTATGTCATTTGGTCTCACGACTGCACCTGCTTCATTTATGGATCTCATGATTAGGTTCTTTCGTGAATACCTTGACTCTTTCGTCATAGTATTTATTGATGACATTGTCATCTACTCTAAGACCAAGGAAGAGCATGAACAACATTTGAGACTAACCTTGCAGGTACTTAGACAACATCAGTTGTATGTAAAATTCATCAAGTGTGAATTCATGTTAGATCAGTGACCATCCTAGGTCATGATGTGTTCCAACAAAGGGTGTGGAGGTAGATCCCAGGAAGACTCAGGCTGTTGAAGAGTCGCCATAAAACCTTTTTACTCCATAATATTATAGCTTCTTGGGGATCGGCTAGTAATTATCGCGGGGGTTTTGGAGGGGTTTTTCTTCCAGTGCTTCATAGAGTATTTGACGCTTTTACTAAGTCAGAATGCCAATTTTTATGCATGGAGGAGGCTTGTTAGAAAGTTTCAGGACTCAAGGATAGACTACACAAACTTTCACCCGGTGCATTTTTGACTAATGTGGTCCTCATTTGAATTACAATGTGTACTTTGATGAATCTAGGGTTGGTTTGGGTAGTGTTATTATGTAGTTTAGTAAGGTGATAACTTATGCGTCCATAAAGCTCAAGGTACATGACATGAATTATCCCACTCATCACTTTGAGTTGGCAGCTATTGTGTTTGTACTGTAGCTGTGGAGGTACTACTTGTATGGGGTGCAAGTGGATGTGTTCACACACCAAAAAAGTCTTTAGTACGTGTTCACTCAAAGTGAGTTGAATCTATGTTAGCAGTAATGGTTGGAGCTGTTGAAGGACTATAAAATGAACGTCACTACTATCAAGGTAAGGCTAATGTTGTAGCAAATGATTTTAGTAGGATGAGTATGGGAAGTACAGCCCACGTTGACGATGAGAAAGAAGGAGTTGGTGAAAGAAATACACAGAATAGAAGGACTAGGTGTGCGGTTAGTGAACTCTATTAGTGGGAATGTTTCAATTCATCCTAGTTTTGAACTCCTCGTAGTTAATTTAAGGCTTGGTCATCATCTCTTGTGTTGATGGAGTTGAAGGACTCGTATGGGTTATGATGAATGAGTTCTTCGTTTGGGTGCTGCGGCATTACTTATGGGTACCAGGACAGGGGTGTTACCCATTATAAATGAATTAGACCAGGGATCCTTGCAAAGGCCTATTGGTTCCAGATATTTTACACATACAGGTTTCACAAAGATGTATCATGATCTTAAACCTGATCTATTTGTGGGATGGCATGAAGAAGGATATGCCAGAATATGTGGAGAAGTGTCCCAATTATCACTAGGTTAAGGCAAAACATCTTAGGACTGGGGGTCTTACTCAAATTATTTAGGTTTCGACTTTGATATTGGAGGCCATTAATACGGACTTTGTGATTAACCTTACGAAGACTAGTAGATAGCATGACTCCATATGGGTTATTGTGGAAAGGATGACTAAGTATGCCAACTTTATCCATGTGTAGTCTACTTACAGAGCCGAGGATTATGTGAGACACTACATTGATGAGATTCTGAGATGGCATGGGATTCCTTTGTCTATCATTTCAGATTGAGGATCTCAATTCACTTCACATTTTTAGAGACCCTTACAGAAGATTATAGGCACACAGGTGAAGCTTAGTACTACCTTTAATCCTTAGACAGATGTGCAGGAATAGCTCACCATTCAGTCATTGGAGAATACGTTGAGGGCGTGTGTAAGTGACTTCAAGGGTTGCTGGGACGACAATCTAGATTTTATAGAGTTCTCGTATAATAATATCTATCACTACAGCATTGGGATAGGATTGTTTGAGGTACTATATGGTAGGAGATGTAGGTCTCCAGGTGGGTGGTTTGAGGTTGGAGAATCATCGATCTTGTGTCTAGAGATCATTCATGAGGCCTTAGAGAATGTCAGGGTTATTAGGAATAGGTTTGTTACTGCCTACAGTCAGCAATAGTCTAATTTATAACATAAAATTGCCCTTAGAGTTTGATAATGTTGACCAAGTCTATTTGTATATATCACCTATGAAGGGGGTGATGAGGTTTGGTAGGAAGGGGAAGTTGAGTTTGAGGTATGTTTGTCCATAAAAGATCCTACAGTGTGTGGATGAGTTGTACTATGAGTTGGCATTACCTGCAGAGCTAGCTTCTGTTCATCCAGTCATTCATATCTCTATGTTAAAGAAGTGCCTAGGTAATCAAGCATCGATTCTACCAATTTAGGTTTAGGGGTCAAGGAATACTTGTCTTATGAGGAAGTACCTACTGAGATTTTACACAGAAAGACCAAACGACTAAGGAACAAGGATATTTCCACAGTAAAGGTATTGTGGAGGACTCATCCTTTTGAGGGTTCGATGTAGGAGGCCTATGAGATCCCGCTGCCCTTATCTTCTTAGCTCTTGAGGCTAGACTTCCTACTCTATAGTCTACGTTTCTTTGTCTCTCCAATCTTTATTTCTATTGCTTGTTTGTGAATAATATTTATGTTATGATTTAACTAGAGTTACGCTAGATAGTTAGTAGTATCTTTCAGGGAGGAATGTTTCTAGGGGGGGGTAGATAATGTAACAACCCTAAAAATGGCTATGCTAAATGATGTTTTATCTCTCTAGAATGCCTACGATTAGACTGGGTTCACATGGGTTGATGCGCGTAGAACTAGACCTCTGAACCCTTGTGACAGCAAAGCAAAGTTACTTGGGGAGTTAGTTGAGATAGGAAAGGTTGGTTTCATCCATGTAGGGCTCCCGAATATGAAAATTTATCCGAATGAGTCTTTACTAGATTTTAAAAGGGGAAATCTTATGTTTGGAGGGTCTAGGGGTGGAATGGTCTTCTTCCAGGATAAGGGTAGTATCGTATTACATAAAATATGTGATTCATTATTTAGTTATTAAGGTGGAGGGGTATTAAGGTGAGCCAACGCCGAAAATTTTCCTTTGGAGTGAAGTCTTGCTCCACCTAGGTTTGAACCTAAGTGGAAGCAAGCAATATTAAATTGAGTTTTTATTTAAATTGGTAATTGATTTATTTAATTGAATTAATTCAGATTTATATGTTGATTTTAAAATTAAAGGATATATATTTTACCATGAAACTAACCTTCTTTCACTAAGTCCTAAACTAATCATTATCCTAAGATCATTTCCAACTCACGGGCAATCTCAAAAAAAGAACGATAATGTATCTTATCTCATTCACGTTCCCTCTGCCAAAAAAACTACAAAAATAGAAAAATTACTATAGTCTTTCACACTTGAAGAACTTACACGAAAAATATACACAAATAAGTTAATAAAAATGTTAGGGAAAAACGTAAGGTGTTTCGTCAAATTTGGTGTTGAGCTTTCGGTTTTGACGTGTGTCTAGAGGAGTTCATTGGGAAAAAAGTCGAGCTTTGAACATTAAAAAGGTGTGGTTTTTCTTCTCTCTAGGTCCCTTTCCCAATTGACCCATAAGGTTCAGACGAATCTATTCTGAAAACAAGGGTTAATCTCTGTTGCATGTCCTTATCACTATCCCCCATCGAATCATAGGTTAGGTATGTTTGCTAGTATAAATTACGGATGTAATGTGTTTTCATGATGATTATATTTATGTGTATGTTCAATTATTTTAATATTGAGAATGTTGTCCGAAATTAAGTGAAATATGATGTGTGTGCAATGTGTAGCCGTGATATACACTTTTAGATTCAATTTTGAAAAATAACATGTTTATGGTCGTATTTCATGTGCAAAAACTTTCTTATATTGTGATTCTCATAATTTATGTAAAAATGCTAATTTAAGTGTAAACTAATATTCAAATGAATCCATGGAAATGCACCTAAAGAACTCACTAAAAACTACTTAAAACTTCATAAAATTTAATGTGAAAGAGGTGAGAAAATAGGCTGAAAAATTTTTCCAGAATCTTGTTGATGAGTTTCTGTCAAGCTAAGGAGATTATCATGCTATGGAAAAATGAATTAAAATATTGAGGCCACTAAGAATCGAACCCGTAACCTCACCATGTTAAAAATCATTGAAATAATGTGAGAAAAAAGAGAAAGTGGCATATGGGATTAGAACCCATGTGCCTTTATCCAAAAATGAAATAAAAAATAATAAATGACAGGGTTAGGATTCGAACTCACCACATCTCAATCAAATTTAAGGAGGAACAAAAAAGGGAAATTTGAAGAGTGAAATTTAAGAAAAAAATAGAGGCGTTGGGGCTGTGGGTGTTCGAACCCACACCCCCTCGGCCAAAAAAAAGAGAAATTAAAGAGAAGGAAATACAAAAAAAATGAGGTTGTGTGGGTTCGATCCCACATCTCTCAGTTCCAATGAGCGAAATTTAAAGAGAGGAAGTTTGGGGAAAAAATAAAATGGAGTCATTGGGGCTCTATCTTTGGTCCCCAAGCCGTGTGGATTAGACGAGAATAAATAAAAATGTAAGTATTGTCCAAGAGATTTTAAAACGGCTTCCCTTGCCCAAATTCAGTATTGATACATTAGTGATATGTGAATTAAAGGTAAGTGAACCTACGATATTATGTAATGAAATGATGAAACCCTAGAAAGGTTAAGTAAGAGTGTGAAACACACAAAATGGACAAGTACGTTTGCATATGATGAAATAAACAATGAAATGATGAAACCCTGGAAGGGTTAAGTAAGAGTGTGAAACACACTAAATGACCAAGTGCATTAGCATATGATGAAGACTCTGAACTACTGAACATTCACGAATAAGGTTGTTTTTTTTTTTTTTTTTGGGAAGTAAGTATGAGAGAAAAAATAGCTAAATTAATCCAATGTGGGACAACATGATAGGAGGCTAAGGTAAAAGATGAGAGCATATCAAATGAGCTAAGTAAAGTTACCAAAACGTACTTACCTATGAGAGGTAAAAGTTAATGAATAGACCTAGTCTCTAGAACACTTTTATGAAAGTAAAATACACTAATACAATGATGAGATAGAAATCATCTATTGAGTTATGATGTCCTCATATAGGAATCCAACTTCCATGACGTATGATTTAAATGGTAATGGAACTTATAGTGAGAACCGATAGACAGCTATGAGCGGTGATTCCTGCTTTCGTGAAGGGTAGAAGTTAACGTAACCTCATGAGATAAGATGTCTGAAAGCCGGTTTGGGTCGCTTTTACCTCCTCTCTTTTCAACCATACTACTAATATAGGATTCTAGCGAGGTTGTTCAATACCCATGACGCTTAGCATGTTTGCGGTCACCTTTCCGGTGTATTCCATTGTTTTCGGTGCGGTGTGATGGGAGACACTGTATGGTATGATGCCACGATGATCTATTGTTGGTTTAAAGTTTAATCCCAACGAATGAATTGAGGCCAGCCTCAAATGATGCACAGAATGAAAAGAATGATATCAAATGATGTTAGGATAGGATAAATCAAGAGTGATCTAGACTTAAGTAAGTGACAATCGGGGTTTTTTTTTTTTTTTTTTTTTTCATTCTAATAAGTGCGCAACGCCCGATGTTGAAATCTTAAACTAAATCCTAGGTATAGCTGGTTTTCACATTAGCCTATAAACAAAATGAAATGAAGTACGTATGAACAAGTGAAGAAGACTTTGTGTTTTCTAATGAAAGCTCCCTAGTAGAGTACCATATGTTGAGCCCTTATTTTCGGAAGTCTTAACGTCAAGTCCATTATTCCAAGGTCTTATAGTATTTGAATGAATCATATGAATGATGATATGTGCTATATGGAAAACGATATGTGCTATGTGTAAGATGTTGTGTGTTGTGTGCCTATGACAAAGTCGATGAGAAGTGATCTAAGGGCATGCACTTTCTTATCCAAATTTGGAAAGCTCACCTAACCTTTCATATTTCCATGTTGGCAGTCCATTGCGAAGTGCCTAATCATGTTGTTAGGAAGAGATGTTCTTACTCATTCATGTCCTTGGTTGTGTGTGCACATGACCCAATACTTAGTACAAGTGTGTACTCTTCACATACAATTCTACAATTTTAGGCACAGGCCACAGGTGACGCTAGAGTTAAGGTGACGTGTACCTATCCGGAGTGAGCTTTCGTTCCGGACTGGTTAGGATCCTCATGCTTTGAGGATATCTAGACCTTTATATCTAGTTCGATTTGCTAAAGATAGTGGAGAATTGTGTCCACCAAGATTCTTTCGATTGGTTCACGACTTATGTATGGTTCCGTTGCAGGTTAAAGTTACGTTTAATAAAATTATGAACTGATTCTTTAATTTTATTATCTCTTTATTAGATGGTTTATTTGTTAAAGCCTATGATGTTAATTCGTGTGTATACGTGTATGTTAAGAAACAAAAAATTTCAAATTTTCCACAAAATTAACCTAGATGAAGTAAGAAAGATGTATGCAGGCTTCTCTACGATCTTTGAAAGATAAATAATGCTGGTCTCGTCTGGTGTCTAGATTTCGGTCGTGACATATTTTCCACCAGAGAAGAAGCATACTTTGAGAGTTTAACGAATTTAAAGAAATACTCCTTGACAGTCATACCTCCCTATCTCAGGTTGATAACTCTTCATCTTTGGCTTGCCTTAAATCTCTGGGAAATAACCTCTCCAAAAAGTCAATCTTGAGAACATCCAATGTTATGGGAACATATCCTAGTGCTCTGCCATCTTCCCACATCTGGTACCAAACCTGTGCCACGTCTTTGAGTTTCTATGTATTAAACTAAGACTTTGCGTCCTCATCAACTCCCATGGCATATAGTAGTATCTTGTGGACCTCATCCATGAGCTCCTAAGGATCCTCATTGGTATTGGATCTGTAGAAAACTAGGGTATTCATTTTATCGAAGTCCCTCAGCAATATAGACATAGTACTAGCATGCGGGTTTTCCCTGGGAGCACCCTCTCTTGTAGCATGAGCCGTGATGACATGGTCCTGAATGGTGATGTCATGTTCTATATGTAGCAATACGTCCCTCACTTCACCATGTGTCAATCCAGCTGGGTCGACATCCACTTGATCTAAAACAACTACAGCTTGAGGAAGAACTTTGTTTCCTCCAGCAGCTGCCTCACCAAGTCTCCTGGCTTCATTTCTCTTCGTATTAATTTTCTACACGGTGATACAAAAAATAGATAGATTCTTTAATTACAGAAGATGTAACATTTACATATAGCACGATAAAGAGTAGAAGAAGGGAAGATCTCCTATCATCGCATAGTCTCTAAGTCATGATTGTGGTGCGCTTCATAACCATAAGTTAGAAACTACGTAACGTTCTTCTTTTGAGTTTTAGTTCCTAGGAGCACAAATAACAATTTTAATCACTTAGCAACACAGGCAACTTTGTCAACTTCCACAATTAAATATTGACCCTTTTCCTTTTTTATGGTGGAACTACATTTTTTAACATTAACCATGCTCATATACATTACTTTTACACACATTGAAACCAAAATTCCAGACAATGCAATTTTTTTCAAAAATCAAAATCTTTACTGTGAGCATCATTTTTTGACACAGCGAAGCCTGCAAGAAAGACCAAAAATTCATCATTTAAGAAATTTATAAAGAAATCATGATAATATGGAATATAAAACCATATAAACTCATATCATATCATAAACACAACAACCATAAAGAGGTAAAATTTATCGGGATAATCAAATCTATTGTAGTTCCCTTTCCTAGATCCCATCACATAGGGACGATTCTTCGTTGGAGAATTGGGATCTACACCACCTTGAGAAGATTAATTGACCTCTTTACCCTTTGTATTGATCCTAGGGAATTCACTTATCTTGTGGTCTTTATTACCACACCCAACCCAACCATCCGTTCAGTGAAGAAAGTTCCCCAAATGTTGCTTCCCACAAAAAGCACACCTAGTCCTCTCAAAAAAGATGGCCAACTCCTTGGGAATGTTGTATTGGAGCCCTATTGGTGTAAGAAACTCTTCTTAGGTTCTTGGTGACTAGAATCATCAAAATTATGCCTCTTCCCCTCATTTATTATCTCCCTAATTTTGGACTCCTCAATTTGTTGAGCATACATCATGAGCCTAGATATATTCATCTCATTAAGAAGCATTGTCGTACGACACTCTTTCTCCACCAAGTTTTATACTCCCATCAAAAATTTGTTAAACCTATCTCTAGGGTTGGCTACCATGGATGGCGCATACATAAAGAATTGGGTTAATTTAATTGAGTATTCTTGCACACTCGTTCCCCCTTGAAGAAGATTCATGAATTTAACAATCTTCTTCTCCCTCCACTCTAAGTGAAAGAACCTATCTAGGAAATCATCTTTATAATCTCTTAATCAACTGGACCATATCTAAAAGGTTTATCATCCCTATATTGCACAAACCACACTTGAGACACATCCTTAAGTTGGTACACGGACTAACTTCGCTTTCTCTCTAGGGGTCACAATGATAGAATCCACAACTTTTAACAACTCATATATGAAGCTTTATGGATTTCTATCTAGTTTAGTGCTATGAAAAGTAGGATGGTTAATTCCCTTAAAAACCCAAATTCTCGAAGTGGGAGTACTTGCATTTGGTTGAGGTCCACCTCCTTTGTTATCTTTGGAAACTAAGTGATTATTGATGACATGATCTTGAGTCGTAATGATTTGGGTCAAGTTCATTAGGAAAGCCATCAACTCCCTAATAGTCATATCCCCTTTAACGAAATAAGCTCGAGGCATAGAGGGCATTTTGGGCACTAGAGGCTCTTGAGGTTATGGAGGTACATAAGGTTCTTGAAGGGGTACCCTCCTAATTTTCTCCCTCTAGGCCAACTATAGGAACTTGGTCAACACGGGGAGGGATCCTCTCATTAACTACACCTCCCTTCTCCCTTCTAGCAGTTGATTCCCGTATATTATGTCTTTATAAACACATAGAAAGGTTTGCGATAGAAATTCATGAAAACTCAACTATAAGGCAAACATTATATGATGAAGAAAAGTAAAAAAATTGTATCATCTTATAGCCTCTTGTTCATTGATGTGTCGCAACAAACACCAATCACCATGTCTCTACAAGACGTGGCTTGTGAGACTTTTGATCCTAAGCTATTTCCAATAAACTTATGCTCTGATACCAAGTTTATGACGACCTTCAAGTACCCCCTACAAGCTAGGGAGAACCCTTGGATCGTCACAAGGCGTACTTGATCCATTTTGGTCTTATAGAAGCTCTTTAACTATCGTTTATTACAAAAGACATGAAATGTAGTGCGGGATTAAAACTTCTCATGAATTTTAATAAAAGAAGGAGTTCATTAATAAATACTAAGAATATCTCATCATCACAAGAAAACATAAATATACAACATAATATGTAAGGGACACAACCCCTTTACATTTATATAAATACATAATAAGTCTAAATATTTAAAACTAAGAAATATAGACTTTGTCCTCGAATATATGAGGACATACCAAGTCTTGAGAGAGTAGATTCCCTATCCTTTCCATCTAGACTTCTCGATGCTTCCAAACATATATTTATAGAGTATAAAAAAGTATGGGGTTGGAATAAATAATGTAAAGTGTTATATGCAAAAACATGCAAAAAGGGAAATCTTAGTATAAATACATTTTAATGCAAATAAAGCAAAACCTTCATGAATATATAAGTAAAACAACATAAAAATCATCATTTAACACTTAGGATTAACATAATTTTAACAAAAAGAACCATTTTACAGTAAGCTCTCAAAAAAAAAAGTGAATTCATTTTAGAATAACATTGAACTATCTTAATCCCAAAACATTGAACTCAAACATTCATGCCAAGACGAAGTGAACTCATTTCCATAGGAGTTTTCCTAGCTAAGTTTATTCTACAACACACCAAACTAATACATGAAGGAAAACCCATACACCTCATTCAATACACACCTAGGTGATCCCAAAGAGTTTAGGCTTACTCGGCACAGAAGAATAAGTCCCCACTCAATGAAAAGAATTTAGAAGAACACTCAAACAACACACCAACATTAAGAATGCCTACTTATTACAATGAGTACATGGAGTCCCATTCCACCACCTACCCCAAGTAGTACACTCTTTTAGAAGACTTAGATCATTAATTAATTTGTAGGAATTATCTTAACTGACATATACCACGAGAGCTAAACATGGAATCCCGATATTAATCCTTATAGTATTAGGGATCCTGACTTGTCTAAAATAAGGTAATTCTCTTAGATTTTACATGGCTTTCCCAATAGCTAGATCTATACAGGCGCATAGTTAAGAGATAAGGAGATTGCTACTAAGTAACACATCTCATAAGGTACATCGGAATATAACATCTCAACGCACAGAGTGTAACAACCCCTTCTTCATAACCTCTCGGTACTAAGCATAACTGCCTATTGATTCTCATCATTATATACTAGAGGTAAAGGATAACTACGCAAAACCACATCTCAACTCACGAATGGGATTCATCATCTGACCTATATTATAAATCTCTTAGGATGTAGTGAGGTTGGTACTAAACACTGTATCTCAACTCACAAAGTGTGTTCAACGCAAAACTCCCTTTTTGACGTAACTAAGTTTCCTTAGTTAAAGTGTGATGTGTGTACATGTGAACACACCTTGCATATAAGTAGCATTTAATTTACATTAACTTCAATACATGCTTAGACCTGCATTCATAACATTAAACATTTTAACATGCTCAACATATACACTTACTTCATTTAGTCATAATCTAAGAAAAGTATGCAATTCAAGATTCTTAATACACTACAACAGCTATCTTCATTATCACGTTTTTTCACACATTAGAGCTTCAAAGCAACAGTTAGAATAAATATCAAGTATACGAAAATTCATCAAGTAAACGTCACCACCAAAAATGTGGACCATACCACTCAAGCATATTTCACAAAGAGAGTTAACAACTAATCAAAATTACCGTTCTTCAAAAGTTTTCACACATATTTACAATTTTCTCAACAATTCATCATAAAAAAAATCTTAAACCAGTAGATGAACAACAATATCGATAAAAGGAAACCAAACATCAAAGACTACCAATCAATGCTCATTTAATCCATTCCATAAGCCCAAATTTTATAAAAAGCTTTTTCATGGTTTCATTGAATTTAAGATTAAATCACCTCCCTCCTACTATCCTTAGAAAACAAAAAGTATTTGAAAAGTAAATTATTTATACAAGGACTCTATTGACAGTTAAGATGGAAACAAAATTTAAGGTTGAAACCCTTTTCAAAAATATATTAGAAAAGACTCCATGAATTGGATAGATTTCAATGATGACTACCATAAATCAAATAGAAGAAACCCCATAGATTATTGATGAAGAGTCGACCACCAAATACCCTCCTATCTCTTTCTTGAATTCTATCTTATATAGAGATTTATATTGAGTTTTCTTGAGGGAAGGGTTTTGGGTTATAGGAAATGATAACTAAAATTAAGTATAGGGGTTTGTAAAAACATAATATACCTAAAAGAACCTAAAAGTATCACCCAATGTTCATAAAACACTTGTCGTGAATTTACCAAACAACCCAAGCCTAAAAGAAAAAAATGACAGCTTTTTACAGGAAGCACCAATGAGTCCAAACCAACGAACCATTAATCAAACAACGCCTCGTTGGTAAGGGTTCGTTGGTTTGGTCTGCAACCCTCAAAACATTCAGTTCTTCAAGTCTAATAGATAGAATAAGTCAACGTTCCTTCAATTGGTCAACTAGCCGTCGATTTGTTCTGTAGATGGAAACTGCCTAGGAAATTTTAGGTCTAAGTGTTGGGCCCTTCTCTAGGGATCCTCGTGGGTCATAGGTGGGGTCGACCAACACGTTAAACCTCTAATCATAGTAGACTAGGTATTAGGAACATTCCACATAAATATCTATTAAAACAAACACGTAAAACTCACAAAAACACATCAAGACACACAAGCACAATCTAAATCATATCTTCCGAATGTCATGGACGTTATTGTACGTTTGACCTCCAAGATAACCAAACAACACACACAACCTAAGCATATGATTATAACTCATTTTAACTAAAAACTAACTGAAGATATATTAATAAAGATCTAGTTCACCTTAGTTCGTTTAAGGTGTTACAACCGAGACGGTAACAAATTTTCCTAACATTAACTCCAATCAACAGTAGGAGCTTTGGTCTAGTTGCGGGGGGGAGACACTTCTTCCCCTATAAAAAGTTTTGTGGTGTTTTGCATCATAAGATTTTTTGAGTATTTTTACCCAAAAGTGGTCGGAGGCATGCGAAAGTATCTTCTAAATCTTAGAAGAGCGACTTACCTCCGCTCAAATGTTGACTTTACAGACGGTACAGTGCCTTGGGGGATATTGTTTATGCATGCGAGGGGCTTTGGTGGTGCTTATCAACACAAAAGACCTGAGTAGAGGCCGTGGTATTTCGGGTGTTGGCGTTAAGAAAAACTATCGAACTGATTACCTTGACTTTGAGGCCGTGGTATTTGACTTAAAAATATGGAGGCATCATTTGTATGGTGTCAATGTTTATGTGCATATCGGCCACAATATTCTTCAATATGTGTTAACTCAAAAGGAGTTAAGTCTCCGACAAAAAAGGTGGTTCGAATTGTTGAAAAATTACGACATGAGCACTCTCTATCACCCCGGCAAGGCCAATGTCGTTGTGGATGCTCTAAGTCGTACGACCAAACTTCCTTTAATGACACCCCAAGGATCGCTCGTGGGGTCCTTGAGAGGACCCCAACATGGTAAGGGGTGTGCGACGCGAGTCTGACACACAGGCTACTGCTTCCAATTGGGAGGCTGCCTTGCAATGCAAGGTTGGTACACACCACACTTTCCCACCCCAAAATTCTGAAAAATAATGGGAATACGCAACCACTTCCCAGATTCGTTAAAGTCATATTTTTGGTAATTTAACTTCATGAAAAGACCCATATAATTGAAGGGTCTTTTGGGTATTTAACATCTTCAAAAAACACATATTTTGATGCATGATATGTCTAACAATAATTGTCTTGATTGGGTTATAGTTACTACTTTATAATGTGTAAGCGTTTGGTTTTGAACTATGTCTTGAATGAACTCTTTTATATAACCTTCTTATTCTACATTCAAGGGGGGGGGGTGGACCGTAACATTGTTATGGTTGAATAGGTTGGATATTGAATATGCTATATTGAGTATTTCACTATGTTATTGTTATGATTATTGAAAATTGAATGTTAGTTTTTGAATAATGTACTTAGAAGCAGGTTAAAAATATGAAAGGAAAAATTAATGATATCCTCTTGTATGCTTTACAGCAGGTGATTATTTTATATTAATATCACATACGAAGGGTTATGAAGAAAGGAAATTTTCATATAATCTTAAAGATCTCATGAAAATTTTTATATGAGGAGTTCATCTCCTATGACCAATTATAAGTTTATGATAAAAGACCACTTAAAGGTTATTAAAGAAAGGTACTTAAGCTAAGCACCGCAAAACTACATATGAGAGGTGTCCTTTCTAATATGACGGTAGGTTCACAATGACTCTTATTATATAGAGGTTTCCATGTAATATGGAACTATAGGTCTCTAATACATATCCTACTTCTTGAACTATGTCGCCACCATCGGATAATAGCTACTGGATCCACCTAGAAATCTATGTCATGTATTATTTTACTTCGGCTGGTACACTGCCTTCTTTTGGTGTGTCAAGATTCCATGTTTAGCTCACATGGTATATGTCACATAAGGGGAATGTTCCCTCATGTAACATGAAAGAATAGTAAATGAATGTTGACTATCATGACTTGTTGTCTACATAGTATAGGTAGGGTATGGTACACTACTACCTAGACATTGCACAACTTTACTCTAAGGGAAGTCTTAGGAGATTTTTTTATGTAATATGATAACATTAAAGGTATGGTGATTATGATAGATGTAATTACTCTTACATGAAATTGGATACGTTCATGACCATGTTATTGGTCTACATTGCTTTTGTAGGTGATGCCTACTTATGTTACAAGTAACATGAATCAAAGTGTTAGTTATGGTCTCCTATCTTATCTACTTTGTTGTGTGCTTCATATGACCATTGCACTTGTAGGATGGGGATGCTATCATTGGTAAGTGATTTGTATTTTATATATATATGACCTTTTAAATATTAATTGTTAACATGAATCTATGATAATATGTCTTTGATTATGATCATTGTTCATGTTTACAGAATACGCAACTTGTATATGTTCTATGGCATATTTATTGATGATTTTCATATGATTTTTCATTATTTAAAAAAAAATGATAAATGATCCTTTTTCATGCATGTCCTTAAATGTTGTTTGCATATACCCATACTTAGTACATATGGCGTACTAACCTTATTACTTTTTATTACTACAAATGAAGGTTCCGGTCATTGAAGAGTAAGAAGGTTGATTGAAGAAGGTTGGAACCCCTTTATCCAAGAGTTTGTTTGTCCTCATGTTTGGGGATTCTATCTTTTCATTGTTCTAGCTTATGAAGACTTCAGTAGATTTTAAGAATACTAGTATTTCCCTTTATGTTCTTTTGATTCTTTTGTATTAAGGCTTATATGTCATATTGAATATTTATTGGCAAAGTCCATATTCATACTCTTTAGTTTTTTTGATACACGTGAGACAAGTTTTTAGAATATCATATGCTTAATATGAAAGTTAAGTATCAAGTCTAATTATACTCTACATAGTAATAAAAGTTTTAATATTTCGCAATTTTAACTGATGACATGTTATGACGAATGTTAAGGGCTTGTCTAACCCTTCTAAGAGGACGACTACGCGGTCGCAACTTGGGTGTTCTACGGGTGTGAAAAACTTTGTATTAGATCATAAGTTTAAATATCCTTAGGATCAATGTCTCACTAAACTAGGTAACATAGTATTTTGTTCATGGTAGTGAAATGTGCCAAATTTATGGATAAGAGGCTATGTGATGACCACAAAACATCTCCTTTCTTTATACTCCTATTCGTTGCCTCTAAGGTTTTGACCACCAATCTTATTAGAACTCTAATCACATTTGTGTTTTAGGGGGATGATGTGAACCAAAAAAGGATAATCGGAGGAGAGTAGGAGATGAGATTGCGAATGTGGGAGCTTCTCCCCAAGGGAATCAAGTTCCCCCTCAAGTGAAAGCTACTACAAATGATCAACTTCTAATTAATCATCCGTCCATCAAGGATGGTGAGGAGAGGGCAACACTACTTCAAATGGCCCAAGCCATCACCACCCAAGCTGATCCCATTACAGCACAAACTAACAAGTAGGTTGTTCCTCAAGACAACCAAAATGCTAGCACTATGGCTATCTATTTGAGGGATTTTACAATGATGAATCCTCCTATATTTTTTGGATCTAAGGTTTATGAATACCCCCATGACATCCTTGATAAGGTTTACAATATTTTATTTTATATGAGTGTGAGTACTACTGAGAAGGCAAAATTAAAAGCTTATCAACTCAAGGACGTGGCTCAGACATGGTACAATCAGTGGAAGGATTGAAGGTCTTTAAGAAGGTTGCCCCGTGTGTTGAGAAATCTTCAAAAAGGCCTTTCTTGAAAGATTCTTCCCAAGGGATCAAAAAGAAGCTAAGGTAGAGGAGTTCATCAACCATTGTCAAGGAGGCATGAATGTTAAGGAATACTTCTTAAAACTTATTAATTTTTCCAAATATGCTTCCTCTTTGGTTTTGAATGATAGGGATGAGATCATTTGTTTTGTAATAGGGGTTTGCAAAGAGCTTGAAGAAAAATGTTGTACAACCATGATTCATGAAAATATGGATCTTTCTAGGTGTATAATCCATGCTCAAAATGTTAAGGATAGTCTTATAAGGAAGAATAATAGGGAAGCTAAGAAAGGCAAGGTCTTTTGAAAGTAATTCATCTAAGAATAGGCTTGATGTTCAAGACAGGACTAATTTAAAGAAGAAGTTTGCAAATGAGTTTCCTTCTATTTCGCCAACAATTGCAATGATCGAGGTTCTAATGCTAAACCTCTTATGGGGAAAAATGTTAATCCATTAAATGAGAGAACAACTTGTGGTAAGTGTGGTAAGAAATATGTGTGTGAATATATGGTTGGGACTAATAGTTTCTATGGTTGTGTCAAGGGTGGCCATATGGTAAATTATTGACCTAATGTAAGAATCCAAGGAAATGGGAATGACCATGCTCAACCAAGCGGTCCTAGTTATGAAGCTACAAAAATGAACAATTTTTATTCACTCAAGGCTAGTGGTGAACAAGAAAACTCTCCCGGCGTTGTTAATAGTATGTTACAAGTTTTCTTTATTAATGTTTATAAATTACTTGATCCATGTTCTAATCTTTATTTTACTACACCTTTTGTAGCTAGGAAGTTTCATGTATTTCCCGATGTTCTTTATTTAACCCTTTTCCATTTGTACCCCAATGGTTGACTTGTGGTTACAAAAAGAGTCTATAGGAAATGTTCTTTAATGTTGCCTAATAGAGTTAGGCTTAATTATTTGGTGAAACTTCGCATGTTTGACTTTGATATCATCTTGGGTATGGATTGGCTTGATGCATTTTTTACTTCCATAGATTGTAGAACAAGGGTAATAAAGTTCCATTTTCCAAATGAACCCATTATAGAGTTCAAGGGGTGAAATTCATGTACGTAAGATGGTTCAAATTCATATGTTTGAGGGATTTAAGATGTGACAAGGGTTGTCTATACCATGTTGTGAGGATTAAGGACAGAGAATGTTAAACTCCTTATATTGTGTCAGTCCCTGTAGAGAGGGACTTCCCTACGGTTTTTCTTAATGGCCTTGCAGGAGTTCCTCTCAAACAAGAAATTGACTTTGGCATTGATTTATTACAGGAGACGAATTTCATCTCTATTCCTCCATATAGGATGGCTCCGGAAGAATTGAAAGAGTTAAGCTCGAACTCAAAGATTTACTAGACAAAAGTTTCATTAAACCTAATATTTCTCCATGGGGTGCTCCGGTCATGTTTCTTAAGAAGAAGGATAGGTCTGTTAGAATGTTTATTGATTATCGCCAACGTAATATGGTCACCATAAAGAACAAGTATCCTCTCCCACGAATTGGTGATCTATAAGATCAATTACAAGGTGCTAGATCTTTTTCCAAGACTGACTTAAGATTGGGATATCACAAACTTAGTGTGACAGGTGAAGATTTTCTCAAAAAAGCTTTCTGAACTAGATATAGTAACTATGAATTTCTATTTATGTATTTTGGGTAAACAAATGCTCCAGCGAACTTAATCTACGAAAAACACCTTGAACGGAACCTTGAAGAACACCTTGAATTAAACTAAGAACGTCGATGAAAATTCAGCCTTTTTGCTTACTATTTTAGCTTCGACTTTTATAAGTGTATGATCGTAAGTTGTTTGGTTTAGGAACTGATCTGAATCATTCAAATAGGTAATTTATGTAAATTAATTAATTAAGATTACTAACAACATATCCTAGATTGATCTAGAAACTAGGAAACATCAACACTTAGTAAAATCTAGAAATTTTTCATAAGATTTCGTTTTGACCCTTTAAATTAATTAATAAATGTTAATTAAATATTTTAAAGACCAGGGTGAGTAATAAAGTACCCCTAAGTCATTGTATGTAACAATTTAACTCACCCCTTTTGGACCATCCTAGGGTTAAATAATAGGAGGTCTCTGGGGGGGGGGAGGGTTATACTAGAGTAAGTGTATGAATGTTTGTTTGACCCCTCTAATTTAATTAATAATCTTTCTAAGTGACATTAGCTCTCAGCGAAAATACCACCCACAACCCCCAACCCCCACACCAAACCTTCAAGCCCTTTTGAGAAATAAAAAAAAACATGTGTGTTAGTCAAATAAGGAAGTTGTTGAGCCAGTTCAACGCATCCAGAGAAAACCAATTTTGAAAACACAGTAAGGAGATGGATGAGCTCCGAGATTCAACCACACAAGACCCTAACACACAATTACAGTACTCACTCGGAGGGACGAAGGAAGAGATTGAAGGTAAGTATTGGGTATAAAAGTTTGTTTTGGGTGGGAAAGAAAAAAAACAAACAAGAAAAAGTCAACAAAAGAGGAAGAAAGAAGCAATAAGAGAACAACGGGAGACAAAGGAAAGAAAACAGGGTAAAAACGAGGAGAGGTGGCAAAAAAACAAAAAAAAGACAGAAACCACAAAAAACAAGTAACAGAAGGTGGGGGAGGGATGGGGAGGCGAGAGATGAAAGAAGGAAGAGGAGGGGTGGAGGGACGAGAGAGGGGTGAGGTGGGTGGAGAGGAGATAGAAAAAAGAGAGAGAAAGAGGATATTAGTTAGATAGTAGCCCACCATGGGTTTGAAACTCCTATGCACGCCTTTCCCCCTAACTACCCTAACCAAATTCTGTTAAGGTGGTCCCCTCCTTGGTGTTCTCCCCAAGTTGCTTACCCATTGGGTTGCTCTTGTAAATTTTCAACTAACATATTATTTATTGTTCCTGGGAATGCACCTCTACTTCATTGTCGCCAAGAATCCTCAAATGTCCCTTGACAGTGCTTAATCTACATTATCATTTTAAATTGTCATGTGATATGGTATTAGGCTTGACACTTGAATGCCTAATAACTAATGTGTTATTATTATTCAACTTGATTTTTAGCTTAGGTTAGTTATTGCAGGTATATTTCCCAAACAAGCTTACTAATGTCATAAAATTGGCTAACACCCTTTTAAGCCAATATTGTCTACTATGTCCAAAATAATTTATTATGCCCAATATTTTAATATTGGGCATTGG
The DNA here is from genome assembly GCA_027704765.1 of Solanum habrochaites. NCBI lineage: Eukaryota > Viridiplantae > Streptophyta > Magnoliopsida > Solanales > Solanaceae > Solanum > Solanum habrochaites. Next base: position 35,816,043 of record JAKWJA010002499.1, on the reverse strand, counting down.
GATGCCTATTTACCGCCAATACCTATTCTTAAAACTTAATAGGCCCTTTACTAGACGGGTATGTTTTCTGGAATTTTACAATTCATACATACACCACTAATGTATAGTTATACATCAAAATCAAGGGAACATATTCACATGCTAATAGAAATATCAAGCAAGGGAACAACTCACAAGGAAGCAAGCACCACATTTTACACTTTAAACTCATAATACAGTATTATAGGAAACACATAAAAAAAGGAATGACATACATATATACTATCATATAAACATAACTATGAACATCATAGACTTATATACTAAAATAGGAATGACATACATCAACCCTAAGACTACACACAATGCCACATTCATAGTCTAACATTATAACCTACGTAACATCAATAAAACACACATACTTTCAAATTTATTAATATGTAGATTGATATCATAATACTTTACATAGTCAAATGCACAAATAATAACATTACATCAAGTAGTGACGACAAATCAATGATCATCATATTGCATATAGTAATGCCGAAAAGGTCACACCAATTTCAAGTAAAACACATAACACTGCCACCATAAGTGGACCATATCAATCACAATAGAATTGAAGTAAAATTGACATTAAAATAAAGTTAAATAGGCGCATCTTCCCCCTACCAGCAAATATCCTCAAATCCTCAATCAAGTCAAATCCACCCATAGTCGATCGTCCTGTTCCTTTACACAAGGCTTACCCGTGGCATAGAAACCAACAATGCAACAATTATTAACAAGGATTCATGAAAATAGATCAAATTTATAAATAGTCATCAATCCAAATACACCGAGATGATCTAATTTAACTGTAGATTATTACCATCATTAGACAACCCATAGAAATCTACACCATAATTTATCAACATTAGGTCAATATAAAGTAACTCATAACTTAGTCAAAAACAAGGGTTCATCCAATTCATGGGTTCATAAGTAATTTAGGTCAAATTCATCAATAAAATTAAAATTTAATCCATAGTAAATGTTTAAAAACAACTAATGCAAGAACCCATTGTAGAATCATGAAATTAGACAATTCAATTTTTAAAACATTAGAAAATAACTTTAGAGTTGGGCTCCTTGATGAAGAGAGTTTCAAGAATAAAAATGCATAACTTGTTGAAGCTAATTCTTGATTTGATGAATAATCTACACTCAATTCATCACACCAAGCTCTTTTAGACTTCAATGGAGTCTTAGGGAATTTCTGAGCGATTTGGGTTTTGCTTTAAAGGAATGAAGTCTTCAATGAGTTATAGAATTATATACACATAAAATACCCATAATAACCCTTACGAATCACTAACACTTCTATTTGGAAATGGCGGTGAAATTCCTATTTCACCCCTTATTTAACAGTGACCTGCGAAGGAAAACATAGATCCATCGACGGTTGTCTATTTACATAGCGTAGGTCCATTCATGGGACGTACTATTGTCTGTCAATGGGTTCAGAGGCTAGGAATTGGATGCTTAGCTCCCCAATCTAAGTAAGAGACAACACCCACCATCTACGGGACGTCGACTAGGCAACTGGCCGTTGTTTTCCATCCGTAGGTGGGACTGCCGTTGCAAGTTTTCGCCACCAATATGGGTCCTTCCTCAGGGACGCTTCGATTGTACTTGAGAATTTTTTCCCAGACTTTTCCAACCCAAACATGATTTATACGATTTTATCACCTCTCACATAAATTTCATCAAAAATGAACACGTAAAATGCGAAGAAACATGCTTAGACACACAAGGTCATTTTAAGGAAACACTTTCGAATGTCATGGACATGCGGTCGGACATGTGACATCCTACAGTCCAACGAAAAGTCGTGAGCACACGCATTTGGAAGGAGAGAGGAACAACAGGGAACAAGGACCTGGCGGGCCGGATACCGTCCAAAAGTCCTTCGCCCCTCTCCATGTTCCCTCCCTTCCTCAACACCCAGACTATTCCGCCTCCTCTCCACAACACCCACCCCAGCCAACCCCCATCCCACCCCCCCAATTACCCTTTCACTTCCGGCCCTCTGTCTTTACTCTTACACACCGTATAACATTGTTTTCCCACCCCTCTTCCTCACCGCCATCTCTCAATGCTCTTATTTGCAGTCACCCTCCACCAATCTCGCTTTGCCAGCTATATAAACAACATCTCACTAATCCAATACAGCACTCGACCTTAATAAGCCCATTCGAAGTTTTCTAGGCCCCTTCCTTACCCTCAACATGGTTTTGTAATACTTACCCTTCCCCCCGCATCAGCTTTACACCGATATTCTAGCAAAAACGAGAAGCCTTACGAAAACGATTACTCAATTCCGCCCCGGGAGCACTGATAACGCTATCTATATCGCCCATAGAGACATATTATAGTGATCTTTTCCACTTATTTAAAGCAAATTATAACTACACATGAGGTACATAGGTGACTTAGTTGTCGAACGTCTTGGTCATGTTATGGCGTTTGACTTCCAATGCACCTAAATTGTTAGACACTACCTCATTAACACATAATAGACATATTTGTAACCTTAGAAAATCAAGGCCAACATGTTAAACTCTAGTTAACCTAAGTCATTTTTTAGGTCTTACACTTAGTACCTTTTGAAATGTCTTTAATATCTTTATTGATCATCATAGCTTGATATAGGTCGTAGGTTCTATCCTTTTGATAATCATCATCATCATAGCTCAATAGGAATATGATAATTGTCCTTCCATTTGATTTCATATACGTGAGGTTAGCATATTTACATAGTCACATCTTAATAAGGCACATTGTAAGTTCAATCACCGTCTTTAATAAGCTAAAACATTTACAATCTTAGGCAAAACCATTACAAAATCTCATTAGTTAAAGATATTTAAATTCAACTTCATACCAACATAGTATCAATCGATAATATAGGTCATGTCATAAAGAAATAATTATATACGCACAAGTAACCCCCATAAATTAAAGTTAAATAAAGAGAGTACAAGACTACGAAGTTTCTTTACACATGGCATTATTCAAGGATACTTACCATAATGTCACACTTAACAAGCAAAATTGAATAAACTAGCATCGTTTATGATTTTTATCAACTATTAAAAAAGACCCAATTAATAATTGTTAAACAATTATCATACTTATACCTAGAATTTGAGAACCGTAGTTAGAGATCAAGTTTCATAGTTCTCACATTCACCATATTAGTCAATGACTCTAACAAATAGTTAGGTTAGCGACACAATAAATCTCAATATATTCATAAATTAACAAAATAATATCATATGATACTAATTCACACACTAACCAAGTAAATTGAGTCATATACAATGCAGTTCAATTAAAAATTACAATTAGGGTTAATGGGAATATGTCATCTTAAAAAATTAGACCAATCCATGAATAAGTAGTGTAATATAGTGATAATTTATCATTTTATATTCAATACAATCAAAATAATCCATAAACAAGTCTAATTGACAGATCAATTTTGATGTTGGAAAAGACACACATGAAAATTCATCCTTTTAGGTTAATTTAAGGAACCCGTTGGGGATAGAAATCCCAAAGGTGAAAGGAATCACATACCTTAATGTTTGATGAATATTTATGGAGAAACTTTGATTATTTCAAACCTATAACCCACATTGACCTTGTCTTATATGGAGATATTCAAAATCAGAGAGAGAAAGAAGAGAAAATGAGGATAATTTGGGTTTGGGAATTATGAGATTTAGGTTAGTCTTGTTAGGTTAACGTCTTTATATAGATTATAAATTAACCTAATTAGAACTATCTTAACCCCTAACTAATTAAGTAAACACCTAATTAATTATTTTGACTAACTTAAAAATGAGTAGTAAAATTAATCCCTCATTGACGAGACTTCAACCAATGCTCTGTTTGTGAATCGACGACCACAAGAACCTCCGTCCTGTTGGTCCGTGATTTGTGACTGGTACTTGTCTAAAATAGGATTACAAGGATTTTTCTAAGTGTCCATCGATGGAATCAGTTTTTGCTGCATTTATTCGACAGTGGATCTTTTCTTGCATCCGTTGGTGGATACTGCCTTGGGCAACCTTTGACCCCAAAATGCAAGGGTCCTCCTCAAGGGCCATGGTTGGTCCTTGAGGAGTCATGCCCGGACGTTTTGAATATGAATCAACTCTAATACCTATTATAAATCGTTCCACAAAAATTCACCAATTTCTGACTAATAATACATAGTCAAATAGGCTAAGGCACACTTGAACCTTATTGAACTAGTTTCCTGACGTCATGGACGTTCCATGATATTTTGATTTCTAAACTACCTAAATGAATTATTTTCATTATTGATGACCTTAAAATAGTGACTAAACCGTTTCATACCTATTATAGTCTCTAGAACAAGTGTTAGACTTTCAGAGGATTACGTTATCCCCCCCCCCCCCCCCCCCCCCCCCACCCCCCCAACAACCGAACCCTCCGCACCCCAACCACACCCACCCCCCCCCCCCCGCTTAGGGAATATTCTGTCCCCAAGACACTAATAATCATTGAACGGACGTGAAGTAGAGGAATAGAATCCACGAATCGCCATGTACAACAAAATAACCAAAGACTTAACAACATTAGTTACACCATCTATCTTGGTATTTTTACGCCCAACAATTTCAAAAACTTCAATTACCGCATATAAGGCTCAAAATCAGATTATGACGAATTTTCAATTATCACAACAACAAGATGTCAACATACTATATATGAATCAATTATGCCATTACTCAACTTACCACCATGATCTATATGATTTATTAGAACTCACCATATCGAAATGCACACCATAACTCAAAACAAGTAAAAAGTGTTATTTTCAAGTATGTACCACACTATACTGTAACTTCACTATAATGACACCATAAAATGCACATTTTCGCAAAATTTAACCGAAATTCAAAAAAACATGACATTTAGTCATTACTCTAATTATTAATAGGACAACTAACCTTAATTATAAAATACATGATGGTAAAGTGACTTCATGTCTGCCTCGGCCTCCTATGTTGCACCCTCAACTAGTTGATTTTTCCATAACACCTTTACATAAGTCACCTCTTTGATCCTCAACTTGTTACATGTGTATGAAGGATTTGAACTGGAACCTCCTCATAGTATAGGTTCTCTTTGACACAAAGACCTCCAATAGGAAGAATGGACTCGGAATCACCGATACATTTCTTATGCATAGAAACATGGAAAAATAGAAGTATCAAAGATAGTTCACTAAGAAGTTTCAAGTCATAGGAAACCTTACCGACCCTTTGAAACATTTCATAGGGAGCCACATTAGGAGGAATGAACTTCCCTTTTTTGTCAAATCTAACCACCCCTTTCATACGCGAAATTTTCAAGTACACCTTACACCCTCTCAAAACTCTAAATCTCTTCTCTTATGATTGGTATAAGACTTTGGCGACAATAGGATGTTTTTGAATGATTCCTTATGATATGAACCTTCTCCAATGTAATGTAAATCAAATAGGGACCCAAAAGTGAAGACTCACCTACATCAAACCATCTAATTGTATATCTACATCTCCTACCATACAAGGCTTCATTAGGAGCCATAGATGTAGATGGATGGTAGATCATGTTTTAAGCAAACTCCACCAAGGCAAGTGCTTATCCCAATTACCCATGATATCAATGGTACAATATCTAACAATATCCTCAATGGTTTTAATAGTACGCTCCGCTTGAAAAACCGTTTCGGGATGAAAAGCAGTTCTTAACTTCACCAACCCTTTTTAGAATAATATCCAAAAACTAGATATGAATTGTGGACCCCTATCCGATATTATGGATAAAATAATACCACGGCGAAATACGATCTAAGCTATGAAGATCTTTGCATAATCCTCTGCCAAATAGGTACACTTGACAAGAATAAAATGAACATAGGTCAACCTATCCACAACCACCAATATAGTTTCATATTGCTTTTGTGTCCGAGGTAAAGCTACCACAAAATCCATATTGATATCTTCCCACTTCCAAGTAGGAAGTTGTATTTCATAAAGTAAACCACCCGATTTTTGGTGTTCAGCTTTCACTACTTGGTAATTTTGACACTTTGCGATAAGCTTCGCTATATCCTTCTTCAAACCTTCCCAAAAAAATACTTCCCTATGATCATGGTACATATTTGTAGAACCCGGATGAAATTAGTAACGGGACGCATGAGCTTTCTCAAGAATCTGGTTTATAAAACAATATCATGATGAAATATTGAGTAAAATGTTATATCTTAGGAAATATGTCATTAAAGGGTAAGTTGGTTATATTGATTAGCTTTAATTATGAAATGTTCTTGAGTGGTATGGTCCACCTTAATATTGGCGGTTTTTACTCGAATTGTGTGAATGCATCGTTACTTGTGTATTAAATGTCTTGAAAAGTTTTAATACTGCACTACTTTTCATGTACTATTTAATGAACTATAGTTAAAAGGGATTGTATATGACCCCTAAGTTTCAAGTACACCTTTCCAAGATCCAAGGATTCTCTCTAACTTCTAAGGGGTGCTTTCAGGTTGTGACAAAAAGAATGTTTAGAAACATGAAAATTAGTGGTTCAAGTGATCAAGATAAACCTAGGTCCAAGAAGATGTCTCAAACTCAAGAAGAACCTATAAATGCTAAGGTGAAATTTGAGAGAGGAGGTGGTTCTCAAAATGAAAAGCCTAGATGTGTCACTTGTGAAAAAGGAACTATGGGAAATTTCTAGCCAATACTAGTGGTTGCTTTTGTTGTGGGAAGGATGATAATAAGGTGACAGATTGATCTAGCATGGCTGTTGGTGGGCGTTCTTCATAAAAAGTAATTGGGGTTTCCCTTATTTAAGGTATGGTATCCATCCTTGAACTCTCTTCAATTCATGGAGTCGCTTTTCTAAAAGTTTTAGTTTTCAACCCTGCTTTCTTCTATCTTCAACTATAAATATGGGTCTTTCATGAAAACATTTCTAATGAATCAAAATATAATGTTTCTAAGTTTTTTTGGTGATTTTAATTCTAAAACTACAATGAAATGATGAGAAACCATTTAATCAAATTTTGGCTTAAGAAATGGGTTAAATGAGAATCAATTGGTAATCTTTGAGCTTTGGTTTCTTATGGTTGACATTGTTATTTAGCTACTGCCCAAAGGCCTATATTATGATGAAATATTGAGTAAAATGTTATATCTTAGGAAATATGTGATTGATGGGTAAGTTGGTTCTACTGATTATCTTTAATTATGAAATGTTCTTGAGTGGTATGGTCCACCTTCATAGTGGCGTTGTTTAGTTGAATTGTATGAATGCATCGTTACTTGTGTATTGTCAAAATGTGTCCATGAATACATATTATTTGAAGAAAGATGGAAATGAAGATACTTTTGTAAATGTGTTTTATAAATATTGTTATGAAAAGTATGCTAAGGATTAAGTCTAAATGACTAATATGAGTATGTGAAGTATGTAAAATGTGTGATGTGATGAATGAAGGTCTAAACTTGCACAAAATTTCAATGAATATGAAATGATTTTTATGTGAAAGGTGTGCTCACATGTACACACAAACTCACACTTGATTGAATGAATGAAACTAAGTTAAGTCAAAAGGGGAGTTTTGGGGTAAACATGCCTCGTGAGTTGAGATGAAGTGTTTAAAAGAAATCTCACTACATCCTCAAAGCTTTATAAGATAGGTCATAGGATTAATGCCCTTTGTGAGTTGAGATGTGGTATTCACTAGTATGCTAACCTAACTTTTAAGTTTCGACTCCGGGGAATGAAAGTTATTGCCTGCACAAAGATAGAGCTATGAATAAGAGCGGTGGTGTTACATCGATGAGTTGGAAGATGTTGTATTCCAATGTGCCTCTTTAGATGAGTACTCCTTGTTAGTACATAATGAGCTACTTAGTAGGAATCTCCTTATTCCTTAACTATGCGCCCGCATAGGTGTAGCTATTGGGAAATCCATGTAAAGGCTAAAAAGAATGACCTAACTCTAGGCAAGTGTGGATCCATCATCCTGTAGGGGTTAATATCTTGATTTCATGTCTAGCCCTCACGGTGTATATTAAGCTAACTCCCTCATAATAAATGAATGTGCTAAGTCTTCTAAAATAATGTGCTACTTAGGGTAGGTAGTGTTGTGGGACACTATTTATCAATTGCACTAAGTAGGCATTTTGAAAGGGGAGTCTTGGTGTGTTTTCTATGCATTGAAAGAACTATGTCTCCAAAAAGAACGTACTACTTAGGGTAGGTAGTGGTGAGTCTAGGTGCCAAGCATTCTAAAAGAGTGTACTACTTTTTGTAGGTGGTTGTATAGGACGCCATCTACTCATTCCACTAAGTAGGCTTATGAAAGGGAAGTATTAGTGTGCATTGAAGGAGGGACATGCGCACTTCTTTCATGTCTTACCTTGGTGAATCTTAGGATGGCCTTGGTAGGGAAACTCCTACAGAAATGTGTCCACTTCCTCATTAGCAGATACCTTGGAAGTTCACTTTTTTTGGAGTCAAATGGTTCAGTGTAAAGCTATAAAAGTTCACTGTAATATTTTTGTAAGTTTTCTGTAAATGCTCCTTTTTGTTAAAATTAGGGAAATTCTTTTCTAGGTGTTAAATGATGTTTCTTAAATTTCTTTATTCCTATATTCATGACTGTTTTATTCAATCAATTAGTATTAAAATGTGTTTTTACTTGAAAATCACTTTTTCATGTTTTTGCATGTGTCATACTTAGTACATTGTTTTGTACTAACCCTATACTTTTATATACTCTATATGTATAGGTTGAAGGATTTGGAAGATTTAAAGATTAAGCTTGCGAAATCTAATCTCTCAATAATTTGACATCCTCATATATTTGATGACATAGTTTATGTTTTTCTTAGTTTTAATGTAAAGATTTATTATGTATTTTTATTTCAATGTAAAGGGAGATGGCCCTAAGATATTATATCGGGTCTGTAAGTTGGCTTGTGACGATGAAATTTTCTAAATATTTATGAAAGTACTAGCGTTTTATTAAATGTCTTGAAAAGTTTTAATTGCACACGTTAAAGGGATTGTATAAGACCCCAAAGGGTCAATTACGCCTTTCCACAACCCAAAGGTTCTCTCTTACTTTTAAGGGGTGCTTTCAGGTTGTGACAATGTTGATGTCTAGAAACTTGTAAATAAGTGGTTCAAGTGATCAAGATAAACCTAGGTCCAAGAATATGGCTCAAACTCAACAAGAACCTATAAGTGCTAAGGTGAAATTTGAGAGAGGAGGTGGTTCTCAAAATGAAAATCCTACATGTGTCACTTCTTAAAAAAGTCACTATGGGAAATTTCTAGGCAGTACTAGTGGTTGCTTTTGTTGTGGAATGGATGATAATAAGGTGAGAGATTGATCTACCATTGAGGATAGAGGAAGAGAGGTTAAGTAAGTTGCTCCTTATGTTCCAAAGGATGATACTCCAAATAAGAGGCATTTTTATACACTCTGAACTAGAGGATCAAAGCCGGATGAGGATGATGATTATGATAAGATCTTGTATATCTTTAGTGGTATTATTTACTTATAAGTTGGGGATTATAGTGAGTAGTGGAGTGTTGATTGATTGTCTTATCTATTGTATTCAACTCAAGCTTGAGAGTAGAAAGTCACAAAAGTATGTTGCATGTGAAATGTGTTTAGGGGTCTCGTTGAAATGGACTTTCATGATAAGGTCTCGGCGGGAAACGTGACAAAACCAAATACTCAAGTACAGGCCTGAGACGGGGTGTGCAATTTATGAAGTTGATGATTATATTGTAAGATGTGTGTACGTGGTTCTACATTTGCATAGTACATGGTTTCCAAACCTTGACTTTTGCATAAAAAGTTTACATTTTTTGAAAAATTAAATAATTCATTGTAATGACTTTGAGATTTTTCAAATTTGACTAATTAATTCTTTGGTATAAAATTGTTGTAAGTTGTTAATAAACTGATTTGTCATATTAGATGATATGAAGTAAGACAGAAATAGTTGGCTATTTGGAATGAAGGATGTGAGTTTAATAGCATGATGAGTTGTAGAATTTAGTCTAGTTTATTATTGTGTTGTGATTCACTTTATTATGTGAAATTGATGTTTTCCTAGATGTTTTTATTTTATATGGTTTTGTATATCAGGTTTCAGAGTTTAACTGAATATCTAATACTTGGAAAGTTTTGGAGGAGTGGAAGTGGTGTTCATCGAAGACAGGGATTTGTTGTCCAAGTGGGGGATATTATAACACACCCTCAAATGAATTAGGTGAATCATGATCCTAACATGGTTGTCATTATGGTATAAGTTCCTAAAGTTGTCTAAAATGTGGTATTGAGTTAGTGTCTAGAGTTTTAGGTGATTTGGAAGTAAAACGTCAAGGGACGACTATGACGATGGATGACTAAGTAACCTATGTGTCTCATATTTGGTTATATGACTATATGTGTGTTTAATGAGTTAATAAGATCCTTAAATGAGTAATTTCAGTATTTTGTTTGTAGTATGAAAAGTTTTGTGAAGTTTGGAGGTCAAATGTCCAAGAACGTCCATGACGTTTGAAAGGTTTACATTGAAACGACCCTGTGTGTCTTGGCATATTTCTTCAAGTTTTACATGTTCGTGTTATTAAATTCATGTGATAGGTCCTAATGTCGTATACAAATATATTCCGGTATGAAATATTTGGGCAAACATCCCCAAGGACCATTCAAGGGTCCTTTAAGAAGGACCCTTCAAAGAGCCAAAGATTGGCTTATACCAACCCAATCGACTAAGAAAATTGATGACCAGTAGGCTGGTCGATGCCCCGTAGATTGAATTTATGGGTTGATACGTAGCCTAGGGAACAACTCCCATTTTCCGATCTTTGAGACCATCGATGGAGGGCATGACTGTCCATGGTCAACCGTGTGTGAAGACTATTTACCTGCGCAGGTCACACTTAAGTTAGGGGTGAATTGGTAAATTAACCCCACATACAAGTAAGAGAAAGAGAGGTTACTTAAGGGTCTTTTTGGTATTTTAAACATGTGTATAAGCCTTTAAAACTTAGAAAAACAAATTCTTCTTAATCAAAAACCCAAATTCCATAAGAAATTCTCGAGAACTCCATTGGAGCCAAAACTCAAGGAAGTTCTTGGATCGGGGAATTGAGTGGAGATTCTTCATAAAATTGGAGGATTAGATTATGGGTGATTACTGTTTATCCTTGATGGAAACTCTATCATCAAGGGAGCAACTTCATAAAGTTTTTTTAAAAGTTTCAATAGATAATGTCCAATTTTTTATGAGCTATCCATGGGTGTTGTTTAAAGGTGTTTTTAAAGCATTGTAATCTGGAGTTAAGTTTTGTAATTTTATAGATTTTAACTCAATTAGGCTAGGAACCCATGAAATTTGTGAACCCAGGTTTTTGAATACTTTATGGGTTACGTAGATTTGGATTATAAGGCTTATGAAATATAGTGTAGTTTTCTATGGGCTCTGATTGAGTTAATAATTGTACTGAATTCATATATAGGTCATCTTGATTGGTTTAAACATATTGGAATTTACATAGGTACATTGGTATCATAGGTTTATATGATGATGTTCATGGCCATGGGTATAAGGGCTTATGTATTTGGAATGGATTGATTTTGCATTGGATTGAAGTGTTTGAGAATGGAGTGGTGGTTAAACTTCCCTAATTATCTTCATTTTATGATAATTATACTTCAATTATCATGTGTTATGAATGTTTTAAATTTTCTTATGAATTTACCTATCACAATACGATGAATGATAAATATTGACTTGTATAAGACATCAAAAGGTCAAGTACGCCATGTTAATTCTATGGGGTTCTCCCCGGTTGTGAGAAGATTAAATTGAAACAGGTGGGTGGTTTTATCAACAATAATTGCTTGGAGTCACAAAGATAGATGCACGAGGCAAAACTTTAAAGCACTGAAAATATCTATCAAAACTTGTTGGAATATAGAAGAGCTCTAATACCATAAAGTTGAACAACTAAAAAGATGAAATATATCATAATTTGACAATGGGGAGATTATATACAAGTGGAGACAAACAAAAATTCCTATACTGTAGGAGGTGTATTTCTAGTTGACTCTTATCAATAAGCGTAGATGTTACAACCCTCAAAATGAACTAGGATTATATAGTGCTTCACATGTGTTGTATGACTTGGTATCTTATCAAAATTTTGAGTTTTTACTTAGAGAGTCTAGTTTGGAGAGTTTTGACATTGAACGTCAAGGGACGACTATGATATTCGGAGACTAGTATAATGTGTTTATGTGTCTATGTGGTGTAGTCTAGCTTCATGCCTTTTTTGAATGAGTTTAGTGAGTTAATGTGAAGGTACGCGTTGCACTCAATGTTGAAAGACCTCTTTTGATGATTGCTAAATGTGTTTGGGCGTGTGCCAAGCCAAAGGAGGAAGGACCTTAGCCAAAGTCCAAGGCTTCCAACCTTGGCAAAAAAATTCCTCAAGGCTCCAATATCCACTTCACAGCCAGTGGTCATGACCACGGATCGTGAAGGTGGTCGTGAATATGTCTTTGTTACAAGTGAGTCAGGACAATATGGCCTAGCCATTGACCCAACTTTCATGAACCACTTCATGGCCTATGGTCTTTTCCACGGCTGCTGAAAGAGCCTTAGCTTCATGGGTATTCCCAAGACAAAGGTTGCAACTTCCTAGAGGACCACAACTCATCAACTTGGTCGTGAAACACCTTCATGGACCGTGAAGGTGGATGTCGTCCTTACGCAGGTTTCCTTAGCTTGGGGTATTTGAGTAATTTATTTTAATTGTTTATGAAATAGGGTTGTTTTTAATAGTTTTATTTCATTAGTATATATATTTTTAAAACTAGTCTTTAAGTCATTTATTTCAATTACCCAAATAAAAAACCCTTTTCTCCCAAAAACTCAAGGAAGAATATGGAGATAGCTGTGGGGTCTAGGATTTCGTTTCAAGAGTTTTCTTCTTCAAATTTCTTGGGATTTCATAAAAAGGTATGGGAGTTATTTATCTAATTATAGCTGCCACCATAAATTCAATTTCAAAGTGCATTCAAAGATTTTAATGTTAATGGAAAAGTCCAGTTTCTGCTCTACCTCAAGAATTTTGCATGAAACGATTTGAAATAATTACATACTATATTTTTTATATTCGATTAATGTTTTCCAATTAAAATATCTGTGAAGGCTTTATTTCAAAAAATCCCTAAATTTGAATTATGAAGTGTGTCTATTGTTTATAATCTAATGTTGATAGAATTGAGTTTAGTTCATGTTGTATTGTCAAATTTGGTGGTTAATTAATTAGATTGTGAATTGAGGGAGATGTTAAGGAATGGTGATCTTGGATATTGGAAGAGGGTATTTGACCTAATTCTGTTATCTAATGTAGAATTGATATATAATTGTTATTGTATGGTATGATCCACTTATGGTGGTCGTGCTTATGTAATGTATATGTTATGATCATGTCATTATCAGCATTATTATGTGAATTGTAGTACTATCATGTTAGGTTCATGTGAAGGTATAATGTGAAGTTTTGTATATGAAGTAATGTGGGTATGTTAAAGGTGTTATGGCTTATATGAATGTGTAAAGTTAAAGATTATGTGATATATGTGTGATCATGTATAATGTAGATGAAACGTGATGAAATTATATTATATTCTAAAGTTTATATGTAGATGGTGATGGATTGTGAAGAGCCTTATATGATAACGTTATGTCCTGATTGGTAGACTTAGTTCCTTTTTCTCGATACATGAAAGATTGTAGATTATGAACTCTTTTATTCTGTAGAGTTAGGTTCCTTCTCCTTGATGTATGAAAGTTATTTGAATATGAAATCTTGACTTGGTGGGATTAGGCACCATTGTTATGTATTTTGAATGAATGAAAGTCTTAGATCGGTAGACCTAAAGTAGGTACCCTTCTATGAATGACTAATAAGAAACCTTGAATATGGAAAAAAGGTTATGAATGTGACACCTTGAATATAAAAAGAAGGTTAACAAAGAAGCCTTGAAGTGGTAGACCTAAATTATGTCCTTCTTGAGAGGAACGATGAACTTGGATGTAGGTTAGCCGGAATTGCATGAAACCATCTACAAGAAAATCAAAATAGTTGTCGTAATGAACCTTGATCGATAGACCCTATTTGATACCCTCTTGGAATTGGTATTATAGGTTTGAAGGCCGAATTATGGTTCTCTCTCTAATAAAATTATGTGAATGAAATTACTCTATAAGAACTAAGGCAAAGCACAGAGTGGATATGCTTAAGAGAGTAGCTCTAGTGGAGTATGATACTAGAGTACAAAGAAACCTTTTGATATCCCTTAAACGATTTACCTATATGGGTTGTGTCCTAGTTCTACCTTTAGCAAGTACAATTCCTTCAACGGTGTGGGGTCTTGATGTCACCGGATTCCATACCTAGCTAGTATGGTCTATGTAAGTTAATGCTTATTCTCATCATGTGGGATATGCCTGCTAGTATTGGATCTATACATGGCACGAGAAGTCTTGGAAGATAATAAAATTAATTCCCTAGGTCTTCCATGACATATATCTGAAGTCCTTTGCTTGTCTAATTGTCTCTTAAATGGATTTAATAAAGATGTTCACTTAGTATAAGCATGTTAAATAGAAAGGTTATTACTTAGGTAGCTTTGAGGAACACATAGGATTTCTTGAAGATGGTGCATGGGAGGTCTCTTAATGTCTTACTTAGGTGGGTCTTAGAGTAATATTAGAAAGAGAATCTAAATGATGAAAAGGCTTACTTGATGAATATGGAATTAAGTGTTATTATGTTTGATACTTAGCATCATATTATAAATTTGTAGTGTATGGTTCTGTCTTGTACCTATTTATTCTTGAAATCATAAAATAAAGACTTTTTTTATCAAAATATCATGAAAGCATGTTTATATACTTAGGGTACCTTTTCGTATGATTTTTGCATGGCTTCCATACTTAGTGCTTAATGTGCTAACCCTGTCTTTTCCCATTTTGACTAAAGTATACGGATTGGAGGTCATGGAATTTCATGGATGATTGATATATTTCTAAAGGTTGAAGATGAAGTTTTGGTGACTAATCATTGATTCAAGGACTAGACCTACATGTTCTTTTAGGGTCTTTTTGTCAAGTCTTGTATGACCTTAGTCCCAATGTTGGACTATAATGTTATTATATGGTTTAACGAGGCATATTATAAATTTAAATGCTTTTAAAAGTCTCACTTGCTCATTAATTGAAGTATCGTTCGTATATGAAGAAAGTTATAATTTCTTACTTGATTTGAGTTTTATATGCAATGAATGATCCATGCGCCTTGTATAAGACCTATGAGAGGTCAATTACGGTGGTTATGACTAGGGGTGATCTCAAGTCGTCATAAACTTGGTATCAGAGCATGAGATTATATGATAGTCATAGGTTGTATAAAAACAACATCTAGTAGCATCTGTTTTATTATGTGAAGCGTGCCACATTATGAATGGGGAGTCTATTAGGTACTAAGAATGTTTCACTTATTCATTGTTCTACTCGTGCCTAAGAGTTTTATTCTATGATGGATTTTTCACCTTGTTCCTTACGTGGTGGTACTTTGAGTGGGATTTTCTTTGTAAGGTCTGTCTTGCAAGGTTGATGGATCCAAATAGGTATGTTTAAATTTCTAGATGGAATAAAAGTTTATGGATAATGACCTTAGTTTGGATGAATTACCTTTTGATGGTGTGTATTTCTAATGTTAGAAATATATTGCTGTGATGAGTAAAGAAGTTTGATGTTATTTTCCTACGACCTTAGAAAGAGAGGAGGTGATGCTTGAAAGAAGTGAGTTTGTCCTAGTAGGGAATGATGTGGTTAGATGATGAGGTTTTGAGAGTTTTTTGTTTTCATGAGATAAGCTTGATTTCTGTTGTTGTGTTAATACCTTTAGTGAATGGAAGAGTTGGGTGTGAATTGTCTTGGTATGGTTGATCATTTCTTGATGGAGATTCTTATAGTGTGTTTATGTTGACCTTAGATCATTTTCTCCCAAGTGGGGAGTATGGTGAGTAGTAAGGTTGTTGGGATTGAGATATCCTAATATTTCCCTTATGTGCTTGTTCAAGCTTAATACTAAGAGGTCCTAGTATCTTCGTTCATCTTGGAGTCTTTTATGAAAAATAAGTTTCCAAATACTATGCTTAAGATATGAATGTTTTGGATGAATTCTTGATAAATGACAAAAATGAGTTTTATGCATTGCATTCCCTCATGTTCATTTGCATTTAGTGTATATTGCCTATTTGTTTCATGAGGTTAAATTGTGTAAGCATGTCAAATGTGTTATTCAGAAGTTGCATGTTAATCCTTTATGGGGAAAAATGCTTTAAATGTGACTTCTTGAATATGTTACATGATTGTGCTTTGACAAGAAATTGCATGATGTGCTAAGTGATGTCTAAATGAGCATGGTTTTACTTAGATAAGATAGTTCCTCCAATAACATTAGAATTTGTAAAGAATGATGCATAAGAAATTGATAGATGTGTTCCTACTTTCTTGAATTGCATGAATTTGTAGAGATCTTTTACATGAAGTTGATGTTTCCTTTGGAGCTTAGTGCATTGACTTTGATGTTGTATGTTGTGGGCTGCTAGTAAGTCATTAAGACCTTGAAAGTGTTTTTTGTGTCATTCGAGGATGAACATTTTCCAAGTGGGGGAGAATGTCACAACCCTAAAAATTAACTAGGATGATCTAGAGCTTCACATGAGTTGTACGAGTTAGTAGCTTGTGAAAATAATTCAACTAGTTTGGAACGTTTCCTAGGAGATATAGGGTCCCTGGTGAGATATATGTTGCCCCTTGTGCATAAAAATGTGTCAACGAAATTAAAAAGTGATCTTGATAGAGCCATGTTTAATTGTCTTTATTGTATGTGGTGGAGTGTTAGCCAGTCAAGAACTCCAATATTAAGAAGTTGTATGTTGTAGTAATGAGGATGTGGAGATGTATGTGTGAATATACAAAGAGTGATAAAATTATAAATGAGGATATTTAGGATAAGGAAAATTGACGACCTTGGTCGACAAGGTGAAGGAAATAAGGTTAATATATTTTGTACATATGAAAAGAGGATGCACAAATGACCTAGATAGGAGATGCAAAAATGACCAAGTTAAGATATTTTAGAGGTTAATTATATTAGATATTAGGAGAGTTGAAGAAAGATCGAAAAAGTATTTGGGTGAGGTATCACAAGTTAGGGAAATATTCATTACATGGAAGGATTTCTATTTTGCATGAAGATCATCGAGTACTCAAAGAGATTATGAAACTCAAAGAACCAATACAAGAAATTGTGATGTTTTTGTTACATAATATACAAAAAGATTATCACTATGTTTTAGGATTTTTTTAATCATAGTATAAATGTATGGTGTGCATGTTATTAAGGATATTTATTTGTTTTTTTAATTTATTCAACCCCAGTAGTATATATAGAATAGGATTAGTACTTTTGTCGTAGACAATATTTTGGTGACTACTCTAGTAGGTGAGTTTTATAGGTTGCATTTTTTTCTCTCTGTTGGATATTTCTTTGATATAATTTTGTAAGATTATATATGTATGATTTGAATTTAATGTTGTAATAACTGTTCCAAATTGGTGTTTTTATTTAATTACTTCAAAAAGGAATTGCTTTCTTTCTTGGGATAATGCCCAAGTACCCCCTCAACCTATGCCCGAAATCTCAGTGACACACTTGTACTATACTAAGGTCCTATTACCCCCTGAAATTATTTTTATTAATAATTATTACCGCTTCTTTCGACCTACGTGGCAACTATCTTGTGGGCCACACGTGGTTGACTTTTTTTTCACCAGCCACACCAGCCCCCCCAGCACAACACCACGTTAGGCTAAAAGGGGTCGGGGGGTGAAAAATTACTTATAAAATAAGTTCAGGGGGTAATAGGACCTTAGATAGTGAAGTGTGTCTCTGGATTTCGGCCATAGGTTGAGGGGTACTTGTGCATTATCCCTTCTTTCTTCTTTATTTTTTATAGGCATTTTCTTTCTTCTTTAATTACTTAAAAATATGTACAAGGTCTGAAAGATTTCAAATCTTAAATTTGGGTTCATTTTGTATAGATTTGAACTAGTTTTAAGTTAGATTCACACGAGATTCAAAGAAGAAGATGATGATTTTGGAAATTGCCAGATTTGTGAAAATTATGAAGTGGGTATATTAAATTCCTCTTCTTATCATTGAAATTTTGAGGAGATTTTTGGTATTATATGGGGGACTTCCAAAAGGATTTTGTTCAAATAATTGAGGAAAAAATGGAGAATATTGAAGAACGATGCTTAAATTCAAGAAATTTGAGAAATAACCAAATTTGTGTTGTCACTACTTTGTTCTCTAGGTTTCACACTTCGTCTTTTAGTTTGTGTTTTTTTTAGTCTTCTCTACCATTTTATAATTAGCCTACAATTAATATTATTTCATGCTAGAGTTATTTACTTTTTATGTTTACATATTTCATTGAAATTTGTGTCATTCTTTTTTCTTTTATCTTTGTTATGTGTTTTATTCCAAGTTCGGTATTTTTTTTTAACTTTGTTAACGACATAAATTTGATTCTTAACCAATACTTGTAAGCTTACATTTGACCCTTATTGTATTGTAGACTATTAAACAACGCCGGGACTAAGCGAACCCTTTATTCCGATCATAAACGATGAGTCTGTGTATAAAGCACCCCTGCTGCCGACTTTGAGTGTATACTCCAGTGCAAATAAAAAATAGTGCAATAATTTGAGTGAGAGTGACTTAAGCAGTTTATTATTTTTACTAATATTATTGTGTAGTTATTCCACTTCTTATAGAGATTATTGTGTAGAATTCTATAATATTTATAGTAGTGCTTTTACAAGAAATAGAAAACATGAACGTAATGAAAATTTTACTAAGTTAGAAATTATTGTCGACGAATACAAGATTTGTTGAACACTTTGTTGAACCTTAGGTGTAAATAAGTTGTGTTCTATCAAATTTGTAAATCAGTCTTTATTTCAGTTATTGCATATACCTTGTGATACAAAATTGAGAACACTATAAAACTGAAGAGTTCCAATAGAGAAAGAAGGAGAAAATCATGCATATCAGGAGAAATAATTTTGGTGGGTAGAAGGTCATAACAAATCAAAAACTGAATTCCTACTAATGTGCAGTATATATGTTAATCTAGTGGATTTTCTATAACTCATAGGGTTTTAAATTTTTATACATTTTAGAGGAAACCCTAGTTTTTTCTTCAACGTTTTAGAGAAGCCTTCCCAGTATCAATAAGGACTCTCCAACACTTCGAATCATATAGAAGGGTTGTCTCCGAAATGTAACTAAATTGAAAACCCTATGACTGCAATAAAACACACCAGATTCACATATATAGTTAAATTTGTGGGAATTTGGGGTTTGGATTGATTGCCAACATGGAACCACTCAAATTTATCCAGGCCATATTTGTGATGTCATCCTTCTTGAGATATCTGGGACTTTTTGTTTTATGGTGATCTCATTTTGGTAAAAAGTTAATCCAACAATTTAGGTAGAGCCTTTGAAACTTTTGTGATGGCAATGAATCAAATTGAATCCTTGGAGCCTTGCACTCAATGAAATGAATAAGAGAGAATATAAAGTGAAAAATAAGGGAGTGAATCGTGGAAATTCATGATATTAAAAGGAAGAGGATATTTTTAAAGAAGTTAGGGAGTGGCTATAAAAAATAATAAAAGATAGTTAAAAAATGAGAATGAATTTTCACAATAAGAAAAAGTGAGGCAAGTAAGAAGAAACAAGATGCTATAAGACAAAAACTAGATTGTATGACTAAGATGTTTTGTTATTCTAAGACTAAACTTTTAAAGTATTGTTTTTAACAGGAGGAACCCGCTGGCACAAGAGAAACCCGCTTCTAGAACAGATATCTATAATCCTTTCAAGGAAGAAACAAACGGAAGGAAGGGAGAATCCATTTGTGCAATGGTCAAGAGAAAAGAAATTAGGACCTTATTAGAATACACATCCACAATTTTTAAAAATTAGTCTTCATTTTTTTGTAATTAAATACTTGTCTGGTATATTGTTAATTGACTAACTATCAAATGACTCCAGTCATTATAAACTGCCCGAAACTTCATAAATCATTTTACCAAAAAGGAAAGTCAATACATGTTTCATTGCCACATCTTTGATATCCTTGCCTTCTCTCCTAGTGTAGACTTCGAGTAATTTAGATTTCTCATTCCATTCCTTCTTATTAGAAACAACCTTAAATTCATCCTCTGAAACATGCAATCAGAGACAAAAGAGGTATTTTAATTAGAAGAAAGAGATATACACGTATCACTTAGAAAATTATAAGTCAAACTCATACTAGTTGATATCAGTCTCATAAAACATTTATTTCTACTCCTCTCTATTTAAGTTGGGTTGTTTCAACATGCTCATTTACAATGACTCATTAAAATAATGTTTTCCATATTTGTTTTTGTGATATATTGATAAATACACTATTTAAATGAGACTTTGTAAGTGAACATGTTGAAAGTGCTTGCCCTAAATAGAGAGAAGTAGAAATAAATGTTTCATTGGGAATGGCACTAATGAGTGTTAGTTTGAGCTTTAATCGTTTAATTAATTTAATTATAATGTTATATTATATATATTAATAGACTATATATATATAAAGTTAATATATATTATATATATATATATATATATATTATATATATATATAATAAGATTTGCTCAAGTGGTTCAAGATGTTCTGTGTGGCATTTGTGGATTCACTTATTTTGTTTGTGGGTCGTTACTTGGGCTTTCCTCGTTTTGTTGTACTCGTGTGTTTAGGTCCTTTTTATAGTTCCTAATCTGGAATAATCCTAATAAACTAATAAATCATATTTATTTTATAATTTCTAATCCTGAATTACGCAAGCAAAGCTATCCATGGTCGATTCACGACGTATGACATATAATTGGATGTCTTCTGATTTTGTCAAGTTGTATTGAAAACTGAATAACATAGTCTTCATATTGTCTTTTAATTGATGTTGTGACTTCAATTTTTCAAAGGCTCTTACTAGTGTGTGTTATAGTTATGCTTTAACGGGGCTTAAAGAATATAACTTGGCACCCATTTGTTTTCCCTATTGTTGTATATTTGGTATGATATTTGTTGTTTGTTTATAGAAATTTGTGATTACTTTTTGTAATGATTAGATAATGAGTAGCTTTGTCTTTTGTAGGATAGTATTTTGTGAATTTTTCCAATGCGAGACTTGGAAGTCGTGACTATTTCTTGGGATTGTGCTTAGTGTTTATGGATTGTGATTACGTGATATGCATGGGTGCATAATATGTATGCCAAGTGTTTATATCCGTATAGAAACAAAAGTTTTTGGTTAATATGCATATTTCATAATATTACTGCATAGTTCTTTATTCATTATGAGATATTTGGTCACCAAAAAAATAAACTTAGTTCTTCTTGTATGACTTGTATAGTCGTGTGTCTTACTATTAATTTTTTCGTATGATATCTCTTAGTAACCCATAGTGCTAGAATTAACAATTTAACGTATTAGTTTTGTTTTATTCCTGATCAATAGGTCCCCTTTTCAATATTATTTAATCATTGTACTGTATAATTTTATACTGTAATACAAAAAAAATTGACATCTTACTTCTTAATCAAATCTCTCACATTACTTCCTTGTAAACTATATATCTAGTGTATGTCCCCCAATGCTGCTTTTGTTGTTCGGTCATGACCAATACTTTTGTTTTTTCCATACATATTCCTTTGGACAGTGCTAGATATAGTTGACCAAGGGAGAAAAGATAATGTGGTGGTATAACACAAAACATGACGTGGTGGTACAACACAACATTTGGTATTCTTTGAGCTTGGGACTTATTTATTGTCCTTGCAAAGAATAAATGTATATGAAATTGTTTACTTGGAATGGACACTTTCTTTGTGGCGTATTCACTTGTGGTTATTTCGGCATATATGACATTCTTGTCGAAATCCTTACAAAACAACCGCGTACCATTGCACAAACCATTTGTGAGATCAATATTTCTCCACATCATTATTGTAGCATTTTCTTTCACCACTAACATACGATATAAAATATAATCATTCATCAACAGATAAGTATTAGTGATTAGACTATTTTTTTATTCCTATCTGTGCTATGAGCTAACATAATAATAAGACATGTGTTTCAGTTTTGATGTATGTGATAATGTACCTATAAGGCGGTAGTCCATTTAGTGTTAAGGTGTTAAGCTATTCTTCTTGATAGCAATATTTGGTATCATCTTCCGCTTAGTCATAGTTTATATATGTTTTTCTCCTGTGAATTTTCCAATCACCAAATCATTCAGGTTATCTACCAATTCATTTCTAATTGCTAGATTGCTCGTTTTGTTACATACTCAGCTGATTTATAAATATCCTTAAGGGATTAAAATATTTTGCTAACCGAGGATTCTTCTGGATTACTATCTTTACTTGTTTTGACAATCATTTGTTTTTGAGGTGCAATTAAATTTTCTTTAATTGTTTTTTCTTATTCTTTACCAATACGAAACAAGAACTAACTGAAAATTCTATCTGCTATTGCTTGAATAATTGTAGAAAGCTTAAACTTTTCCATTAAAGGCCACAAATACAACCTCACTAAATATTCATTTACTATATCTTCACATGTCGATTTTGGTACAATAGGAAGACCTTGACAAAAGTCGCCTCCAAAACCATGACTTTACCTCAAAAAGGTGCATCTTTATCCATTATAGCACGAAATTTTCTATCTACTTTTTAAATTCTGGTCCGCTTAGACATTGGTTCTTCGTCTAATATTATGATTTTTTATAGTGTATTATGTTTAGCAGCACCACCTTGTTTTGAAATATTTGTCATTGTTGTTTCATTTGCTTGTAGGGGTACGCTAAACCATGAGTATGTTGTACGACCTCCAATCAATATTGTTGTTGCCACACCGCTAGTTGTCAATGTGAATGCTATCATACCTTTTGATCTAACCTTTGAAAATAATGCGTGATACAGGAAGGTCTTCCCGGTTCCCAAGCCAGACTATCAAAAACAAAACCTGATTTTTTTTAGTAGAATGGTATTGAAAGCTTTTTTTTGTTCTGGATTTAATTTTAATTGTGTGGCAACAACTTCATTTGCCACATTCAATTCATCTGTTCCATTGTTTCTCCACATTCATGTGATTCTGCTTGTTGAAATTGCTGATTAATTTGGGGGATATAATAATTGTCAACATTTTGTCCCAAACTGGCCAAGTAATCATTAATACTTTTCAAGTTACATTGGAGTTGTGTCTACTCTGTGCATGAATGGTTCATTCGGAATTATTCAGATATATCATTTTAATGTGTGTCCCAGATATTTCACACATTTGTTAGGTTGGAATGCACTAATATTGTAGCAAACAAACTTCGAAGAGGAACGAGCATCTCGTAAACATTCTTAAGTGTTGTTATCTAATTCTTATAATGATCTTTCTTTGGCTAGTATTATAGGATATTGTTGTGGATCATAACACCCATAATAATGTTTTACGCAATGCTTATTTCTCAAGTGCTCCTTTTCAACAATATGTCCTTCAAATGGTGTATTTGGATTGTTGTTATCCACCCAAATTGCTTCAACCTGATCCACTGAGTGCTTGTGATGGGCACGTTGATCTAATGAAGCATTTGCGGCTCTGCATATTTCTATATTTTTTAAGTTTGTATGTTCTTTAAGATGGTGACGAATACTGCATATGGATACGCCTCTACTATATTTCTTATTTTCTTCATGACTTTCTTTGAAAAATTGGCATGTTGTCACACTAACATTCTATCAGCTAATTCAAGGTAATTATCATAAAAGTGTAGGTGAATATATCGTGGTTTATCATTTTTTGGAATTAAATATGGTGGATCGTGATATATCGGACCTTGTGCCTTGAAACTGTAAACTCCTTTTGTAGAAGATTCAAATTCTTTATCAAGCTTAACTCAAAATGATGTAAAAACAAATATGTTGTTATACGCACGTATATTATTATGAAATAACCTAGATTCTTCGATATCATCCACAAATATTTCATAAAAGTCATCTGCTACTTCATTGGTTGTGTAAATGATATATCCCCCTACGCAACAGAATGTTGGCAGCTCATATTCAAACCTCCTAGCACGGCAATAGGTGCAGTGTTGTTTTTCAAGTTTATAAATTGTTATTGCTGTAAATTTTCCATTAGTAAAACCTATAAGTCTGACCATAATAATATATAGATTGAAAGGGTTGTTTCATGTGTAGTCTAGTTATTTAATTTAGGTTTAGTTGTAGATTTTTGTAGTAAATATACATGCGTCATCGTTCCTCTCTGATATAGCCATATATTGCACTGATTTTCTCCTCTTCTTCACCTGTGAATCATGAACATGGGCACATTCTATTTGGTTAGTTGCGGCCATGTATATGTGAACCCTTCTCAATGCACTTTCTACATCTGTCTGCATTTTGCGCGTGCACACAGGTGGACAATTTCGTGATGCTATTATAAATTATAATCTTATGTTAGATTATTATTTGTTTTATTTTTTGCATTGAAATATCATTATAGTAAGGATACCTCTAGTTTTGGCTAGCTCATTCTGTTGAACTTCCATAGTTTATTGAACTGCACTCAAGCTAATTTTTCTATATGTAAATAATTGAATTTTTATATTAGTAATTGATTTATCATAGTGTGTGCTAGTTTATTTTGAATTTAAATATATAATGTGTTTATTAAGAATAATATATGGCACATAATTGTATTAGGTCCTATAGGTTGTGGAGGGAAAAAGAATAATGAGTCTGGTTGAATCATATGCCTAATTTGTGTGAAGTCAACAATGTCAATCTCTGTCTAATAAGGATTAGTAGGGGATCTGTAGAATAACTTTCAAACTGTAGAATGAAGGGATGGAAATAAATGTTTTATCCCCACCATATGCTACCCAACAAATATAAGATGAACGATATGCTATACTGCCACCATGAATAATGAGGCTGCCTATTTTTTTATTCTTCATTTGTATGAGCTGAATAATACAGACGCCATTATTGGGTCTTGTTTACAGGGGTTTGATAATCCGTACACTGGTGAATGTGTTTAGTTAATTTTGATGAACTTATAAATTTTACTACCCACTTTTTGATGTTGTTATGTTACCATGATGTCTCGCATTTTGTATTTCTATGAAAGTAAAATAAAGGCGATGTGACTCCGACCGTGATGTTATTATATACATATGAAACAATGGTATGTGATGGGTATATTATCAATAGACAACTTTTGCGAAGCATTTTGAACATATTTTGAAAGTTATGATGTTTCTGAAAAGTCGTGATTGTTCGTTAATGGTCATTCGCACGTGATGGGTCATAGCATTTTGTATTATTATTGTTTATTATGGGTTGTGACATTGTAGTGGTTACGTTTTGTGTGATTATAATGTTCCATAGTATCGTTAATTTGTAGCAATATGGAATGTTGTGTAATTTTATTCTTCTTAATTGTATGAAACTGTAATTGCTTCTCAACATTTGACGATACCATTTTATAAATTTGTGCCATTTAAGTAATTCATGTTTGGAAGTTAGTATATTATGTTTTTTTCTAATATAGTCACCCAATTTAAGGTATAGCGTCAATAAAATTAGTGTATTTAATATATGTAATAGTTTAGGTTGGCCCCTGAGGGAAGGAGAGATAACTTAGCAATTTTCATATTATACCCATACAGTAGAAAAATAGCAATTACAATAACAAACACTTTTTCAAGTAGGGTAGTAAGTGCACACATACATTATTTGTGAGTGAAAAGTGTAAATGCATCTTACCATAATCCATTTAAAATTTATTTCATTTCTTTATACATTGCTCTGTAATTTTATTCATATAAAAGATAAGGTAATCACAACTGAAGTAGGGATTAGTTTAAAACGGTATTATAATCCTCCATTACATTGCTGGGAAATTTGGTAACTTATTACATGTAATAGACACCTC
This sequence comes from Solanum habrochaites, assembly GCA_027704765.1. Taxonomy (NCBI): domain Eukaryota; kingdom Viridiplantae; phylum Streptophyta; class Magnoliopsida; order Solanales; family Solanaceae; genus Solanum; species Solanum habrochaites. The sequence goes on along the minus strand of JAKWJA010002499.1, from coordinate 35,789,770 downwards.
TTTTTTGTGCATCGAAAGTATGTCCAAACTAAAAGATAAAATTATTGTTGTCACAATTGAAATCTGCCAATTAAGTTGTCGATACATGATCATTTTAGTGTACATTGGAATTCCTGCAGATATAGTGAAAGCATAGAATATGATAAAGAGTAATAAATTAACCTTACCTTTACATATGATATCTAGTCTTATTTTGTGTATTTAAACGGATATTCTACTGAATAAGTCTTTTTAGATCGTATTTTTATTGGACGTACGTAACATGTAAAAGATGTAATTTATCACTTATGATGTGCAACCGTTTATAGTTTAGTATGGGAATGCCATCAAGAATAGATTGCAAGTAATTACATTTGAATTAGACTGATAAATAAAAATTACACATTCTCACATAAGTATTTAATTAGATTCAAACATTGGATTAGTAGTAACTTCACACACATTGTTTAGTTACATATTACATCCTTCATAAAAAACTTCTAGTTTTAACGGATTTTAGTTCTTCAATTTGAATTTGGATGGTCCTTCTATTTTTTTCTTGGCCTTTTTAAATGTACGTCCTCAGTGATTTGACTTTTTCATCAACAATAATTGGTGTTTGCTCTTTAGTTTTATGTATTTGTTCAGCAATTATCTTGTGTCTGTGGTTTGAGTCATTCATATCAGTTAGCATAAGGAAGTTGAATTGTTTGTCTTTACTCAGTACCAATTTGCGGTAGTAGTAACATTATTTCCTCTTGATAATGTGTATAGAATATCATATTTTAGTTGGAAAGGTATAATTAAGAGAAACAATAGACTATGTAAATAAGGCCTTCCCTTACCTTTATTGATGTTAATTTGATGTACTCTTGCACTCTGCAGCCTAATAAATATTAGTTGCCACAATGTCACATCGCAAAATCACACCCTAGAAGATATCGCACTCTCGCAGTGCAACCAGCGCACTTGACCTCTCGGAGGTTTTTGTACAAGCCCTTTCATATCGTTCAACGCATATAAAAGTAGTGCGAAATTAAAACTTTTTACAACATTTTATAAATCTTTAAAAAAATATCTTTCTATAAAAAATTCATAGGAAAAAACGAAGTCTATTTGATCAAATCTTAGACCACAAAATACTTTGGGACACGGACAAATATTCAATTAGGAAATCAGTTCTTACTAAGTCATATAACAATTACTCGATAAAGGAAATAAAAGTACATCTATGCCCTCGAGTCAAAATGAGGAGATACATCAATTTGCTTAAGAAAGATCTCTAATCAAAGCTTACCTCTACAAAAAGCCACCTTCACCGACTCTATCGCTTTAGAGATAGATAAAAGAATGGCATTAGTACAAACACCATGCTTACCTAAGTATGCATAATGCATAAAATCATGAAAATAGACATGATTTGAAATATGTTCTTTTTAATTTAATATCATAATTAATAATAATAACAACATTTAAATCTTAGAAACACATAAGAAATAACTTAACAAATTTATAACAATTTTAGGAAAAAATTTCCAGTGAACTACTTCGTTGTACGATAAACTTCTTCACGGTTACAGTGAACTTACTAATGTAACGTTAGACACCTTCTAGTATGTAATCCCCTCACTAAAAGCTATCCTAAGGCTCAGTTAAGTAATACAACGAGAGTCGCCCATAGCTTTTGAGGTACACCAAAATGATCCTTATGACCACCTATAATGAGATACACTTACAGTACATGATACCCGTAAACATGAGATCCTCCTACCAAAGATTATTCTAAGTCTCTCTTAAGTGAGTTGTTGACCGAGCATACAATCCCTTACACACACCCTTAATAGATTCTATAGATTACCTAGGATGATATCATTCTCACTTAATACAACAACATATGTATAATATGACATTCTCTTTCCAAAGGGTATTAAAAGACTAACGTCAATCATAGACCTCTTCAAGATTACTGAATAATCCTTAAGACTACCAAAAGGCTTAGATCATGTCTACATAATCAACAATCTTCCCTATCTAGCGTCATTCTTAAGACTTATCTAGGTATCATACGAAGTGACCATTCCTATGGCCCCTTCACACCTTAACTAGACAACCTTTAAGTACTCTTTATAAGTACTTATTCATTTAACATGTTTTCTAAACTTAAGTCTTTACATTTTTTAGTTCATTTAAGAGACATTCATCATATAAGGACATTCAAGTGATGGTCTTGGAAATACCTAGGGACACTCACTAACATCATCAAGCCTATTGTATAATGTCTAGATAATGTTCCATACCACTACCTAAACTTCATAGAACTTTTGTAATGTTAGTAGGTATCCCATATGATGGATGAAAATAAGAAATATACGACATAGAATTGTAGAACTAGGACACAACTGATGTAGTTCTAACCTACTCCGATGAGGGTATTCTACTTGGCAAGGGTAGAACTAGGACACAACTCATGTAGGCAAATGGTTAAGGAATATGAAGGACTTTAATGGACTCTAGTCTCATTCTCAAGTAGAGATACATTGTAGTGTAGTATCCGTCTCATATTGAGATACATCCCATAACATAATCACTCGGTGCTACTTGTTGTTCTCATAGAGTCAATTAAATTTAAGGTTCATACAAATGGGTTCCAAATCAAGTTCATAACCCAATCACATTCACCCTACCAAGGATGTCCACTAGGTCTACCTTACAATGAGGATAAAGATAACTCATTATGACTTTCCTAAGGATGATATGATACCCTTCCAAACAACCAATCCTAAGTCCATCATTTATTACAAGAGGGACACAATTATGTATTTCGAATTTAATGTTCCTAACCTTAGAACTATGTTTAAGGTTCCACGTACATGACCTTCGTAAAATCATTCAAGTTCTCACATATCATTTATTCATACATGAAAAGGGTGTACTAAGCTTATCTACTCAATACATCTCAAATTCACGTAACATTCATACATGTATCAATTAAGAGACATAAGTCTACCAAAACAAGACACAACATACTTTACTTTATTATATATATATCATCCTCAATATAACCATCACAACTCATATAGTCATGTAGGAACAATCATGCATCTACTCTAAGACTACACAAATAAGCACATAATAATAGTCTAACATGATCTCCTTATATACATACAAGGAACACATACTTTCATATTGTTTTACATGTAAATACATATGGTCATACTTAACATAACTCAACTACTCAAATCATCATAGTATTTCAAGTAGTGCCGACAAGGCCACAATCATCATAATACATAAAGTAACGCCGACAAGGCCACATCAATTGCAAGTACAACACATAACACCGCCACCATAAGTAGACCATACCAATCACAACATAATAGAATTCTAATTATAATATAATAAAGAGAATTAGGGCAGCGTACCACTAATCAAGTCTCACCACTTCAATCCATGTCTAAATCATCCAATTCAATACCATAACGCCCTTAACCATGGCCATAACCAATAATTCAATACATACACTATGATATTCAATGAAACTAGGTCAATTAAATATAGATTTATCAATCTAACACAAACTATATATCAATTCAATAAAATTATTACATCATTCAATAGCCCATATAAAACTACACTAGAATTTAGAAGCATTAAGTCAATATCACTTTACCCATAAAGTACTCAAAAAACTAGGGTTCATCAATTACATGGTTTCATAGGTTAATTGAGATAAAATAATCTAATTAACAACAATTCAATAAATAAAAAATGCTTTAAAACCTTTGATGCAAGATCCCATGGATAGATCATAAAATTGGACAAATCATATATGAAAAATTTAGAAAACTCTTCGAATATTGGGCTCCTTGATAAATAGAGTTTCAAGGATCAAATATCATACCTCAATGAATGTAATATTCAATTTGATGAAGAGTTACCACTGAAATCTCCAATCTAAGCCTTGTCCTTGGGTTTTTGCTCCAATGAAGTTCTAGATAATTTCAAAGGGATTTTGGATTTTGATATTGAAAAATGAACTCTTTTCTAAGTTTTAAAGTCTTATAAACATGTTTAAAATACCCAAAAGACCCTTCGTCAAGGACCCTTGGATGTTCCTTGGGGATATTTACCTGGTCGTTTCCAACCCAAATATGTTTGTATACTAGCTTATGACCTTTCACATGAATTTCATCCATAACGAAAACATAAAAATCAATGAAACATGTCAAGACACAAAAGGTCGTTACAAGGCAATCCTTTTGAACATCATGGATGTTCTTCGACATTTGGCCTCAAAATATCAAGAAACATGACACACTTCCTATAAAAAATATAATAACTCATATAAGGACTTCATTAACTAATGAAACACACATATAGGAACATGACCACACATGAGGTACATAGGTGACTTAGTCGTCCAACGTCTTGGTTGTTCCTTGACATTTAACTTTTAAAGAACCTAAATCTTCAGAAACTGCCTCAATACCAAATTATAGGCAATTTTATAACCTTATACCATCATGGAAACCTTGTTCGGATCTAGCTTCACCTAAGTCATTTTTGAGTTATTACAGTCAAATAGAATGACTCGTGCACGTCGTTATCCCGCACAAATTTCAAGGCATAAACAGTACCTGCAAAATATGTGGCAGTATCTTTTAATAAATCAGTGAGTAAGATCATTATAGCCTTGGAGGATATATTTCGTTAACCTCAGGTACTTGAGGAGAATAACTCTTTTAAGGTGATATTGTGCATTCAATGGGCTCGATTTTCTTTCTATGAGAATTTTTTTATATTGTTTTTAATAAGTTTATGATTCTATCTTCTGTGATGGCATTAATTTTCTAGATAAATTAATATACTATTTAAACTTTGTAGTTTTTTTTACCAACTTCTTCAAAATTTGTTCTAGGTATATAAGGAATACAAGATGATTAGTCCTATAATGAATAGGATTTTTACGTTTGACCCGACTAAAGGCGAATACATTCTTAAAACAAACTTTGGAAAATCTGGCAAGGCACACCATTTTTACCTTTAAATCCACAAATTATAGGTGGATTTTATGTCTCAATAAATGTAATAAATTGTATATATAACATTTTTTAGATAGCGAAACTTACGTTTTCGAATTTAATGCAAGGAGGGTTTAACTACTACATCCTAAAGGACTTATTAGGGGATGGAATTTTCACAGTTGATAGTGATAAGTGGAGGCAGAAGAGGAAGTTGCCGAGCCATTACGTCTCAACAAGGGTCTTTAGAGATTTAAGCAGTGTGATTTTTAGAAAAAAGCAACAGAGTTTGCCCATATATTGTCTGAACCTATCAAATCCAACAAGATAGTATACATTCAATTAATGCCTACGAACCCCTTCAAATTTACACCTTTCTAGATTGGTCAAAGTTATTATTAGTTCTGTCAAAGCCTAGTGCCAATATTTTCATGCCCCGAGCTACCCTCGAGAGTTGGACACTGGAACAATGACCACAAGTGATCCCAAGCTAACCATGTTGTTTTGATAATGAGAATACTTAAGATAATAAACTAATGCAAAAATTGTATCATCAATAAAACGAAAGGATGGGAAATATCCATATAATATAACTAAGATAATTAAAATACTAATGAGTTTAATAAAAAGAAGATCCTAACTCAATACTAAGTTAAATCTAAATATGTTTAAAATAGCCTCAAACTCATTAGAAATGCTAGGACACACCACAACTAAGTTTGGCGAAACTGGAGCTAAAGGACTAAAATATTAAAAACAAACTCGTGACTATTGTCCCAGAGAATGAGAACTAACCACTAGTTCTGTTAAACTAAAGATTGGCAATCCATCTAAGCGTTGATAGGATGATGATAACCTGAAAATACGTCACGAGAAGATGTAGCGCACTTATGCGTCAATACTTGAATGATACCGAGCATGAATGATAGATAGAGCTAAAATAATACATAACTGAACAAGAACAAAAGCAACTATAATATTATAAACATGATTCACTGAATTCCGAGCTAACCGGATGCAATGACAAAATTTATAACATCCTAATACTAAATACTAATTGAACTGTAAATATGGTCGATATAATAGAGTTTGACTGAACTGTGGGAGCTACTAATAACTTACTATTTAACCACATGGGAAAAATGTGGAGTCTGATGTATCCCATCGATCAAGGGGACACAATATTCCCTGCTAAATCTAGATATGCATGATTGCATCACCACTAAACTAAAGCCTACGCAATAGTAGTTCTGGACTATTTGGGTATCCTTATACCTAGTCCAACTCGATATTATGCAACTCCCAATGAACTAAGTGGTTAAAACATTATAACTGAGTATTTATAATACTGAATAGCTCAAAACTGAACATGAAAACTGAGAATGCAACAGCTAATCTGGTAATGATGATTAATGACTGAGGCATGTATAGTTGAATAATTGTTATGCCTTACATAACATTTGTAATTTAAGAATTAAAGAAATACAAAGGGAGGGTTCTGAAATTCATGTGATAAATTGAGTAATAAAATGACAAGCTTATTTGGAACATAAACACAAGTAATTCATGATTATCTACTATAATTCTAGAAACCTGAGTCTATTCAGAATAATGGAATCAAGAAAAAAACATAATTCTTAGGACCAAATGGGTGAACGAAATCCACTAGTGAAATCCCTTATACATGGTGATGAATTCCACGATGAAATCTTTTTATTTAGGGGATGGAACTAATGAAACCTTGTTGCATTCTTGAACTAGGATTCTTGATTTTTTTTCTCCTCTTTTGCATCTAATTTTCAACATTTTTATTCATGATTAACTTAGGTAAGTTTTAGTTATGTTTCTATCATTAAACATACTAAAGTCTCATGATTAAGTGTCTAAACAATGTATCTTAGGGGTCAAACTAAATTGAAAAAGACCAAAAGACCATTGAATAAACTGCTATCACAATGACCGACATATTGGACTTACAGGTCATAGTTCAATCTGTAGATCATAGATCGAATAATGGTCCATGATGGTTGACTGTAGATAGTGTAGCTTAGGTAAAGAATGTCCACGGACACAGACCAGGGACCAGGGACTAGTCTATGGGTCGTTGGTTTGTTACATCGGTCGATACTTAGCTCACTTTTTTAGCTTGATTTGGGGAGGGGTTGCAGTGGTTAACTACGAACCTATAGCACGGGCCTTAGATCACACTACGGTCGGTGGGTGGTAACCGTAGGTTACACATGCAATTTCTTAAAAGCTGATATTTTGTTTGTTTTTTCGATACGGGGTGTCACGTATATACTGTCACATTTCAAGCAATATAATCAAACACATCTTTATCTTCATAAACTAGGCAGGGCCAAGGATCTTCTTTGGGAAGGAGTTCGTTAATGGACAAATGAAGATATTCTCTACCGTGTTTTTATTTAAGATTGTTTTCAAGTTGAGTGATGACAAGAGGCCTTTCCACTACAAGAAAATGATTAATCCTCATATTTATGGGGGATTGCATGTTGTGTTTTTCGTAGAATGGAAACTAGAAAGAATTTACAATAATACATATAATGTATAAATAGTATCAAATAACATTAATATAAAAAACAAGCTTATCAAATATCATTAAGCTGGAATGGAAATAAGGTTCGTTATCAATGGGATGCATCATTGTTACACATTCACATTTTCCTTCTTACCCTTTCTCAAACCACACCTTAGGACAAAGTGGTAGTAGAATTTTTGTCGGAATAAAGATGCTAAATCTTCTATTGGTTTCCCAAGTCATTGCTTTAGTTACTTTATAGTTAAGTCGCCCTATATTTATGTTTTTTTTTATAAAGCCACCCTACTTACTTTTAGTTGGCATGAAATAGTGTCTATTTTATCTTTTCCCTTTATAATCATCTAGAATCTTGTCTCAAAAATAAAAAACTTATACATTAGAAGTTTTTATCCGTCCAACTTTCATTTTCTATTTGAGATTAATTTTCTTTTTGTATGTATCAAATCCCATATGCAATACGTATAAAAGATCACATGTTATTCTGGCTTTTGAACAATACAATTCTTGGAGAGGATTTGTAAACAGATGATACCATATAAAGCACTTTATGTTTATGTTGTCTCGACATATAATTAGATAAACCCATGATTTCTTTCATATATAGAGAATACATTTAATCGACATATTAACTAATCAATCATGCTAAATTAAAACAGATTTTTCTGATAATTAAATCCTAAAACATAGGTAAAAGATTATAAACTACAATTATATTTACTATTTCGATGATAGTTTAAAAGTTTATAATCCGAGTCGTTCATTTTTATGAGATGGTCCCTAACGGAGCCATACATTATCTAAGCATTAGATGGACAACCATCTACTCCCATAACACATAAAAATAATACATATAAACGAAATATGCACAAGGATACATTTGTGGTTTCCATGGATATTTATCAAAGCTCCATCTCCATGACAACCATAATTCTATCACTTGACTTTTGTGTGTTCATACTACATCTTCTAACAAAAAAAGTACATAGAAAATACAGGTACCATCAGTTGACCGCAACATTTTCAATCATCTGATCAACGTCCATAGGTTGCACCATTACATGACTCCTCTTGCACGCCAGTACAAGACTTAAAGATTCATTAGCTTTTTCCGGAATGATATTTTTACTTCTGACCCTTTTAACCACCACCATTTTTGGCCTATGGCCACACTAAATCTGAGCAACGCTTGAAAAGAGTTGCCTAAAATATTCTTGGGAATACTTTTAAAATGTAGCCTAAATTATAATGTTCTGGCAACAATAATATTGGCAACATTTTTAAAGTGTACCCTTTAATGGTATAGACTACACTTTTTGAGTGTTATCATAGTATGAAATTAATGTCAACAATTGATTATATATATGGCCACACTTTTAAAGGGTCCTATGTTTATAATTGTAAAAACAACACTTTAGTAGCGTGGCCTAAAAAATTAAACCAAAATATTATATTCCCTCCAAAATTTCTACTCTCCCTTCATTTTTTATTGTCTAAAAAAATAATTGTTAAAAAATTCGGAAAAACAAATTGGCGCTTCTAGAGGAAGCGGAGCTGAAAATATATGCTCAAGAACATATGCTCCAGAACATAGCTGAAAAATCCACACAATTTTTCTTCTCCAGAACTTCAAATCCTTTGAAGCTGAGCTGAAAATCAAAGAGAGGAAGCTGAAAACCGGAGGAGCTGAAGAGAGCAACTGAAGACTGAAGCTGAGCTAAAAATTGGAGTAGCTGAACTCATTCTATTCTCCAAAGTCGGAGGAGCTGAAAATTGGATGAGCTGAAATGTTGACCAACTGATTCTACGCTCCAAGACGTTCTTTTCTATAAATACGAAAATATGATTTCCATTACAGATTTTCGTTAAAAATTTTGACAGATTCCTTGTTGAAGATCGAAGAGTTGAAGAAAGTGATTTTCGTCAAATATTTTTTTTATGTGTTGCTCTTTTCATCACAGATCTTTGTTAACGAGTTGTTCAGTCGGATTTCACAGATGAACAAAATTCTTCACACATGAACACGCCTCACGTCTTGGGTTGTTGCAAACAGATGTTTCTAGTTATGAAATGTTTCTCTACCTCTTAATTATAGCTTTTTAGGTTTTGATATTCTTGTGGTTCTTTGGATGTCCTTAAAATTTAATTTAGGGGTTATGATATTGTTGTGTTGTTGATCTTAATTACCTTACCTTCTAAGTTAGTCAACTCACCTATACAATGAGTTTATAATCAAGACACCCCCTAGAGAGATAACATAAATTAGGGATATTAACCTCCCTTTACAAGAACACTTTTTAAAAAGCTCAACCTATTTATACACTTCCTTAGTAGAACGTATCCAATTTGAAACATAATAAATTGTATGACTCTTTCCATCTTTCTGTAAGCATAGGAATGATATAGGCATCTTAAATCTCTGTTGTTTTGTGGACTTTATTAACTTGGTGGTGGGATGTTGATTTTAGTATATATCCTCAAAATGTAAGTTGTACTCCTACATTCCAAGTATGCATAATATGGTAATTTTCAATGCATGACTGTGCTACATGTGTGTGACTTTGTTTACCAATTCTCTGCTGGAATGCATATGACAACAATCTATTTTCCCTGATTATCAACAACTTGAATATTTCTGCTAACCAGACTGCAACTAGTTGCTGCCTGCAATCACATATTTGTATATTGTTGCACAAGAATATTATTGTCTTTATTGGTTGTTGAATGTATGTTCCATCATTCACTTAGCTGCATAAAGTGCTAACTGTTAGAGTTTAGGACCTGTTGACATGATTATCTCCAACCTGAAATTCGTAAACACAAACCAATCTAAACAAAACTAGTTATGAGAAGGAATTGTACAGAAATAAAGGAGGAATTTTAATCTTTCTGAAATGATCATAGTTTACAACTACCTACACTTGGTGTTCCTAATAAACAACAACTTATATAATATTTAAGCTGAAAGACAAGAAAACATAAAATGCAGAAGTTGTAACATAGAGGAAATCAAGGAGGAACATTATTCCTTCTCAACTTTTTCCTTCTGAAACTTTGCATTCCCAACTTCTCCAAATTATAACTTCCTCTCGTTGTTTTTCGTAATTGAGTAGGAGTTAAAATGTTTAGAATAATCCATGCTTTTGACTTTACTCTTAGACAAGAAAACTCTGGATGTATCATTGGCCTCTCTATATTTTAATGGAACCATTGGAAACATTCACAGATCGCTTAAGCTAGCTAGACCTTGAAGTTCCTGACAGATCTACAAATCTTCCAAGGAAGGTTAAAAAACTCTGCAACAAAAGTTTAGTTATAAATTTAGAATGTACCTATAAAATAATGTTCTTAGATTCGTGTTGAAATGCACCAGGTAAGCCATAACTCGATCATTTATTTTTTGTTAGTCCCTTCACCTAAATGTATAGCCAAAGGCATAAATGATATGTGAGTGCATTAACTATTCTCAGTTTGTGGTGTCCTAAGAACTATATTTTGTCCCCATTGAATAGAAAGGGAAGAAGCTCACTATATATTATGTTAATTTTTCTTAATGAGAGATTTTAGCTGCTAAGACACTATTATATCTATGTGGTAAGAACAGTTGGTAAAATAAGTGTTGCAGATCCCTCTGAAAACGGTAATTTGATTCACTAGCTAAAGCCTACTTGTCTGAAAAGTGACTAAAAAAATCATCATTTAAGAGCAATGCATATTCTTCTATTTCTTGTTGTTCTATTCCTCTTTTAATCGGAATTTGTCCATGCATACATAAGATTACCACTTCTGCTCCTACGCAGGTTTTTACTTTTAGCCAAGGACTTATTTAAAAAAGAGAATTTAGGGTTGTTCTTTAAGGCATTTCTCAAGAGTTGTTCTCGGGATAAGTGAAGTTCTTTCTTATTTAACAAACTCTTGTTGAAACATTAAAACATCATTAAGGAACCTTTACTTCATAGACCTACGTTGAGTCCTACTAAGTTTAGCTATATGCTGGTGGTCCGGTATTAATGGTCCTTTTTCCACAATCTTTTCAACCCTCTGTGGATTCCTTACTTTTTTGTAACTTCTTGTATTTCCTCATGATTTTCTTGATGAATAGTGAAAATTCAAAACCTCTAATTAGATGATTCACGATGTGTTACTTACCTAGTAAATATATTTTCCTTGGTAGTGTCATCAACATTTTAAAACATTTATGGAGGATTCAAGGTTTGATTTTGCAAAGAGAAAGTGTCATGACTAGGTATGAAACTTTTATTATCTCATAACACATGATTCTAATAGATTACTCGTGACTTTTAAAACTTATTTGTGAGTAGTTAATAATTTAATGATTCATAATAAAATAATAAATATTTAATATCTTGATATTAGGAATTCAAATATCCCATCCAAGGATTGGATGAATTTAGTAAGGTATAGCAAAGAGTATATTGATGGTGTTGAATCCTTCCTAGATTTTGCTTCTCTCCTCTGGACGTCTCAACTGAATTTCCTCAGCTTTGTCTAGTTGTTGTTTTTGGCTATTAGTTTTATCTTGTACAACAAGATCATTATAGTTGTTACGAGTAGAAATAGTAGATTTGGTTACTGATTTGTATGTGTAGTTGTGGCTCCATCTGGCAGTTCATGATTGGTAGTGATATTTAGATATTTTTAGGAAACTGCCATGTCAATGAACTCTCACAGATTTCCAATTCTTACACTATCAACACCCATAACCAATCACACAACACATTAAATTCCAACCTTTCTAATTATAACTATACAAATCCTTTATTTCATTCACTTTCATACACACATATTGAAAGAAATAAAGAAATGGAGCATTATAACTTTGCCAAAAAAATTATGACATTTGCTTTGTTTGCCATAGTGTTAAGTAGTTTTAATATAGAGGTGGCTCGGGCACAAGGAATATGAAATGTGTCGGGTGAAGGATTAATGTCATGTAGACCATCAATCACACCACCTTATCCGACAGCACCTACAACTTAGTGTTGTAACGCGCTGTCTCATGCATACATGGCCTGCTTTGTTCCTTGTAGGAGTGTTATTATTTGCAGGCTTACCTACTAGCTGTACACTAGGATCATTGGGTTAAGTGTGCTGAAGTTTATTTATTTCCTAATTCCCTTTTTTGTTACTGTTATTTGGTTCAATAGACTGAATGATCAAATACAAGTAACAACCTCACAAAATTATATTTCTTCTATTCTATATTGGGTATCACAAAGGGGAGAGGCTTTGATCTCAACTTGTCCTTTGCCCTTTTTTCCTGATATCTAAATGGAAGGTGCAGACATCATTCCTGCCAGTGTCATGTGATATAATTTGTGACTCTAGATTTCATTTGGCAATATAAAATTCTCAAAACTTGAATTGAAACTCAATTTGGCATTCTATATTGAGGACTAGAACTGAAACCTCTTCTTGCAATTTGTGTTCTCTTTTGTCTTCTGTAGACTAGAGTAAGTTCATGAATGATAAAAGTATCATCAACTGCAGGATTGAGTAAGTTCATGAATAATAAAAATATCATAAACTGCAGGCCTAAAATAATACAAGGGTTGCTTCGATATGAATTGCAGGCCTCAAAACATGAACTGCAGGTCTCAAAACATTGTACATACTTGGAATTTGAAAATATGGAATTTGGAAATCAAGAAAACATAAATCTGGAAATCTGGAATCTGGAAATTTTGAAATATGAAATTTGGAAATCAATCTGGAAGTTTTGAAATGAAGATGAATATTGAGGATGTATGTTTGCTGTTTTATTAAGGTTCCATGATTATCTTAACATCTAGGATTCATATTAAAGTTAAACATCTACTTTTGTTGTCTTTTTTTCTAATCAAATCAATTAGCAGTTTACTCAACTTTAACATCTACTTTTGTTGCAATCTAATTTGTCGTAAATTCTAAATGTGTAAAGAAATGGTGGTGATCAAATTTGAAGGCTCGCTACAAGTAAATTTGATGTCATTGAAGTAGATTATGAAGCGTTTATGAACTATTGTAATTTTACTTTTTGAAAAATTGTTTAAGGGATACCCCACCACCAACCGGCGATCCCTACGACTCCCACACTGGCCACTCCCCCGCCGCAAGACCCCACACCCCCGTTGGTGGGGCGCACCACCCCCGCGGTCCTCGACCTCACCCGCCTTGGGATGTTATAGAAGATTGAAGGTTCGTTTGTGGGTGCCCGTCCTGCTGGTCAGCCCCGTCCTAAGATGGTCAATTACCCACCAGAGAGGGGGCGGCCTGGTGTCATGATTTTTCGTTGTGGTCCGGTTTTGCGCGCGGGGTGGTGTATTTGGTGTGGTGTTCACGGAGCCTCCCTGGCTGGAACGTCTGGGTGTTCTCCGGGTTGGTGTGTGTTGGGTTCGGGGGGCGGACGGTGCCCCTTTGTGCGCCGCCCTTACTCATTGCCACTAGGCCACCCTCATGTGGGCTCGGTCGTGGTCTTTCCGCGTTTGGGTGTAAGTTTGTGTAATAGGGTGGGACGTGGGAGGTGTGTTCGATGGCGCTTGTTGACGTGTGATGTGTGCGGTAGGTTTACGTCGTATGATGCGGCGCTGCACTCCGTGTGTACGTTATCTGGCCTGTCGTCGCATCGGCGGTCCCCTCCACCGTCGCATGCCGCTAATGGGTCGAGGGGGGCTGCCCGCCGGGCCTGCCTCGTGGGTGGGAGTGGGCGTGAGTAACTCGAATTGGTACTCTCTGTGGGTTTGTTTTCGGTGCGGCCTTCGGTCCTATAGTAATATGAGAGGTAGGAGATTATGTATTGTGGGGGGGAATGTGGGGCGTATCATAGCGTCGGCATCCGCACTTTAGGATCGCGGTTCTCATCGCGGCTCGCCTGACTCCTGTGTGTTCTGTGCCGTGGCGTTTGTGGCTTGCTGGCGGGGGTGATAGATGCGCAGAGTATTGATTGGCGCGGTGGCTGTTGGGGTGCCACGGCAGTGTGGTTATTGTGGGTTCGCCCCTTCACTGGAGGGCTGCTAGTTTTGTTCGGGACTTGGTGGTGGGGGGTTAGTGTTTGAAGGTTCTTGGCCGAAGGCGTGTGTATTGCGGGGAGGCGTGATTGTGGGGTGAAGTAAATGGTTTTTGGACGTCGAATTTTTCTCTTTTTTGATATTGTTGTAATCCCTAATGTGTAGTACAAAGACCTCCAATGTTTTTGAGGTTTATTTGGCAATTCTATGTTTTGAATTTTCTTATGAGCCAATTTAAAGCTTGAGAATTTATTTATTTGTTACAATAATATTGGTAGTTTTTTAAGAAGAATATGGCGGCATATATGTTTATGGGGGCAAAAATGAATACGACCCACTTCAAAGTGTCGGAAAGCCTTCGGACTGTAATTGTGGTAATCACATGGGCAAGGACTACACTTCAAAGTGTTGTCATAGACATGAATAGAAAGAGCACACTCTAAAATTGTTTTGTCATACCTTAGATAGAAAAGGCCACACTTACGATTGTGCAATAGAAGCTAAGGCAACACTAAAAGTGTAGTGTGAATATTAATGTTGCTATTGAGGTACATAAAAGCGTTACATTTTTTCCTTTTAGGCTACGCTTAAAAACGTACTGATAAGGCAACACCCACACCTGAAAGTGGTTGGCCTAAATCTAAGGTTACTCCGTTATTTGGGCACCGAACCCCTGGAAAAGTTTTTCCAAAGTCCCAAAAGTTCAGCCTTTATCTCAGGACACACTTTTTGCTAGTTTAGAAGCTACACTTTACTTGGGTGGTCGTAGACCTAAAATGGTCTAGTGAACTTCAAACATATTGTCGAAATAAACTTTTAAAATTCTAGCAAGGTGCACCATTTTCTTAACATACTAGATAATATTTTTTATTCTTGGAGACTGATTTGATTTTCTAAAGATGTAAACAAGAGAAACTTATCAAACAATATTCAGAATAATCATGCCTACTGAATAATAACAAAATCCACACCTATATAAGGAAACCTATACGAAATAGCATCCAAATTATTAGTAAAAAATTTAAAAGAAAACAAAAAATACAAGATCACATTGAAACATAAAATGAAGAGATAAATCTCTTCAGGCTAATACGTTGATATCTCGCTCTCTTAATGGAGTTTCAAGCTCAGTACAAAAATGTTATTCATCATCCTAGTAGTAGTCCTCTTTATTTGTCCCCTCCTGAATACGACAACTTGCACAAAGTATAACTCAAATACTATGGACAAGTAGAGTTGAGTCAAATGCTCTACAAAAAAGAACATGTGCATTCAACTAATAAGAACTTTCTTTTTTAATATCTTTTTCCTCTTTATATTTTTCTTGTGCGTTTTGTGTGCCAAAACAAATGAAGGTCACCACTTTTTATACTAGAAGAAGTTTTCCTAGTAATAAATAGGAAGATAATGCGGTAGTAAATAGTGAAGATAATAGTCTTAGTAGTTGCATATGTTCAAGTTATATGGGGGAACAAGCAATTGAAATAAAGAGAGTTAAATAAAAAACAAATGCCTGCAAACCTCAATAACATGTTTCCACTTCAACAGTCGTAGAACGTTTCTGCCAGCATTTTATAACCACTAAATCAATGGACAATTAGTGAGTAATTAGGCAATGTTAAGACACCAAAATAACGAGCAAACATAATAAGAAAAATAATATGAAAATGCTTAATCACTAACACTACTTTTAGAAATACAATAACCAGTAAAATCAAACTAAAAGATTTTCAAATTAGGAAAACATGTAAAAATAATACTCCACATAAGTTGCAACAGGATATATGGATGTACCAACAGATATGACAAAATGGTATAAGGATTTTCGGGTTGTCAATCTTCAGTTTTTCAAATAATCTGAAGGGAAAGTAAAGTTACAACATCTTGAAGGATCTTTTTGGGGATGGGATTTTCACAATTGATGGTGATAAGTGGCGGGAGCAGAGGATGTTTTAGAGCCACGAGTTCCCCCAAATGGGCCATGAGGTATTTTTGCAGTGGCTATTCTGAAAAACTGCAGCAAAATTATCCCATATATTGTCTGAAACTGTCAAATCCAGCAAGATAATCGACATTCAAGTAAATCCACATCACAGAATGGTTCCTTATTTATTCTTACCAGACGAATAATCTTAGTTTTATCATGTCGGATTTGTTCATAAAAGCATTTCAGGATTCTATACTCAGAGTTGCCTTCGAATTTGAGCTAGACAACATGTGTGATCCAAATAATGAAGTCAAAAAAATTTATCCATGCATCTGACGATGCAAATGCATTGATACTTTGGAGATTTATTGATATCTTATGGATGATTAATAGATTTCTCAATATCGGACCAGAAGCCAAGTTAAGAGACCATATAAGAACTATTGATGAGTTTGTTTATAAGCTGATCCACAGAAAAACTGAACAGATGAGTAAATTAAAAGTTGATCTATTTGTAGGTCAATTGTCTCATATCTACTACTTCTATTAATGCGAACCGATGCTAATTCGGCATTATAATCTCTTTCAAGTGTCAATGGAAGAAAGAAGAGATTTTGTCATGGTTTTTGCAAATAGCTGGAACATATCAAAAATATTTGTGTGATACAGTATTGAACATCATAATAGCACGCAAAACATACAACAACAACAACCCTTTCTTAGTTCATTTATTTGTTATGCAGATATTCTTTGCCCTTGAAAATATCCAATATCTTCATGCAGCACCAATTGAGACTTGTAGAATCTATCCCACACATACTATAGTAATAAAGAACTTATTTTATTGTATACATCAAAGGGCAAGTAAATATATGCTTTAAAGTTGTTTTTTTTTTCTTATTCCTGCAAAATGGAAAAATATGTTTTTCGCATGACACCTTACTAAAGAAATGATAACAAGATGGGAAAATTGTATATTTTGGGTTTTACCATTGGATTTCTATATAAAACGTTATACAGTCTAGAAAATAAAAGACTATTTAAAGATGGTCACGACCCAATCGGATCGCGACTGGCACCCACTTTACCCTCCTATGTGAGAGACCACCCATCGAACCTAACAGTTCAATATAATATCAACAGAAAGTAATGCGGACAACTTTCACTTATTAATAAAAACCAATTCAATAACTTCTAAATTCAACATCTATTATTAATCCCAATATCCCAAAAATCTGGAAGTCATCACCACCAGGACAGCTATGTCAAATTACTAAACTAAGAGTAAATTCTAAAAAGCTAAGATAACACAGCAGTCCTGCCGGAACTTCAGGCATCAAGACATGAGGAAAAGATCCATTCCAAATCTAGAAGCTAGCTCACCCTGAATCCGGAGTAATAGACTGGCTATAGTTACTATTGAGTCAAGATGATGCCACCGTTTGCTGCACTCCACAAATAACAAGATAAAACATAAAATAGGGGTCATACAACCACAAGTACTGTAGTAGGTTCACAAAAAAAAAAAAATCATCGATCAACTCATAATAGAAAGCAATATATCTCAGATAACATCATCAAATCAACTAATATTCTTAACAAGGTGATAGCAACACGTATACATCATTTATACTATCACCGATCATATCTATGAGGCCTCAGCCTCCCCCCATACTCTTGTTGGGAAACATGTTTCTTTAGATTAAAGTATATTAGCATCTTTCAGATTCATATCTAATATTTCTCTTTGGTCGTACGTGACACTCCGATCCCTCGTTGTCTTTATTCCCTTTTGTCGTTACGTGACACTCCGATCGCCCTACTACTTTGTGTCGGAACGTGACACTACTCCCGATCCCCTAAATCTAACGTGTCCGGTTATGACCCCCGTCCCACTAATCTACTTGTCGGTTCGTGACACCACGTCCCAGTTACTAATCTCATTCTATTAATTCATCAAGCCTTCTTTTATATCAAGGCATCATCATTTAGCAGAGATTAGGTTTTAATCAAAGAATTTGGATTCATAGCTTCATCAAGCTTGTTTCATCCACATCATATATATAAAATCACATCATGCATACACAACAATTAAGCATATAGAGACTTATAATCTACCCACACATATCATTCGCTATTAAGAAGTTTACTACGAGTCAGCATAAAAACCATAAATAACCTAACGCTCCAACCGAAGATTCGTGATCAGCAAGCAAAAATTCCCTCCAATTCTTGTTGTCCTCTTCGTTCGTTTCTCTCTCTTTTTCTTCTGTTTTTCTTATTCAAACCCTCTTTTTCTTTTGACCCTAATAATCATATTATTAAGTATAAAGATTGCACAATACCCACTAATTAACTTATGGTTACCTTTCATTTAAAAACCCCCAGTAATTAGACTTATTAACATTAACAACCCACCAGTTTCTAATTAAAGCAGAAAATAGTCCAAAACGCCCTTAATTAAATTAACGAAATCCGACCCAGCCTGGGATTCGTCAACCTGTGACGGCCCGTCGTGCCTGCGACGGTCCGTCCTGCAGGTCGTCGCAGGTTTCATGAGACAATTTCCCACCAAACGGGGCTGTGCGGTCCGTCACGGCCTGTGAACGGTTCGTTCCTGCCATTTTCCTCACGAAGTTCAGAGAGTCGATTTCGTCCAGTACCAATTTCAGAATTTTCTAGTGGTTTGAAACGAGAACCCCCCCCCCTCGACGGTCCGTCGTGCCCATTACGGTCCGTCGGGGGGTCGTTTGTCTCAGCTAATTTTTCCAGAATAAAATCTCCTGCTGCTCAAAACGTGACTGAAACAGGTCGTTACAATAGATACCAATTTACCCATCATTCGTCCTCGAACGATCACCGCTAGAAAACAAGGGTGAGAAGGAAGTTACTGAATCTTTAAAACAGATGTTGGGTATCTTTCTTTCTTGCATTCTCCGTTCCTTCTCCAAGTGGCTTCTTCAACCGGTCGATTCTTCCATTGCACCTTGATGGATGCAATCTCCCTTGACCTCAACTTGCGAACTTTCTCTATCTAAAATAGCGACAGGCCCTCCTCATAAGAACAATTCCTCATCAATCAAAACTAATCCCAACGGATAATGTGTTTTCCATCCCCATGGTATCTTTTCAAAACATCGCACATGGAATTAACACATATTTACTCCGGACAGCCCGGAGGCCAGGCTAATCATAAGCACCTCCCTACTCGCTTGAAGTACTTCAAAGGGACCAATGTACCTTGGGCTTAGCTTGCCTCTTTTACCAAACCGCTCACCCCTTTCAATTGGCGAAAACTTTCAACAACGACTTGTTTCACCCTCCATGAAACTCTAAGTCTCTAACCTTTCGATCTGCATATTCTTTTTGCCTACTAGCGCCGTCTCGAAGCTTTTCTGAATAGATTTCACTTTCCTCTATCGAAATCCCTCAAGAGATCATACGCCCAAGTTCTAACCTCGAATGCATCAACCAACCAATGGGAGACCTACACTCCTCCATACAATTGCTTCAAATGGGCCATGTCAAATACTTGAGTGATAGCTATTATTGTTTGAAAACTCCCTGGCTAAGGGTAAGACACTACTAGCCAATGGCACCAAATTCTACCGCATGCATGAAGTATATCCTCCAACACTTGAATCGTTCGCGGTCAGACTGACCGTCGGTCTGGGGGTGAAATGCAGTAACTAAGTCCAACCTAGTAACTAAGTCAGCATGCAAATGTCTCCAAAACTTAGAATAACTAACGCGTAACCTCTATCTGTCTGATGGACAGTGGGAACCCATGCAATCGAACAACTTCTCTGCATTATCAGTCACCTTGACCGGAATGAATGATCAGACTTAGTTTACCTAAACCTATCAACAATCACCCAACTAGAGTCAATACTTACCCAGTTGATCTTTGGAAGACCAACCACGAAATCCATTGCAATTACTCTCTCCCATTTCCATTCGGAATGGAGC
Source organism: Solanum habrochaites (assembly GCA_027704765.1). Taxonomy (NCBI): domain Eukaryota; kingdom Viridiplantae; phylum Streptophyta; class Magnoliopsida; order Solanales; family Solanaceae; genus Solanum; species Solanum habrochaites. Next base: position 35,769,310 of record JAKWJA010002499.1, on the reverse strand, counting down.
ATTCTCTGAAGTGTTCCTCCGGGCCTTTGGTGTTCAACTTAACTTGGTTGACAGTTTGGACCCCCATTTTTGGCAATAAACAATTCACAATATCACGCTTATTCTACTCCCCCAAAAGTGTTGCCTTTAGGTCCGGTACCTCTTGGTTGCACCCGGATGTATCGAAACTTGAAACTATGAGCCTCTGTCAGAATAGTGGTTTTGATCAAATCATCGCGTCGGGGTTACAACTACCCTTCCCCTTAATCCTCAAACACCTTCCTCATCATTGTCGTTCTTAGCCTTCTCCTTGCAACACTTTATCTCGATCCGGAACTCAATTTTCATCAATTAACCTGCTTTCCCCTTATCTTGTTTGCCAGGAGGAAGATCTGCCTCCACACAAGCTAAATCCTCCCTTCTCATTTACTTCTAACCTCATAAAGTCATTAGCCAAGTCTGAACTCCCTAGCCAATGGGCGTCTGAACTTGCAAGGGAGCTAAGACTTCCATGCTTCCCCGCCTTTCTACTTAAAGCATCCACTAAACATTCGCCTTCCCAGATGATACAAAATAGTGATGTCGTAGGTCCTTCAGTAGTTCCATCCATCTCCTCTGCCTCAAATTTCAAATCTCTCGCGTCAGACATACTGTAGACTGTGATGATCCGTATATCCCTCACACTTAACCCCAATAAATGTGATCCATTGATTTAAATGCAAACACCGCAACCACCGCAACCAACTCTAATCATTGGGTCGGATAATTACGTTCATCGCCCCTTTAATTTGCCAAAAATTGCCTCGATGCATAAGCAATCACATGTTTCCTCTTGCATTAGCACGGTTCAAAAACCCAACACCCAAACCAGATAGGATGCATCACCATACACATAAGTTCTTACCCTCCACTGGCAAGGTAAGATAGGGCGATAGTCCAGCAGAGTCTTGAGCTTTGAAAGCTTTCCTCACATCATCCGACCATAAAATGAAACATTTTGCTTAGTCAAGTTCCGTCAGTTGGGAAGCAAATAGAAGAGAATCCCTTGACAAATCGACGGTAAAACTGGCTAAACCAACAAAGCTTCTTATTTTTGACACATTAGTAGGCTTAACCCAATTCTGTCTTCACTACTTCGATCTTAGAAGGCTCCACCATCACTCCCATCCTTTAGAAACCACTGCCCGCAAGAGGACACTGGTCTACCAAACTCACCCTTGGAGAATTTGGCATAAAGCTTTTCTCCTCTCACATTCAACACAGTCCTGTGCTCAAATGCGTACCGCATGTTCCTTCTTACTCTTGGAGTATATCGTATATCCTCAATAAATAATACGATCACAAGAGATTCCAGATATGGCTTGTAAATAAAAATCCCGTTCATCAAGGCTCATTAACGCAGCAAGGCATTCGTTAGTCCAAAAGACATTACCAAGAATTCATAATGCCCATACCTGGTTTGAAAAGCAGTCTTGGCCCCACAATCCCTTTAAAAAAAAAAAACTGCCAGTATTTTCAATTGATGATAATCATACCTCACAGTCGATCTTAGAGAAGCACAATCCCTTGTACTGACGAACAAATCATCAATGCGAGGAAAGGAATCCTGTTCTTAACATTACTTTATTTAGTTGCGGTAAGTATATGCACATCCGAGCTCCCATCAATTTCTTCTTTACAAACTAAAACAGGAGCCACACCCCAAGGGGATGCACTTGGTCTACTGAAGCCTTTGCGCTCACAACTCTTGAATTGAGCCTTTAACTCTCCCTAACTCAGCGGGGACCATTCTATAAGAGGGGGGTATGAAATGGGGCGAGTACCCGGTTCAAGATCATTCAGAAGTCAAACGCCTATCTGTGCATACCAGGAAGATCTGCAGGGAACACCTCAGAACCTCACACGGACCACCGACACCCGACTCATCGAAGGTATAGAGAGATCCTTGACAAATCAGGACGGTATCTGGCTAAACCAATAAAGCTTCTTTATTTCTGACACATTTAGTTAGGTCTACCCAATTCTTCACTACTTTGTCTTCGAAGGATCCACCATCCTCCACCTTAGAAACCACGTGCCCCAAGAAAGGACACTGATCTAGCCAAAACTCACACTTGTGAGACTTGGCATAAAGCTTTTTCCTCCCTCAACATTTTTCCCCAACACAAAAATGCTCAAATGCTCCTCATGTTCCTTCTTAACTCTGGAGTATATCAGTATATCATCATAAATCACTATCACAAAGCGATCCTATATGTCTTAAAAAAAAAAATCCCGTTCATCATCAGCTCATGAAAGCAGCAGGGGCATTGTTAGTCCAAAGGACATTACCAAGAATTCATAATGCCATACCTGGTTCGAAAAGCATTCTTTGGCACATCTACTGCCCGTATTTTCAATGATGATAACCAGACCTCACTCGACTCTTAGAGTAGACACCAGCCCCTTGTAACTGATCTAACAATCATCACTGCGAGGAAGAGATACTGTTCTTAATAACAGTTAGTAATAGTTAGTTGCGCCGGTAGTTCTAGCCTCCGAATGCTCCCATCTTCTATCTTTACAACAAACAGAGCACCCCAAGGGGATGCACTTGGTCTCATGAAGCCTTTGGCTCAACAACTCTGAAGTTGAGCCTTTAACCCTTTAACTCAGCTGGAGCCTTCTATAAGGGGGTATAGAAATGGGGCGATACCCGGTTCAAGATCGCATGGCAGAAGTCAAATATCCCTATCTGGTGGCATACCAGGAAGATCTCAGGGAACACCTCCAGAAACTCAGACCACCGAAACCGACTCAATCGAAGGTACTTGGTTTGTCAATCCTTGAGATGTGCCAAAAAGCTACACAAGAAACCCTTTACTAACATTTTCTTATGCACGAAGAAAGGAGATGAATACGCACCGGATTGGAATGTGTAGTCCCCTCCCCACACTACGCATCTCCGCCGGCTTGGCTAACGTCACCGTTTTAGCCATTACTCCAAGATCGGCAATTGCGGAGAAAGCCAAGTCATACCCAGAATTACATCAAACATCAACCATTTCTAAGATAAAACCAATCTAACAGAAGTGTGCCCCCCCAAAGTTCAACCAACAAGACCTATATACCTTTCAACTACCACATACTCACCCACTCTGGAGTGAGAAACAACGAATAGGCATATCAGTAATTCACAATGTAAATTTAACCCTTAGCATGAGAAAGTCATAAGACAATGTTTGGATCCGGATCAAACAATACGGAAGCCATACAATCACACACCAGAAGGTGACCTGTGATGGAGTGGAAGGATAATTCAGGAGGAAAAGGGGGACCTAGAAGTACTGGGAGATGGCGGGTTAATGTGTTTAGCTGGGGAGTGAGATACCAGCGTGTCTTCCTTTTTCCTTCCTCCGGGTCGTCTCAGGGAAAACATAAAAATGGGCCCTTTCGTTTGTTTGTCCGTACCCCTACCATGTTTGTGATGTAGTGGCTCCAGTGTGCCCATCACCCGGCCGTTTTGGTGACCACCATTACCTAACCCCTTACCTCGACCACCACTCCTCCAGAATAACGGCCTCTACCCATGACCACGCTCTCCCTCTACCTCTAGCTTATTGGGGGTCTATAAACTCTGTTCTTTGGACATTCCTCTAATATGTCCAGTCCTCCCCACATCCATAACACTCCTGGGCGGGCATAGGTCTCTCAGAGAAGTGTTGACCGTATGATGGTGGACCCCTCACTACAGTCTGTAGTGAGACTGAATGTGTGTTGAACTAGAACTGAGTAACCTCCGAACCCTTTCCCTGGAGTACAAACCGTAACTCACCTCCCTTACGAAACTTTTTATAATGTTGATTCCTGGTGAAGTCCTCTGGCCACTCCCTCTACCTCTATCACGAAGTCTACCACTTTCTTGAAAAGATTTCGCTGTGGGCCGCTACCTGTCAGGCTGAAAATTCGTCACTCTGATCACAAACGCCCTTCCAAAACGGCAATCGCTCTTTTGGACTGAATAATTGGGTGGCATAATACCGGGATACATGCACGAAATTGGCCTCATATGCATTAACCGACTCCTACCCACTGCTCTAGGATCAAAAACTCATCCCTTTTCCTATCCCTCAAGGGTTCGGGAATATACTTCTCCATACACACGCTAGAGATGATGGCCCAAGTCATAGGTGGTGCCTCTGTTGGTTTGTGGCACTCAACCTTTTACCTCGAGCCCCCACGACATTTTTTCTTTCCCTTTCTCTGATAACCACGAACTCAACACAACCGTTCTACTATACCCATCTTGTGTAGATCTCATGACATCAAGACCCAAAAATCGTAATCATCCTCAGATTCAGCACCCTTGAAGACTGGGAGGTTTCATTTCAAGACTACTGAAAAGTTCATCTTGATCATTTGTCCCTTATAGGCCCGTATCGATCTGGACACTTCCTATGTCCAATGAGGCATCCATACGAGGTGGAGTGGCTGCATGTTGTAAACTCTCTGAATTCGGAGGTTTTGGTTTCCGAAAACACGGATGTGCCTGACCCTGATCCCAACCAATAGATAAGCGAGAACCTGAATTGATCCTTTCTGGGGTATGTGGGGTGGCAATTCCTCCTCATTCTGCACTTGTTCATTCTCCCCATCCTCCCCTTCTCTACTACTTCCTCGTCGTTGGAGGAGTCACCGCCCTATAAACCATATGGGCTAGGTGCTCGTCCTCTTCCTCAGAGGACGTCCCTCCCTCCCACGGCCTCTTCAGGCCTCTTTCTCTACTTTCTCCTCTGAGGTACAATCCACAGCCCCAACGGCTGGCTAGAATGCGTCTTTGGTCCTTGCCGAGTGTGATGTTGGCGTAGTCTTGCTCTAGTTTCTACCATCTGCATAGAGTGAGATGGTCGATACCATTTGTATCACCTAGATACCAATGGAGCCAAGTAATAGCACGAAAGAAAGAAAGAGAGAATGGAATTTTTCCTAAGTCTTTAGCCTCCAAGAAAAGTAAGGCGTCCCCCTAACCGTTCCTTAAGACTCTACTAACCTGTCTTTTTTGATGAACCACGAACCTAATGCTCCTGATACCAAGTTTGTCACGATCCAAATCGGATCGCGACTGGCACCCACAACTTCCCTCCTATGTGAGAGAACCACCAATCTAAACCCTAACAGTTCAACTAATATCAACAGAAAGTAATGCGTAAGACTTAAACTTTATTAATAAAACCAATTCAATAACTTCTTAAAATTCACATCTTTATTATCCCAAAAATCTGGAAGTCATCACCACAGACATCTATGATCAAAATTACTACCTAAGAGTATTTCTAAAAAGCTAAGATAACAAAAGCTAGTCCCTGCCGGAATTCTTCAAGCATCAAGACAATGAGGAAAAAAGATCCAGTCCAAGCTAGAGCCTTAGCTCACCTTGATATCCGATAATGACGACTGGCTAGAGTTACTGTTGAGTCGAAGATGATGGGGCACGTTTGCTTGGCACTCCACAAATAAACAAGAAAAAACTAAAAGTAGGGGTCAGTACAACCACAAGTACTGAGTAGGTAGCATCGGCAACTCAAAATAGAAGCAAATATATCTCAGATACATCATAAAATCACTAATATTCTTAACAGGGTGGATGTCAACAAGTATAAACATCATTTATAATATCACCGATCATATCTATAGGACTAAGCCTCCACACATACTCTTTTGGGAAACATGTTCTTTTATTGGATTATATTAGCATCTTTCCAAGATTCATTCTCTATATTTCTGTTGTGTTGTCGGTACGGACACTTTCCTATCCCTCGTTAGTCTTTATTCCTCTTATGTTCGGTTACGTGACACTTCCGATCCCCCACTACTATGTGGTTCGGAACGGACACTCCGGTGTGAGTCCCCTAAACTACGTGTCGGTTCATACCCCTCCCACTAATCTACTGTCAGTTCGTAACACCGCCCGCCCCACTAATCTCATTCTATTATTCCATCAAGCCTTCTTTATATCAAGGCATCATCACTCAACAAGATATAGGTTTTAATTCAGATTTGGGATGCAATATCTTCATCAAAGCTTGTTTCATCATTTTCATTCATCATCACATATATATATAAAAATCACATCATAGCATAACACAATTAAGCATATAGAAGACCTTTATAAATACTACCCTCCAACACATATCATTCGCTATTAAGAGTTTAGCTACGAGTAGCTAAACCATAAACCTACCTCCACCGAAGATACGTGATCAAGCAAGCAAATTCCTCCTCAAATTCTTGTTTTCTCTTCGTTCGTTTTCTCTCTCTTTTCTAATTTTTCCTTATTCAAACCCTCTTTCTTTTAACCCTAAATCATATAAGTAAGTATACATATGGCATATAACCCACTAATTAACTTAAGGTTACCTCTTTTTAACCCCGCCAAGTAATTGACTTATTAACATTAACCCACCACTTTATACTTAAAGCAGGAAATAGTCCAAAACGCCGCCTTAAATAACTTAACAGAGAAATCGACCCAGCCTGGGATTGCGCACCCCGTGACGGCCCTTCGTGCCTGCGACGGTCCGTCCTGCAGTCTCGCAAGGTTCAGAGACAATTTCCACCAAGGGGTCGGTGACGGTTCGTCCTGCCATTTCCATCACGAGTTTCAGAACGTCATTTTTCATGTACCCAATTTCAGAATTTTCTTCCTAAGTGTTTTTGAAACAGAACCCCCCCCCCCCCTTCGACGGTCCTTCGTGCCCATGACGTCCCGTCGTGGGCTTCCGTTGTCTCGCCAGTTTCCCAAGAAATAAAATCTGCTGCTCAAAACGACTAAACAGGTCGTTACAAAAGATTCCTGAGGATAAGGAAGTACAAAAATAGAATTCTACAAAAGTAAGGAGTCTCATCCATTAGTATGCCCCCGCAGGTTGGTTGTGTCAACAACACCCAACTTTGAGAAACGCTTGACAAAAGAATCTATTGGAAGTGGTTGGGTAACTGTATTTGACACTTGATCAACCGAGTGAAGGTGTTAAACTGTGATATAGTTGCCTTGAAGTTGTTCACGAACAAAGTGAAAATCAATAGCAATTACTGCAGAATGGAATACTAGGATGGCGAAAATATATGTGTTGTTGACATTGTCACAAAATATCTTAAGAGTGGTGAAATTGTTAAATCAAAGTTCATGGAGTAAACTTGTGAGCAAATTTGTTTCAGAAACAGTAGCTTGAAAAACCTTATACTCTGCTTCTGTGGTGGAATGGGAGTCAGATCTTTGTTTTTTGGAGGACCAAGATACCGGACAACTACAAAGTTAAACAACACAACTTATTGTAGAGGTTCGATCAAGACGATCTCCAGCTCAATAAAAATCTAAGTAGGCTAGAAGACAATGATCATGTTATTTTGAAATTCGAAGGCCAAAGGAAGATATCTGGTGATAATACCGAAGGAGAGGCTTCATGGCTATCCAATGATATAATAAAGGTTGTGCATGGACTGTAAGACATTGCTAACTGCAGTCCGAACATGTGAAAGAAAGGTAATGAAGTTTATGTTTATCAATCTGTGTTATCAAAACCATAAATTACTGATTGTAATAAATGTTCAGAAACACGAAGTAATTGAAATTTATAGAACCAGTAAACTAGATGAACAAAAATTTATTTCTAAAAAATATTTAAATCTGTAAGAACTACAGAATCTAAAATATATTTAGTTTGGAAGAAAATCACGCAGTCTCACACACGAATTCACAGTGTCCCCTTAAGAAATTATTCCCTCTTGTATCCAAGGTTGATTTTGGAATATACCCTAGCCAGGGTAAAATGATCTTAATTCGTAGATTGTTGATACCAAAAAACTCTACTGTCATGAATCAATCCACAAGCAGAAAGTGACACAAAGAAATATGTTTTTAAGAAGAATCGGAGATCAAGAAAAATTTTTGTAAAATGTCTGAAACTGATTGGTATTAAGGCAGAAGAAATTATGAAACGGTTGGCAACCCTTTCATGATTGACCCGACCATTAATGAAAGGTTGCAAACTTTCAAATGGTATTGACTCTGTCCCTAGAAAGTTTGCGAAACTTCAGCAAAGTCATGGCGGGAATTTTAAATATAACGAAAATAAAAGGGTCATGCACGCGGATCCTAGTCGTGTGGGTCGGGTTAACTAAAAAGTTGAAAATTTTGGTTAAATTTTGTTATCAACTAATTAATTGCAAATATTTTTGTCCCTTTATTAATTAAATAAATATTAAATATATTTTGTCCAAAAATAATCTCTCGCTCGATCATTCGTCAAAGCCAAAGCCAAAGCCGAAGAACGACGGCACGGCCGCGAGGGGGGCCCCTCCTTTCTACACCCTTTTATATTAATTGAGTGTTTTAGTATTAACCTCTCCTATTTTTCCTTTTTCCATTACATATAAGGGACAATTTTCCTTTTTCAGTAAGCATAGGGACTTTCAGGTTCCCAACTTTTTCAAGTCCTCACTTTTCAATTCCTCCTCTCCCTTCTTCCTCTATTTCCCCAATCAATAATCTGCTACTAACCAACAATCCCACATTGAATGGGGATGGTTATAACATATGACTGCACACCTGACAATTGTGTAACTTTACAGCAGGATTAATGGGGCATCTTGAGAAGTAGATTTCCCCTGGACTTTCGTGTGAAACTATGTCGGATCCTATTCTATCAATCGGGTTATGTGATATCTTTGGAACTGTCGAGATTTTTGTGTATACTAGACAACACATATGTCACACAATTAACCCCTTTATTATTTTTGATTTTACGGTTTTGTTCGTTTCAGCCATGAACACCTCCCTGTTTTGAATGAGTGTATAGAGAATAGGTTTTGACATCAAAATTCTCTTGAAGTGGCTTTCCACTTCACAACACACTCGGTGATTTCTAAATTTCTAACCGTTTCATCTCGTAATACCTATTTCGTCAAATTTACCAAACTTAGCAAATCATTATAAACTTTAAAGATTTATTAACCTCATTAACAAGCCGTAAATCTTAAAACCTTTTCCTTAACATTGTCTTAATCTTAGAATGACTTTGGTTAATTGACATGTCACCGTCAGCCCCAACTTTTGTTTTTTCTCCTGAATCTAGATCTTGGATCTCCGTCTGCTAGATAGAGTTACCGTCATGCTGACTTGTCCTAAGAATTCGACCCCATTCCCTTAGATGATCTTTCTACTACTCTTTCCTACTGCCTCTCTCAGTATCTTTCGTTACTGGTTTGCACATTATCGCTTGACTTTGCTAGTCATTGGATATTTCCACTAGAGAGCAAGTTGTCTTACAGGTGTTTATGTCTCCATCGTATATGACGAGACTTCCCCGTTGTACATAACGCTGCTCTCTGCCCTATCTATTGCTGTGCTGCTTGACTATCGTCAATGTATGCAATTGGTCCAACAGGTTTGGGCCAGAATGGACATATCCTTTATGAATTCCGGAGCCATTCCACTTTTCACCAGCCTTATCCAAAGCACAGAATTCAGATTTCATTGTGGAGCGACAATATGTCTATTTGGACTATTTCCAAAATAGCTGCTCCTCCACTGTATGATACCCCAAAAAAAAAAAATAACCACTCGTGGATTTTACTCATTTGACCCGGTGATCCTGATTGCATCGACTATATCCTTCACTCAGAGCATGATATTTACTATAATGCCAAGCATAATGTTGTGTATATTCAAAAAAAAGAAAATAACCCAACACCATTTTGTATAGTAGCCATCCAGGGATGGTGATTGGAGTACTAGTGTACGACTCCTTTACTAATAGCACATGCCTTATTTGTTGCGTGCAATTCATAATATACACAACTTCCCAACACTCTGCATATTCCTTGAAAGCACTCACTCTGACCTTCATATCCGTTTAATGTACAACTGTAAATCAACTGAGTTTTTTGCAACATTGAAATTCAGTATTTGAACTTATTCATACTTTTTCAATATAATGAGATTTGAGAAATGTCTAGTCCTTGGGTAGTTTTTCCTAAGATAAATCAGCACTCCTATGTCTTTTATCGCGAACTTGCAAGCAAAAACATGGCGGTTAGTAGCATTTCTATCGTCAATTTCATTACTCATTATTAACCCTGTCATCAACATACAAACAAAAAGACTTCATGATTAATAAACGTTTTAATGTGACACATTATTACAGTCTTAATAATCTTGAATCCCTTTGCCAACATTATTTTGGTATTTGGTCAATTTTGCATGTCATTGTTTTGGGTGCTTGCTTGAGTCCATAAAGTGACTTCACAAGTTTATGCACCCTTTCTTTTCTTTACCCAGAAACTATAATCCTTCAGTTGTTCCATGTAAAATTTCTTCCTCTAACTCTCCATTTAATAAGACTGTCTTACATCCATTTGGTGGATTTAAAGATCATGCACTGTTGCTAGTGGCTAATACTCCTAATTGATGTTATCCTTGTTACTCTTGGAGAGTATGTGTCAAAAATAGTCCAGCCTTCCTTTTTTCTGTACCCTTTGAACTACCATCTAGCCTTTTGTTTTGTCACTAGTCCCATCAGGTTGCATTTCCTTTCAAAGAATCCATTGACCTAAGGTTTCATTTCCTGGAGGAAGATCAGCCAATTCCAAGTTTGATTGCTTAAAATGATGCATCTCACTGTTGATTGCTTGCTTTTCCAAAAGTTTTACTCTGACGAAGACATAATCTCCTTAAATGTTTGAGGCTCATTTCAAGCAATGTGCTACAAAATCTGGTCCCGAAAGAAACAGATTTTCATATTGCCGAGTATTTACGGCCTAGGTTTCCTCACTAGTTAGAATATTTTCCATTGATCTTCTCGGGTCGTTTAGGTCTTTGCACTTGTTGACTCCTTTTATTTAATTACGGATAAAACTGTTTTCAAAAACTCTGCATTACTTATTCAATTATCGTATTAGACATGATATCAGACATTAGGAGATTTGGTGAACCAAAAATCGACCGGCTTTACTATCACAACAAGCATCCCTATAAAGACAACAATTATTGTTTTGGGTCAATTTTAACTCTCTCGGTAAGGAACCTCTACCTTGGCTAAACAACACGCCCCCCCCACAACACTTTGAATATTTCAAGTTGGGTTGTTTCTTCTTTCCACAACTCAATGGAATTGATTGTGTTTTTCGATGGGAGTACTCTATTGAGTATTTTATTAGTTTGTAAGGATGGCTTTCCCCCCAAAGGTTTGCGGTGACCAGAATTGATCATTAAGGCTTTCATCTTTCCTCCTTTAATGTTCTGTTCTTTCCGTTCTGCCAAATCATTTTGACTGTGGGTGTATAGGTGCTAAGTTATGAATAATACCATATTCCCCAAATAATCTGCAAAAGGAGATTACATATTCTCCAACCTATCACTCCTAATCATTTTTAATCTTTTGATTCAATTGGTTGTCACTTCATTTTTGTATTGCTATATCCCATAATCAATGCAGTTATCAATCAAAGTTATAAAATACTTTTTTTAATTCCACCACAAGAGGTGTTTTACTTCATAATCCGCATATATCCTGTGTGAATTAATTCTAAAGTTTTTAGAGTTCTTGTCACAGACTTGTAAGGATGTTTACAAACCTTACTTTTCACACAAATTTTGGATTTCGACGTATCCCATTTAAAATCAAGGGCCATAACTTCTAGATTAACCAATTTTTGCAAGGCTTGTAATTTTACATGTCCCAAGGCATGCCATAATCCCTTAACATCCAATAAGTAACAGAGCAGAATTTTTAATTAATACTGTCCAACACCATTACTTTAGTTGAAAAGTCCCTCATTGAGGTAGCACTTTCCTAGAACATTTTATTCTACGTATTACAACTTTATCACTAACTAGGACACACTTAACCCGTTCTTAACGAGTAATGCAGCATACTAAAATTCTTCCTAATATAGGGACATGCATGAACATTGTTTCAAAGTCACAACCCTTGTCGATGTCATTTTCAACATTACTTCCCAGTTACCTGCAATCCTTGGGCTTTTTGTTTTGCTGTGTTTCCCATTAATACATCTTCATTATACGCTCATACCAGCAGGAGTGTACGTTGCAAAGGCTTTCTTTGAAGAACACATTGGGGGCTAGTGGCACCTGAGTTCGAGAAAACAACTCCTTGGATTTCCAACTAAGTTACACTCCGATAATCATTTCACAAACAAGGTCTCCTGCATCTTCCATCTTCTCCCACGATGTTTCTTGACTTTTCCTTTGCCTTTTTTTTGTCCTTTCTTGAAGCATGACAATCATAAGGAACTAGACCACCTTGCCTTGCCACATTGTAACACTTGCCTTTTTTGACTTTCTTTCTTGGCCTGTTCTGACTTTTGCCCGTTGGACTTCTTTTCTTTTTTTGTCTTTGGTAGGAGCTTCTTCAACAATATTAACTCTCCAATGATTTTTAACTCTTACCGACTTCTTTTGACATTTTTGTTATCTTCCTCAATCCGTGAGAGACCCGAATCACAAATCTCAAGCTTTATTTCTTCCGCTTGTGGCATTGATAATTCTTAAAAATCGTTCCACGAGGAGGCAATTTCCTCGGTCATTTGCGCCACTTGAAATCTTCATTTACTACATATCTTAGCAATCAGATCATGGAGAATAATTGAAGTTCCTGCACTTGTGATCTAAAACAGTTGTACTATTTAATTGTTTAATAGTCTAAAAATTTGCGACCAACAAACTTTTTCAAAGCAGCAATCTTCTGTCTTATATTTTCTTCTCAAGTGCATTCCCCAACTCTTACTTTAGTTTTTATTTGCACTATAACACTTATATACGTCATTCCTCTAAGCAACTCAAAATGTAACCTTTTACATAGGAAGTCCTGACTCTTTCCATTCTTCACAATCATGAATTTTGTTTTCCTACTGCAATATCATCAGCAGGACCTGGAGTATCTTCACTTGTAACTTTTCGCAACACCAATAGTGGTAAAACAGAAAAATACTCGTTCTGCCATCCTTTGAAATTCACAAACTGTGAATTTACCTGTTTCTTTTTCCCTTCTCTCTCTGCTTGTGTACACGAGTTCGGTTGGTGCGCAACAGCCACTGTAACAAACCACTGTTGCCATTTCTTCTGATAAACAAATTGATACATATATAAGGTAAGGCAAATAAATATAAATTGCAGACTTAAAGGAGATAAATCACGAATATTTTTTCTCCAAACAGAAACACGATTTATATTAATTTCCTTAAGATTGTTATCAATCTGTGTTATATACAAACCATAAATTCTGATTTACTATTGTTTAGAAACACAAGTAGACTGAAATTTTATAAACCACTAAACAAGATGAAACAAAATTTATTTCTAAAAAATAGTTAATTTGTAAGGAACTTACAGAATCTGAATACCTTTAGTTTTTGGAATAAAATAAATCGCTAATTGCACACGTGGGTCCCCTTAGGAAATTATTCCCCTCTAGTATCCGAGGTTTTATTTGAATAGACCTCTTTGGTCAAAATGATCTTCATCAGTAGAGTGTAGATACAAAAACACTACTGTCAGCGAATCAATACACAACAGGAAAGTACACGAAGAAATATGTTTTAGAAGAATAAGGAAGATCAAAAAAATTCGTTGTAAAATATTCTGAAGACTGACTGGTATTTTTAGGCAAGAAGAATATATTATGAAAGGTTGCAACCCTTTTAGAATTGATACGACCATTAATAAAAGGTTGCAAACTTTCAAATGGTATTGACTATTCATCAAATTTTCAACCTTTCAGAACAGTCATGGCGGGAATTTTAAATATAACGGAAAATAAAACGGGTCATGTACGCGGATCCGAGTCAGGTGGGTTAGCTAAAAAGTTGAAAATATTTCGATTAACTTCTGTTATCATCAACTAATTAATTGAAAATATTTTTTGGCCATTTAATTAATTATATAAATAATTAAAATAAATTTTGTCTAAAAAATAATCTCTCGATCGATCATTTGCCAAAGCCAAAGCCAAAGCCAAACGAAGCGCCGCCGCGGGCGAGGGGGGAACCTCTTTAAACCCTTTTAACAATTAATAGGAGTGTGTATGTATTTAGACTCTCCATTTTCCTTTCATTACCGATAGAGTGGACAATTGCCTTTTTTTTTTTTTAATTCAACATTAGAGGCCTTTTCAAGTTCCCAACTTTTCAAGTTCTCAACTTTTCAAATTCTCTTCTTCCCTCTATTTCCCATCAATTCTTGCTACATACACAACAGTTTAGCGATTATCTTCCTATATGGAGAGACATCAACTAGAAAATATTCAGCAGACTACGGGAAACTAACATAAGAAGCCATTGGTGTTGGAACACCCTTGAAATTGTGCATATTAACTTTCTTCAATAGATCTATAACGTATCTCTGTTGACACAACAAATGACTACCAAGATAAGGTAAGACTTAAACACCAAGAAAATAATGAAGTGGACAAGGATCCTTCAATAAGAACCGGATTGGATGATTAGCAATGATGTTGTATGCATCACGAATCTGATTACCCCTAATAATTATGTCATCAACATATACAAAAATATAAACACTAAAATCATAATTATGCAAGATGAACAATAAAAAATCAGATTTGTATTTAATAAATCCCAAAGTAACTAAGTATTTTTTGAATTCAGTGGTGTCTCTGAAATTTCGGCCATAGGTTGGGGGAGAGGGGGGGAGGATACTTATGCATTTTTCCTTTCATTTAAAAACGTCACGCTTATAATAGAATAACAACAAATAAAAATGAAAGAAGTTTACCTATTTTAGTGAATTTTGAGTAAATAAAATTAGAAGCTTAACCCATTTGGCTACTTCATATTTTACCCATATTTTATGGATCAAATATGAGCATCAACCCATAAATTATCCATGTGAAAATTTACTCACACAAACCATTAAAATATGGGCGGGTTGGCAAGTCACCTTACTATGAGCTCATTTTGCCGGCACTAGTCACAACCCCTTAGAAATGTCACAACCCTTCAGAAAGGTCAAAACTCATCGGAAAAGTCGCAACCCCTAAAAAAAGTCACAATTTTTCGAACTTGCAACCTTTCGAAAAATTTACAACTCCGAAAAAGCCACAACCGTATAAATGTCACAGCCTTTAAAAAGACATAAATCATCAGAAAAATTATAACTCTTCAAAAAATTTATGACCCTTCAATGTGAAAAATTTTCTGCCTTTAATATAATATAATAAATAAAAGTTATACTACATTTAGTATTTTATGTTTGGGGTATTATAATTTAACATATAAGTTATAAGTTTATTCTTCTAAGATAGTATAGATAGATTAAAAAAAAAAAAAAATGCACAAGTATCCCTCAATCTATGTTCGAAATTACAGAGAAACACTTATATTATACTAAAGTCATATTACCCCCTGAACTTATTTTATAAGTAAGTTTTCTACCCCCTTTCGGCCTACGTGGCACTAGCTTAAAAAAAGTCAATTAGCGTTGAGCCAAGAAGATAGTGTCACGTAGGCCAAAAAGGGGTAGAAAATTATTGATAAAATAAGTTATGGGGGGTAATAGGACCTTAGTATAATATTAGTGTGTCTCTAAGATTTCGGGCATAGATTGAGGGGGTACTTGTGCATTATCCCATAAAAAGATAAAATTGGTCTGATTATAATTTGATATAAATTTAAAAAATAAATAAGACATTTAATTTAATGATCATATGTAGAATATATAAAAATGTCTTCTAACTTTGTTGTCTTAAAGATGCGTCCTCACCCCCAAGAAAAAAATATTGCATTTTAAATTGAATAAAAATAAAAGTACTACAAATAAATTTAAAAATGAAAGAGTACTTATTAAATGTATTTCTGATTCTCCAAATAACTTTTTGATCAATACCCCTTCTTCATTGTTTTGAGGCATTTGACATTGTGAACACGAAGTTGTAGTTTGTGCAGCTGAAAATCATTAAACTTCTTGTAAAGTAATAGTTGTTGTTGCAAAAGTATATTTATGGCTATGAAAATTAATGCACATTAATTATCAAGATACTCTTCTTGTTTGAAGTTGAGTTATTTCCTTCTCCTTGCTGCATCAATTTTTATTTATCTATCTATTTTACCAACAAAAAAATATTGTTACTAAAAGTAAAACAAATAAATTTAAAACGAAGAGTACTTATTAAATGTGGTTTGAATTCTTTAAACAAGTTTTTGATCAAATACTTTTTCTCCATTAGTTTGAGACTTTTCAGATCTTGAACATGAAGTTGTAGTTTGTGGAATCAAAAATCAATAAACTTCTTATCAAATAATAGTTGTTGGAAAAGTATAATTTATGGCTATGAAAATAAGTGCATATTAATTATCACGATACTCTTCTCGCTTGAAGTTGGGTTAGTTTATTCTCCTTGTTGCATCACTTTTTATTGGTTTATCTAATTTACCCACAAAAAATATTGTAATCAAACAACTCTCACAATCTTTCTTGTTATAAGTAGAAGAACAGAAAACTAAAACAATTTGTAGTTTAAACATGTGATATTTATAGACAAATAAAGGTTAGCGTGAAAAGCTGCCTATAGTGTCATCAGTCACTAACATTCAGTAAAATCATGACTTTTCGAGAATGTCCTAAAAAACACAAACTTTCGATAAGTTACTACTCATCAATGTGTATAAGTGTATGCTTTTAATATAATATAGTATAGAGTGCACGAGTGAAGAGAAGGTACTTGATAATGGGGAGTGAGGTCGAATGTGGGTTAAAGGTTTTTATTGTAGGGGAGTAAGTAGCGTGATGGGGTGGGGGGTAGGCGGGGATGAACGAGTGAGAATCCTTCACCGTCTCTGTTCTTTCCTCTCTTTCCCTCTCCAGCCTCTCGCCTCCCTTTGCGTGTTTTACGGGGGCTCTGCTCCGTCTTTCCCCTTTCTGTCCGGGCTTTCCTCTTGTCCGGTGAGTTTTGTGTGTGTATCTCTCTCTCTCTCTCTCTCTCAGCTCTCTCTCCTCACTCTCTCTCTCTCTCTCTCTCTCTCTCTCTCTACTCTCTCTCTCTCTCTCTCTCTCTCTTCTCCTCTCTCTCTCCTCTCTCTCACTCTCTCTCTCTCTATCCCTCCTACCTCCTTCCTTCCCCGTTTAAAAAGAATGCCCTCGTTTGACTTTGGAACAACGTATACAAAAATGAAAGAAGACTTTTTGATAATTGTGTGGTGTAGATTAAAGTTATGCCAACGTATCACATGTCCTTTAATTAATCTTGTTACTTAACCAGGTCACGTGCTAAGTTAAAAGTAAAATTTGCCAAAAAGAAAAGGGGCTTCATTCTTTTTTAACAACTAAATGGCGAATGAGGTCATATCTTTTGAAACACAGAATATAATATAATATATATATATATATGATAAATATATATATATATATATATATATATAATTGTTTTCGAATATATTTAGTCTTTTGGTATGAATTGAACATATTGTATAAGGAATATATAATAAAATGTGTGATAACGTATTATTTTTATAAATTATTGTATATATATATTTATTACCATTTATAACAATACATAACAATACTATTATAAATATGGCATATTCACAAAAGTTTACTTAATAATTTAGTAAACCTCTTAATTTTAACAATGTAAAATAGTTATTCGAATGTAACAGCCTAATCATTGTGGAAATAATAGACTAATTATGTCACTGGATGGTAACTTGATTGATTTTTATTTTTTTTTGACGAAAATAAGAAGCAATACTAAATTTAAACAATAGTTTTCAATAAAACAATTTTTATCACTTTTGTTTTTGTGATCAATTAATCAACAAAAGACAAAAACCCTACAACCTAATCTCATCATTTGTTGTTAATACAAATTCTGTTACCAGATTATAATTAAGATCTAATTATCCTTACAGCATGATTCCACGTATACAATTCTGTTTTTTTCCTCTTTTTTTTTTGCTTTTAATTTCTTCTTTTTGGATTATAAATTTTTAAGTCTAATTAAATCTTTCTCTAATAGATAGTAAAAGAGTTGATGTTGATATTTAATATAGATTCAGTGCTCTACCAAGAAACCTTATAGATCATATTCTAAGGCTCTTACCCGTTCATGACGCAACAAGAACTAGTATTTTGTCAAAAAAAAAGAAAATATATCTGGGCTGCGCATCCGAATTTAGTTCTTGATAAAGACCTTCTGCAGTAAATTAGCACTGAAATATCAATCTGTATTGAAAGAAACAATAGATATGACTCTCTTACAACATATTGGAGATATTGTGAAGTTTGATCTCGATGTTTCAGGAGTACAACTATGTTTACATGCAGATATCGATAGATGGATGCTTTATGTCACGAAATATGGTGTCAAGGAATTAACCCTTAACATGTCAAAGAATATTAATAGAACTTATAAAGTGCCTTCGTATATATGTAATTGTCGAACACTAACAGAATTGAAACTATTCAATTGCATCTTCAAACACAAAAATTATTTTTTTGGCTTTCAAACTCTTACCACACTTGAAATAGAAAAAGTAACGTTTCTGCACGCTATTTGCGATATCAATATACCCCTTCTTGTCAAATTAACCTTGATACATTGTGATGGCACTAAATACCTCAACATTGTGTTCTCATCTTTATTGAAGTTCTTGTGTCATCATGAGAGTCACTATAACCTTGACCTAAATAGCAATTCCTCTAAAAAATGCACAAATTTAACATATTTATACCTTGTGATTGATAATCCGATCATGGGCGTCCTAACCACTAGGCACTAAAGCCATCGCTTGGAGCCTCATATTTTTGGGAGCCCGCATTTTTCAAAAACAATAACGTATATATGTTGTTTATTTTTTAAAAATAAATTATATGTACTATTAGTGTTATGATTTCTACTAAAGAAACTGTATATGACATGAATATAAATTTCGTAAGAAACAATTTGATGAAAAAATGGATGACGAAATCACTAAGTTCCTTGAAGAATCTTTAGAGTTGATTACTTTATATTTGTCGAATAGATCAAATAATTTTTTCACTTCAAAATAGATTTGAACCAACTGAAGCATATAAAAATATTTTTGATTTCTTATTCAGTGGTAAAATATTAAGATTACTAGATGATTTTTTTAAAAAAATATTGTCTTAACCTTGAACTTTCTTTTAACACAATTGTTATATTCTGATATTGATGGTTTAGATTTATTTTTTGAATTATAAAAGTTAAAGAGAAATAATACAAGTAAAAGATAATGATGTAAATGAAAAGACTCAATCAAATAAAAAGACATTCTTTTTCAAATACACATATTGTTTATAGTATAATGTAAACATTTCATGTAACCTTTGCCTCAATCGATTTTTTTCGAAATTAAAATTGACCAGATCTTCTGAAAGATCAACAATGTCTCAAAGATAGATTGAATGATCTAGCTATATTATCATTTGAAAAGGAATTATTAAAACAAATTGATTATAAAAATAATACTTAGTGACTTTGCATCTAATCTATCTAGAAAATAGATTTTAAATAAAAGTATATATGATGAAAAGGGATAAAGTAGGGCCACTGTCATATGTTTCACTTTAAGTCCCCAATATTGTTGGGAGTTGGCCCTGAATCCATTGCTCGTTGAAAAATTAATTTTGGAAATGTCTCTTTTTAGCTCAGCTGCTCTAGATCGAACCGTGAAAATGTCTGAATAGTAATTCGAGTACATCCTTAGTTCAAGGCAGGTATTAATATTTTTTGACTATTAGCTACGAGATCATTTCTTCAACATCAACATAACTCATGAATCAACAGGTAAAAATCACATGATCATCAACCCATGACAACCCAAGTATACACAAAGCAACCAGATCTCTTTCATAAAAGCAAGTTCCAACAAGGCGGTCCTTCACTTGGAATACGTGAATTCATTTAGAAATTCCCATGGATCTAATCTCCCCAATTAAAATTAGTTTATCACTACAAGCTCTAAAAGACAAACCCCAATCAGTCATATTAGAATCTGTTCTTTCAGGCAATCTTCCTATTGTAGCCCGTGCTTTGTTTTGTTTGTCATTCTTCCTCACTTCCACACGTAAGCATAATCAGCAACAAACAAATCATTATTTAAAGTTGTCACCAAAGGAGTTGCTTAAAATGTAGCAGGCATCCTAGTTGTAGCTCGAACAGGACACATGATCAAGATTTAAACCTATTTTCAGTTCATATTCCTCTCCACAGTGTGTTAATAGCTCCTTTGGCGACTCTAATCATCCAATGCTTCAAGTTACATACAACTTTCTATCCACAAAAACCACAAAACACATCTTATGCCCCTTGTTCATGCTAGGTGAAGTCTTCCACGTTCCAGTATTTGAATTGTAAAGTTCTGCTAAGCTAAGTATATTTTCCCCGTTAGTCACAACCACCAGCTAGAATGGAAATCTCCCCAAAGCTGGCAAAGCCAAACAAGCATGGTTCATTAATTTGCATTCTAGATAACCAAGTGTTTATTAATACATTGTAACGATAAATGACATGGATAAGATCTCCTTTCTCTTTGGCAGTTAGGATATCTGATTGTGTATGGAAGTCATTAATCGTTACAGTATTCGTAAAACACTTTGTACATCTAGAATGCAAATGAATCCACTGAGGTGTTTAGTTGGCTCTTCCAGTTTTTTGGAGATTTTCATCCTTGCTGGTGGTTGAGACTCATGGGGGGGAAATACTTTGCTCAGCATGAATTTAAAATTTAGAGACTAGACCTGGAAAACTTTACCAAGCATGAACAAGCAACGTTAGATTGTGTATAAGTATGCTGTCATGGGTTGCTGATCATGTGATATTTGCTAATCAAGACATAATGGGCTTCTTGAATTCTTGCCAATATGTAGCTCCGTTGAATGTTTCATCTTGAACTTGACCTTTCTTTACTATGAAAATGTTGGATTAAGTTTCCATGTCTCTTTTCTCTGTCATTTAACCATAAAGCTCATGCATCCCACCTAAGTGGCTTCAAAAACCAATAAATTGATTCCAATTCCATCATTTTTAACAGTCATGACTTTCTAGTGCACAAACAACAAATTCGTCATTCATTTTGATTCTGGATTGAAGCCTGAATCTCCAACACGTTTGTTGTGAGGAATCATACTTCTAAGAACTAAAATGACCCTAAAGACTAAAGATATGGATAAAATGTGGGGGGATTTACGCCACTCAAACAAACTGCAGGAAGTTGCATCCGTCCCAATGCAAGCACCTACAATGTCATGTTCTCATTGGTTTACCCCAGTCTCTTTGGTAGTTTAGTGTACCATCGCCCCTCCAACAAGAAAGGTATAGATACGAAAATTTACCTGCCATTTGGATTGGAGAATTTACGGAGGAAATCAGATTTTAAATTCACATAAAAGGCACGATTTTATTGCCAAATAGAGTAGGGTGACCTAAATTTATCCGAAAAGCTGCTAATGTGGCTACTAAGTGGATAAGGAATGCAACGAGCAATGCCATCCAAACCAACTGAGGGATGTCACATCCGTCCCATTGCAAGCTTCTAAAAAGTCAGATTTCATTAGTTTACCCAAGTTTCTTTGGCAGTTTATCGTACCGCCGCCCCTCCAACAAGAAAAGGTATAAATTTAAAAAATTATCTGGCATTTGGATTGGAGAATTTACGGCATAAATCGAGTTTTAAATTCACAGAAATCGCACGATTATATAGACAAGGGGAATAGGCCACCCTACAATCATCCCAAAAGTTGCTAATGTGGCTACTAAGTGGAGAAGTAACGCAACGAGCTATTCCACCTAAACCAACTGAGGGAAGTCGCATCCGTCCCATTGCAAGCACCTAAAATATCATATCTCATCACTTTACCCTTGTTTGTTTGGTAGTTTATCGTATTGTCTCCCCTATAACAAGAAAAGGTACATATGTGAACTTATTTGCCATTTGGATTGGAGAATTTATGGAGAAATCGGGTTTAAATTCCCAGAAACTGCACGATTATATAGTCAAAGAGAATAAGCCGCCCTAAAATCATTCCAAGCGATACTGATGCTAAGTGGAAAATCCCATGGATAATTGCTGACATGGTGACTGAATATATGAAATGTTTGCAAGAAAACGAATAGATTATCCAGCACATTCTATGGTAAGGAAACACGCTAGAAAATCATTTTGCAAACCGATCTATTGACAAGGGAAATTGCTCATACACATAGTCTAATAGTATAGAAATAGAGGGGAGAAGAATTATTAGCAGTGACAAATTTCTATGTCCATATATAAGAGTATGACCAACAAAAGGATAAGGGGCATAGAAAGGATACAACTTAAATTTTCACACGCAACATCTCCTAGAAGATAAGATCCAACAAAGAACATTGAGCATGAATCATAGATCATGAACACAGTTGAGGAAGAACAGGTAAGTCAGCAACAACAAAAAGCCCAAAACAAGAAACTATACTACTTATTCTAGTTAGCACACATACTAGAATCCTTGAACAATATGACCATAATATTGATTACGAACAACAAAAGAAGGCGAAGACATGAACTAGTCAAAGGAGGCGGCAGCATGTCTCAAGTGAAAAAGAGATGACGAGGTAAAGGAGGAAACTGGAGAAGCCAGCGAGGGGAAATGGGAGTCCTTAATTAGGAAACCCTGACTTAGTTAGATTTATAAGCCTACCGAGTGGGCCTATGATGTTTTATTTATTGTCCTTTTCAGTTGTTTTGTTTTTAAATGTTGGTCTATGTGTGGGTTGGGCCATTCCCGCGAAAGAGTCAGGATGTGTAAATTTTTTTGAGTTTTGAATAAAACATGAAATTTGACTCTAAAAAAATAAAAATAAAAAAAAATCATATCTTTTGCTTAGAAAAATTTGCTACTAAGTGGGGAAGGAAGAGTGAATAATCAAATCCCCAGAATTAACTGTGGCAAGTCATATATGTCCCATTGCAAGTACCTACAATGTCATGATTTGATTGGTTTACTCTTATTTCTTTGGTAGTTTATCGTACTATCGTTCCATCAACAAGAAAATGTATAGATATGAAAACTTATCTACCATTTGGATTGGAGATTTTTTGGTGGAAACTAGATTAAAATTCCCCAAAAACACACGCTTATATAGCCTAAGGGAATAGGCCGCCCTAAAATCATCCCTAGCGTTGCTAATGTGCCTACTAAGCAGGGAAGGAAGAGGTAATAAAAAAGTCCCTTCAATTTCTTACTGAGGGAAGTCACACATGTCCCAGTTCAAGGACCTAATTAAAATGTCTTGATCTTATTAGTTTACCCTAGTTTCTTTGATAGTTTATTGTACTGCCACCCCTCCAACAAGAAAAGGTATAGATTTAGAAATTGCTCATCCATTTGGATCGGAGAATATATCAGGGAAATCAGATTATAAACTCCAAAAACCCGCACGATTATACATCAAAAGGGAATAGGCCGACCTAAAATCATCCCAAAAGTTGTTAATGTGGCTACTAAGTGGAGAAGGAAGAGTGAATAATTAAATCCCTTAACTATGTAAGTGTACCAAAAATAGTAATTGTAAATATGTGGAGAAAAAGAAGGTTATATGATTTCATAAATCTAAAGCTAGAGTTTAGTCTACATTGTTTTCGGTGACGATAACATACAAACTTGTTTCTGCACAGTTGCATGTGTCCAGTCCCATGCAAAATTTTTATTTGATTACATTTTTATTAAAACATATGTGTAGTACGTAATAAAATGCTACAATTACAATAAATCTTTAAAACTGTGATTGTCACGCCTCTTCCATTTTTTTTCATAATTGTTAAAAATATGACTTTTTTATTTTTTTAAAAAAGTAAAAGTAAAATATTATTTTAAGAGTCACCGCCACTTGGATTTGAGTTTCTTTTTGTGCTCCAAGTCACCTGATAATTCCTAAATTAAAAAAAAATCTTTATTTTTATTCTACGAAAAACAGAGACTGCGTGGTTGTAGCACGGTCGCTTTATTAACTTATATTTGGATAAAAATAATATTTTGGATAAAAAATAAATTTTTATTAGTTACTAATTTCTTTTAAAAGAGAAATTGATTGTCCTAGGAGCGTAACCGCACACTATACCTTTTTATTTTGAAAAGACCAAGAATCGTAACGGAATACATGATCTTATTTAAATTTCTTTAAGCAACTGATAATTAATTACTCAACTTTTTGTAGATAATGATTAAAAAACGAATAAATGAATATGTTGCAACATATAGACAAGAAAATGATTTTATTGTTGCAAATTGCTTTTTAATATTAATTTTATATCAAAAGAACTAAATAATCATTTAGTATAACTACTTGACGATAAAAACATAAAAATATTTTTCTTTTACAGAATAATAATTAAATAACCTCTTAAAAACAAGTAGTGATATACTAGGTTTTTTTTTTTAATATATTCATAAAATTTCAGAAATAACAATTTTAGTAAAATTTTTGTTTTATACAAAATGACCACATTGCTCTCTTTGAAAGAAGATTGCAAAAATAACTAATTTCATCTAATAGTTAGATTACTAAGTCAATTGGTCAATTTTGTATTTTAAATTTTAATAGTCATTTCATATTAAGAGAAAATAAAATTATGAAAAGACCATAGTTATATATATATGTATATATTTTTTTTTACAAAAATGACCAGATTTATATTTTTTGTAAAAATGACTAGATTAACATTTTTAACAGAAATGACAAGAATTTTTTTTTTTGCAAAAAACGGCCAGATTTATATTTTTTCATAAATGACCAAATTTATCCTTTATGTAAAATAACCAGTTTTACATTCTTTGCAAAAATAAAACTCTCTTTTTTTCTTTTGTTTTTTTTTTTTAAGAAAAAAAGTGACCAGAAATAAGGAAAACTTTATAATTGTTATATATTTTTTTTTTAGCAAAGCATGAGTCTACTTAATAATAATGAGATAAAATTAAATTTAACAACAATTAGTAATAAATATATGTATACATAATAATAAACATAATCACATGAAAATCACAACAAACTCAACTAAATAAAAAAACTTAATACAAACTAATCAATAATATAATAAAATCTATGAGAATACATAGACTTACTAATAGCAAAAAACTTATTACAATCTAAATGACATAATAATAAACATAATCACATGAAAATCAAAGTAGACTCAACTAAATAAAAAACTTAATACAAACTAAATGACATAATAATAAACATAATCACATCAGAATCGAAATAGACCTAACTAAATAATTTTTTAATGCAAACAACTTAATCAAAAAATAAAAGAACATAAACATTAATTCAAGATTACATGTGAAATATAAAAAGAAATATCTCAAGTTGATGACAAGCAAAATATAGAAACAAATTTAATTGAATTCCAAAGATCACCAAAGATGATTTTTTTTATGAAGACTTTTTTTTCTTATGTTTCCCTCTCTTCCAATTTTTGTTCTTATCTTTCTTTTCTCTGTTTTCCCCCCAAAAATGAAGGAAGAATGGGGTTTAAATAGGTGTTGAGCAATTAAACGTCAACTCTTCTTGAAAATATAAGAGTCAATGAATGCATTGGATTCTTAATTTTCCCAAAGTGCCACTGTCACGATCTGAGTCTACACCGTGGACGTGGCCGACACTCGAAGGCTATTGTTGACTCCCAAGCGAACCCTCATCCTAGATGACTACAAGTGGAAGACTAACTTAAGCATATAAAATCTTAGAACTGAACAACTTTGAATAAAAATAATATATTGAACTAGACATAAAATATGCAACTTCAGTCTTTAAAACATATAATAAAATAAATGATTAATACATTCTTTTCAACTATAGTGACTATCTATTAAGATTCTAATTTGTAAAGATGGAAGTCGTGATAAAACCGACGATATCCTGACTGAACTTGAACAATAAAGGAATCCTCCGGAAGCAAGGAGGTTCACCATAGCGAACTCGAACTCTCTAATGTATCAACAAAACTCTTGTTGATGATCCTGATATCTGTGTCTGCATCATGAGAAGATGCAGGCCAATTGTCTCAATACGTGGAATGTATGAGCATGTAAGGGGATATCTAAAGCATAAAACATAGGCTTGAACTTAATAAAAAGGAACCATACTTACCTCTTTTCAACTCAACTCAAATCAAGAATAAGATACTCAACTCAAATATTAGATATTCAACTCAAATAGTAGATACTCAACTTCAAAGATATGATACTTGACTCAATAAAGCACAAACCAACTCAAGATACTCAACTTAAGGTACTCAACTCAAAATACTTGACTCATGATGCTTAACTGAACTCATTTCTATATTAAGCAGTTTAAAACAAGAGTAGTATAAAAAAAAGTTGTTAAAAAACATGATGTTAACTCAAATAATAATACATAAAAATAATATCATCTCCACTTTACAATTACTTGTGCAATACATGAATGAACATCTCATACCTCATTCGTACTAAGAAAGAACTCCTTGAAGGACCCATGTCAGTAACAATGGGGAGTTCGATAATTCGACAACACCACTATGAGGGCTAAGTGGTGATATGATACGGTTTCTTTTCCAGTTAATACCTATGATGATTACATGGTTTACATTGGTACTTGAGTTATCTGAACTCTCATTCCCACATTGGTGCTCAATACTACTCCCACAACAAGCTTTAGCTCATACTTTTAATAAAGCTTCCTTCCTTTTGGTTGACATAATTTACTGAACCCTTTAGCTTTAAAAAGCTCCTTTTTGGAATCAATGTTCCCCTTTTAGTTCAAAACTTTTTTGGAACTCTTAGTTTCCTTTTAACTTAATTCGAAACATTTATAAACCTTTAGGGAATACTTATAGCTTTTGAGAAATGAACTCAATTCTTGCTTTTTACTTAACTTGAAACTTAACTCTTAGAGAATACTTAGTTCCTTTATAGCTTTTTACAATTAAACTCAACTCTTTACTCTTTCTTGACTTGATCTTAAAGTCGTTAAAACAAAGTGAACTTTTGTGAAAGACTTTAGAAAACTTTAGAAACATTACTTTGACTTTTAGACTGGACTCTTAACTTCCTTGAATTGAAGTATGAACTTAAGGTTCATGATCTCATGTTTATGGATGATTTAATTAATTTTCATCTTGGAGGGTTCATGAGGAACTATGATCATGAACTACTCAACTCGAGAACTAAAAGGTACTTCTTAACTCGAGATTGTTCGACCAATAGGGTTCATGCGGAATTATGGGCATGAACAATTCAACTCAAGGATTTCATGGGTAACATGAAATAGTCCTATTATTAGAAATATAATATCACAAGAAATAAGGAACTCAATTCTCAAGACATAGAACTTGGAGATCCTACTCCTCTCAATGATACTAAATTTATGGGATTCATGCTAAAGTTATGGGCATGATCAACTCAACTCGACTAAAAATTCTAAGTAACTAGATGGAACTCATGTATATGAATCTCTAATTCTATTATTTACTTCCTCAAAATTTAGTTCAAATCAATGATTGATCTCAAAGAATTCACAATTGAACTTAGAGACTTTCTTGAACCCTACTCTTAACTCTCTTTTGAATGTGAATTATGAATCAAGAGTTATGGTTCATGATATGAAGGATCTAGGTGATATTGTAAACTCATGAATACTTTCTCTCACTGTCATGCTCAATTACTTGAGTCTTGAAACTTGTTACTGGGAGTTGTAGAAGACTCCTCAAAAAGACTTTCTTAGAACATTTGAAAGAATTCTCAAAAACATAACTCTCAACTCTAACTTGAATTTGAATTATAAATCAAATGTTATTATCATGTTATGACTGATTTTAGGTGTTTATAAGTAGCTTAGATTAGTTAGAATCGAAAAGGAGTGAAGGTGCACTTTAAATAAACTCAATCGGAGAAACTAAAAGCAAACTGGATAGGGCAGTCGATCCTGGGGCTATGGGTGGCACGGGGCGCCAACCCATGAAGTACAAAGAAGGGTTTGGGGCGCTTTGGCAGGAGCGCCGCGCGAGGCCCCTACCCATAAAATACGTCGAGCTCTTTTGTTCATTTTCTCACCCTAACTAGCCTAAAATCAAATGTTTTTTCCCCCGATCACTTGGATTCGATTACTAACTTAATTACACTCTAATATACTGAAAACAACTGAAATTAATCAATTTTATTTCAAGACTTCATCAAAAACCCAACACTACAAGATTTAGAATGAACCTCAATAACACCTATAAAAAACTCATCAAGAACTCTAATCTTTACACTTTAAGCATGAGATTTCGCTGAAAAATAATATGATTGACGTGTGGGTGAACTAATCCAACATTATGGAATCTTACATACCTCTAAGGGATTAGACCCATGAAGAAAATCCGCAACTCAAAACTTAGCAAACTCGGCTGCTTTGGAAAGATAATTTAAAGATCTTTCCATAGGTATCTTGTAGCACACCTAACTCATCCTCTTTTAGGAGTTATGGTAATTTGAAGTTAACCCAAAATTCATACTTAACATAAATCCCAAAATTTCAGATTTTGCTATTCCCAATTTAATTCTTTTTGGAACTCACGGTGCTAAATCTAGTTAATTGATCTTAATACTTATGAAAATTTTAACTCTTTGGTGAAATCTCACTCACTACAATAACGAATCAAATCTAGTTCCAAAATTTTCTTGGGTGTTACAATATCTCCACCTCAGGATCATTCGTTTCGAATGATGACTGAACTGGATATAGAATGGTTTGGTCTCACTAAGATATGCGTCTTATGGTATATTCTTAATATGTTCAAGATTAACTCAAATCTTTAAGTTCCGATTGTATACCTTTCTATAGGGAATCTAATGTCAAACTATAACTCTTTACCCTCACATTCAAGCTTAGTAATCTAACCACTCCATGAACTCCTGCTAACCAACTCTCTCGAATCAAACTAGGGGGGCTCTGATTTAACTATTTCTCATAGTAAAACCTAATCCTATTATTCCTCTTTATTAAAAACCTTAGATTGAATTATCAAACCATCACAACACAATAACATCATCAACCTCCTCTTGCTAACAACATTTCATTACTAAAATGGTCTCCAAAAGGATGTCTCCCCTACTCCTTGAAACTCATAACTATCTTATTCTCTAATACTTAACTTGATTTCTCATCTTGTCATCTGCCTCTTAGGTCTAAAGCTGACATTTGAATGATATGGACCTATTCCACATCTCTAACTAGTGTACATTCTCATAATGATCTTTTACACTTGTGAATTAGCCACACTTCACTGCCTTTATCTAAAGGTTAGGTTCTCTACTACTCAGATTCAATGGAACAACCATCTCAGTATCTCACCAATATGTTGACATTTTTTTGGATCATGGCACTCATTTCAAATTCAAGCTTAATGTTCATTACTAAACCCAAATGTCAATACAATTGCTTACCTACTATACCATACCTCATTATTTACTATTGAAATATGGAAACACATGGCCACTAGGACTTCATGACAATTAGTCAATCCTTACCTGCATACTTGAATTACCATCACATTCCATTTCACAACTTAAGTAATGCTTACTCACTTACTTCGCATTATCTCTCAAATGACTCTATCATCCTCTAAATACCATAAGGTTCTCCTTTAAAAATTCATAATCCTAGATTAATCTATCACGTTTTGAATACTCTAGATCTTCTATATACATTCACCACTTACATTTGGTAATTACAAACACAATGACACATTATCATAATCCCTTTTTAGTTAAAGTATATTCTAACTCATATTGACTTGCAATACTTACTATACCTGCTATTTTGAGCTCTTCACAACTCTTCTTAGTCTACCCATAAGGGATAACTTTTCATTACTAACTTACTAGGTACTTGACTATGGTAATATAGCTCTTCAAACACAATCTCCCTTTCTAGGAATGCTAAACCTCTGCAAACTTTCCTCTAACGCTGGGCTGTTTCACTACTACTGCTCATGACCTCGTAGCTCATGCTACCTTTTTAGGTGAAAATACTACCCAAGCTTTAAACATATTTTCTCATAAAGATTTCATATGAAACAATATTTAAGGAAAATATTACAACTTGTTTTTAGCTCAAACGCACGATTCATATTAATATGGTTGCATTACTCTAAAAATGAACACTTCACTTACTGTTGGGCTTATCTCAAGACCCTCTTGAGTTTCATGACTTTCTCAAGACTCTTTCTAAGAACAACTCATCGGTAAGGATCTTTAAACTTGACTTTTTAACCACCTCTAGTATGATGGGTAGTCAAATGAATATAGGATAAGCACGAGTATGAGTAAATCTCTATGACATGGCTCTATTGCATGATTAAGAGTATGAAAGAAGGGATGTTTTTCCTAAATGCCTATAGTATCTTATAGAAGTGGGGCCCTAACAACCATAGATAAAATCATATTGACACAGCTTGATAGACGCCCTAGGACACTTAAACTATGTGCTCTCATACAAAGTTTTTCATGACCCAAGTCTACCCCCTGGACGTGGCCGACACTCGAAGACCATTGCTGGTCCCAAGTGAACCCTTATTCTGGATGACTACAAGCGGAAGACTAACTTAAGCATACAAAAGCTTAAAATTGAAATGAAAAACTTTGAATAAAAATAATATATTCGACTAGCCATAAAATAGGCAACTTCTATCTTTAAAACATCTCAAAAAATAAATGATTAATATAACTCCTCAACTGTACTAACTATCTATGAATCCTCTAATTGGAAAAGATGGAAGTCGAGAAAAGACCCACGACATCCTCACTAATATTCAAAAGTAAAGGACACTTCTGGAAGCAAGGAGGTTACCATACCAAACTCGAACTCTCAGTTGTATCAACGAAGCTCCTGTTGATGATCCTGAATACCCGTTTCAGCATAATGAAAAGATGCATGCCAATTGGCTTAGTGCGTGGGATGTATGAGCATGTAAGGGGAACTCTAAAGCATAAAACATAGGCTTGAACTTAATAAAAAGAAAACATACTTACCTATTTTCAACTCAACTGAAATCAAGAATAAGATACTGAACTCAAAGATTAGATATTTAACTAAAATATTAGATATGCAGCTTCAAAGATATGATATTTGACTCAATGAAGCACAAACAAAATCAAGATACTCAACTTAAAGTACTCAACTCAAAATATTCAACTCATGATACTTAAATGAATTCATTTCAATATAAAGCAGTTTAAAAGAAGTGCAATATAATGAAAAGGTGCTTAAAAACATAATGTTAACTCTAGATAATAATATCATAAAATAGATATCATGCTCCTCTCAATGTTTACTTGTGCAATGCATGAATGATGTCCCATACCCCCATTAATACTAAGCAGAATTCCTTGAGGGACCATGTAACTATTACTGTGGGAGTTTCTCTAACCGACAACCACCACTATAATCCTAGGTGGTGATACAACGTCTAGCTCACGCTACTAGATCTGTTATATACTTTGTCGTCATATAGAACATCCTCTACCTAGTGGATCCCCTAGCTAAACTTACGTTGATATCTAAAAAGTATGACATATTAATACCTATTATGTCTACATGGTTTACATTGGGACTTGATTTATCTGAACTGTCATTCCCACATCGGTGCTCAATACTACTCCCAAAACATGCTTTAACTCATACTTTTAACTAAACTTTCTTTCTTTTAAGTTTAGATAATTTACTGAACCCTTTAACTTTAAAAAGCCTCTTTTTGGAATCAATGTTCCCCTTTTAGTTCAAAACTCTTGTGGAATTCTTAGTTTCCTTTTAACTTGAATGTGAAACATTTGTAAACCTTTAGGGAATACTTCGTTCCCATATAGATTTTTTCAAATGAACTAAACTCTTTCTCATTACTTAACTTTTAGGGAATACTTAATTCCCTTATAGCTTTTGACAATTTAACTCAACTCTTTACTCTTTATTAACTTGAAATTTAATTCATTAAAACAAAGTAAAAACTTTTGTGAAAGACTTTAGAAAATTGAGAAATTTTACTTTTACTTGCTCTTATCTTTTAGATTGGACTCTTAACTTCCTTGAATTGAAGTATGAACTTAAGGTTCATGATCTTATGTTTATGAATGATTTCATGAATTTCAAATTGGAGGGTTCGTGCAGAATTATAAGCATGAACTACTCAACTTGAGAACTAAAATGTACTTCTTAACTCGAGATTGTTCGACCAATAGGGTTCATGAAGAATTATGGGCATGAACAATTTAACTCAAGGATTTCATAGGTAATATGTAATAGTCCCAAGATTATATATATAATCTCACAAGAAATAAGTTACTCAATACTCAAGACTTAGAACATGGAGATACTACTCCTCTCAATGATACTCAATTTATGATTTCATGCGGAAGTTATAGGCATGAACGACTTAACTCGACTCAAAGTCCTACGTAAATATATGGAACTCATGCATATGAATATCTCATTTTATTATTTACATCTGCAAAACATAGTTCAAATAAATGATGGATCTCAAAGAATTCACAATTGAAATTAGAGACTTTCTTGAACTCTATACTTAACTCTCACTTGAATGTGAATTATGAATCAAGAGTTATGGTTCATGATATGAATGATCTAGGTGATATTTTAGACTCATGAATAATTTCTCCTCACTCTCATGCTCACTTACTTGAGTCTTGAAACAAGTTACTTGGGAGTTGTAGAAGATTCCCTAAAAGGACTTTCTTAGAACGTTTGAAAGAATTCTTCACAACTTAACTCTCAAATATACCTTGAATTTTAATTATGAATCCAAGTTTATGATCATGTTAGTACTTATTTTAGGTGTTTATAAGTAGCTTATATTAGTTAGAATTGAAAAGGAGTGAAGGTGGACTTTAAATGAACTCAAAAGGAGCAACCAGAGGCAAACTTGATAGGGCAGTGGAGTCTAGGGCTATGGGTGCCCGGGGTGCCAACCCATGAAGTACAAAGGGCTTGGGGGTGCTCTAGAAGGTGCGTTGTGCCAGGCCCCAATCCAGAAAATCTACCGAGCACTTTTGCTCGTTTTCTTACCCTAACTCTCCTAAAATCAATTGGTTTTTTCCCTAATCACTTTGATTTGATTACTTAACTTAATTACACTCGAATATACTGAATAGAAAACTCTAATTACTCAATTTCATATCAATAATTCATCAAAAACCCAACACAACAATTTTTAGAATGAACCTCAAGAACACCTATCAAGAACTCTAATCTTTAAACTTCAAACATGAGATTTCTCTGAAAAATAATATGATTGGCGTAGTCAAACAAGGATAACACTATGCAAGCTTATATACCTCTTAGGGATTAGTCTCATGGAGAAAATCCACAACTAAACTCAAGAACGTTGACGAACATCTTCATCCTATCTTTTCTCCTCTTTTCTCTTCTTTTCTCTTCTTGCCTCTTCTTGAACTATCAACTAAAACCCTAGGTGTATATTTAGATTTTTAAAGTTAACCAAAAAGGATTATACCGTTAAAATAGTACTAATAAGAAATTAAATCTGATTGGGTAAGAAAAAGACCAAAATACCTCTCACTATTTTTGGCTAACTTTCCTTAACAGGACAACCTAACTTTAAAAGGTTATATCTCACTCATTCGAACTTGAAACATAGAAAACTCGGAGGCTTTGGAAATATAATTCAAGGATATTTCAATTGATATCTTTTAGCACACCTAAATCATTCAGTTTTAGGAGTTATGGTAATTTAAATTTTACCCAAAATTCATACTCATCTTTAACTCCCAAAATTTCAGATTTTCTATTCCCAATTTAATTCTTTTTGAAATTTAAGGTGCTAAATCTAGTTAACTGACCTTAATAGTTAAGTAACTTTTTATTCATTTGTGAAATCTCACTCACTATAATCACCGACTCAAGTCTTAGTTCGATAATTTTCTGAGGTGTTACAATCTCTCCCACTCGGGATCATTCGTCCTCGAATGACAACTGAACTGGGTATAGAATTGTTTGGTGTCACAAATATATGCATCTTATGGTATGTTCTTGATATGTTCAAGATTAACCCAAATCTTTAAGTTTCGATTGTAGACATCTCTAAAGGGAATCTCATCTAAAACTTTTACTCTTTACCTCCACATTCAAGCTTATTAATCTAACCATTCCATGAACTTCTACTTACCAACTATTTGGAATCAAACTAAGGGCTATGGTTTAACTATTTATCATAGTAAAACCTAATCCTCTTATTCCTCGTTATTAATAACCTTAGATAAAATTATCACACCATCGTAATACAATAAGATAATCAACCTCCTCTTTCTAACATCACTTTATTACTTAAAGAGCCTCCGAAAGGATATCCCCCTCTACTCTTTGAAACACATAACTATCTTGCTCTCAAATACTTAACTTGATTTCTCATATTGTCATCTCCCTCTAAGGTCTAAAGCTGAAACTTGAAAGTTATGGACCTATTCCACATCTCTAACTGGTGTACATTCTCATGATGATCTTTTACACTTGTGAATTAGCCACACTTGACTGCTTTTATCTCAAGGTTAGGGTCTCTACTACTCAGATTCATTGCAACAACCATCTCCATATCTCACTGTTATGTTGCCATTTTTTTTGGATCATGGCATTCATTTAAAATTAAAGCTTAATGTTCATTACTAAACCCGAATGTCAATACGATTGCTATCCTACTATACCATACCTCATTATTTATCATGGAAATATGGATACACGTGCCCAGTAGGACTTCAGGAAAATTAGTCAATCCTTACCTCCCAGTTTGAATACTCGAATTACCATCACATTCCATTTCACAACTTAAGTAATGCTTACTCACTTACGTTGCATTATCTCTCGAATAACTCTATCATCCTCTAAATACGATCAGGTTCTCCTTTAAAAATTCATAAACCTGGTTTAATCGATGAACACTACGAATCTTTTGTATATATTCACCACTTACACTTGGTCATTACGAACACAATGACACATCATCATGATCCCTTTTTAGTTAAGGTATATTCTAACTCATATTGAC
The DNA here is from genome assembly GCA_027704765.1 of Solanum habrochaites. Taxonomy (NCBI): domain Eukaryota; kingdom Viridiplantae; phylum Streptophyta; class Magnoliopsida; order Solanales; family Solanaceae; genus Solanum; species Solanum habrochaites. The sequence continues at coordinate 35,734,225 of JAKWJA010002499.1, read as the reverse complement.
CTGCAAACTTACTCTACCTTCTATACTACTATCTGTGAAGCCTCTAATTGATAAAGATGGAAGTCGGGACAATGCCCATGACATCTTGACTAAAATTTAAAAGTAAAGGAATCCTTTGGAAGCAAGGAGGTTTGACATACCTAACTCGAACTGTGGGATGTATTAACGAAGCTCCTGTTGATGATCCTTAATACCTGTGTCTACATCATGAGAAGATGCATGCCAATTGGCTCAGTACATGGAATGTATGATGATGTAAGGGGAACTCTAAAGCATAAAACATAGGCTTGAACTTAATAAAAGGAAAATATTTACCTCTTTTCAACTCAACTCAAATCAAGAATAAGATACTCAACTCAAAGATTAGATATTCAACTCAAATATTAGATATGCAGCTTCAAAGATATGATATTTGACTCAATGAAGCACATACCAAATCAAGATACTCAATTAAGGTACTCAACTCAAAATACTCAACTCATGATACTTAAGTGAAGTCACTTCAATATAAAGAAGTTTAAAACAAGTGAAATATAAAGAAAAGTTGTTTAAAAACATGTTGTTAACTCAAGATAATAATATCATAAAATATATATCATGCTCTATCTCAAAGTCTACTTGTGCAATGCATGAATGAAGTCCCATATCCCCATTAATACTAAGTAGAATTCCTTGAGGAACAACGTAACTAATACTGTGGGAGTTTCTCTAACCGACAACTACCACTATAAGCCTAGGTGGTTATAGAAAGTCTTGCTCACACTACCACAACTTTCCTATATTTTTTTGTCGCATATGAGTATCCTCTACCTAGTGGATCCACTGGGTAAACTTACGTCATTATCTAAAAGTATAACATGTATTACCATGATGGCTACATGGTATACATTGAGATTTGAGTTATCTGAACTCTCATTCCTGCATTGGTGCTTAATACTACTCCCAAAATATACTTTTGCTCATACTTTTAATTAAACATCCTTTCTTTGGTTTCAGATAATTTACTAAACCCTTTAGCTTTACAAAGGACCTTTTGCAATCAATGTTCCTCTTTCACTGAAAAATAATATGATTGGCGTGTGGGTGAACGAACCAACATTATGAAAGCTTACATACCTCTTAGGGGTTATAACTATGATGAAAATCCTCAACTAAACCCAAGAACGTTAACGAACGCCTTCATTGTTTCATCTTTTCTCCTCTTTTCTCTTATTTTCTCTTCTTGCCTCTTCTTGACTTATCAACTAAAACCCTAGGTTTAGATTATAATTTTCAAACTGAACCTAAAATATTAGACCCTTAAAATAGTACTAAATATGAATTAAATCTAATTAGGTAAGAAAAAGGCCAAAATACCCTTCAGTGTTTTCCGCTAACTTTCCTTAACGGGACTGCCTAACTTCAAAAGATCATATCTCACTCATCCAAACTCGAAACTTAGCAAACTCAACGGATTTTGAAAATTAATTCAAATATCTTTCCTATGTTATCTTGTAGAACACCTAAATTGTAACAACCCTAAAAATGGATCAGATAAGAAATGCTTAATGTGTCAAAAATGCCAACGATTAGACCAGGGTTCACACGGATTGATGCGCGTAGAACCAGACCTCGAAACCCTTGATACTACCAAGACAACTAAGTTGAGAAGTTAGTTGATCTTGGAAAGGTTGTCTACGACCATGTATGGTTCTCGAATACAAAGATTTACTCAAAGAAGTCTTTATTAGACTTAAAAAGAAGAAATCTTAGGTTTGAAGGTTCTATGGGTAAAATGGTCTTTTTCCTTGCTAAGGGTATTATCGTAATCACCCTAAATATGTAATTAATTATTTAATTAATAAATTGGAGGGGAAATTTAGGGGGAGAGGGACGAAATTGAGCCCTTGAAATGAAGTCTTGCTCCGCCTGGGTTCGAACCTAAGTGGGAGCAATGATTTAACGTGATTTTTTTTATTGGTGAATTAATTTAATAAATTGATAACTAATGGCTGATTAAAAAGGGAAAATCAGATTTTAATATTAATTATTATTTATTTATTATGTTTTTTTAAAATTGACTAAGTTTTGCCAACTATCCTAGTTTTAAGAGGCACTATCGCACACAAACTTCTCTCTCTCTCTCTTGTACAAATTGTTTTTCTTGGATGAAAAAACAGAAGATAAACAAAATTAGAAAACAATTAAAAGTTTTCTACGCTTAAAGAACTTACAAAAAAAATATACAAGCAAGAAAGCTAACTTAAGAAACGAAAACTTTGCATCATCTTCTCGATGGGTTTGAGTTGATGGTTTAGGGTAGGTTTTGGGCAGCACTTGGAAGATGTGGAAAGATACATACAGGTAATGGGTTCTCTCTTGAAATCCTTTCCATCACCAAGAGAAATTCTTTTCTACAAATTCCACATATGAAGACTAGGTTGTCCCCTTTATTGTTTAACTCCTTATCCCTAGTCTCTTTTCTATTTCATTTAAATAGTTTAGAAAATCATTTTGTTGGTATGGTTGCTGGGACTAATAGAAATATTATTTCTTAATGATTTCCAATGTTTGAAATAGTAAGCCAGTTCATGATGTCAACCAAAATTACACTCTGGTGCATGCGTAAAAATGGCTTATTGTTGTTCGCCCACATTTGAAGTCTTAAAATGGGCGTGTTTGATGATTGGAATTATTGTGCCTAAGGTGTATAAATTGTGGATGTTTTAATTGAAGTTAAGGTGGCTGATTGAAGTGAAAAAATCCTAAACTAACAACAATGAAATCTACACCTAAGAATATTTAACGAATTGTGAAAGTAAACCTCAAAACGAACGTATGAAATGTTGTTAAATAAAGATAGAAAATTGAATAAATAGTCCACACTTGGTGATGGAATTTTCGGCCAGAATACTTAGGTTGAAGGTTTTTAAAAAATAAATTTTAAACTTGAGATCGTGGGGATTGAAACCAAGACCTCACGCACAGCAGGCAGCATCCCCACCTTACCTGAAAAGCTTAAAAATATAGTAATGAGAGGTGTGGGATTCAACCCACAACCTCTCGCAACAGAGAGTAAGAGGTAATTTTAAATTCAAAAAAATAATGGGAGGAGTGGTATTTGAACCCCCCCTCTTGGATGAAGGAGATACAAAGAGAGAAATTAAAAAAAATAAAGAGAGGCTTGTTGTGGCTCGATCCCACCACCTCACTCTGCCAACCACTAGTAGGTTAACTTTTAAGGAAAACTAAAATATCTGTTCAGGCTGTGGGGGTTCGAACCCACAACCCTCTAATTCCCAAGCGAATAAAGAAAAAAATAAAGAGAGTGCGTGGGGGATTGATGCCCCCAACCTCCTGGTTAAGCCGAAAGGACAAGGAAATAGATAGGAAAATAAAAATGGTTGTAGGGGTTCGAACCCACAAACCCTCGGCCAAAGGAGAGAAGTTTTCTAAAAAAGAAATAAAAAGAAATGTGCGTTGGTGTTTAGATCTAGGGGTGTCCCAATGTCATGCGGACTAAAAATAAAATCAAGGAAATGTAGTGTTTATTTAAAGGATTCGAACTTGGGTTTCCCTTGCGGCTAAATTTCCCGTATGGTACATAAAATCATCGTGAGAAATGTTCAGGAAGAATGTCACCTCCTAATCGAATCGAAATGCTAAGCATCCATACAAGATACTAAGTCTTGGTCTACAAAATCCATAGGAAGCTATAATTTACTTAACAAACTATAAATGACGCCTCATTGCTGTATTATACCCCATAAGTCTAGCATAACGCTTAAAAATAAGTGACCTAAGGTGGTACGCAATTGAAATTATGAAACCCTAAAGGTTTTAAGTACGAGTGGTACGATGCCTAAATGGACAAGTTCATTGGCATATACAAAATAACCATGAAATGATTAAACCCTAGAAGGGTTTTAAGAGAGTGTGAAACACACTACATGGCCATTTGCATGGAATACTGACGAAATGACATTCACTTAAAACGGGGTGAGTATTATGAAGAGGAAATGTGCTAATGTTATGAAGTGTGGGTTACACATGATATGAAGTCGAATGTTAAAGAGACGGGAACAATAACAAATGAGCCTAAGTAAATATGACCAAACGTACTCACATATGAGAGTGTGAGATAAGGATAGACCATTCTTATGAACTCGAATGAAAGTAATAGATTAAACACTCAAACTACATTGTGATATGAGATATCATCTATTGAGATATGATTCCTCTAGTAGAGCCAGCTTCATGACTTATTGATTTGAATGAAATGGAACTTTATACTGAGCACCTATAGACCTAAGCTATGAGCGGTGATGCCTTCTTTCAGGAGGGCGGATGTTCTGTTAACTCTATGATATGAAGCATGGTGGCGAATGCCGGGTATGGGTCTCCTTATATCTCCTAGTCTTTGAACCTATACTGCCAATAGAGGGATCTAGAAGGGTTCAATCCCCAATATACGCTAGCATGTTTTGGGTCACTTTGGCTGATGATTCCACCTTTTTTCAGTGTGGGGTAGGCACCGGATTTCATGATTCTCACATGATCTATGTCGGTTGAAGTTAAAGTTCTCAATGAATGAACGAGGCGAGCCTCAAATGATGTACATGATGAAATGAATGTTACCAAAGGTGTTGGGATAGGACAATCAAGAGGTGAGCTAGACTTAAGTAATGATACTAGGTTATTCTTGGTCATTGCACAACAAACTCATGAAGTCCTTCAACTACTCTTAGGCTGGTGTTTGCATTAGTCTTATGATGATGAATGAGTACTCATGAATGAAGGAAGGCATACTCTTGTTGGCTTAATGAAAAGACTCCCTCAGTTGGCGGTCCTATATGTTGATCCCATCATTTTGGAAAGTCTTAGTCATGTCCAGTCCATGATCCAAGGTCTTGTGGCATATGAATGAATGTTATAAAAGATGTAAGGACTATATGGAATATGATATGTGCTAGTGTAAGATGTTATTTGCTTTATGTGCCTTTGTAAAATATGATAAAGTTGATGATGCAATGTTTACTTCCATGGATGACTTTCCTAATCAAATTTGGAAATTTCACTAACTTTCCTAATCCCATGTGGCAAGTCCCAAGTTGGACTTTAACTTTCCATAATCAGATTGTTCCGGAAAGAGTTATTTCTTACTCATGCATGTCCTTAGTGTGTTGCTTTCATATACCCATACTTTAGTACCATTGTGTAATACTCCCATACAACTCTATATTTTTAGGTGAAGGCATAGTGGATGCTAAGTGTTACAGGTTGACGTTACAACTTCCGAACGTGGCACTTTCATTTGGACTTGGTCTCCCTCAATGCTTTTCGAGTATGTCTACCATGATTTTTTGTATTTAGATAATAGGCCTTTAGAATTTGGAGTGTGTTCCACTAGTGGTTTCTTTCTCACTTTTATTTCATACTTTGCATTGGGTGCCGTTTTGGCAAAAATACTTTAATTGCAATTATGGAACTGTTTCTTTCATTTGATTATCTCTATATTAGATGTTTGATTTGTGAACGCCTTGATGTCTAGTTCAATGTTTTTATTCTGAAATAAGAAAATTAAAAGTTCAAATTTTCCGCTAAAATTAACTTAGATGAAGTAAGAATGACGTATGTAGGCTTGTCTGCGACCTCTGAGAGGTCAACAATGCCGGTCTCGTCTGGGGTCTAGATTCCGATCGTGACATAAATAATCTTGTTATAGAATTTATGGTCATTTGAAGTTGATCCAAAATTCATACTTAACTTAACTCCCCAAATTTTTGATTTTGTTATTCCCAGTTTAATTCTCTTTGGAATTCAAGGTGCTAAATCTAGTGAAATGTCCATAATACTTAGGAAATTTTTAATTCCTTTGTTAAATTTCACTCATTACGATGAACGACTCAAGTCTTAGTTCAAAAAATTTTCTGGGGTGTTACAACAACCCAAGATGACTAATGAAATTTCTCCCTTTTTTTCCGATTAATTGAAGACTCTTTTGCCCTTTAGTTTAATCATTTATTTTATTCATTAATTGAATAATAGCTAATGAGTCATCTAAAATTCTAAAATAGGCCCAAATGTCAATTTAGATGACCATTTCTTTTATTCATTAATAGAATAGTAGTTATATGAGTATTCAAAAAATTTAAAATAGGCCTAAATGTCATTTTAGATAATCCATTTATTTTATTCACTTATTGAATAATAGCTAATGATCCATCTTAAAATTCTAAAATAGACCCAAAATGTTGACCTATTTCCTCAAAATCCAAAAATCAAAAGACAATCAACCCACTAACACAAAATCTAAACATCTAAATTATTTTTAAGATCTAACATAACAAATTAAGGAAGAAAAATAAAAAAATATATATAAGAAATTTACAAATAAAATAAAAATAAAAATTCAAGCAACAACACAACTTGATAAACTTAAAGAACACTAACAAAAAAATAGAAAATCTTACACCAAAACGACTTATATGGTTAAAAGAAAATGATAATGATAGATTTGGATAGAGGTTAAGAGGGGGAAAAGATTGACATAATTTTCGGGTAAATGAAGGTCGCCGAAAAACTTCACCGGAAAATATTTTGACGGATTTTAGACCTAAAATTTATATCAAATGACAGACCTTGAAGAGCTGTATACATATATGTAAAGGGTTTGGGATGGGAATGACTGAAACTTCGTAAATATAAGGAAAAAAAAAGTAAAGATTCGTATTTGATTTTTCTTAGATCTACGGATTTCGGCTATAGATATTGATGAATGGTTTGTGGATTTTTGTAGAGGAGGGTGAAAGGAAAGATGGTAATTTTTTGAAAAATTTTCCGGCCAAAAAGGTGGTGGCTGCTGACGGCAGTGACAATGGTGGCGGTGGTTGGCCGCCGACTTTGGGAGCAAAGGGAAGAAGAAAATAAAAATCTAAAAACAGTGTTAGTTTTTGTAGTTTTTATTTTTTTTATATTTTTTGGGGTCCAACAATAACCTTTGGATCAGAATATCATGAAAGGTTGAGATTCAAGTTTAACCTTTTCTATTGGACCGGGTCAATAATAATTGGACCATCAAAAATTGATCTAAATCAACCCAATTAAAAAAAAATTGGGCCATTTGGACCAATAAAAATAATAAGGAAAAAATAGTGAAGTAGTCAAAATTCCTAACATAATTAGCTAAAACATCTACATTTTAAATAACCATTAAAATTGTCATTATTTCATTATTTTGACAAATATAATGTATCATAATATAATTGATTTACTATCCTTTTATTTCTCAAATCAGTTATCTAGTTTGACTCTACTACCAATTAAAAAGTAAAAAAGGCGGAACTCATCGGTAGCCACCTAAATTTGGCACAAACTTTCATCTAGACACCTTAACCACCCTTTGTTCACTGTAAAACCTAATGTAGATGCCTATTGTGTCATTTTGACACTTTTTTTATAATCAGCAAAAACACCGACACTCGTTGATGATGTGTCAAAACAACAAATTAACTGAAGCCATGTGGCATAAACACCAAAAATAATAAACAATAAATGTACTACAAATAAGAACATATTTTTAAAACTAAATAGTTATTTACATAAAAAATAAGTTATATTTTATTTATAATAAAAATTAAAAAAATCTACAGTAGCCACTTTCTTTCTTCACCATCTCCATCTCTCCTTCTCTTACTACCATGAACATGAACTTAACTTCCCCTATAAAAGAAGCGACTTTTTTGACCTAAATTCTCTCCTAATTGATCGTTGTAATTATTCTCCATTGAGTAATTACTTTTAAAATATTTCATTATTTTTTATTTTTAACGAGATAATCAAAATTATCAGGACCAAATAATTTTTAATTTCCTAGAGGTAAAATTGCATATTTAAGGACATAAAATAAAAGGGATCTTAGAAGAATATAATGGCTAGAGCCTAGATGTGAGCAATAAAAAGATATACACCACCATTAAAACCTCAAGATTCATAGCCTAATCCTGTTTTTTTCTTCTTCGACGAAGATTTTTAATCATTTCATCAATGTTTACGACAATCGATGCTAAATAAATCTTAATGTGTCTAGAATGCCTATGATTAGACCGGGTTCACATGTATTGATGCGCGTAGAACAAGACCTCTGAACCTTTACGACATCCAAGCGAACTAACTTGGGGAGTTATTTAAGCTAGGAAAGGTTGGGTCCAGCCTTGTAGGGCTCCCTAATATGAAGATTTACTCCGACGAGTTTTTACCGGACTTAAAAAGGGGAAATCTTAAGTTTGGAGGGTCTAGGGGTAAAATGGTATTTTTCCAGGATAAGGGTAGTATCATAATTACCCTAAATATATAATTAATTATTTAATTAATAAGGTTGAGGGGCATTTTGGGAGAGAGGGCCAAAAATTGGCTCTTAGAGTAAAGTCTAGCTCCACCCGGGTTCGAATCTAGGAGTAAACGATGATTTTATTTTTTTTTTGAACTTTTAATTTGGTAAATTAATGTAATTTATTAGTAATTATTATTTATTGTATGATTTAAAATAAAATGGAACATCAGATTTTTTAATATTTAACTAACCCCTATTTGACTAAGTCCTACTAGACTCCTAAGCCCAAGGTAACTCTCTCCTTTCCGTCTATCTCTCACTTTCATCAACGATCAAACCAACTCTTCTCATTCACTTCTCTGTGCAAAATAACGTACAAGAATAGAAGATAAACAAAAAGTTCTTCACACTTGACGAACAAAAACCCCTTCAATGAAAATTTTTAACAAACACCTAAATCAAAAACGTTAGGCAAAGGAAGGAGATTTTCCATTTCCATCAAAAGGTTTGGTGACTTAGACTTGGATTTGGACGTGGAGTGTTAGCAGCAAGTTTTGGGCAGAACTTCGGTTTGACGTCTAGAAGGTATGCGTTCTCTTCTCCTCTTGGTTTTCTTTATATCCAAGAGACCCCTTAATGTTCCGTATAATTCCGTTTGAAAAACGAGGGTTGTATCCCCGTTGCATGTCTTGTCACTAGATCCCCATTTGAATCTAGTTTAGTTATGTTTGTGGTTCGAAAACTAGGAACCAATGTGTTTCTGATGCTTGTGTTTATATGTATGTTCAGTATTATATGACTTATGTGTTGGTGTTTTTCCGAAAATGTCTCGTGCGTTTTGGGTGTGTTTTGCCGGTGGCTATTGGTCACATTTTAGATTTGAAATGAGCATGTTAGTTTTTGTATTTCATGTAACAATACTTAAGTAAGCAGGATGGTTCCTATGAGATGAAATGTGCCTGATTTGAGTGGATAATCCCTCTTTGCTAAAAGAATACTGAAAAATGCCCTAAACGTTCTAAATGCACTACGAAACCCCGGAAAACTAACTTTAGTGGGAATGAAAAGAAGCTGAAAATGTCACTCAAATTTCAGCACCTTGTTGATTAATTTCATCAATTTTAAGTTATTTAAATATCATGGAAAAGTGAAGAAAACAGTGATGTCACTGCGGGTTCGAACCCGTGACCTCACCAGCGTTAAAAAAGGGTGCTGAATAAAGAAGTGAAAACAATGTGTAAGGGGAATCGAACCGTGCTCTTGGCGGAAAATATAGTATGGAAAATAGAAATCAGAAGAAAAATTAGGAAAAGAACGGAAAAAAGAGACAGAAGGAGTGAATTCAACCCCCACTCTCATCGATCAACTTAATGTAAAACTGCAAAGAAATACGTGTAAGGCCCGTGGGAATCGACCATGACTCTAGGCCAGAAAATGATATTAAAAAGAAAAAAAATTAAGCTTTGGTGGTTTCGATACCACAACCATGGTCAACTTCGAAAAAAAATCCATGGAAACGAAAATTAAAAAATAAAAGGGGTTGTTGTGGTTTTCGATTACACAACCCTTCCGACCAAGAAAAGAGAAAATTTAAAAGAAAGAAATTAAAAGAAAAATGAAGGCGTTGGGGCTTGATCTTGGTCTCACATGCCCGTGTGACCAAACTAAAATAAATGAAAAATTTAAGTGTTTGTCCAAGGGATTCGATCGAAAATGGGATTTCCCTTGCCCAAATTCAGTATTGATATCATCCCAGTTAAACTTCAATTAAAATTGTTCACGAATAATGTTGCCTACATAGATCGGAATCTGATCCTTGGCATACATAAAAATGTATGAAGTTTGTACCACTAATCTTAGGAAGATATGAATCACTTAGTAATGGAACCTAGATGTTTGTAATGATATGATGATATTGACAATCAATCTTGAAACCTAGAGGGTTAAGTAAGAAGTGTGAACCACTCTAAATGGCCCGTGTATGTGGATATGAAGAAATGAAACATCACTAAAAAAGGTGGAGTATTATGAAGAGAAAAATGTGGCTAATACTAATTATTTGTGGTTGACATATCACATGAGGCTAAATGTAAAAAGATGAGGAGAAATCTCAAATGAGCCTAAGTACGTGTTATCACAACTTACTCACCTATTAGAGTAGTAAAAGTTAATGACAAGAGTCAATCTCTAATGAATACTCTAATGAAAATATTGAGATTACCCACTTAATACTAATGATGAAATGGAGAATCATTCATAAGCTATGATGTCCTCCATACTAGAAGCCAACTTCCATGACGTAATTAGTTTGAATGTATGGAAACTTTACACTGAGCACACGATAGACTAGCTTTGAGGTGATGCCTTCTTTGGAAGGGCGGAGGTTTTCACGTAACTCTCATGATATGAAACTTCTCTGGCAGCCGGGTATGGTAATCCTTATATCCCTATCTTCGACCTATACTGCCAATATAAGGGATCTGGCGGGGTTTTCAATTCCATGTACGCTAGCACTAGCATGTTTTGGGTCACTTTGGCCGGTTATATTCCACCCTCTTTTCGTTGTGAGGGAGGCACTAGTTTCATGATGTTCACATGACCTATGTCGGTTAAAGTTAAGTTTCCAAAAAATGAATGAGGCCACCTCAAGCGAGCACATAAAGAATGAACTTATACAACGGTGTTAGGAATAGGAAAGAAAGGAATGATCTAGACTTAAGTAGATGACCTAGTCCATTCTTGTTTCAATTGCACAACGAACCCAATGAAAGTGTTAAACTACATCTTAGGTATAGCTGGTGTCTACACTAGCTTATGAATGTATGAAGTGAAGTATGTATGAATGAATGAAGCAGACTCTAGCTTATGAATGTAAGAAGTGAAGTACGTATGAATGAACGAAGAAGATTCTGTGTTTGCTAAAGAAGGCTCCCTAGTTGAGGTCTCATATGTTGAGCCCTCATTTTTTGGAAGTCTTGATGTCAAGTCCATGATCCTAAAGTCTCATGGTGTATGAAAGAATGATATGAAAGATGTAATATTCTATACTCAATATGTTATGTATTATATGCAATATGCTATGTGCTATGTGTAAGATGTTATGTGCTGTGTTTTGATATGATACGTATGATAATACATGTTACTCTAGTGGCATGATTTCCCTAATCCAAATTTGGTAAGTCCACTGACTTTCCTAATACAAATTTGGCAATCCTTTTGACTTTACATTCCATATATCATGTTGTTAGGAAAGTGCTATTCTTACTCATGCATATCCTTGGTGTGTGCTTGCATATACCCATACTCAGTACAAGTGTGTACTAATTCCATACAACTTTATATTTTTAGATGTAGGCAAAGGTGGACACTAGACCTTACAGGTTGACGTTGCAGCTATCTGAATGTGGAGCTTTCATCCGGACTTGGTAGGCCCTCATTCATTCAAGGATATCTACAGTTATTATCTATCTTACATGTGGTTTACCTATGAGCAATGTTCCCTAGTGTTTCTCAAACTTCTGTTTCAAAAAATTTGTATTGGTGCCCGTTTTTTGGCAAGAATCCGTTTAATGCAAATAAATTTGTTTCTTTCAGTTGATGATTTCTCCTTATATTAGATGATTGATTTGTGAACGCGTATGATGTTAAGCTTAAAATGTTTAGCATGAAATAATAAAACAAAAAGTTTAAATTTTTCGCTAAGATTAACCTAGATAAAGTAAGAATGACGAATGTAGGATTGTCTGCGACCTTTGTGAGGTCAACGACGCTGGTCTCGTCCGTGGTCTAGATTATGGTCGTGAGAGATACAATGGTGGATTATGGAGTAGGTTTTGTAAGGATAGAGAAGGAAGAAGAAGAAAAAAATGTACAATATTTAAACTATACACGCGCTCAAGAACAGTGTAACACATACAATATGCCAACTAAGCAAAAAGTGTCAAAATGAACCAATGAGATATGGCATGAGGTTTCTAAAATGAACAAAGTCTAGTTAAAATGTCTAAATGAAAATTTGTGCAAACTTTAGGTGGCCATCGATGATTTTGACCTTAAAAAAAAGACCCACATTCTAATATTCTCTCTAGTTTTTTTTATCTTAAGTCTCTCCTCTCTCTCTACTATTTCCACCATTGTTATCTTCTTAATATTTGATTACTCTCTCTTACCTATTATAAAGAGTCAGACCTGCTCCAAAATGAGCATAACTTCTCTTCTCATTATGTTCGAGCGGTTTCCTTGTCGGGTTCAAGATCTTCATCGCCGCCATATGGATGTTTTCAAAAAGACTCTTCTTGGATCAATGAAACTTGATGAATCAATTATTGAATTAAAGTTCTTAATTATTCATCATTCTCAATTCTAATGAACCAAAACATGTATTCATTATTTACGTATTCATCCTAATTGCTTATGTAAAACAAACTCCTTAATTTATTTTGCTTATTTCTTATTTACTATACCACTTTGTATACCAAATAGCTTGTATTTAGATTTGATTTCGTATTCTCCATAATGGTATACCATCAAGTTTTTTATTTATATTTGATTTTGTATTCATTATCAATTATAAATAACTAAAATATAATTTATTTATGTTAAATGTGTATTCCGTCTATCGTGACCGGGGAGCACTCCCTAGAAGTAAAATGGTGTACTTGACCTCTCGGAGGTCTTATACAAGCCCATAGTCATCATTCATCACATTTTTATAGGTAAATTTAGCGGAAAATTCATAACTTCTCATAGAACATCATATGCTAGAAACATCAATTCCATTATATAAAAATATAAGTCATAATACATACTTAGACTCTAAGTCTCTTTGACCATCTTAGACTCAACATCGTAGAATAGATTAGGCACACGACCCTTTAACATCATAATATAATATTTAAGCTATTACAATACATTGAATATAAACTTGACATAGGAAATCCTTGGAAGATAAGGATTCCTTTCCTTTAGCTTGGGAATCACATACTAGATTTTCACCTTAGAGACATCCTTTAAGCATCCATAACCTACACTTTGTGTAAAAAGGTAGAGAAGAATGGTTTTAGTACAAGAATGCACTAAGTATGACAACCATGCATTTAAAGGGGACATTTTACTTGACACCATGCATCATGCCTTTTTGTGAAAACTTCATAAAACTTTGATATAATAAGTAATAAACTTCACTACTTTAATACCTCATATATTCAATGTCCCACACATCATAATAAAACACACATGTGCATTTAAGGCCTCTATAGTCCACCACTTTTACAGTAAGACATTTTACAATTAAATGAGCATACTTCCAGTCTTACCGTGAAACTCTCTCCTTTTTACTTTACTCTTTATCTCTCAAGTAACCCTCTGGTGCGGATGCTTGGTGAACGTTAGACAATTCGCATAAAACTATCCATAAACTCAAAAATCAGTTTAAGGCCACTAGGAAATCATGCATACAATCTTCATTAACCCAATACATGCATTCGTAGAAGTATTTCACATAATACCATACCTAACTCACATTTGACCCAACATAATTTAGGGACCATATATATGGACTCATTACAAGATCATATTCAAGTCAAGACATCCAACATAATCGTATCAAGGCAATAGTCACATTAACATACTTGGACTTCACCTCATAAAAACCACATATAACCCTACTCATAATTCCTTCCTAAGTCTACTTGTGCAATGCATAGGTGAAGTCCCATACCCCCACATACAATAAGCTACTACCCTTAGGTTATCCTTTTTAGGGTCCTATACTTCCATTGTCCATTTTACTTTAGGGAAAATATAGCCTTAACCAACACTAAGACCATGAGTGCTAAACATGAAATTTGGTGTTGTAGATCCTTACACCAAAGGAAGGTACTCGTACCTACCCAAGGTAGAACATCAACACATGCTAGCATACTAGCTGATATAACTTGCTAGATCCTATGTGGCAAGCATAGTTATGGAACTAAGAGATATACATGACCCTCTACATGATAATTAGGATTGGAGCCTCATCTCATGAGAAACCATGGGTGAATCTTCCTCAAGGAAAGTTAACAACTCATGTGGAATCAATGGTGAATCTTCCTCCAAGAGAAGCCAACACCTGTCATTGTCAAGTTCACTCGGTGCTAAGCTAAGTTCGCTTTATTGAAAATCCTTTATAACATTATTTTATAAAATACAAGCCTTAGGAGATAGAATCCTCATATGCTTAGCTCATAGGTAGACATGAGAGTTCATTAACCTAAATCATGTGAGAAACCCTTTCAGCTGGACATAGTATATGTAAAGCACCATCTAGTTTAGGGTACACTTGAGAACACCTATGAAGTGCCCCTCTATTGACTATATCATCATACATGTGTGTGTGTATACATATATGTGATAAAAAATTTCACATAACACAATAAGTCCACACATATTCATACTTCACTTTATTTATGCACATAAGACATGTTCATCACTAACCATACTTTCATATTAATAAACATAGATAAACACCTAGTAACTATCTTATCAAGGCACACATGTGCAATGCATGGACAAGGTCCCATACCCTCATCCATACTAGTACACCTATGAAGTCATTCTAGTTTAAGAGTTACTATACATAATTATTGGACATATAATTTACATGTATAGTAGTAGACATTAGTGTGTATCAGAATTATCCTTTCATTAGACACCATAAACCTATACTACTTGATAAGAATGCATGAGATGTGTGTGTGTACGTTGGACCACATGTTCACATAATGGCAACAATTCCAACACAGAGGAAACCACCTTACAACTATCACAATACACATTTAAGTCCCTCAAACCATAAACAACTCATATATAGAGTAATAGGAACTATAGACCACACAAAACAAGATTATAACATAGGAGACAAAACATCATCATTACTTGAATCAAGGACTCCTAATCATTCTAAGACCGTACATTCATGTAGAGGTTCATAGGTAGAGATCATACTACACTAGATTATCATCAACATGCAGACCATACCCCTCCCTAATATAGTCGTTTAAATGTAGAGGAAGCATCATCAATATAACCTAGAACATAAACTAGCATTAGAGACTAGGCCTAATACTTCACCTTGTGTGATCATCCTAACCACACTTTCAAGAAACAATTGTCTTCAAGGACATGATCACATCAAATTATAGAGTGACAAAAAGGTAAACACCACCACCATAAGTGGACCATACCACACAATGCCATACAAGGCTACATCAACTAGCAATTCTATAAGAAAAATAGAGAGAATAGGGCAACCTTACAATTTCCTCCAAGCTTTGATCACCATAATAAATTCCCATAATTAAACATAAATACATGTATAAAACAGTATCTAGCGGAACCATTGCATAAACAAAATCATACTTCAAACGCCATAGTTTAAAAATCACACTAGGTACATTAATTCATCTAGTCTGTAGAAAGTAGAGAAATATAGATCAATTTACCCAATCCTACACCTTTATCATCATCGATCACTCATTTAACAATTTATATTTAGTTGACATGATTAACAATAGTAATAGGAAATTCAACATAATTGAAACATAATTCAATCAATCATAGAGTAAAGATCACAAGACCCACATTATAGGACATTTTGAGAATTTATGAGGATCATGGTTTCATCATAAAATTGGATATGAATTCATATTAAAAACAGTAGATAATCATCAATTTACCATAAACATGATTTTGAAATCAATTTGAGAAAGAACCCATGGCTAGATTGGAAATTGAGAATTTTGGTCTTTGAATCATATTTGAAAATCCTTGATTGACTCCTTAGATGGATGGATAACTAAGGATGTAGGATAACCATAACTTATTTATTGAAGACCCATGATAATTTGAGAAGAAACCATGAAAATCCAGCACCTAGCTTGAACTTGAGTTTTCCCTCTAATGAAGGTTTGAGATAATTTGGAGAAAATGAGAGATTTGGGATTTTGATTTCTTAATGGGTCTTGGAGTTTTGTCAAGGAAAAGGGGTTAAATAATTCAAAAATCATTTAATAACTGTCCTTTTAAGTTACCAAAATACCCCCATTCCTATTGGGACTTTTAGACATGTCAAAATTGACTTAAAAACAACACAACAGGATCTGAGAAGTGTCTCCGCGGCGCGGGGAAGCCTCCAATTCAGCCCAAAATAATTTTTGGGACAGTGAGGTGCGTGTTACAAGTGCGTCGCACAGGGCAAGTTTAAGTCTTAGCTTGCTTGCTGCCCTGGGCAGCCTCTTTGTCCAATGTTTGGGTCCTCCTCAAGGGACGTTAGGGTGGTCCTCGGGGAGTCGTACCCAGATATTTTGACCCTTAACATGTCTATTAAGATGATAGGGTTAACCCTACTGATTTTGGGTCTTTAAAAAACACGTAAAACAAGGAAAACATACAAGGACACACTAGCACGTCTAAAAGAGCTAACTTTCGAACGTCTTGGACGTTCTTGAACGTTTGACCTACAAACTTCATGAAATTTAACACATTGCCTATAAAAATCATTATAACTCATATAAAGACCTCATGAGACCATGATATCCACATACACACATAAAAACACTTAAGTCCCTTTGGTGACTACTAGTCTAATGTCTTGGTCGTTCCTTGACGTTTGACTTCCAAATCACCTCAAATCAAGTATCTATACTATAAAATACTTAATGAATATATTTTAAACCTTTTTAGACACATGTTAGGCTCCAATCATCTTAATTCATTTTTAGGGTCTTGCACAATCTAATTGCATCAATAAAACAAATTTTATAATATATTTTGCTCATTTTATATTTTCAAAGTCACTTTATATACAAGATAGTTTATATTTAGATTTGATTTTGTATTCATTTTTAATTCTAAATAATCAAAATATAGTTTATTTATGTATTTATTATATAAATATTTATACTAATTGCTTAGTAAAATAGATTTTTATTTTGTTTGACTCATTTTGTATTTTCAAAATCACTTTGTATATCAACTAGTTTTTATTTATATTTAATTTGCATTGTCCTAATGGTATACAATCCGGTTTTGAATTGTATGATCTAACTTTTTAATTGAAATGACTATTTATCGTTCTGAGTTTGTAAAAAGAAGTTTGTTAGAAATTTCGAATACACAAAATCATTTTTAATGAAGTTCATCAGAATGTACAAAATCATATTCAAAGAAGTTCATCCAAATACATTTTGAATAAAATTGTATTTAAAAAAATTCAAATAAGTTAGGATAAAAAGCTAAGGGAAATATTTTTACCTTTTTGAAATATTTTCTCCCATGATTCTCTCCATTTTTTTAATTAAAAGTTTACATTCATTCAAATTAAATAAATACATTCATTATTATAACAAACTAAAATATTGACATTTTAAATAAATATTGAAAATGTTAACAAGGGACCCTATTAAATACCAAAATATTGATGTTTTGAAAATTTTCCCAAATAATAATACAAACAAAGACAAACAACTGAAAAATACAAATAATAATATATATTAAAAAAATTACTATATATTATAGGGGTAAAATAAACATGTCAAAAATACGTGTTCACAACATGCCCCTATTTTCTTTGAAACATGAAGTGTTTCCAAGCAAAGAAAGTGAACGAAGTGGCTATTTTTGACTGTTTCGAACTCCAATGAAGTCATTTTAAAAAAGATGACCAAACCTTACTTCAGAGGTTTAATACATATCCTTTATTAAAAGGAAATCAGGTTAGTGTAGTTCAAGAAACTTTGATAGACGAAAGTATTAGAAACTCTGGTAAAAACATTGCTTCATATTTCTTTTCATTATCTACTCCCTATAGTTACAAAAAAAGAGCTAGAGAACTATGTTTGTCTACATTATAGGAGTTACAAGATCCCTAATTGATTTTTTAGAGTCTCATCTTGATTTTCGACTTGCTGTGTGTGTTATCTCTGAGATTTATCTTCATGCTCTCTTGGCGGCTTGTTGATCATTCTCAGGTGCATGTTTTAACTTTAGTTGGAAGCTGAAACTCAAAACTCAAGATCAAAAAATGAAAAATCCAAAAGGATGTGTTTATTTTAGGAAAGACGCAAGTATGAGAATTTTGAACTAGGATGTATAACTCTAGAAAGAAAAGGAGGAATGAGCGTATTTCCTTGAGATTTTCAAATAAGACGTATTTTCTTTGTGGATTTTTCTATGATTGGGTGTATCACCCAAATGTAAATATGGCGTGTATAACCTGTGAACGGTGGTGAGCATTGCCCTTGATATGTGTATGGTGTGTATTGCTCCATGAATTCAATTTGGTGCGTATTGCACGAACTTCAAACTGGTGCATATTACACATGAACAAATGATGGTGTGTATTGACCATGAATAAAGGTTTTGTGTGTATTGCACGAAACTCATAGTGGTGCTTATTGCACATGAACAAATGATGGTTCCTATTGCCCATGACTAAAGGTTATGTGTGTATTGCACAAAATTAAGATTGGTTTGTATTGCTCGAAGCTCTCGAATGGAGAGGAAAGAATGCGACTGGAATTAGATGAAACAACAAACATGTGAAGCTTTAGAGAACTTCCATTTTGTGATGTTCCATTTTTGACGTGTAATCTTGCATTTTATTTTGTTTTATGTTTGAGCATAATAAAAAGGAAAAGAAAATTGTTAGTTTAAAGTGGTGGTTGGTTTGTGGCCTTGATGCTCTGATGACTTGACCATACTCCTGACCTGTTTCTCCTCATCTATTTCAAATTCTAGGTTGAACAACCTTTGAAGCTTTATTTTTTCAATTCAGGGGCCCTGATCTTTGGTACTACAAAATATCCAGGTATGAATAATGTCCTAAAGAATGAATTCTTCTTTTAAATTTTTATCATGACCTAAGAGACTACATTATGTTCCTTCACGAGTTTCCAGTGAAGATCTGAGGCACTTTTAGTCATTGCTCGATGTCATGTCAACTCAGATACTCAACTTTACATTTTGGAAAGTCGTAGTAAGCTTTGCAACCGTTTACCTTATTTCATCAAAGAATTATGCCGAAAAGACTAGAAATATATCATATTTAAGAGTGTAAAATATTGGATCAAGAAAGTGTATGAACTTAAGTAAGGACATTTTATTTTAAATAAAGTGATAAAGAGAACTTATCTGGAGGAATATGTCGACTTTGATTGAACCATGACATGCACTTTGGACTTGTCCCCTGATCCGTTCGAGTTCTTTAGTTTTAAAATTTTTAGTCATCGTCAATTGATCTGTGTGTCCTTCATATAGAGGTGTCAAGAAATTGTCATTTTTGCATGTTTCTTCCAATGATGTTATCTCCCTTTATATTAAGGTTCCCGCAAGATTTTAACCGGTAAGATATTCGCTTTTGTTGTCTTATGGTGCCTATGTCTATGTAGGGTTTTATTCATAATTGTGATGAATACCACACTTATAAATGAGAAACTATGTGATGCTTAGGAACTTTCACTCTCGTGTTATTCCTTAGTCGTGCCTAATAGTCTCAACTCTATCTAGTCCTTTCTTCTAATCCTTTTATCGTACTTATAGGCAATGAATACAAGGAGGAAAAATGATAGAAGGCCGGAGAGGAGAATTTGAATGAGGTGGTTCCCCCTCTAAGTCTGCAAAACCCTCAAGTTCCTATTGAAGAAGGGGCTAGTTATAATGTTGATATAATGTCAGCCTTTCATAGCTTGACTCAAGTGTTGGCTACCCAAGTTTCTAGGGATGCAACGGTGAAAGTGAACCCCAATGTCAACACCACCTCTTCAAGGATTAGGGATTTCACAAGTTTGAATCCCCTGCTTTCTATGGCTCTAAGGGGGAGGATGACCCACAAGGGTTCAGTGATGAAGTGCTTAAAGTTCTTGATGCTAAGAGTGTTTCTTATCAAGAAAAGATAGAACTAGCCGCCTACCAACTCAAAGATGTAGCTCAAGTGTGGTATGAGCAATGGAAGGATGAGAGGCCGGTTATTGAAGGCCGAATTACTTGGGGAGCTTTTAAAGTGGCTTTTCTTGATAGGTTCTTTCCCTTGGAACTAAGAGAAAGGAAGATGCAAGAATTCATCAATCTTCATCAAGGGGGTATGAGCGTGAAGGAGTATAGCCTCAAGTTCATTAAACTATCCAAGCATGCTCATACTATGGATACAAATTCTAGAGCCAAGATGAATATATTTGTCATGGGGATATCCGATCTTGTGGTTAATGAATGTTGGTCGGCAATGTTGATTCCTAACATGGACATCTCTCGTCTCATGGTTCATGCCGAACAAATTAAGGATCAAAGGCTTAAGCAAGTCGGTAGGGAGTTGAAGAAGGTGAGAACCAAAGAGCGGAGTTCATATAAGAATAGGTTTGAGGTTCAAGAAAAAACAAGTTTCACAAGGAGGTTTTCCAAAAAAGGCCCTCCTAATGCTTCAATGTTAAACAAGAATAAGGTGCCTACTCCAAAGCCCCAAGAGGGGAAAGGTGAAAGATCTTATGTTGAGAAGCCTCTTTGTGCAAAAAAAGATAAGAGACATGATCGTAAGTGACCAGTCGGCATGGGTAATTGCTATGGTTTTTGAATGAGTGGTCACATGAGAGAGATTGCCCTATAATGAAGACTTAAGGAAAGGAAAATACTGATGTTTAAGCAAGTGCCCTGAATCCGGATGGTCTCAAGAAGAATAACTTTTATGCTCTCCAATTCCGAAGTGATCAAGAGATCTCACTCGACGTGGTCACCGATACGTTAAAATTATTCTCCTTTGATGTATATGCTTTGTTGGATCTCGGAGCTACATTGTCGTTTGTGACCCCTCTTGTAGCCATGAAATTTTAAATAATACCCGACCTATTAGACAAACCCTTTTTTTCAGTTTCTATCATGGTGGGTTATTCCGTGGTGGTTAATAAAGTCTATATAGGTTGTCCTATTTCCTTACCCAATAGAGTTACATTAGTTGACTTTATAGAACTTGATATGCTAGATTTTGATGTTATCTTGGGTATGGATTGGTTGAATGCTTGCTTTGACTTTATTGATTGTAGGACAAGGATAGTAAAATTTTAATTCCCAAATGAACCCATTTTTGAGTGGAAGGGAGGAAACTCAAATCCTAGGGGTAAGATCATCTCATGTCTAAAGCTTGCAAATTGATTGCAAAGGGTTTTCTCTACTATATAGTAAGAGTTAGGTATCTTGAATCCTAGGTCCCCCTAATATATTCAGTACCCGTGGTGAGGGAATTTTTTGAGGTCTTTGCAGATGTCCTTTCTAGAATTCCTCCCAAATGGGAAATTGACTTTGGCATAAACTTATTGCCGGATACATAACCTATTTCAATCCCTTCTTATCAGATAGCCCCGACAGCGTTGAAGGAGCTAATGGCTCAACTCAAAAATTTGTTAGATAAGGTCTTTATTCAACTTAGCATATCTCCATGGGGTTTTCCCATATTGTTTGTAAAGAAGAAGGATGGGTCGTTGAGGATGTGCATCAACGATCGTCACTTAAACAAAGTCACCATAAAGAGAAGTACACGCTCCTTAGGATTTATGACTTGTTTGATAAGCTCCGAGGAGCGAGCTATTTTTCAAAGATTGACTAAAGTTCACATTATCATCAACTTAGAGAAAGGGAGGTTGATATTCCGAAAATGACATTCCGAACAGGATATATTCACTTTGAATTCCTAGTGATGTCGTTTGGTTTAACAAATTCCCTGTTGGCATTCATGGACCTTATGAATCGAGTTTTTAGAAAGTGTCTTGACTTGTTTGTGATTGTTTTTATTAATGAAATTTTGATATACTCTAGGAGTGAAAATGATCATATGAGACACTTAAGAATAGTTTTGCAAGTTCTCAAGGATAACTAATTGCTAAGTTTAACAAGTGTGAGTTTTATTTGAGATCGGTTGCCTTTCTTGGTCACAATGTCTCTAGTGAAGGGGTAGAAGTTGACCCAAGGAAGACGAAAGTGGTCAAAAGTTGGCCTAGACCATTGAGTCCTACCGACATCCAAAGTTTTCTAGGGTTGGCCTATTATTATAAGAGGTTTGTCAAGGGATTCTCGTCTATGACATCTCCATTAACGACCTTAACCCAAAAGAAGTACAAATTCGAATGGCCGGAATCATGTGTAAAGAGTTTCTAATTATTGAAACATAGAATCATTTCCGCTCCGTTGTTGACATTATCGGAGGGCAACGAAGGGTTTGTGGTTTATTGTGATCCCTCCCGAGTGGGTTTAGGGTGTGTGCTCATGCAGCATAGGAAAGTCATAGA
This sequence comes from Solanum habrochaites, assembly GCA_027704765.1. Taxonomy (NCBI): domain Eukaryota; kingdom Viridiplantae; phylum Streptophyta; class Magnoliopsida; order Solanales; family Solanaceae; genus Solanum; species Solanum habrochaites. The sequence goes on along the minus strand of JAKWJA010002499.1, from coordinate 35,711,605 downwards.
GTATGCCTCTAGAAAACTCAAGACACATGAGAAGAATTACCCAACTCATGACCTTGAGTTTGCTTATGTTGTATTTGTATTGAAAATTTGGAGACCATATCTCTATGGGGTACATGTCGATGTATTCACCGATCACAAGAGCTTATAGTATGTGTTTACCCAAAAAGATTTAACCCTATGTCAAAGAAGATTGTTAGAACTTTTAAAGGACTATGACATGAGTGTCCTGTAAAATCCTAAAAAAGCTAATGTGGTAGTGGATGCTTTGAGTAGAGTATCCATGGATAGTGCGACTAATATGGTTGATGATAAGAAGGATCTAGTAAAAGAGGTTCATAGGTTGGTTCGCTAGGGATTCTGACTAAAAGACTCTCCAAAGGGTTGTTTTATGGTTCACCACAACTCCGAGTCATCTTTAGTGGTTAGGGTAAAATCCTAGAAACATCTTTATCCTCTATTAATGAAGTTGAAGGTAACAGTCCTTAGTAAGTCTAATGAGTCTTCCTCTCAAGGAGAATATGGGGTGCTTAAGCACCAAGGATGGTTGTGAGTATTGGATGTGGATGGTTTTAGGGAATTGAGTATGATAGAGGCTTATGGATCCCGATATTCCATTCACCTGGGCGCTACAAAGATGTACTGCGACATACGATAAACATATTGGTGGAATGGTATAAAAAGGGACACATATGACTTTGTTGCTCAGTGTCCAAATTATCAACAAGTAAAAACGGAGAATCAAAGATCAGGTGGCATGACTCAAAATATAGATATTCCTACGTAAAAATGAGAGGATATTAACATGGACTTTGTAGTGGGGTTGCCACGTACTAGAATACAATCTGACTCTATATGGGTCATTGTGGATAGGCTAACCAAGTCCGCATATTTCGTTTCCATCAAAGTCATGTATTCAGCGGAAGATTATGCAAAATTGTACATTAAAGATATAGTGAAGTTACACAGAGACCCTTGTCCATCATTTCGTATAGAGCTACTCAATTTACCTCCCATTTATAGAAAGTTTTTCAAAGTGAGATTTGTACGAAGGTGAAGCTTAGTACCGCTTTTCATCTTAGATGGATGGTCAAGCGGAACGCACTATCCAAACTCTTGAGGATATGTTGAGGGAATGTGTCATTGACTACAAAGGTATTTGGGATGACCACCTATCCTTAATAGAATTCTCCAACAACAATAGCTACCACTCAACTATCTCTATGGCACCCTTAGAGGAACTCTATAGGAGAAGGTGTAGATCTCCGGTTGGGTGGTATGATGTAGGGGATTTTGCTCTACTTGGTCCCAACTTGGTCTAAAAGCAGCTCAAAGTCGACAAAATCCTTATGCCAACAGTAGAAAGAGGGACCTTGAATTCGAAGTAGGAGATTAGTTCTATTTGAAATTTCACCCATGAAAGGGATGATGAGGTTAGGAAACAAGGGGAAGTTTAGTCCTCGTTATGTGGGCCATTATGAAATTTTGAAGCAAGTTGGGAGTGTTTCCTATGAGTAGTGGTTGCCAAACGAGTTGGCCATGATTGATCCGGTATTCCATGTTTCCATCCTCAAGAAATGTATAGGGGACCTGGTTTCCATTCTTCCTCTAGATTGCTTAGGGGTAAAAGAGGATCTTTCTTATTAATAGGTCCCAATTGAATCTCGGACTGCCAAGTTATGAAATTTAGGAATAAGGAGGTTGCCTCTGTAAAAGTTCTATGGAGGAACCACCTTGTTGAGGGTGCAACATGGGCGACCAAGGCCGACATGAGGACCGCTATCCTCATATCTTTCCCCTTACTCCTAGCCAAGATTAAGGTTAGTAATTCCTTGTATTGTTATTTTGAATAATGTTGAACTCATCATGTTTTTTAAAATATGTTCATATTATAGTAGAAATTCATGCCTAAGTTGAGTTCTTGTCTTTTCATGAAATGTGTTTATTATGTGGCTTTCACTTGAGTGTGTTGTGTGCTATAAGTGTTCATGGAAGATCATAATGAGCATAAATTGTTTTGATGAGAAATCAACATGTCAACTCTTAATGTTCATATTGAGCTCATATGGAAATGGAGAAGGTAGTACCTCCTTATGTGATATGAAATGTTGAGATTTTATTATAAGTGTTTGTGGAGAAAGTTCCTTATTGTTGATGCCATATTATGTGTCAAAAGCAGTTGAGATATCCTCCTATTAGCTGTGACTCATTCTATTGTATTTTTGGTTGGTTGTCTGCTAGTCTAGAATTTTTTTTTTCCTATAAAAATGTTTAGAGTGTCAATGGGGGATGAATGTTTATAGGGGGGGAGGGGGAGAGAGGAGTATTGACACACATGGAAATTTACAGGACTTATACTAGAGACTTATATATTTAGTGATTATGGTTTTATACATTAATAAGTATAAAAAACTTGTTTCAGAAGTACTAGAGCAATAGTATTGAAGAAAAGACTTAACGTCCTAAAACTAGTGAAATTTAACTAGTTCACGCCCCTATGTTTTGTGAAGTTTTTGCAGGGTCATATAATGTACAAAACCTGAAAAAAGTCTTTGAAGAGGTAGATTGTAGTATATAGGGTCAGAACGTGCAGTCACGACACCCCAAGGACCACCGGAAGGGTCCTTGGGGAAGACCCGAAGATGGGCGAGCAAGCTGCCAAGGCAGGTGCGCGCAGGAAGGTTTCTGGTGGCTGTTGCGCGACGTACAGCCATCACGTGGATATCTGGAGTTGGCTCAAAGATGCGGGGATGACACGGACCCTACTTCCTCGGATAAAAATTTGAAAATAAATTGGGGAATTAACCCCGAGGTGCGTACCTACTTCCCCGATATAGCAAAAGTCATATTTTGAGTGTTTTACTTCATAAATAAACCCATTAAGTGAGGGGCCTTTTGGGTAATTTAATGGGTGACTATATAATGTATTAGGGTCTGTTTTAGGTCCATTTTAACAAAAAAAAATCAAGTTCCAAAAGTTGAACTCAAAAATCTCTCTTTCTCTCCCTAATTCTCTCTCCCTCCAAAACTCCATTGAAAACCAATAGAGCTACAAGAAGAAGATCAAGCCTTAAAGTTTTTCAGCCCAATTTCGTGGCTATATCATCAATAATGTATGGATTCTTTCACTCTTGGGATTCCTTTCCTCAAGAGGTCCTTCAAAAGATGATTTCTAGATCCCCAAAACAAGCATTTTTCTCCTCACATGGATCTTCTTTCTAAAACGAAATTATGAGTAAATTTAATGTTGTTTAAGTATGAATTGATGGTATATTAATGAAGTCTGAGTTTTCCGTTGACCCATGTCTTTACCCCAAATCCCTAATTTCTTGGATTGATTAAGGTGAATTGTTGAGGGTGATCAACATGCCCCTTGTTTACTTTAATTTTAGTTATGTTAATACTTCATGAATTGCGCTATTTTCATATATTAGTTGTGAATTCATGGGTGTTGAAGGGTGAAATCCCATGAAGGGAAATGTGGTATAATCTTGATTCTCCTTTGATCTCAATTATGCAAGGTAAATCTACTTATGTGACAGTGATAATATAGCTAATTGTGTTGTTGTGATGTTGATGATAATAATCCCTCATCCCTAACCCAAATTCATAAATTGGCTATTAAGTATGTAATTATGTTATGATATGATTATTATATGATTGAATGTGGTTTGTCATGATTATGATTATGTATCTAAAGTTAAAGGATAGATCTCACTTGTGATTACCTATGAGTTTTTATGAAAAGAGGTTTACCTAAGGGTTTAGAACAGACTAATGTGAACTTGTACGATTAATCAAATGACTACTAAAGGGAATAAATTCTTAGCACCGAAAGAGAATGTAAATGAGATGGAGGTCTCACATTAGTAAGTCCGGCCTCTCTCATGGGTTTCCTCACGTTAGTAAGTCCGGATTCCTTAATAATTTGTTTTCTCATGAGATGGAAACCTCCACATTAGTAGGTCAAGGTTTCTGGAAACAATCTCGTTAACCCTTAATTACGTGAAAACATAGGACTCTAGCTTAGTGGATCCACCTAGATAGCTACGTACGAATGGTTACATCTTAAGCAAGTGTGAACCCTCACTTTTCGGTGTGGGAGTAGAACACCGTATTCCATGTAGCTCACATGGTCTCATGTCGGTTATCACACTTCTTTCTCTAATGTAAAATTAAATGAATAGTTTAAGTATGTGAACTCTTATTAAGGTTGTCTTGAGGGCTTCTACCTAGGGTAAGGGAGGGTATGAGACTTCTCTTAGTCATTGCACATGTGGCATCCTAAGGGATGATTCTATGTAGTGTTATTCTATAATTATGATAATGATTATGCTTATTAATAATAAGTTATTAGTAAGCATTGATGTATAAGCATGTTATGAAAATATGTTGTAAGTTTGAAGTGGTTTACTTAATTTGATACTTAGCCTTGGATGGGATTATGGGGTTCTATCTTTGGCACTGCACAAGTATTACTTGGGTGATTTACATGTTGGGTTGTCGTTATGTTTAATTGACTTATTATGATTATTATATATGTATGTTGAGTTAAATTTATAGAAAACATGATTTTGACTAAATCGTCATTTTCTCATGCATTGATGATTTTTTGCATAGGAGCCATACTTAGTACATGTAGTTTGTACTAACCCATAGATTTGTGGTCATTGAAAAAGAAGACTTGGCTCTTTCCTAAGTCAATTGCTGAGTCCTCATGAGTTCCGAGGATAGATCCACTCATCAAGACATATTCTTTTTGTCTATGTCTTGGGACAATTGTTCCATTCTTATGTTAAGACTTTCATTGTAGCCTATATGGCATATTGTAATTGAATAAAGTTTATGCCCAAACTATTGTGATTAAATTTATAGATGGTTTAAGGTTAGACAAGGTATTACACTAAATTCCTATATTTTGTATGTTGTTTATGCGAGAAGCCTATTTATGCTTTTTATGTAGAGGTCTATGTAAACCTCCTTGCTATATAAAAAAATATTTAATTTTCCCGTATTTCTTACCTATGATGTGCTATGACGAACGCTAAGGGATTGTCTTAGTCCTCGTAGAGGACGACGACACCGGTTACGCCTAAGGGGTACTTTGGGTCGTTACACATACCTGTGTTGATAATAGTACACCTATCAAGTCATCACATAACATCATAGAATGGTTAAAATAGCGTAAGACTCATTTATTCAAGACTTTTAAGGTCATTAAAGTAATCTCTAGTATTATGCACCTATATTAACATTACTTCACATATAGCCTTATAGGACCTCATCAAGGCAGCATTACACACACGCGCGTCATATATATTATAGTTAATATATATATAATTATATAATATATATATAGATATATATAGACACACACCCACATTAAAAATAAACATGATCTAACATAAGTCATACAACTTAGATCATAGTTAGAATAATAAACTAGGCATAGGCTTCAAATAGGGTGGTTCATCACCAACTCACATTCATAGTATAATTGCCTTCAAGGCTATGATCACATCACATATGTATATTGACAATAAAGTAAACACCTCCACCATAAGTGGAACATATCACACAATGTCATACAAGGCTTCATCAACTATCAATACTATAAGAAAGTAGAGATGAAAATCCATTCTTACCAATTCATAAACCTTTGATCATCATTTATGAATACACCTTCTTCATTAACAATTCATATATAGGGCAGTAGATAAATATACTTTAATTATAAACGAAACAATGCATATGCCACTACAAGATCATGGTACAAACTAGTACAATACATCACTAATAAACTATAAAGTAGAATGACATAGATCTTTAATGAAATTCACTTGAATTGATCATCAATCTTATTTCGTCAATATTATAAATCTAGGGCAGTAACTAAAGACATAATAATCAAGTCTAACTCATGCTTCATCTATCCTAGAATTAAGATCACATAATGTACATTAAAACATCCAATCTATAGGCTAGAAGAACCTAAATCAATCCTTACCAAGACTCCTTTACTTTGATCATGAATGATTATTACCCAAAATTCTTCAATAACATCAATATAAGGCAGTAGTTAAAGAAATCATAACCTAAACAAAATCCTACTACAATTGTCGAGATTACAATGAGCATGCTACATTAGGAATCCATGGAACATAGAAGAACATAGGATAATCAAACCTTGATCCACATGGATCACTCATCAAAAATTTATCATTAATATTCATGTAAGTCAGTATCAACAATTATCCTTACACAAACGAGTCAAAAAATAATGCATTATATAGTCAATGTTACGATGAATACCATCCTTAATAATCAATAAGAAGTAGAGATCCAGTTCATTAAGCATCAATCCACATTGATCCAATATCACATAATTAATCATCAATACACATACTAGGCAATAGATATAAGCAAATCAACGTGCTAGAATCACAACTCAAGCAATACAAAGTAACGATCACAATGCCCATACATAGGCTAAAGCGAGAACTGGAGAGGACATGGGTTCATCATGTTGGGTTGAAATCCACGTTACAATGATAATATTAAGATCAATTTATCATGATTAAGCTTTTGAAACCTTTTTGAGAAAGAACCCATGGCCATGAATAAGAAGAAATTTGATCATGAACTTGCTATGAAAACTTTGAAAAGAACACTCTAGATGGAAGATTAACTAAAAATGAAGGACCGTCATACCTTAATGTATAATAAAATATCTAAAACTTGATGAAGAACTAATGGAAATCCAATCTCCAAGCTATTTCTTGAGCTTCACCTTCAATGGAGTCTAAGAGATGAGTTTGCGTTTGGGAGGGACATCTAATTTTGGGAATGAAATTAAGAATGGGGTTGTCACCGTTTTTGCCTCCCTCCAACCCCCTCCCCAACCACTTAGTCTATAACTTAACGTCTCAACTCCCGTCCACTCACACCCACCACCTCTCATTACCCTTATTTGACTACCACACCACCCTGCACCACCCAACACACCCCCTCCCAACCCTTCTACCATTTAATAAACCCAAACCTCACACAAATTCCCACAACCCACCTCACCACACCCCCCACGAGCCCCACCAGTCTGAGCTCAACCCATCAACACAGACCCAAATCACAAACCATCCCCCACCTCCCTCGACCTTCCCAAATTCCACCTCTACCCTCAACTCTCCACAACAACTCCAAGTCTGACTCCCCACGAAGCCCCCCCCACCAAAAGACAAACAAACCCCAAACCGACCCTAGTCCCACCCCCTAGTAAACCAGCCCAGCCTTTCCTGGGCACCTCTGAACTATATCCACTACCAACGACATCGCATAAGGCCGCTTCCCCCACCCAACCAACCCATCTCTACTCCACGCCATCCCCTCTCGATCCTCAACCCAATTTATCCCGCAATCCAACCAAGCGATCCCCCCGACTACATTTGCCCACCCTCCCCCTCATACTCCCCATAAAAATTACTCCCCCAAATAGCACCCAATCCCCAACCCTCTCCCACCACCTCACCTTACCGTAATCTCCTTCTTCAGTCTTACTTCCCTCCTCCGCCCCAACTATCCCCTATATTCCCCCTACAACCCCACCTCTCCCCCCTCTTCTTTTATTCTTCCTTCCTGCCTTTCTTTAACTCCATGCCACCTTCCTTTTTTTGATCAACTTATTATAAACCCATAAAAAAGACAAAATGTACCATTGTAGGGGTACGTTAGCACGTATCGTGTAAAATTTCCCATAACCCTATAATGGGACAGCGTGCATGCAGTTAAATGCAGCCTGCATCGACGCCCCTTAGGCCCATTGACGAGTCGTTACTGGTCTCCGTTGTTTGAGTTTGAATATGTCCTTTGGATGATACTTCTCTTGGATAAATAAAAATTGATGCTTCACCAACGGCGAGGCGTTGGTGGAATGAAGAACCGTTCCTTGGCTTTGTCGATTGACACTGCCAAGGCAATGTCTCGACAACCTTTGGGTCCTCTTTGAGGGCTTTTTGCGGGGACCTTGGGGAGTCATACCCAGAAGCTTCCAGCGTAAAAATGTACCTTTACAATTAAAGCACTTCTCACATGATTTTAACCCAAAACAAATATTCCTAACATGTCCCAATATGCTAGGCACACTCAAGACACACACATCCACGTCTCAAGGGCTATATTTTGAACGTCTTGGATGTTTGATCTCAAAATTTCATGAAACTCAACATACTGCCTATAAACATCATTTTTAACCATATAAGGACTTCATAATTCAAATGACACACATGAAATCTCATAAAAACACATAAGGCCACTTTTGTGACTAGTCATCAAACATGTTGGTGGTCCCTTGACGTTTGACTTCGATATGACTTCAAATAACCCAAGCAGATTTTAAAACACTTAATTAACATGTTATTAGGATTATAGCAACATTTAAGGCTCTATACAACCAAACTTATTTTGGGGGTCTTACAGTTTTCTTGAGCCCCCTGCATTAGCAATCCCTTCCTCAACCTTTCCTGCAGCTGCTCTCCGAGTATTCATACCTATAACCACAATAAAAGTGTTAGGTGAAAGCAAACATACATTAGATTCTAGAGGAACGACACAGGAATACAAGAAGACGAGAATTTCTTGAGCATGATATAATCTCTCATTCATAAGTGTGGTGCACTTTACAATTATGAATAACAATCTAAATAGACGTGGTCTAATGACATATCCATTCTGAAGATATTCAACCTCATACTCTGATACCAACTGTCACATCCGGGGAGCACCCCCTAGAAGCAACCATTGTCATCGTCCTCGAAGAGGACTAATACTAACCTCTTAGAACTCGTCATAACATATCATAGATTAAATCGCGAAAAAATAAATTTTTGTAATAACTTCTACATTGAGCTTTACATAGACCTCTGCATACACATAATATATAAGTAGGGAGTTTACATAGAATCCTCGCATATGAAGCAATATAACATGTAAGAGTATCATCATATAACTTGTAAGAGTATCACCAACAATCTCATCCCAAGCCTACAAGTGCAACACTTATGTGAAGCCCCATAACCCCACACAACCAAGTAAACAAGATAGGAGATCATAAGTAATTATTTGCTGCATAATGCATATCACCAAAGATAATCATCACTACATATAACAATTTAGACCAACATCATATTCATCAATATAATCATCATCATGTAAGAGTATCATAATATAAAATCAACGTCTTACATTTCATAACATCATAAATAAGAACAACCTCCTAGGACTTCTCTTAGAGTCAAGTTGTGCAATGTCTAGGTAGAGTCTCATACCCCTACCTATACTAAGTCAAACCCCTTTAATTCACCCTGGTTATCATTCACTTTGTTAGATCATTTTACTTTCGGGAACACTTGCCTTAACGGAAATAGACCACAAAAGTTAAATGTGGACTCCGGTGTCATGAAAGCCTAAACTGAAAGAAGGTGACTACTTTCTAAGGTAGTACCAAAATATGCACATAACATTCTAGGTGGATCCACTAGATAGTATTCCTACGGGAGCGACATAGTTCAAGAACAAAGAGATACACTTGGGACTTTATTTATGAACATTGCATTATAGTCTCCAATCTCATGAGTACCATAGTGAACCTACCTTCCCTATTTGGGAAGGGACACTCCTTACTACTAGTCACTCTAATCTAATATAGAGTCCCTTTTTAAAATGTCTTTAAGCCTTTATTGATAATCATAACTTAGTATAGGCCATAGGAGACTAAACCCTAGTATATTATATTCAATTAGCTCATAAGGAATTGCATCAGAATGTCCTTTCAATGCAACCCGCTAAGATTAGAACACCATCATTATCATGTCATAATAAAGCACAAAGAGGGAAATTAATAACCAACCTTAATAATTACATCTTCATCCGTTTTTTGGTGAGGGAAGGCAGCAAAGCGCACAGCAAACCGTTAATCAAGGACATTTCAATTTGTATCATGCATACCCACACCCACTTAGTCAATCCACTAAGGACAGGTACAATTAAACTTCATCGCCGAATAAAAGCCATCACAATTGAAGTAAAGTTTTAAGATCACCAAGTCTTACCAATTATTCTTCAAAAAGCCATAATTATTGGTTTTACCCTCAACCAATCCAATTTCATCCATCAATAGGTGTAATAACATCATACAATAGTAATTAACATAGAAACTAGGTCAATTCTATCATCACTATCCAAGTTAAGATAAATTCATAACCTTAGGTTAGGGGAAATAGGGTTCATCATGAATTCATAAAGAAATTGATCCAATCCAAAAAATATATTATCCTAGGAAGTCCATGAATTACTTAGAATAGATAAAAAAAGTCTACAATCAATACATCTTCAATTTCTATCAATTTATAAGCAAGATCCAAGGTGTGGGAAATTCTGGAAAAGGGACATGATACACACAAAATGCCCTTAATTAACATCAATTAATATACAACATACACTCAATTATAATTATTTAATCACAATTAACCATAATTTGATGTTTAGAATAAAACCCATTATTAGAGGAAACAACTCATTAGAATTGGGTAATTTAGAAATCAACTTTGAAAGGATCTCTCGGGGAAAGAAATCCCAAGTGTAAATAAAATATACCTTAATGAATCTTAATAAATAAATTTGAGAATAAAAGTTGAGAACTTGGTATTTTTCTCAAGGCTTCCTTGATCCTTTAATGGATGAATAGAGAGAGAAAGTACAGAAGGTGAGAGATTTTGGGTTTATATTTGGAGATTTGATTTGAGTGTGTTAAAACTATTTAAAATATACCTAAAACCAATATATATTATTCCCCTAAATTACCCAAAATATCCCTTACTTAATTAGGTCTTTTGGAGAAGTCAAATTCTCTTTAAAACGACATGAACGAATTTGGGAAGTGGATGTGTGTCGCGAGGGCAATATAATATTTTTTGTTCCAAAATTTGGGTTAAGGAAGTGGACCTCATGGAGTCCCTGCATAACGAGGAAACTTTTTTCCCTCCTTGTGTTGGTTGGTTGACGCGAAGTTGATGTCATATCCTTGCTACCGCAAGCTGCTTTGGCAGCTTTCTCGCCAATGTTCGGGTCCTTCTGAATGAACCTTCGGGTGGTCCTTGGGAAATTGTTACTATATTTCTGAACCATTTATACTATATTTTACCTATTTAAAGTTTTTTTTACAAGTTTTATACTTCATATGAAACTCCCAAGCCTTCACACAATAAAGGGACATATACTACTTCAATTTTGCTTGTTTTCGAACGTCATGAACATTTCTTGACGTCTTGACTCTAAAACTTTCTAAATGAATTAAATATTTCTTTAGGTCCTAGCACTGTGTTACTAACCGTATGGAACATGTAAGTCTCTATCTTTGGTCTTAGACTTTCGGAGTGTTATAACTAACCCTCCCTGGCTCGAGTTGTCCGCTTAAGTAAAGTCAGTCTAGACACCTTCCATATAAATTCTAAGCCTAGCAATACTATCCCATATAGACTAATTTTATTTGCATCATATGCATTTGTGCTAGAAAAATCTAATATAGGTACCCACTTTAAACCAAAATGTTCATTTTATGTGCTATGTGAAAATAATTGGTTCAGAAGACATTTCCATTGTTGAACAGCCTCAAAACAACTTTGTGAGTTTAAATTTTATAAAAAAGAGGTGTAAATAAAAGGGATAGTCTTCCCAAAAAAAGTTTCTATTTCCTTATTGGTTCGGTGCTTATAAAAATAGGGTCGTTATTTTTATTTTAAGAAAATCAGTTTTTTACTTTTCTTTCCTCTTTCGATTAGAGTTTGTCATAAAACTTTAATTGGATTCTATTTACAGGTACAAATAGCACGTTTGACCAAAGGACAAGGTTCCAAAAGGCCTAGAAGCGAAGGAATTCCAGAGTTCATGATCGTTAACACAATACCAAAAGGTTTATGGACAGACATGGGGAATCATAAGCAAAAGAGTGTAAAAGAACAGTTGGGGCATCTAGTGCATCTAATGGAGATTGAACCTATAAGATATGTGATCGAGGCATTGATTTCTTTCCGGGCTCCAAAATCTAATGTATTTTCTATTTTCTGACGTTGAATGACACCAACTTTGGAAGAAATAGCTAGCTTTATGGGGAAGGGGTACAATATTTGAGGTGCTGATCTACGCAGTAAAAGACCCATAATTCTAAAACATATTAATGCCAAAAAGTTCCTGGAACTTTTCAAGATCAATCAAATAATGAAAGAGAGTTTGAAAAATGGGTGGGTCTCATTGGACTTTCTATAAAAGAGTACGACCAAAGGATGGATTAAGAAACTATCGGAACCAGTTGAACGACCAAGGGGGTGAAGAGGCTTGGAAGGTGAATGGTTGCTTTACCTTCATGGTCGCATTTTTGGGGGCTCATTGTTTTCCCTAAATGGGACAATTATATTGACATTCTCCTGGATTGTGTGGTACAGAAGGCTTTGACCACAACGGAAAGTCCAACTATTATTCTTATGATTCTGGTAGATATGTTTCCTGTATTGACTAAATGCTTAAGTGGGGAAATGTACTCTTAAGGTGTAAAATTTTGCTTCAAATATGGTTTTTAGAACATATTTATCACCATGATCGTGAACCCAGGTTCACTCTAGACTGGTGTAATTATATTTCCTCCCATTAGGAAAGGGAATAAAATATTTATTTTCTAAAAGGAATTATAACATGTGAAGAAAACTTTTCGGTGATCACGTTTGATGAAGTAAAGTGAAATTATTATTGGTTCCAGTAAAGGATATCATTTGCATGTATAGTGGTGTCTCATTTCTTGTGTTGATTGGTCTTAGAGGTATTCAACCTTTTAACCCACTTTGGGTTATACGTTAACTGGCTAGATTTGAAGAAGTCCTACCCAATGATGATAATGAGTAAGTTTGCATACGACAGTCCACCAGGTATTGCCGTTAATAGATAAGATATTCTAAAGATATTGTATGAGAGTATAATTTCTAAGCTAAGTAAAATGGTTGTGGAAAAAGATAAAGGAAAAGTTGTTCCTGGGTACTATCGTTGTTTTGTGATCGAATGACATTTGGTGACACTCCCGAAGTATCCAACAGGAAAATAAAGGATCAACATATAATAAGACAGTTGGAAAAAGAGTTGGAGAAGGCCACGACCAACATTGACCGACAAGAAGTTCAAGTCCAAAAAGGAAGAAATCACTAGTTTTAGTTGCAAGATATGGAAGGGGAATTGAAGCATGCAAAACAGAAATGAGCCCGGTTACTTTAAAAGTTGTATAGTAGAATTCACTTGGCATGACAGATAACAAAGGTGCAGAGTTTTGAGATCTTTCGATTGAAGGGGACTTAGAGGCGTTTGAAGAGGTTGTGCACTATCAAAAAAGAGAACTTAAGTGGTAGAAGAAGAAATTTGAGAAAGAAAGTTCATGTTGGATGCATCAGTTAGAAGAATATAAGAGAAAATTAAGTCATTGTGTCAATAAAGAAGAGAGGCAAAGACAATGATCATTGAGAGAGCAACACTTTGCAATCAACTTGAAGAAGCATAGAAGCGATAGGCTCTCTCGAGGAACAACCTTTGTGATCATCAAGCTTGGATAAATAACTTTCACAAAAACATGGGAAGGCCTAGGCATCAAGTTCATTAGCTGGATGAACAAACCTTTTATGTTATCAAAAATCATCGCCGTATGAATGATCCAGAATTCGCTTAGCAAGCACATGCCATTATTCCCCATCTTCAAAGGTATTGCTGAATTTGTATGAGACCTTGGCATGAAAAATAAAGACCCAAGAAAGTGATGAAGAGTGAAGAATACTTAGTTTTTTTTGTTTGTTTATTGGTTTCATTTGTTTTGTTTAAAGACTCAGTATTTCAGTTTAATGTTTTGTGTTCAAGGAGATCATGTTGGTCAGGATTGTGTTTAAACCCATTGGTTTTGTTGTTTGCTTGATTTTTTTTTTGGGAATGATGGAAGGATTTTCTTTTTCTATACCAAATAATTTTGTTGAGTTTTCTAAATTTCTGAACTATGTAATTATTTGATTAATGTGGCGACATGATACGTAGGCAATCTCCAAAGGGTCCGGTCAAAAGTTTTTATCAAAAAAGAAAGACAATCACCGAAGCAAAGTTGGGGTGACACAATGACCTTCTAAACTCATGTTACTATTTGATTATGAAATGTGTGATTGATGTCAAAAATTGTCTAACTCCTAACAATTTTGTTCATTTCACTCAAATTTAGTAAGCTTTGGGTTTTTTATTAGGAGTAACTGGGAGAGCACTCGTACTTTACTAGGTCTAAGGTAATAGCATCAATGACATTCAATACCGAAATTATAGTGAGAGCACTCGTACTTTACTAGGTCTAAGGGAATAACATCAATGACAACCAATACCGAAATTATAGTGAACCATGTGGATACTCAAATTGATAAAACGGGAAGATAGTTAACTAATATTAAAGAAGATCAAACAATGATAAATGTTATGGCACATTTGTAGCAACCATGGGCCAATGGCCAAGAACCACTAACGTCTATTCCTGGTTTCCTGAGATCACTAGTATCCGATATTCATCAGACCCTTTTTCATCCAGGGTATGGTCCATTCGATAATTGTGGGGCAGGACCATAAACAACACGCTCTCAAGGCATGCCATTGAAAAATAATCCAACTTTCACGACAGTTTCACCAGTCTATACTCTCCCACACCAAACTGTGAGGTAGAGAGCAGCTCAAGAAGGACATTTCACCATTCATCCAAAGCAGTACTATTCTCCTGGAATGGAATTTGGGGGTTCAATATTTGTACAATTATGATCCCTTATTGATGTTTAGAGGACCGCTCAAGGCACATAGAAAGAAGAAAGTTGGAAAAAAATGAAAAGCATCGAGCAACACATGAAAAGCATGCAAGGGTTATGAGGGAACAAAAGTATTGCGTTCAAAGACTTGTGTATGTTCCCAAATGTCCACATTCCACCTATATTCAAAACCACTAAGTTTGATAAGTAGGATGGGCACGATGATCCCATAGCTCGCCTTAAGAGATACTGCAATAAACTTCGGGGTGCATGGGCTAAAGAGAAATTGCTCATGCATTATTTTGGGAGATCTCCCACTAGAACATATGGGATGATATGGATGAAGATTTGGTAGGAATGTGAATAAAAGGTGGAAGGCGAGGGAAGACAGAGAACCGCCATCTCCTGCCTTCCTAAACATTATTGATCCTACCCCCAGCTCTTCTTTTTATTCATACTCTCTTCATATGGGAAAGAAGCAAAATGAAAGCTTCATAGAATATTCTATCAAATGGAGGGATCAAGTAGCCCGGGTTAATCCATAGTTAGATGAGCAAGAACTTGTTGATATCTTCATAGAGGCTCAAGATCCTGATTACTTCCACCACCTGACAGTTGCAATGGAAAGATCATTTCACACATTAATCAAATCGGAGAAACGGTCGAAATTTGTCTCAAAACAGGAAGGATTGTGAGCCTGTAAACAATCAACGCTACCCCACAAAAAATTCAATGTGGTTCAGGATGTTTTGGAAATCCCAAAAGAAAAGAGGAAGTTTCTTGGCTGGCATCAGGGTAGATGGCTGCCCAGAGGAATTATAATTGTCCTTACCCACAAGTTCAGGGAAAACCTAGCTATCCTTAGCATTACTACCCTTATTCCCCTCAATATCCAGTTTCTTCCTCTCCATACACGATCTTCAATGCTCAGTCATCTGTTCATCCTCCTTATACCATTTCGAGCCACAACTCAAGGAAACCTTCACTTGCAACGCCGTTCTATTGGGTCCCCTTACAACCCTCCTCCTATGAAAAATTATGCTCAAGAAGCACAAACAAGTAAATTCACTCCACTGGGAGAGTCATACTCCAGCTTGTTTCAAAATTTAAGAAAGATAAGAATGATTGTATACCACACATCGTCTAATCCAATACTCAAGATTCCTGGCGCCACCCACCTCTCCGTCCAACCCCCCGCATACTCTCACCATAACCCCCAAACCCTACCCCATTTTATGTCCTCCATTCCTCCGTCATTCTTACATCTTCCTACTCGCATCTCAAACTTTACCTTTCATCCTTCCCTACACCCGTTGGCCAATGAATGATGTGATTACCCTTCAGGTGCCACAAAACAAAGCCCTTATAATTGTTGTACCTTGAAGAGGGAGATAAAGAAGATAATCGATATCAGAAGGCTTTTGATTAACATAATAGGACCAAACTTTCTTGGCCAAGTTGAAAGATCCTATTTGTTAAGATCATCCAACAACTTCAAGTAAATGATTCAAAAGTTGTTTCTTGGAAGTATAAAAATATCATAGTGGTTTATAGAGGAAAAGAGATATTTGAAGAGATTGATGAAGATACTAAGGAATAAGATGAAGAACTTAAGAAGCTTAAGCTTCCAAATTACTCTATGAAGGAACAATTGAAGAAACCCCTTAAAAGATTTCATTGTTGTCTCAACTTTTACACTTAGAAGAACATCGTTGTGTGTTGAATAATGTTTTGAATGATAAACATGTGCCTAAAGAGACCAAAGTAAATCAGTTGGAGAAAATGTCCAAGCGCGTCTTTGTTTCAAACACGTTCACTTTGCACTAATGAGAGTTGACCAAGAAGGGAGCTGAACACAACAGAGCTTTGCCTTCTTATAGTTACTTTAAATATGAAAGGACTAGTAAATAGGCTCATGGATAGAGGCCCGTGGTCGGGTCTCGAACATCTCTTAACCTGGAAATAGATAGGATTAAACAAGGAGACTAAAGAATATTTATTTTGGGAAGAATAGGAAAAATAGGAAAAATATACTGAGGTAAAGTGAGTGTATTGGTCATTTTGAAAATTTCCATAATTTCTTGATCTAGATGAGTTAGAGTCAGTTGACCCACCCCCCCCGCTAGCCCCCTTGTCCCCTTCCCAATCTACCCGCCTTCTCCCACCAATACACATACAAACCCACCCCATCTTCCATCCTCCGATCCATACCGCAATCTCCCCCCTCACATCCCATCCTGTCACCCCCCACCCGAACTCTCAACTCGCCCCCGACTCCCTTCCCCCTTATCACATTAACCCATCGTCTACCTCCCCCCACCCCAAAAACAACCCTACATCGACCACCGCAACCCCCACCCACTCCCAAACAAATCACCCACACCACCCTAAACCCTACCCGCCAATCCTTACACACACAACAACCACAAAACCTCTTTCCACCCCTCCACCATCTACTCAACTACACACTCCTGCTACCCCCCACCCCCAACCTTTCATACACCACCTAATCCCGCCCCCCCACCCCCCACCCAACCCCCCGTACCCGCACCCTTGTCAAACCTCACCACCACCAATCATCCACACCTCCTCTATCTCTCCATCCCTATCTCCCAATCAATCACCTACACAACCAACCCTTCTCCACAAAAGCCAACCAACTTCTCGCCAAACCCCAACACTCCACCCCTCCCCCTTTTATCCCCCCACAACCGCAACCGTACATATCCACTCCTCCTCAATCGCCTCCCCTTAACTTCATCTCCCCCCTCCCTCCCCCAAACATACATCTCCCCTTCATCTAACCTCCCGACAGTCCCAACCACCACTTCCACTAAGCAATACCTACCCACACCACACGACAACCATTCGCACACCTCCCTCAACTCCCCCTCCCCCAAACCCCAGCTCTCTCCCCCCAACCCCCAGCGCCCACTCCTCCACCTCCCACCCATTAATCAGCTCAACACCTACGTCCCCCCTCTCCCCGCCGCCCAATTCATCCAACCAGAACCCCATGCGTCCCCCTATCTATCCCTTTCCCCTTTCACCTCACTTCATCGCCGCCCCCACTTACCTCTATCCCCCCCGCCCTAGCCTTTCTACCCCGCAGGCCCCTTCATACCCCACTCTAGACACCAACCTTCTTCCCCCCTTACCTTCTTCTCCTCACGACCATCCGTCCAGAAGGGAGCTGAACACAACAGAGCTTTGCTTCTTATAGTTAAATATGAAAGGTACTATGTAAATAGGCTCATGATAGATGGGTGGTCGGGTCTAACATCTCTTAACCTGAAATAGCTAGGATTAAACAAGGAGACTAAGAATATTTATTTTTGGAAAGAATAGGAAAAATATGGAAAATATCATGAGTGTAAAGGTGAGTGTTTGGTCATTTTGAAATTTCCATAATTTCTTGATCTAGATGAGTTAGAGTCAGTTCTTTATATGGTTTGAAGGCCGCCGCCAAGTTTGCACATTTTCAATATCATATGAGGGAGACATGCCTATCGAAGCTGTTTAGATTGAGGAAAGTTCAATTTGGATTTTAGTAAGGGTAAAGTGGTCTTTTCACCCTAGTATTTCCTAATTCATTTTAAGGGGATTTAGGGGTAATAGTAAGCCTTAATTTAGTTTTAGAAAAGTTTAATACGCTTAGGGCTTGGGAGAAAATAGAAGAGACGAGGAAGATCAATAAACCGTCAAGAACCATATGGTTTTGCAAGTCGAATTAATCAGGGGTGGTCCCTATCGAGGTATGTGAGATCTTTCCGTGTTGGGTTCGTTCACCCACACACGAAGATGTTAATTCAGTGAATTTTGAATATATATAATGATGCATATGGAAGTTCTTGATGAACAATTGTTGAATACCTGTTGGTTAAGTTGTAGTATGCCTTTCATTTTTTTGATTTGTGTGTCCAGTCTTTTTTACAAGTCTAAACTTTAAGATATTGAGAATCATTGTGATCCTAAGTGTTTGGGGAAAGATCAATGGAAGTTTAAAAGGTTTAGTCTTGGAAATCGGAGAATAAAAGTTAGAAATTCCGTCTGATAAAACCCTGGGGCACCGCGCCTGCCAAAGCCCATCAGTACAGGCTCTATCTGATATGCCCTGGCACGCTGCGCCAGCCAGAGTACCTCAGACCAGAGTGTGTCCGTCACGCTCTGGTGCTCCCCACCTATCATAGTGCCAAGGTCACCTGGAGACCCTATTATTTCCTTCTCTTTTCATACTAGTTCCTAAGTGATGTACCCACATTTATTGGTTTATTCCAGCACTCTCAAGTACATCTAAACATCATGAAATCATCCATAAACATAATATCATTATCCTTGAAGTATAATCCAATTGAAAAAAATTAAGATCAAAGTCAAAGAAGTTAAGATTCAAGTCTAAAAGTTAAGAAGTAAGTCAAGGTGAGTTCCTAAGGTTTCCAAGAGTCTTCAATAAACATTTTAACTTTGTTTTAAGGCTCAACTTACAAGTTAAGCAAGAGTAGAGAGTTGAGTTCATTGTCAAAAGTAATAAGGGGACTAAGTAATTCCTAAGAGTTACAAATGTTTTCACATTTAAACAAGTAAAGAGCCTTTGGGATTGTTTAAGACAAAAGTAATATCTTTATCAAATGAAGCAAGAAGGGAAACTATGATTTGTTAGAAAGTTATTAAAGATTAGTTTTGAGAATAATCTCTATCAACAAAATTAGTATGTTTTAAAATATAAGAGCCAGTATATTTTGGGGAGTAGTATTGAGCACCAATGTGGTGATGCTAGTTCATATTAACTCAATTCTCCATAAGACTCATGTAGCCATCATGGGTAGAAGAGGGTCATACAATTTTTATGAACCCTTTTCACAATATACTAGTGGATCCATTAGGCAGTTCGAGTCCTATACCCTGTCAAGGTTAGGATGGTCTGGTATCGTGGGCCGAGTAACGTTGTATAATCACTATAGCTCTGTAGTGATTATTGTCGGCTAGAGAATCTCGTACAGAAGTTATTGTAATTTTATATACTTCAGTTATTTGTATTTTTATGTACATTAGTTATTTGTATTTTTTTATACATCTTAGAGATTTATTGTATCCATATATACATTCAGTGTTTATAGCTTGTTTTCAGTAAGCTTTTCATTATATTGTGTTTACTTTTAAATTGCAATATATTGAAATGAGTAGTTATTCATGAGTTGAGTAGAGCCAAAGTAAGTGTTCCATGTTACTCTTTTTCCAGCTTAAGTGTTGTTTTTAGCATTCCCACTAGCATACTCGTACATTCAATCTACTGATGCCAGTTGGTCTGCATCATAATATGATGCAGACGCAGGTAATTAGGATCAACATTCGGTGCAACTTTGTTCACTGAGTAGCTCAGAGTCAGTTGGTGAGCCTCCCTTAATATTCCAGAGGACATCACCAGTAGACTTTATGATTGTGTTCCAAGAAAAGGATATGGACACATCTTATAATTTTATACTGGATGGCATGGATCCACATTGCTCGGGCGTACCCAGCATTTCTGCATCAAGTTATTAAGTTTGAATACAACCATTAGGAAATTATTGTTCAACCGGGAATATGAGTCACCTATTTAAAGAGACCATCCATGACATACAGTTAGGCAAAACAAGGATGTAATTTAATTGTTTACCATTCTTTTGAGGATGTATTACTCGATCCCTTTAATGAAAGAGAACCCATCATACAATAATTTCTCTCTTCTTCCACTTTAATGGTAGCAACAACAATGCTCAGATATGGTTATCAACCCAGTAAAGGTTTGGGCTTATGTTCGTAAGCAATCACACATCTCATTACTCTCTTAGGAAACAAAGGCACCTCTGGCCTCGGGTACAAATAAAGCAAGAGAAATGGAGATAAGGCAAAGAACCACAAAAGGACTGATTGGGTGGATCCACAATCGATTCCCCATATTTCTCATTATTTTATCAAGCCTCACGGTCCATAAATGAGAGGTTCATATACTCTTGAAGACATTAAAGAACTTACTGAGGATCTCAGTCAGTTGTTTTGTGAAGTAAACTTGGTCCAATAGTGAAGGTACAAGTCATGTCGATGTTCGGCTCGTATGCTCATGTGTTGAGCTAAGTAATTGGGAAGCCACTCCATTCCCCATAAGGAAGGAGTTATGATAGTTTGTTTTGCTACTCTTTTGTATTTTGTTATTGTAAGGGTTATGATATGAATGTTTCAAAGTATTTTATATTAGTGTCAACCATTCTATCGTGTATTTGATTTTAATGAAATGAAATTCCACTTTCATAGAAAAATTTGTCTTTTTCCCTCCACTAATTCTTATTATCTATTTTTTAGTTTTGTATATGCCGACTTTGATAACATGAAATGCATGCGGAATTCACTTCCAGATTTCAAATAGTTTTTATTCTTGAATCACCACGTCAAGAGATTGATAGAACTGAAGAAAGGATTTAGGGACATTCATAAGGAACTGAAAAAGTTTAGACACCAAACTAAGATAATATTAGTGAAAATTAGAAAATCAAAGATTGGGAAGTTGAGGAAGTTAAGGAAATAAAATAACGTCTAATAACAATTAGGAATTTAGAGAGGCCATAATACAACTTCTTCTGTTTGATACAAAGATTGTGTTTCTTGATCTTATATGAAATGCCAGGTGTGAGTGTTGATTTAGCTTTCATAAGTTTCTCACTATCCCAATTTTACACCCATCTAACAGACAAGAAGGAAAATTCTAAAACCGAACGTGAGTGAAAAAAATCATGGAAGAAAGGTATGAAACAACTAAAACAATGTGATCAGGAATTCGTTACACTAATGGTTGGGTAAAGTGGTCTTTGCGAAAAGGATGGAAAGAAATAAGTTGCGTTGACTCTGGGATGTGAAATAGGATTAGTTCAAAGGAAAACATTTCCTTGCCAAATATTACATCTAGTGATAAATTGTTGGTTAGAACACGGAGATTCAACTTTGTGGACTGTATCATGGTATCATCGAATTTGGACGGATGAAGAGAAAAATGAGAAAACTATTTTCACCACTCCATGGGGATAAATGTGCATAACACGTTCATGCCATTTGGTTTCAAAATATTGGGGAAACTGACATGATTGTTGTGACCACCATAATTCATGATATGATGCAAAAAAAATTGAAGTATACGTCGACGATGTAATCATCAAGTCTAAAACACATGCTGATCATGTACAAGATCTGAGAAAATTCTTGGAAGGAGTGCAAAGATATAATCTCAAGCTTAATCTAGCAAAATGGCATTTGGAGTTCCATATGGAAAATTTCTGGATTTTTTTTCTGTAGAAGGGAAATCGAATTAGATCCTTCAAAAATAAAATCCATTTGGGATTTTGCACCCCCGAAAAATAAGTCTGAAGTCATGAGTCTACTCCGGAAGTTGAACTACATCAGCAAACTTTGACATTATATATGTCACTTGAACTACAACAAGAGCCTAATCTTTGGAAAACAACTTGGTAGAGAACCCAATCGATGGTGAATACAAACCATTGGATCTATATTTTCCAAATGAAGAGATTAATTCAATTAATGAAGTTGGTTCTGATGGAAATGATGCCAGGAAATTATATTTTGATGGAGCAATCAACCAAAAGGCAAAGGAGTTAAGTTATGACCTGAGGGTACACCCTAGAAGTTAGGATATCCTTGAATCTTAACATAGCGTCCTCAACCTCTTTGAGGTCTAAGACAATTTCTTAGACATATTTCATCCTCTAGCCATCACCACCTACACTTTGTGTAAACTATGAAGAAGAATGGTATTAATACAACAATTCACTAAGTATGACAACCATGCAAAAACATGCCTTTAAAGAGGACATTTCGTTTGAAATCATACAACATGTCTTTTTAGTAAATTTCATAAAAGTAGTCACATATAATCTCAATATAGTTCACATATATCATGTAGACATGGATATAACCCCATATAAAACCATCAATCCTTCAGCTATTAAGAATTCACTACTCTCATACATACCTCTCTTTTATCCTATTTCTTTCCTTAAGTAACCTCAAGTGTACTCTAGTAAAATGTATCACACCATTGAGGTCACCTACAATAGTTTCTTGGTAAATATGATTCAAACACAAGCATATATATTCATAAGTCATAACAACTCCATAGACAAGCAACACCTCACATAAAAACAATCACTAAGACAACTCCTACGGAACACTAGGGGCAATGTGTAGGGTACATCCCATAATATACTTCCACAAGTGTACCAAAGAAGTCACCTAGACTAGGTATAAAACCTATTCAACAAGTCACAAAATAGTCAACAAGTCAAAAATATTCAAAAACGTCAGAAAATATTCCACTACAATAGAGATAAGGGTCAATACTTAATCTCATCATATAAGGACTCTTTCCATTACTAAAACCTTAGTCATAAATCACTTAGTTCATATCATAGGTAAACCACCCACATAACCCCTCCACAAGCTTACTTGTGCAATGTACACATAGAGTCCCATAGCCCCACAAATACTAAGTAAACTCATTTAGAATCCATAAGTGTAAGTCACATGCATAAGCATAATTAATATATATACATAGAAAAGTCACTTAAGATGAACTCATACAATTCAAACATACATAAAATAAGTCTTACTTTCATACGTATACTTATCTTATCCTTTCTTGGAGTTCACTAGTGCAATGCATGAGTAGGGTCCACAGTCCTACCTATACTGAGTAACCTTCTCAGAAAGTTGTGATTAGACTCTATAATATTATCTTAGTTCATTTATTACTTGGGGAGACATTGCCTTAACCGACATAGATCATGTGAGCTACATAAAATCATGTGTTCTACTCCCACATCGAAAAGAGAGGGTTAACACTTGACCTAAGGTATAACCATTCGTACATAACTATATAAGTGGTATCCACAAGCTATAACCTACATGGTGACGTAGTTATGGAACATGGAGATTTCTAGAAACCTTAACTTGATAACAAGGAGGTTTCCAACTTATGAGACAACATCTATGTTGGGAACCCGTACTTACTAATGTGAAGGTTCTCTTTGTGGGAAGACGGAGTTACTAGACTGAAGATCCCACTCTCATTTTTCATTCACTCAGTTCTAGAATCTAACTCCCTTTTTAAATATATTTAAGCTTTTAGTTTATTAATTCACAAAGAAGGATTTAGGAGCTTTCTCCTTCATACATCATAAACTCAAATGATTCTAAGATGATAATGTCCTTTTATCATAGACCCAACTTCATGTGAGAATGTCCTTTTATATAATCGTATAGTCATACATCATATGTGCGTGCATACAATGTGAGATCTACCTTCACATAACACCTTTAATCACACAGGTTCAAAGCTTCATTAATTATATACTTTACATGCATAGAAAGAAATAATGATGCATAAAACAACTATCCTGTCCTCAATCATCATGTATCTATCCTATTCATAGATATTCATAAAGTGTGTGTGTGTACATTGGTCAACATGATCACATAATGGCAATCACATAGCATTGAGAAAGCCACCCTCTAAAGATCACAACAATTATTTAACATTTCCTCAAGTCTCAAGTCATACACATATATAAAGTAGTAAGGACTATAGACTCCACACACTCAAGTTACATAATAGGAGGCCAATACATATTCAAAAATAGAATATAAGACTTCTAGAATACGTTAATCACACCTTCATACAGGGTTCCTATGGGTAGGGGTCATGTTATAAGGATAGTTTTCATCATACTCCATATAGACCACACTTAACCCTAACATTATCATCACACATATACATATAACATCATCTCCGCACCTAGATTAAACAAGAAATGTAGAAGACTATACACATAATATCACATTACATCAGTTCGCTTTAGACATGATATTAGAATTAAGGATAAATCCTTCAACTTCCTAAACATGGAAATCATCATAAAAATTCATCTTGCATAATTCATTCAACTCCATGATCATAACACAGAAATATGTACAAGAATGTTGACACCGCCACCATAAGTGGGTCATACCAATCAACACAATTCAATGGACATTGTAGGCTAATTAGAGAAATAGGTCAACTTACCAAGTTTCGAAGAAAATGATCGTCTTTGATCATTCCTCCAAAATTCATATTTAATAGATATATAAAGTAATAGCAATAAGCAATTCAATACAATCTAATCACAATTCTATAAACATCAAGTCAAGATCACAAGACCTACATTATACGCTAATTTGAAAAATTAGGAGGATCATGGGTTATTCATAAAATTGGATAGAAATTAATCATAAAATCTGTAAATAAACATATATTCATCATTATAATGCTTTAGAAATCAATTTTGAGAATGAACCCATGGCTAGATTTAAAGATATGATTTTTTATTTAGAATTCATGTTTAGAAAAACCTTTGAATTGACTCCATAAAAGAATGGTTATCTAGGGATGAAGGATCACCATACCTTATACATTAAAAAGCCCATGAAAATAGGAGAAGAAATCTCCAAGAATCCATCTCCATAGCTCGTTCTTGAGATTGGTCTTCAATGGAGGTTTTAGAGGTTTTTTGGAAGAGAAGAGAACTTTGGGAATTTGATTTCTTAATGGGTGTTAGGGTTTTCGCTTGGGAAAGGGTTTAAAAAGGTCCTAAATCAGTTAATAAAACGTTCCCTAAGTTACCAATACACCCCCACATGAATTGGGACTTTAGACATATCAAAATTGACTTAAAATGACGCAATCGGATCTGGGAGTGTGCTGTCCATCGTGGGGCATCCTCCCAATTCTGCCCCAATAATTTTTGGCAAAGTGAGGTGCGTGCTAGGTGCGTGTGGCATAGGGAAAGTCCAAATCTTGTCCTTCTCGCTGCCTTGGGCAGCTTCTTATCCAAGATTTGGGTACTCCTTGTGGGCCCTTCGGGTGTACCCACGGAGTCGTACCCGGACGTTTTGACCCTTAACATCTCTATTAAGGTACTTGGGTCAAATACAGTTCTTTTCAACTCAAAACAACACATAAAAATAGGGTAAACATACAAGGACTCGCTAGCACGTCTAAAGACCAACTTTCGAACGTATTGGATGTTCTTGGATTTTTGACCTCCGAATTACTACATATCAATTATTACAAGCTATAAAACACTTTATTGACATGTTATTAACCTTTTTAGTCTCTTGTGAGGCTCTATCTACCTTAGTTCATTTTGAGGGTGTAACAATAGTCCCCCGCTTGGGAATATTAATCCTCGAATTACATTTGAAACATTTATACACTATCAAAGACTCAATGATTCCCACAACAACTCACAACACTTATACATGTTATCACATAAAAGTCAATTCACTAAAATTACAAGGAACACCAACTTCATTCTCGTATGCATTCAAGGCAACATAAACAAGCATGGACTACTTTTGCAACTCTATTTGATGCATACATACTTCTTCATGTTCATTGCTATTTGGAGTTACCTTCTCCAATCTTAGGCATGTTTATTATTTTATCACAACATTGAACATACTATGGATTCCAGTTGCACACTAAGGCATAATCCTCACTTCAACTCATGAGAAAATTTAAAAACTTCATTTAGTTGCACAAGAATCATGAATAAGGTAGATTAACTACAATCTTATAGTCTAGACATAATACCATCGATGGCATATATGACATTACCTGTCTTAGATTTGTTCAGGGAGGAATTATCTTCTCCTAATCACAACATATACACATGGCATCATATAGTTCACATAAATGCAATGCATAGATGTTAATTCACACTAAGAAGGATTTCTTTACTTCAAACCACATTATGCTTATACTTCCTTTCTTGTGAAATCAACATTGTAGGTCATGCATCACATATCACTATTTTAGGAAGTAAATTTACAGCTTTCAATTTCTAGGACATCACTAGATTTGATAGGCATGCATCATTTCGGGAAATTTATCCTAATTTATAGGCACATCAATAACATATGCTATACGAACCTTCACTTTTTAAGAGTGAGCCTATAATAGCACTTCCCAAATCTCAAAGGTCACATGTTCTTTTTTTTCGTTCAAAGAGACTAATCTTTTCTTATCTAAATAAGACTCGTCTTAGGAAACACAATTAAATTGACATAAAGCATGCTCACTAAGCTATATCATGAAATAAAATTGCACATTTATCATATAATCATGCACAACAACATGAGAGACATGCAAATGTATAAAAATTTCCTTTTTCATGCATTAATGACCTTACATAACATGCATAACATAGTGTTATTTAAAATATGTATAACATATTGAGAACGTGCAACTTATCCTTTTATGCAAGAATCCTATCATGAACAAGCTACTAAGGGAATCTTTGGTTTCAAGCTTGAGTAAGAATAGAAGGAAAAGATAGGGATATCTAAAATGTTACTAATCAAATCATCCTCCCCCACTTAAGATAAACACATTCATCTCAACTTTAAGGTAATTTTAGCTTACAAAACTTATTGACTAAGCACATCAACCTTTTATTGGGATCTAAGATTATGAACACCCTTCTTACTATCACTACAAAGTTATTTTTCAACCTAGAGAAGTTCACGGGAACTCAACATAAGGACATCAAGGGCACGTAAAATCTTACCATCTATGCACATTATCCCCCACTTGGGGTATGCCTAAGAACATTAGGCCCTTAAACACCAAGGTCAAGGAAAGTCTACACCAACCTACAAGGGTCATCGCTTTTGGTGAAACTTTCCAACCAACCATGCCTAGGTACCATCTATGCATTTCCTCAATTGACCATACTCAAATTCAAGCTTAAAATACAACTAAACACTTCAACGTAGGTCAACCTCAATTTTCTCTTTCTCTTGAAAAGCTAAAGGGGTTACCTATCATACATTTCCCACAAGTCACCTTAGACCTTAGACTAATCATACTTCCCACTTATGGAATAAAACCCTTTTTACCACTTTTAAAATAGGTTCATACAAGGAATAATTTACTGGTGATAAGGTTTCTACCATTAACTAGGATACATCACAATCTCCTTACAAGACTCAAAACACTATCTCCCCTCCTTAGGAGGAAGCCAAACCAAAAGGTTTCAAATCCACACAAGGACAACTATGAAGAATTTCACATATACGAAGACAACATTCATCTTTCTCACTATTCACCACATTTTTTAAGACTTTTCAAGCCTACACCATAACATCATGCTACCATCATACATAATCACAAGACATTGAATCATTCCATGGGGAATTCCATATAATCATAAAGACTATTAACAAGCTACAATCACACTTTATAACTTCTCAACATAATATCTCCTTCCTCATAGTCCACCAAGAGCTATAAATGGTATCACATCAACATATACTAAATTCACCTTCACGTATACTCATCAAACCATAAAATCAAGGTAAGTATCAAAACTCACCTTTTATCCCTCAAGCATTAAGAAATCATCCCTTTCAAGCAATCACATCAAAAAGATAACTGGAAAAGGAAACACAAGAGAGAGATCTAATAAAGTTGAGTTCTATGGAATGACATGAGAATAGTGAAGAAGGCAAACTCTATCATCCTATAGTCTCTCGCTCATATATGTGTCGCGACTCACCACCGATGATCGAGACTCTACTACACGTGACGATACAAAATTTTGAAACCTAAGGACAAAAAACAAAACCTTATGTTGTGATACCAAGTATGTTACGACCCGAGGGTATACCGTAGAAGTTATGGTATCCTCGAATCTTAACACGGCGTTATCGACCTCTCGGAGGTCTAAGACAAGCCCTTAGACATCTTTCATTGTATAATAGTAATAAAAATAGCGGAAAATTTAAAACTTCTCATAGCACATCATTTACTAGAATAAAATAAACAACCATATATTATATATAATATAATATATATATATATATATATAATAATATATATATATATTATACACACACAATGCTAATCTACCTTTCTTGGAGTGGAGTTCAACTACTGCAAGGCATGGTGGGCCGTAGTCCTACTTATACTATTACCTTCTCATGATGTTATTAAGAAGTCCATAATAATCTTATCTTCCTTAATTTATTACTATTACTTTGCGAGAATTAGCCGTACCAACATAGACCATGTGGTCTACATGGAATCTGGTGTTCTACTCCTACCCCGAAAAGAAGGTTTTAACACTTTCACTAAGAATCACTAATCGTGAATAGATATAAATGGTATCCACAAGCTATAACCTATGTGGGCACGTGTTATGAACATGAGATGCTTTTTCTAGAAACCTTGACTTGCTAACGTGGAGGTTTCCATCTCATGAGACAACATATATGTTGGGAACCCGGACTTACTAACTTGAAGGCTCTCTTTATAGGAAGCTGGACTTACTGGCGTGAAGCTCCTACTATCATTTTTCATGTTCACTCAGTGCATGTCTCTAACTCCCCTTTTAAATATATTTAAGTGTTTAGTTTATTAATTCATAAAGAAGGCTTTAGGAGCTTGCTCCTTCATACATAATATGGCTCAAAGGATTCTAAGATGAGAATGTCCTTTAATAATAAACCCTACTTCATGTGAGAATGTCCTTTCACATAATCATACATCATGTGTGTATGCATACAATGTGAGATCTACCTACACATAACACCTCTAATCACAAATGTTCATAACTTCATTAATCATATACTTTACATGCATAAAAATAAGTAATGATGCATAGGAGAACTATCTTTTCCTTAATCATCATGAATCTATCCTATTCATAGATATGCATAAAGTGTGTGTGTGTGTACATTGATCAACATGATCACATAATGGCTATCACATCATTAAGGAAGCCACCCTCTAAAGATCACAACACATGCACAACCTTTCCTGAAGTCTCAAGTCATACACACATCTAGATTCTTAAGAAAAAAATACTAAACACACTTACATTACATCATAGGAGGATAGTACACATTCAACAATAGAATATCGGACTCTGAGAATACTTTGATCACACATTCGTATAGGGGTCATATGGGTAGGGGTCATGCTATAAGGATATTTTTCTCATTATCCATATAGACCACGCCTAATACTAACATGATCATCACACATATTAATATAACATCATCTCCACACCTAAATTAAACAAGTAGGGTAGAAGACTATACACATAACATCAATTCACTTTACACATAATATTAGAATCAAGGCTAAATCCTTCAACTTCCTAAACATGGAAATCATCATATAAATTTATCTTTCATCTAATGCCTTCAAGACCATGATCATATTACATAAATATGTACAATAATGTAAACACTGCCACCATAAGTGGACCATACCAATCAACACATTTTAATGTACATTGTAGGCTAAATAAAAGAAATAGGTCAACTTACCAAATGACCAAGACAATGATCATATTTTATCATTCCTCCAAAATTCATATTCAATTGATATATAAAGTAGTAGAAATAATCAATTGAATACAATTTAATCACAATTCTATAAACATCAAGTCAATATCACAAGACCCACGTTATACTCTAATGTGAGAGATAAGGAGCATCATGGGTTCTTCATAAAATTGGATAGAAATTTTTCATAAAATCAGTAAATAAACATATATTCATCATTAAAATTCTTTTGAAATAAATTTGAGAATGAACCCATGGCTAGATTGAAAGATAGGATTTTTTACATAGAATTCATGTTTAGAAAAACATTTGAATGGAGTCCATAGATGAATGGTTATATAGATATTAAGGATCATAATACCTTATACATTAATAATACCATGAAAATATGAGAAGAAAGCTCCAAGAATCCATCTCCATAGCTTGTTCTTGAGCTTGGTCATCAATGAAGGTTTTGGGGTTTTTTGGAAGAGAAGAGAACTTTGGGAATTCGATTTCTTAATGGGTGTTGGGTTTTTTTCTTGGGAAAGGGTTTTAAAAGGTTATAAAATCAGTTTATAAAACGTCTCATAAATTATCAAAGCACCCCCACACGAATTGGAACTTTTAGACATGTCAAAATTGACTTAAAAACGATAAACCAGATCTTGGAATGGGCTGCGCGTCGCAGGCCAGCCTCCCAAATCTGCCTCAAATAATTTTTGGAACAGTGATGTGTGTGCTAGGCGCGCGTCGCACAGGACAAGTCCAAATCTTGTCCTGCTCACTGGCTTTGGCAGCCTCTTGTCAAAGGTTTGGGTCCTCCATGTGGGCCCTTCGGGTGATCCCCAGGGAGTCGTACCCGAATGTTTTGACCATTAAAATATATATTAAGGTACTAGGGTCAAATAAAATTCTTATAAACTACAAACAACACATAAAAATAAGGCAAACATACAAGGACTCGCTAGCACGTCTAAAGACCAATTTTCAAACGTCTTGACGTTCTTAGACGTTTGACCTCCAAATGGCTTCAAATCAATTATACAAAATATAAAACACATTATTGAAATGTTATTAATCTTTTTAGTCACATGTGAGGCTCTAGATACCTTAGTTCATTTTGAGGGTTTAACAAGTTGGGGCAACTTTAATATCATCCACAAGGCAACATTACCCTACAACAACTCAACTTCATTTCTTTTGTTCAAATAACATGCATGAGTATGAATCTTGCATTATGGGTATAAATATGACAATAGAATTGGGTGGGAAATATTACCCTGCAACGTCTTGACTTTCATATCCTTGAAACGCTTACATCACTCCATTTGAAATTCATGTTCGGGACCAACATGGCTATTGTAATACATTGGAAGAAGCATCAAAGGGTGAGCCATGGTAATAGGACATCATGGGTATTGTAATATAGTGGAAGAAGAATCAGAGGGTGATCCATGGTAATCGGACATCAAGAAATTTTTGAAGACATGGAGATGCCCCCAATATGCCGATGAAAGCCAAAAATGAACAATTAGACATTCAGCTAATGGTTTCCTTTTGAGCGTTGAAGTTTTATATAAACAAACTACAGATCTAATTTTGTTGAGATGTGTGAGTGATGAAGAAGCCAAAAGATCATGAATGGGTTACATGCTAGGTATGTGGACCACACATGAATGGATATGTCCTTGCAAAAAAATATCCTCTAGGCGGGGTATTATCGGCTTTCCATGAAACGTGATTTCTTTCTCTTTGTGAAAAAAATGTCATCAATGCAAATTTCATGGTGATCTCATTCATTAAGCTCATGTAAGGTATCTCAAAATGACTAAGGTGTCTAGAGCCTTAAATGTGCCTTAAAAGTAGAATAATATGTTATTTACGTTTTTTACAGTATATATACTTGAATTTAAGTGATTTGGATGTAAAACATTTGACACGTTAGAAAGTTAGAATCGAGACGTACTAGTGTGTTCTAGTGTGCCTTTGTATATTTTACATGTTGTTAGATTCTCAAATTGATATGGAAGGTCCTTAAAATGTTTATAATTGTAATTAGGTTAAAAACATTTGGGAACGACTCCCCAAGGACCACCGAAGGGGTCCTCGAGAAGGACCAAAATGTTGCCTAGACACTGCCTTGGCAGTGTCAATCGACGAGCTCTAATCAATGGGTCGTTGCTTGATATATGCCCCATCAATGGGATCAGTTACTCCACACTTAGGTGTGGGATCTTAATCCCCCCAAATGGTTGTCTCTGTCCCAAATAATGCAGGTGCAGTACGGGTTGTCAATGCACCAATGGTTCATCGACTGCCCTACGTTGATGGATGCCTGCAATGCTTTCTGTAAGACGCTACCATTCTAGGGGGAAATTCACCCCACATTCCAAAAATATTTTGGATGATTATTATGGGGTATTATAGGTATATTAAGATAGTTAATAACAAGAACCCCATTCCCAATTCATTATTCAAATTTCACCCTTCTTTCTCAAAACAAACTCTCTCTAGAAACCTCCATAGGAGATGAAGATCAAGAACAACTTGGTTTAGATTTCCATGGATTCTTCTTCAAGTTTTCTTGGCTTTTTTATGTAATGAGGTGTGGTAATCGTTCATACTTAGTTAACCATTCATCTAAGGAGTTCCTTCAATGTTTTCAAAGAAGATGTCATGATCAAAATAACTATCTTTCAATCTAGCCATGGGTTCCTTCTCAAAACGATTTCAAAAGAATGGTTATGATGAATTGATGGTCAACTACAATTTTTAATGTGAATTTCAATCCAACTTCTTGAAGAACTCATGATACTTCTCTTCTCAGTTTAGCCTATAATGTGGTAATGTGATCTTGTTTAGATGATGATATATTGTGATTTTGAGTATATGAATGTACCTATAGATACTCTCTTCGTTATGAATTTACTTTGAAATATTGATGAATTGGTATGATTTCCCCATTCCTTCTACTTTGTATAGAATTGGTAGTTGAAATGACCCTAAATGGCATTGTGTGGTATGGTCCACTTATGGTAGCGGTGTTTAATTTCTTATCATTATCAATATGTCATTATCCATATGTTATGATCATGGCCTTTATGGAAAGTTTATGAATTATGAAGTGTTGGTTATGATGATCACAAAATGTGAAGTATATGCCTAGTCTTTCAATCTAGTATTATGTGCTTGGTGTTGATGGTGTCTTCTACATTTGAATAAAGTTATTAGGGTTAGGTATTGGTCTATGTTCTGCAATTGATGAATTCCTTTCTCTTATGCTATAATATGGTGATTGATCTATGCATGAATGTGTATTGTTGTCTTAAGAGGGTAGCTGCTGCCTCAATATTATGTTGATAGTCATTATTTGATCATGTTGACCAATGTACACGCTCACACCTCATACATGTCTATGAGTAGTAGTAGTTCATGGTGTCTAATGAAAGGATAGTTCTCATATGCACTATTGTCTACTACTATGCATGTAAAGTCTATGTTAATGAAAGTATTATATGTATCTTAACTAGGATGACTTGATAGGTGTACTAGTGTAGGTCAGGGTATAGGACTTTGCATATACATTTCACATGTCTATCTTGATAGGATACTTCCAAGGGTGATTTCTATATGTACATGAATATGAACGCATGATTAAGTTATGAACGTGAAGTATATCCTATGATGCCTAGTACATGTTATCATGAAGTATGCATATGTGTAGTGTCTAAATGTGTTTATGTGAAATTTTTTCTTGCACACATACACACACATGAAACCATATCTATGAAGCATTCATGATAATATAGCAAAGTAGGGTCCTTTTATAGGTGTTCTCAATTATACTTTAAGCTAGATTGTGCTTGAATATGTTATTTTCATGTTCAAGGTTTTTTCACATAATTTAGGTTGATGAAAGTAAATTTTCATCTATAACATATGAGCTATGAATATTAGGATCTAATATCCAAAAGCCTATTTTTATGAAGTAAATTTAATAAAGGATTTTTCAATAAAAGGAACTTAGCTTAGCACCAAGTGAACTTGATAAATGAGAGGTCTTAACTCCCCTTGGAGGGAGATTCATCCAATAATACCACATGATGTGTTGACTCTCCTTGGAGGGAGATTCACCCTATGATTTCTCGTGAGGTGGAAACTACAATGCCTAAGGGCATAAAGAGGGTGTCAACTTACATTTGCTAGTTCAATAACTATGTTGCCCCCATTGGATATAGAAAGTGATATCACCTAATATGCTATCATGATGTTAATGTTCTACCTTGGCAAGTAGAGAACCTTCTTTCGGTGTGGGGTTCCATGACACCAGATTCCATGTTTAGATCACATGGTCTTATTATTGGTTAAGGCTATGATTTCCCTTAAGTAAAATGGAAAATGGAAGTACACTGATTAACCCTAACTAACATGACCTAGGGGAAGTTTCTTAGTTTAAGTGAGAGTACTGAACTTACCTATTCATTGCATAAGTAGCTCTTGAAGGGAGTCCTAGAAAGGTGTTCAATATGTATATGTATATGTCTTATATGCATTACATTATGGTATTGACTTACTTGTTATGATAATATGCATAAATTATGTCTTATTGACTATATGATGAAGGTATTATTTGGTATATATGAAGTTGTCTATACTCGTCATGTTGATGTATGAAGTAAGTGATATGTTTGTAGTCTATTGGTGAATTTACATGGCATCTGTGAGATTATGAGGCTTCACATGTACGTTGCAGTAGTAGGCTTAGATTGGGATTATGAGTAAGGTCTTATGATATCTTTCTGAAGTGAAGTCCAAGTATGCTATTGTTGACTATTGTCTCTTATGATGTTATTAGTAGTGTGGACTTGCATGTGGTCTTGAAATGAGTCTTATAAAGTATGTTGTGTCATATGTGAAGTATGTATCTAATGATATGTAATTCTTATGTGAAAGTATGGGCTTCAGTTAATGAAGGTTATATAGATGTTCACCTTGGTGACCTTAAGGTGATGCTTGAGTGTGGATACTAAAATGGGACACTATTCATGAATGGCACCAAGTGTTACTAGCGGGTTACTTGGGAATTAAGGAATTAAGGTAAAATATGTATGATGTTATGAAATGTTAAGTGATATTTAATATATTATGTGGCCTTATGTAATGTTATGAGTAGTGTCCATGCCTATGTGAAATATATTAGCTATTTTGTACTTATTGTATCAAGTCTTTTATGATGTTTTACTAAAAGGAATGATGCATGGTTTTCTAATCAAATGTCCTCATTAAATGCATTCTTTTCATGGTTGTAATACTTAGTGCATTATTGTACTAATACCATCTTCTTCAATTTTTTTAGACAAACTGTAGGTGGTGATGGCTATAGGATGTCTCTTAAAGTGGAAGGATTGGATAACTTTCTCAAGTTCAAAGAAAGGGGTTCATATTATTCAAAGATTTCCTATGTCATATTTATATTAAAATTTGTGTAATACCCTAGTCAATATGCTATGATGTTAAGAGTCGTTATCCTATTCTACTCTATTGATGTTGAGTCTAAGATGGCAAAAGAGACATAGAGTCTAATTATGAATTATGACTTATTATATATATATATATATAGCGATGATTATAGACTATGATGTGCTATGAAAATGTTTTAAATTTTTGCTAAATTTACTATAACAATGCGATAAATGATTACTATTGGCTTGTATAAGACCTTCAAGAGGTCGAGTACGCCTTGTAACTTCTAGGAGGTTCTCCAGGTCGTAAAAATGTTGTATCAGAGCATGAGGTTATAAAAATAGTTTTAGAGTCCAAAGTCTCATATTGCCACGTCTAGTAGAGTCTCGTTCATCGGTGGTGAGTCTCAACACATCTATGAGCGAGAGTATATAGGAAGATAGAGTTACCCTTCTTCACTATTGTCATGTCGTTCTGCAGAGCTTAACTCTATATGATCTCTCTCTCTTGTCTTTTCTTGTCCAGTGGTTTATTAGATATGATTGCTTGGATGAGATGTTATATCAATGCTTCAGGGATAAAAAGGTGAGTTTTGATGCTTATTTTAATTTATGGCTTGATGAGCCTGTGTGAAGGTGAATTTTAATATATGTTGATGTGGTGCCATTTGTGGCTATATATGTGACTTATAAGAAAATGACATATTATGTGAAAATTTATGTTATGATATGAGTTATAGCTTGTTAAAAGTTATTATAGTTGAATGGAGTTCCCTTTAAGATGATATGTTTCCTTGTGGTTTTTATATGAATTTTTATGATGATAGTAAAATGTTATGATTTAGGCTTGAAATGCTTTGGAGAAATATGGTAATTGGTGAGAAATATGCATGTTGACTTTATTTATTTGTCATGATTCTAATGTTGCCTTGTTATGTGTGTCCTTATTCATAGTTTCCCTTTTGTGGATTGGAGACTTCTGTATAGGCTTGATCCTAGAACTGAAGGTAGTAGGCGTTCCTTGTAAGGTGATCGTGGAGTATGCTAGTTAATGAGAGAACCCTTATGAGTAGTTGAGTAGTTTCCTTATGAACCTATTCTAAGAGTTGGGAAAAGGGAAGGAAGGTTTTTATTCCACAAGTTGGGCTTAAGTTTTTCCCTAAGTTGAGTTAGATAGATGTATGTTCCCCTTAATTCATGGGGAGAAGAAGATAATTGATGTTGACCCACTTTAAAGTTGCTAGTTGACTTTTAAGATTGATTCGAGGTATGGTAATCTAAAGAAGATGCTTAGATTGTACCTAGGCATGGTTTGTTGGGATTTTCCTCAAAAGGTGATAATATGGGTTGAAATTACCTAGAAGTTACCTTTCCCTAGTGCTGGAAGAAAAGAAAGTGGCCTTTATGGCCAAGTCTCTTTTATGTTTTCGCCGAAGGTTGTCATCACCCTTTGTGTTCATGGTGTAGTTGAGGCCTCATATAGTTGGGTAGTATGACCTAACTTGATTTTTAAGGATTTCCTTTAGGTGTTGATCTTAGTGGAACGATGATGCTTGAGGTGGTACCTCTTGATGATTGAGTTAGTCGACTCCTTGAGGTGACAGTAGGAGTGGAAACCCTCAATGATGTCAAACCTTCATATATGAGGAGTATGTAGGTTCGTTTTGACTTGCTTTGACCTTGGTGTTTAAGGTCATGATCTTATTAGGTTTACCCCAACTGGGGGATAATTTGCCTAGATGGTAAGGTTTTGAATGCCCTTTATATTCCTATGTTAAGTTCCCTTGAACTTCCTTATGTTGAAAATCACTTTAAGAGTTGTGAAAGGTGTGCATGAGCTTATATACCAAGAGAGGGGATGATATGCTTAGCTATTAAGGTTGGTAAGCTAAGGTTATCTTAAGGTTTAGATAAGTTTCTTTTAAATAGGTTTACCTTATGTGGGGGACAGTGATGTGGTTAATAAGGTGGTTTATATCCCTATATTTTCCTTCTATTCTTACTTAAGCTTGAAACCAAAGAGTTCCAAGAAGCTTGTTCATGATAGGAGTCGTGCATACAACCTCTCCATATGCAATGTTTGTCTCAATTGACACTATGTTATGCATGTTTTGAAGGTCCTAAATTGCATGAAAAAGGATTTTTGATCAATTTCATGTTTTCTCATGTTGGTTGTGCATCTTAACATTCTAAATGTGCATTTGAATTCATGAGATGATGTAAGGAGAATGCTTGATGTCACTTATAATGTGTGGTGTTATAAGCCATCAATGAGAATTTGAATCTCCATTAAATGAAAAAATTGATGAGTCTTTTAAAAATGTGTGATTGTTATGATTTGGGAAGTGTTTATGTAGGCAAACTCTTGAGAAGTGATGGTATGCCTAGGTAATGTTCTTGATGTGTGCCTATATGTTGTATGAATTTTCCTAAATGATGCATGTTTATCAAAACTAATGTTGTGCTAGAAATTTAAACTATGTGAAATGACTTCCTATTATTGTGATGTGTGTCTTGTGACTTACCATTTGACTCTATTAGGAAGGAAATATGAGCATGCTTTGGTTAAAAGTTGAGGAGTTCTCATTAAAATGAATTGACTTTTATGCATTGTTTGTAGATGAATTCTATGATAACA
Source organism: Solanum habrochaites (assembly GCA_027704765.1). Classification (NCBI taxonomy): domain Eukaryota; kingdom Viridiplantae; phylum Streptophyta; class Magnoliopsida; order Solanales; family Solanaceae; genus Solanum; species Solanum habrochaites. Next base: position 35,673,236 of record JAKWJA010002499.1, on the reverse strand, counting down.
TCTGAGTATGTTAAGGAGATGGACATTCTCCTTACACATAACTAAACATGGAGATGTTAAGTATGGACTTAATAGTACTATGACTAAAAGATGAATATCTTTGTTGATCTACCTCACTCATGATCTATGTGCATCTAGTGTGAGTTACTTGTTTGCTTCTTGAGTGATGTTCAATCTGCCTATGTGTAACTTAGAGGTTGTTGCATAATGACTTCTTAATGAAATAATAAGTAAGATCATGTTATGATTAGGAGACTATTGTTCCTCCTATGAACATGAAAAGAGCGTATATGTCTGATGCATTAAGGAGTGAGTGAATAAAGGTTTTGCTTTCTTATGTTTCATTGAGTGCAAAATGGTTTGAAGTTGGCGTTCCTTGTAAGTTCGGTGCATTTATTGTTATGTGATGATGTTTTGAATGTTCTGAGATGCTCCATGGTTCATTTAGTCCTTGAAAGTGTTTTAAAAGTATTCCAAGTTTCATTCGAGGACGAATGTTTCCAAGTGAGGAATATTGTAAGGTCTCTCAAAATGAACTAAGATGTCTAGAGCCTCACTTGTGCCTTAAAAGGTTAATAATATATTAATTATGCTTTTAATAGTATTTATATTGTTACGACCCAATTTCGAAAACTAAAGGTTTCAAAGTAGTTTCACAAGTTTGGCATTTTTTGTTAAATTTGAGAGTCGCCACTTAATTTTTGAGGAAAAATTAAGAAAACCATTTAAAAAGGTGTTTTTGAAAGAAAATAGTTTAAATAAAATCAGAGTTTTGGGTAAGGGTTCAAATAATTTTCTAAGGAAGGGTCTAGACATCTTAGAGAATCCCCTAACACGCGGTTGACCGACGAATTTCAAAGTATGGCTAATTTTGTATATAAAAGAGTTAATTATAAAAATCTTGCTTGAAACATTAATAAAAATCTTTTGATACTTCGAAAAATCTCAAGATTTATCTTAACTTTTCTCCATAGTCTATTTGAACCATACAAAAATTTAAAACACATAACATGGGGATTAAAGACTTGGTGATGACCATTAGAAAGGTTATTAAAGATCCTTATTCATGCATAGCAGAGTTTCAAGTTAAATTAAAGGCACTATTTTAATTTAAGAAAACTTGAACCATTTTTATCCTTTAAAAATTAACTATATAGTTAGTTTCAAACTTATGACATGGATTCCAAAATCTTTTGAACACTATTAAAGAACATAATTGTTCATAGAGTTTTGTTTCTTTAAAAGCTTAAGTTTCCTAAGAACAGACTGTGTTGATAAATAATTAGGCAAATCAACCTTGAAAAAGAATTTGATACATGAAGTAAAATGATAAATAATGTTAACTCCTCTGACGATTCATCCAATCCAATAAGACATCAGAAAACCTTAGCAGTGACAATATACAATATAATAATAAGGAAATAAAGTAGCCCTTATGCATTTTAATGCAATTTCGCTCTCTTTGTTTCAGCCTTTTGAGCTGCTATTTACTGCTGTTTTTTTTTGGGGTTTCAACCCACTTTCGCTCCTCGTTTTTTCTGCATTTTAGAGGCTGCTGCTGCTAGTGGTCAGTTTATTGAACTTTTAAGTCCAAAAACTCCAATTCAGCGCCTTAGGAATATTACTACTTCGCTACTAAGCTGCTGCCTCTAGTTGGATGTTAACCCAACAATATTATCTTCCCTTTCGTGAATTTGATGAGACCAACTCGAAAAAGAGGAAAATGCAAGAGAGCAGAGTCGGTTGGACTCATTTAGAGAGAGTGTTCATGCAAAAGGAAGAAAACATGATGATAAATATCGAGTAAGACTATGACCCAAACTATAACTGTATGATACAAGAAAAAAATTCTAGAACATATTCCATTTGAACCAACACTACTTTGCTTTTAAACAAGTAGTACCCAAAGTGGACAGAAAAGAGAAACAAGAGTAGATGAATAAGACATAGACAAATTAAATACTTCCAAAGGAACAACTTGAGAGTGTCACATTTTAATTTAAGTCATTTAAAGAAGAGGAATAAGGTGTTGAACAGGTATTTTTCACATATACAAAGGCAAAATTTTAAACTCATCATGATATAAACAAAATAAAGCAACAATCAAAGTGGTTTACTGTCACGACCCAAAACGAGCCGCGAGTGGCACCCACACTTATCTTACTAGGGGAGCGAACGCAACAATCTAAACCCCAACGTTTTATCAGGATATAAATTTTGAATAGTAATAAAATGCGGAATATCCAAAACTTATTAACGAAATCAATTAAATAAGCTTCTAAAGTATAATACTTATCAATCCCCCCAAAATCTGGAAGTCCATCACATCAAGAACATCTATCCTCGAATTACTAACTCTAGAGTATTTAATGAACAAAAATACGTAGAAATATGGTCCATGTCCGAACTTCCAAGACAATAACAGACGTGAAGAAAAGAATCTGCCCCGAGCTAGGAATAATAGCTCACCCTGAAATCTGACATGGCTAAGACTGTCTAGAGTTGAGGACCGATAGAAAGTCATGGTGCACTTGGGCTGCACTCCACAAAACAACACCGAAGAAATAAAAGTAGGGGTTCAGTACAAGGGACACGTACTGAGTAGGTATCATCGGCCAACTCAAAATAGAAAGCATATATACGGAATATAATATAAAATCAACCACAATACTTAACCAGTGACATCAACACGTACAAGAAACCATAGCAAAACAACCAACCCACGCACACCCTATGAGGACTCAAGCCTCCACACCATACTCCATTTGGGCAATAGGTTCTGTCGAAATTGAGTATATCAAACATAATTCAAGATTCTTATCTTTCTCTTATCGTGTCGGAAACATACACTTCTTACTCTCTCCGATCCCTCCTAATGTACATGTCGGAACGTGACACTCCGACCATTTTACTGTACTACCTCAAGTGTCGGTAACGTGACACTCTGATCCATTATTCCCTACCGTGGTCAGACGTGACACTCCGATCCAATATTACCTCATTATTTTATTTTTCATCAAGTCTTCTTTATGTCAGCGGCATCTTAAATAAGAGGTTGTAAGGCTGAGATTCGACATTCTTCATCATTCTAAACCACCACAATTACACAATCACACATACAAACACAAATCAAGCATATAGAAGAACTTTTACAGAATACCCAATCATATCAATCCGCTATTTAGAGTTTATATATCAACATAAAAATAACCATAACCCTAAACTCAACGAAAAATCGTGATTCGATCAAGCCTATCTCCCCAATGCCTTTTGCTTTCGCTCTTCGTTCTCTCTTCTCGCACGTTCTACTCTCTGCTTCTTTTATTTTTGCTTATCCCGTTTCTTTTTCTTTTACCCTAATTATCATATAATTCATTAGGATAAAAAAATTAATCCCATTATTTTATTTTTAAAGTTTTCCTTTAATAACACCCTCAAGTAATACATTATTAACATTCACCCCACATTTAATAAGGGTTGTCATGAATAGTCGAAACCCCCCTTAAAACCTTTAGCAAAATCCGACCCATTTGGGTTCCAACTGTGACGCCCCAAGTTTCCTAATTACGTCCGTCCTGCAAGGTCCGTCACAAAGTTTAGAGTGTTAATTTCAGTAAAGGGGGTTGTGACGGTCGTCGTAATCTACGACGGTCCCGTGCTGCATTTTCCCGTCGTGAAGTTCAAGAGTCTAGTCTCATACCCATGATTTCAGAGTTGAAGTGTTTTGGGAATGAAGACCCTCGACGGTCCGTCGTGACCATGACGGTACACAAATCTCCGATCTTCGACCTAGTCAGTTATTTTCAAAATAATTCTACTGCTCGAAACCGACTAAACAGGTTGTCAATAGATACCAATTTACCCATCGTTCGCCCCGAACGATCACGAAAAAACAAGGGGAGAAAAGTATCTGAATCCTGTAAAAAGATTGGGATATCTTTCTTGAATATCAGCCTCATCCTCCCAGTGGAACTCTTCACTTGTCCGATTCCTTCCATTCCACTGAACCTTGTGGATTCAATCTCCTGTGATCTCAACTTGTGGACTTCTCGATCTAAATAGCAACAGGCACTCCTCATAAGACAATTTTCTCCAAAGGACGAATCCCACAATACTGTAATTTCCATCCCCATGGGTATTTTTTCATCAGCATAGACACACTGAATACCGGTTGCACTCCTGAGAGTCCTGGAGGCTGCCATTCATAGCCACCTCCCCCACGCGCTTCAAACTTCAAATCAAATGGGGGATCCATATACCTTGGGCTAAGCGTAAAACCATCGCTTACGCAAATACCGCATCACCCCTTTATGGCAAACTTCAGCAAGACTTGCTCCCTCCATAAAATCCAAGTCCCTAACTTTCGTCTGCATATTCTTTCTGCTGTTCTGAGCTGCTAGAAGCTCTCCTGAATGAATTTACTTTATCTAACGATTCCCTCAAAGATCGTTACCGTCCATGGTCTCACCTCAAATGCATCAAACCACCCAATGGGAGACCTGACATCTCCTCCCATACAGTGCCTCAAATGGGCCATATCAATACTTGAGTGATAGCTATTATTTATGAAAACCTGTTAAGGCAAGAAGTTATCCCAATGAACCACCAAATCTATACCATCACGAAGCATATCCTCCAACACCTGAATCGTTCGCTCAACATCGGTCAGAGGGTGAATGCGGTACTAAGATTCCAACCTATACCATAAGCAGCATGGCCAATGTTCTCCAAAACTTAGAAGTAATTTGCTACCCCTATCTGATAGATGGAAGTGGGACTCCATGCAATCGAACAATTTTTGAGACTAGAGAGTTTGGCTAACTTCCTCTGCTTGTAAGTGTCACCCTTGACCGGAATGAATGTGAGCAGACTGACTTTAGTTATAATCCTGTCAACAATTACCCAAATGGAATCAAACTTACCCATGGTCCTTTGGAAGACCAACCACAAATCCATTGCATTCTTTCCCCTTTTCCATTCAGGAATGGCATTTTTCTGAAGTGTTTCTTCTCCGGGACTTTTCTGGTGTCTATACTTTACCTGCTGACCATTAGGGGCATTGGGAAACAAAATCAACAATGTCACGGCTTCATCCTACTCCACCAAAATGTTTGCTTTAGTCACGATACATCTTTAGTTGCACCAGGATGTATTGAATTACCTGACGTAGGAGCCTCTGTAAGAATAGTATGAATCAATTATCAACCCGGGCACCACACCCTTCCTTAATTCTCAAACGCTTTCCTCATCAATTAATTGCCTCTTTACCTCTCCTCGTAATACCATATCTCAAATTCGGCTCAGCTTCTCATCAGTAAACTTGTTTTCCCCCTTAATCTTGTCAGAAAAGAAGATCTTGCCTCCACACATGCCAAAAATCCCCTTCTCTAGTACTATCCAGCCTCAAATAAAGTCATTAGCCAATGTATGAACCTCTCTAAGCCAATGGGCGTCTAGAACTTGTAAGTGGGCTAGCTCCCCATGCTCCCGCTTTCTACTTAAAGCCTCTGCCACAACATTACCCCCTTTTCCTAGGTTATACAATATATAATATCATAGTCCTTCAATAGTTCATCCCCTCCTCTGCTCAAATTCAAAACATCTTCTGAGTAAAGACGTATTGTAAACTCGATGATCGGTATACTTCAACACTTGACCCCATATAGATAATTTCCTCCATTGCTTTATTAAATATACTGTCAGCCAACTCCAAATCATGGGTCGGATAGTTAACGTTCCTGCCTTTTAATTGCTCGACCGCATCAGCGATTACATTTCTCGCTCTCCTGCATTAGCACTGGCACCCAACCATAATAAGATGCATCACAAATAGACAATGAAATTCTTACCTTCCACTGGCAAGTAAGGATTGGTGCAGTATTCAACAATCCTGAGTTTTTGAAAAACTTTCTTCAGCATCATCCTACATCAAGGGAACATTCTGCTTAGGCAAATTTGTTAGCTGCGAACAATAGAGTAAAATCCCTTGACAAAATCGCGGTATAGTAGCTAAACAACAAAGCTCCTTACCTCTGGTAACATTAGTAGGTCTTGAGTCGGGCTACTCTTCATTCTCGTTTCAATTTTATAAAAGGATCCACCATCACCCCATCCTTAAAACCACGTGCCCAAGAAGGACACTGAATCTCCAAACTCACACTTAGAAATTTAGCATAAAGCTTTTCCCGCCTCAACACTTCCAATACAAATCTCAAATGCTCCTTCATGTTCTTTCCTGCTCTTGTAGTATATCAGTATATCATCAATGAATACAATGACAAAGAGATCCATATATGGCTTAACAATCCCTTTCATCACAGGGGCTCATGAAAAGCACAGGGTCATTCGGTAGCCCAAAAGACGTACTAAGAATTCGTATGCCCTACCTGGTTCAAAAAGCATGTTTGGCACATCTGCTACCCGTATTTTCATTTGATGATAACCGGATCTCATGTCATTTTAGAGAATACACAGCACCTTGTTAACTTTATCGAACAAATCATCAATTCGAGGTATAGGATACTTATTTCTTAATAGTTACCTTATCAGCTGTCTGTAGTCTATGCACATCCGAAGGCTTTCCATCCATCTTTTTTTTCACAAATAAACAGGAGCGCCCCAAGGGATGCCCGTGGTCTAATAAACCTTTACCTAACTACTTACTCCTGAAGTTGGGGCCTTTAACTTACTCCCTTAACTCAGCTGGAGCCATTCCTAAGGGATGGAAATTGGGCGAGTAACCCGCTCCATGATCAAATACCAATCATATCCCTATCCGGTGGCATACTTGGATTAGTGCATTAAATTTTGCCTCAGTACGTACAAACAGACACCGCCTTGCTCCCCCCCCCCCCCCCCCCCCTCAAAGCTTAGGACTCATCTCTCCGCTTGTCCCTTCAAAGTCCGGCTGTATATACATCTCCATAAATAAGCTAGAAAATATTCCCAAGTCATAGTGGTGGCCTGTGCTGGGTTGCACTCCACCATACGACTGCCACCACCCTTTTGGCATCCCCCTCGAAACTAATATGTCCACAAAACTCAAGTCACACCGAATTGTTCTCACGAGGTCCCATCTTATGTATCAGTTTCATGAAATCAACCAGAAAATCAAGGCAGCCTCATATTCAGCACCCTTGAGATTGGAGTTTCCAACTTTAAGAATTTAGTGAAAGTTCATGCTGATCACCGTTCGTCATTATAGTACCCTGTATCACTCGAGTAAATGTGCCTACTTCATGAGTCATCCATCGCGGGGCCCACCGCTGCCTGTTGTAACTGCCCTGAACTTAGGTGTTTGGTGCAGAAAACACTGGAGGTTGTCTGGCCCTGGATCAGATAACCCGCTAGCATAGGTAAGAACCTGTTAATCATCTCTGGGGTAGGCTGGGGGTAGTCCTCATCTCGTATCCTTCCATTTTTCCTTTTCCCTCTTCACACCCCCTCTTTACTCTACTTCATCAGTCGGTGGAGGAGTCACGCCCTAATCACGTCCTTGTACCAGTTGTTCGTCCTCTACCTCTAAGGGCGTCTCCTTCGACGCCTCTACCACACGCCTCTGCCACTGGTCCTCCTCGAGCTACGTCCCAATGTTGGCCAGACGCACCATGTTCCCTGTCGGTGCTGGTGTTGACACAATGGTTGGCTCAGTTTAAACCATCGCTGCCGAGATAGAGTAGGATGTCAGATACCAATTTGTATCACCTATATAACCATTGGACCCAAGTATAAGCACGAAAAGTGGAAGAAAGAAGGAGTTTTTCCTAAAGTCCTATAGCCTCTCAAAGACAGTAAGGGTGTCCCCCTACCGTTCCTCAAGACTCTACTAGACTCATTCTTGTGTGATGATACTCACCGAACCAAAAGCTCTGATACCAGTTTTGTCACGATCCAAACGAGCTGGCGGCGTGGCACCCATATACTTATCTTACTTACATCTTGTGAGCGAACCACAATCTTAAACCCCACGTTTTATCAGCATATAAATTTTGCACACAGTAAATAAAAATACGGAAGTCCAAAACTCTTATAAAAATCCATAAAATAAGCTTCTAAAAATATACTGATCTCCCCAAAAATCTGGAAGTCATCACATCAAGAACATCTATCCTCGAATTTAAACTAAGTCTAAGCATTATTTAAGACTAAATAAGTAGAAATATGTTCCATGTTCCCGACATCAAGACATCAAGACTTGAAGAAGAAATCCAGCCCGAGCTAGGAATATATCTCACCTGAAATCTGACGTGCTGAAGACTGTCTCGTTGAGACGAGTCTAAGTCAATGGTGCAGTTGCTGCACTCCACAAAACAACAAGAAGGAAAATACATTGGGGATCAGTACAAGGAACCGTATGAGTAGGTATCATCGGGGGATCGCCAACTCAAATATAAAAGCAATATATACTGTAATAACTAATATAAAATCAACCACAATCTTAAACAGTGACAATCAACAAGTACAAGAACCATTGCAACATAACAACCACGCACACTTGAGGACTCACCTCCACACATACTCATTTGTGAAATAAGGTTTTCCTTCCGAGAATTGAGTATATTAACATAATTGGAAGATTTTACTTCTCTTTATTCTTATCGTGCTGAACTTGCCGACGTTCTCCCTAATTCTGTCTTGTCGGAACGTGACCTCCCGATCCATTATTAACTACCGTTCGTGAACGTGACACTCGATCCATTACTCCTACCGTGTCGGAACGTGACACCTTCCGATCAATATTACCTCATGATTTTATTTTTCATCAAGTCTTCTTTAATGTCAAGGCGTCTCTTAATAGAGAGGATTTCAGGCTGAAGAGTTCGACAGTCTCATCATTCTAATCCACCATAAATTACACAATTCACAACATACAACACAAATCAAGCATATTAAGACTTTACAAGACTACCCCATACCTATAATCGCTATTTAGATTTTATCTATCACATAGAAATAACCATAACCTACCTCCACCTACGATCGTGGATCGAGCAAAGCTATCTCCCCATTTTTTGCCTTTTGCTTCCTCTTCGTTCTCCTCTTCTCGCTCGTTCTCCCTCTCTGCTTCCTTTTTATTTTTCTTCTCCAGATTCTTGTTTCTTTTACCCTAATTAATCAATAATTCTTATGATAAAAGTAACCCATTATTTATTTTTAAGTTAACATTTTTAAAACCCCAAGTAATAAATTATAAACTTACCCCACTAATTTCATAAGGTTTGTCATGAATCGTCAAAACATAAACACCCCTTTAAACCTTAGCAGAAATCCCGACCCATTTGAAGTTACGAACTATTGACGGGCCGTCGTTGTCTATGACGTTCCGTCCTGCAGGTCCCGTCACAAAAGTTCAGAAGTTAAATTTCAGTAAAGGGTTTGTGACGGTCCCGTGCTTCAGTTTCCGTCGTGAAGTTCAGAGATTCGATCGGGGCATATCCACCACCCAGATTTCAAGTTTAAGTGTTTCGGGGAACGAAGACCCTCGAACTGTTCCGTCGTGACCTGACGTTACTTCTCCTTGATCCGTCGACCAGTCGTTTTATTTTAAAAAGAATTCTACTGCTCGAACCGACTAAATAGTTTGTTACATTTACAATAGCTAAATAGAAATTAATGTATGAAAATCCAAACAAACTGCCACCAATTCTTCAAAAACTAAAAAATTTCTTGTCCATGAACACTCAAACATAGTCAATTTCATAAATAAGCATGCTCGTAGAAATGAATATTCCAACTATTGTAGTCTTATATAAGAATCTACGGAAGACAGTGGTTTCAGCTTAGCAGATAAAAGTTAAGCAACATAATTTCATGCTTAATTAAACAAATTCATTTTTTACCCCAAAGATAATTCCTCTTTAGATCAACACACCTTCACATTATATGAGGACTAGGGAGAACAATGAAAATTTAAGAGGAAATAAAGAAGTAAACAATTTTTCATATGCTCAGCCAAGAATTCTGGAAAAGTTAATCTCAGAAGCAGTCATTTGAAACCTTTGTCAAACTTGAATCTTAAACAGTTATCTACACCGAAGACAAGCTCATACATTTTCCAAGAACAAGGGAAATTAATCATACACACACTTGCGAGAAGCTGTAATATAGCATATAGGAGTAATTCGTGACAAGACACAAAAATACAATCAACAGGTTGAGTAAGAGAGCAATGATCAGAATCAAATAACTAGGAGAGTCATTTATGAAAACAAATAGGAGCATACACATAAAATATACAAGAACCTAGACGGCTGTCAAAAAAATCCATTAGACAGAGGAATTTAATCAAATACGTGAAGAACGAAAGGAAGAGACTTGAACAGATATAGAAGCAAGAGGAACCATGAATATTAAGGAAAAGACAACATGCACCATAACTAAAAACATGCTAAACATAGAAAAAAAATCTAAAACGAGGGTTTCAAAACCATACCTATATCTGCAAGAGATGCACAGATTTAGAAACCATTTGAGGTAAGAGTTACAGAAATGGACTCGAAACTATACTAAAATAGGTTGCCAACAATTCAAAACCAGAACAAATAAAAACTATAATAAAAAACATGTCCAAGGGAACAATCAAACGAAGATAAATGCTAGAGAAATGAAGATTGCAAGTCTAAAGATCTTAACAGAGAATCCAAACAAGCAACATGCTTAAGAAAATACATTTACTAAATATTAATATGCACCAGATCAGTAAGCAAATGACTAGCTTAGATGTGCAACTTATACAGTAAAGAAAGAAACAACAACTAATCTCAAAACTTAACATCTCTTTGTCAATTTTAGAGTAAGAAACATGATTAGCGACAGAACAAATGACACACTAACTTAATCAAAAGAAAATTAATGACTGCTTCAAATTTAGGCAAAACCATAGTTGAATTTCATCAAACAAGGTGAGGGAAAAAATATACAGTTAAACTTATTTAGTCCTAGAAAAACTAAGAACAAAACACGACTATAAGCAACGAGAAAATCAAATTAGACTCAGCTTAAATGAGCAAGAAGGAAATCTAACTATGCTAACAATATTACTCTAAAATACTTTAAAGCGAATTTATAAAGAAAGAAATATTACCTGATTCGGGACATCGAACTGGACGGGCGAGTTTGACGGAGACGATTCCACCACTTCAACTAGAACAACCAGGAAAAGTTAAACTGTTAGAACCAAGATTTCCCAAACCTTTATGGTTTACTCTAAAATTTCAAAACTTCTCCCCTAAACAGTGAATGAAGAGATCTTTATATAGGAGAAATTCGGGGAAATTTGTGGAATAGAACCGATGTTGGAAAAGCTAAAATTTCAAATTTTCATGGAGTAGATAAGATGAGGACCTGTCATTGTACCAATTCTAAACGGATTGAGAACCATGGCCATCCTATTATGAGCAAGGATGAGAGAGCTACAGGATTGAGACACCTTCCCAATTCGAGTATGTTTGTACCAGAGGATAATGAGAGGGAGGGAGAACGCGACTGCCACGAGCTAGGCTCGATTTTAGAGTGGATCGCGCTAATTTAGCTAGTACGTGAGTTTCTGGGTTTCGTTTCTGATTCTCGCGAAGAAGAAAAGTAATAGGGATCGGTAGGTGGGTCAGTGTATTGTTGTTATTTTGTATTGTTGCTAGAAATTGGTTAATACGGAAGAAAGTATGACAGGGTTATGGAATTGAAGGGTTGTGATATGGTGTCATTAAAAATTTGGGCCTGTTGGGCTGAAGGTAAAAGGCCCAACTTTGGTTTTCTTAAAGGTTTAAAATTAGGTAAATGACTAAAAGCATAAGAGTGAAATATAGCCAAATTAAGTTTAATTTGAAAAATCGTCTAAAATTTAAAATAAGATGAATTTAGATAAGATTAATTAACGAGTTTCTTAAATTTAACAACTTGAAATTTATTAAATTGATCAAACTGTTCATTAAAAAATATTAACTATAATTTAAATTAACTCATAAACAAAATATTTATGTAAAAGAAAAATCCTTTTAACATGCTTTTCAAAATATTTATAAAATATACTAATCATACACAAAATAACGTAAAACATATATATTACTTAAAAATTATAAAAATGGTAAAAAATTATTAAAAAGTTACTTGAAAAAAATATTTTGAATTTAAGTCGGTTATTTTAAATCATTTGGAATTTCTGAAACTAAAAAATTTAATTCCAATCGTGGAGGGTCAAAATTGGGTGTAAAAAACTTCTCCTCGTTTGACTTTGATTAATGAAACAATTCTAAGGCAAATGAAATTGACAAATCTAATTTTGACTAACCAGATCTATATTTTTTGGAAAAGTTTTGGTAATGACTTTTGGAATTTTGGCCAAACCCGACAGTGGGTTTCCTACATATCTCAGGCAATATAAGAATTCAGGCCACTTGTAGTTCAATACGCTTGGTTTAATGAACGATTTTCAATGAAATGCAAAATCTATTTCGGAGTCGAAGTATGAAGAAACCAAAAAGCTCGAGAATAGAGTGATGACAAAATAGTTGGAGTACAGTCAACTTTTTAACATTAATTTCGCCTATATATCCCTAAACTTGGGGAATCAGACTGTTTGTAGTTCGACTCAATCAGTTGAAAAGGAAATCTCTTATGCGGATTTAACATTTAGCTTAAGGATGAGTGAAAAAATAATTGAGAGCGGAAAAGAGTCTTGAAAACATCTCAACTATGAATATGGGAACCGTCACACCCATAGGGAAGAACTTACATGGACATAACTTTGAAAGCTCTAGGTGTATTATCATTCAAATTGAAACTTTGCCTATGGTGAGTGTTGAATTTTTCACTGAAGGCAAAACTTAAACCACCAAACCCAAGAAAATACCCACATGCCTTAGTATAGGGATGAGGTTTTATTTTGGAGTAAGTCGTTCCTCAACTCGCATCCTAGGAGTATGACATTCCTCGTTGGTCTATGTCTAAGTTCACTATTAAGAAAAAGTTCCATGTTGTGTTGTGTTCTATTTGACGTAGTCCACTTTGTGTATTGCAACATCTGGAAAAACATTTGTCAGTAGAAAATGTAACATAAACACAAATATGATTTGTACAAACCTGGTTTAACATGTCATACTGAAGAAGATGACGATCCAATTTCAAGTGCATTTCTCTTGAAGAAAGTGGAGATCAAAAATGGTCTGTCAATTTGAACAATATGAAGATTCCATAACATTATATAGCTTGTTACTTTTAGGTACGTAACATCCCAATGTGTCACTTTGAAAAAAGTGATGCCCTGATAATATTTAACCAGTCACATTGAAGGAAGTGACTATCTAATAATAATTTAACGTGTCACGTTGAAAAAACTGACTCTCCAATAATAATTTAATGTGTCACGTTGAAGGAAAAGACTCTTCAATAATAATTTAACGTGTCATATTGAAGGAAGTGACGCTACAATAATAATTTAACGTGTCATGTTAAAGGAAGTGACTCTCCATTAATAATTTAAGTTTCACAATGAAGGAAGTGACTCTCCAATAATAATTTAACATGTCACGTTGGAGGAAGTTACTCTCCAATAATAATTTAATGTGTCATGTTGAAGGAAGTGACTCTCCAATAATAATTTAACGTGTTACATTGATGGAAGCGACTCTCCAATTTTAATTTAACATGTCATGTTGAAGGAAGTGATGTTCCAATAAAAAATTTAACATGCCACGTTGAAGGAAGTGACTCTCCTATAATAATTTAATGTGTCAAGGTGAAGGAAATGATGCTCCAAAAATATAACGCGTTATGTTGAAGGAAGTGAATCTTTAATAATAATTTAACGTGTCATGTTGATGGAATTGACGCTCCAATAATAATTTAAAATGTCACGTTGAAGGTAGTGACACTTCAATAGTAATTTTATGTGTCATATTGAAGGAAGTGACACTCGAATAATAATTTAATGTGTCACATTGAAGAAAGTGATGCTCCAAAGATAATACCCTATGATAAAGAACAAAATTCAAAATAGGGAGTATAGTTATAACATGTTAACTTGATTAGCTCCCAATAATTTGCAAAGCCAATAACATCTCTGGTTGTCATTGAAATTTGGTCGTCCCTACGCTCATAAAAATTTGTTCGATAAGAAAAGAGAAATTAATGTGTCGAGACTTTTTAACGAGTCATTATGATCTGGTAGCCATAAACAATGAAGGATTCTTTAAGAACACTTTGAGAACTTATAAGTTGAAGGGAGGTGCTAATGATCGATTAGGGTTTTATCCTAAAATGGGTCCCTACTTTAAATATGGAATCTATTATAAAGAGAATGCTGGTTTGACACATACTATCTTTCAAAAATGAGGTTGAACAGAAGTTTTGAAACATTGAACTATTTCAAAAAGTTGCCTCTGTTTCCAGTCTAAGGGTACTTAACTTAAATAGTTTGCAAAAATGAAGAATGATTGACTCAAAACACATGCCCAGTTTTCTCTGAGGTATGTAGTTTGAAATAGTAGAAAGACCGAATCCTTAAATAGGATCGCCTACGTATCTTTCTTGAACAAGAAATCAGTTCTAATGTAGTTCGAACATGAAACTTAATAGAATTTAAAGAGAATAATTTTTTTGTTAGAGAAAAGGCTAATGATTAGAAATAACGGAGAGACAAAACTCGTTAACGTAAAAATAGAGGATAAGAGGGCTTGATTAATTGGATCTTTGGTCTCGGAAATCCTTCATAATAACATCTTTTGATAACGACTAGCTCGTGTCATTTTTCTTGTGAATGTCTGCCTTCATTCTTTAAAAATTGAAAAGACCTTTTGTGATTCTGACTCCAATTCTAATGACACCTGCATGTTTCAGATATAGTTAGTAACAAAATAAAATAAACCAAGTAAAAGAGAAGTTTTTAAATGAAGTTATTCAGCTTATATTGGTATGAATAACGTCTTATGGCGTTCGCCATTATCCCAAGCTATTCCATCTGTAAAATTGAGAATATGTAAGTCACAATATATGCAAAGGAAAACTTACAAAAATGAGTGAAACTACAAATCATCTGAGTTATGACAAGGCAACTTTGAGTCTAATGATGCCTTCTAACTTTGTAGTACCTGCATCGAAAGAAAAATTCTTAGTTTTATGAGAGTGATTCATGTTGGCTTTGCCTTTCTATCTTGATGCTCCTTTACTTACTGGATAACAAGCTTGTCTACTCTCAAAATGTCACTTGATGGAATTTTTTAGGACCCCCCTCAAAAATACTACCCCAGTATAAAATATAACATAACTTTTAAACCTTCTGTAGTTTTTAACTGAAATTTAAATTTTTGTTTGCCCCCAGTTTCAATCTGAGTTATCCCTGTCATCTGACTTACTGGAACAAAACTCCCGCTTCTAAACGATGTGTATCTCTTACATCCTGCAACATTTTTCCAAATGAAAATCTTACAGGGAATATACCAAGCCGGTGCGGCGTCTATGTATCCTGATGAGCAGGAATAAGTTCAAACATAGTTCCAACTCTTTAGTATTAACGGGAATAGAAAAACCTAATTAATTAAGTGACCGAGGATGATATATGGCGCCTACGTATATCATTCTTGAGAAATTAGGCCAAACATAGTTCGAGTACAAGAAAGAATTAGAAAGAGATAAAGGGGTAATCGAAGCCAACATAGGTCGCCTCTCATTCTTGAGAATTCAGGATAGACGTAGTTCATTACAAATGAAAGTTACTTAAAAGGAAAATCAAATCCAAAAAACTCTTACAAAGAAACAAAGCGATAAAAGTGTGATTATACACAAATAAAACAACAAACTCCAAATGAAAGACTAAAAGATGCCAAAAGTTCGACTTCCAGGGACTACGTTGCGTTCTCCTTCTTTGCACTGGGTTATGCCACAAACTATTAATTATGCTTGGTTAGGGCAGATTGGTGTCACATTCGTTGGATACTTAGCAAGCTTTAACCACCTCATTGTCCATAAGATCTTGAATTTTGTGTTTGACGAGTGATACCTTTTTTCTTATTATCATATCATTCCAACCAACTCCTGAATGATAAGCACAACACTATTTGGTCATACAACCGCTGGCGTAGCAAGTATTACAACACATTCGTGGATTCCACTAGATGAAGTATTACTGACTCTTTCAATCTCTCTAAAAGTTGAGTCTATGTCTCACAAAATTGAGTGAAGACTCTTGGAGGCATTTTCTCAAAATTAGGAGGAGGTGCATTGTTTCGAGAATTTTGCATTGGTCGTGGAGAATGAAATGTTGCTTGATTGTTACAAATATAGTATTGTGAATTAGGATATCGTGGAGGTGGTTGATGGTTATATGAGGCATTTCCTCGAGTCTTTAACATCATACCTTCTTTCTCTTTTTTCTTTCCATTTCAAAATGAACCAGTATGACATGCCCTATTAGCTAATTGAGATGTGGTGAAACTTGTTATTCTTCCATTCTTGAGACCGTCCTCAATCATTTCTCCATCTTTGATAACTTTATCGAATGTCTTTGCACCCATTGTCAGTATTCACTCATAGTATTCTAAGTCTTCAGCCTGAATGAAGTAGGTGATCAAGTTTTATATATTTTCCATCCATATGTAGGATGAACCCAGAACTTCTTCTCTCCAAAAAATGCCTATTCCCGAATGCTTTCCGTCACCTTGTGGGTTTTAGCTTTGCAAATAGAGATTTTTTTAGGAGCAATTTAAACATGAAACTTGTAGTGATCAACAAAAACATTTGCCATATCATCCCAAGTACGCCATTTGGTCACATCTTGCTTAGAGTACCACTCCAAGGCTTTTATAGTCAGACTTGGATTGAATAACTTGATTATAATCCCTTCGTTGTTTCCAACACAAATAAACTTTTCACAGTAAATTTTCAAATGGAAAAAAGTATTTCCTAATCCACTAAACATATAAAACTTTGGAACCTTGTAACCGGGTGGAAGCTCAAATTCTGGAAATGTGCACAAATCATCGTATCTAACACTCTGTCTACTATCGAACACACGAAGACTTCTCATAGAATCCTCCAAGATTTTCATATTCTTATTCATCATTTCAACATCAATTGATTTTCCATCACCCTCAATTTGAACATAGTGATGAACATCTGGGCGGTGAAAATTAGGAGCCTAGGTAACAACTGGAGCTGTGACGTGAGTGTACACTGGCGGAGTGTGATGGGTTAGTGTTTGAGCTTTTGGAGGATCAAACGTGTACACAAGAGGAGTATCCTGAGTTGAATTAGTGAGTGAGGCGTTGAGTTTGCTGAAAGGTGGAAAAATGATCTCCTTGATGAAACTCACTCGAAGTCAGATACATAGGTGGCATGGGCCACTTTAGGCGAGCATCAGGTGGTTGATTCTGAGAAACAACTTTTTATTGAGATACTAGAAGATTCACTTCACCAATTTGTCTCTCTAGACGTGCAATGATTTCCACAGATGATTTTGTTACTACGGAGGCTAGGATTGGCCATGACAGATGAAGGGGGGGATCATTTAAGACGAAGCAAATGTGTTGATAGTGGAATCCTTTTTTGAATGATTTCTCTTAGTAGTTCAAGTAAGGAATGATGAGTTTGTAAAAATTCCTTTGACCTTAGACCGTGTTAACTATGAATGGTCTGCCTGCGGGTACTTTGATGAAGTTAACAAGTTTAATTACCAACAAAAATCAGTATCTTCTTCTAAAAACAACTCAAAATATAAGAATGTTACTCCATTTATCATATTAATCAACAAAAATAACATATAAAACAAATAACATTTGTTTTTCTTAAAACAAATTAGTCCGAAATTCGAGGAGGCAAAGGCTTTAAAAAGTGATCAAATGGACAAAATTTGATCATATGTAACGAAAATTTTGACGAAAGAAAGATGTTTGAACAAAAAAACTATAGGATTCGAGTAAAGATTCAAATGTTGATTTTGAATGGTTCAATTGAAAGTCTCTTTTGATAAAAAAGAAATGTCTTAAAATTGACTAGAAACTGACAGAATATTTAGAACACCGACTAGGTAGGTGTGAAAAATATTTTTCAAGAAACATCAAGGTCAACACGAATTAGAATAAGGACTTAATAATTAGTAAAGCTCTATTGAACCTAGAACTTGAGTGATTTTGTACATATTTTGGTAATGGACTAAAAGAGTATTCGAGAAGGATAAAAAATTGAGCTTTTATGGCCAAACAAGGTTTGACACTTGGGAATAGAATAATTACCAATTATGTATAGAACAAAACATATGTTATATAACACATAAGTAAAACAAGTACAACAAAACAAAATTTATAACACTTAGCAAGTAAACAATATACAACGCGTCCTAACATACATGTGACATACATCAGTGTAAAAGATTTCCTTGTTTCTATCTTTTATGACAAAGGTATGCCTAACGTTTGAGGATGTGTATATCGTTTGTGAAACCATCGATTGCCCCAAAAATATTTATACAACCCTTATGAATAAAATAAATCGGGATACATAACAGAGGGGAGGGAAATAAATATTGATCCAACGCAGGGGTACAATGATAAACTAAACTAAGCTTCCATATAAAATCTTCATTCTAGAACTTCTTCATGTTTTTGAATTTCTTCCGGATGAGGAGGATCTTCCTTTGACTTAAAAAAAGAAACTACCTATAAAATAAAAACTCAACCCTAAGGGACAATAGTAAGCATTCAAATTTAACACAAGGTGGTCTTCTAATGGACCCAATACACCTTGGTATTGGGTTATCTTAGGTTAATGTAGCTAAAAAGGATTTTGGCCTAGCTCTAACTTTGTTAACTAAAATTGAATTTGTTTATTGTTGATTGTTAAACCAAGTAGACTACTAGGGGTGGGACAATTAACGACCGTTGACTATCCAGTAGCCAACTACATTCGTCAGATTACCCCGAGAAAAGTTTGGTTAATGAACGACTATAATCCCGCGTAATCGTCCTTTAAATGAAAACAAAATGTGTCATTTGACGGAATAAATGTTAAGAATGCAATGAAAGTAATATTTGAATTTAAACACATAATTGTATAAAGCAACATTTGATACAAATAATGGTTAGCCAAACAATAAAATTATTTTTGTTAGAGCCTATATGAATCCCCAGCAGAGTTCCTCCATTTGTTCTCTACCCCCTACCCTACCTGTTTCAAAACCTAAAGGTTTTCGAACCGCTTCACATTGTTTGAAACCTGCATGTCACACGCTCGGCGCGCTATGTAAATTGTAGTAGATGCGACACGGAACTTTTTCACTCGGACAAAGCCACTAGATTATAAACGTGAACCTGCGACTGCTGGCCGACGCGCCCCTCGCCTGCTGACCTGAGGGGGGAAAAAGGCGTCTCCGCCGCGCTCGTTGATTGTGTTTTTAGGGAAAATTAAGAAAACTTTTAAAAGTGTTTTTGAAAGAAAACATTTTAAATAAAATCCAAAATTTTTGTGTGGGTAAGGGTTTCAAAAATTAATCTAAAGAAGGGTCAGGCCCTCTTATCAATAATGCCGTTAAACAACAAACAACGCGATGACTGATGACATTAACTTTGGCTACTTTTGTATATTAAAGATTTAATTATAAAAATCTTGTTCTAAACATAAATAAAATATTTTGAAATTTCTAAAAGTCGCAATATTTATCTTATCTTTTGTCCATAATCATATTTTGAACCATACAAATAATTCAACAAATAAACATGGAATAAAAGATTTTATTTAACAACTATGAAAGGATATTAAAGATACTAAAGGAATTCATACAAAGTTCTAAGTTAAATTAAAATACAACTAATTTATTTTAAGAAACTTAAACCATTTTTATCCTATTCAAAATTTGAACTTTATAGTTAGTTCAAACTTATGAACATGGATTCGGATCTTTTCAATAACTATGAAAGTACATGAATGGTTCTTATGTTATTCTATAAGCTTAAGTTGCCTAAGAACAAACTGTGTTGATAAATAATTAGGCAAATCAACCTTGAAAAGGAATTTGATTCTGGAAAAAAATGATAAATAATGTTAACTCTAATGAGGATTGATCCAAGCAAATAAGATATCAGAAATGGTTAGCATTCACGATAAACAATATAATAATGTGGGCATAAATTAATCACTGAAAATTCCATCCCTTATACGACCACTTTGGGGTTTGAGATTATTGAGAACCGCTGCCCCATTCCTTATGGGTCTTAACCCAATTTCACTCTCTACGTGTCAGCCTTTTGAGCTGCTATTACTTCTAATTTAGTAAGTGTATTTCAACCCACTCTCGCTCCTCGTTTTTATGCCTTTAAGAGACTCCTACTGCTAGTGGCCAGTTTATTGAACTTTTAAGTCCAAAAACTCAAATTTCAGCCCCTTAGGACTATTACTACTTAGCTACTAAGCTTCTGCCTTTGGTTGAATGTTAACTCAACAACATTACCTTCCCTTTTTCTAATTTGATGAGGACGACTCGAAGAAGATGAAAATGCAAGAGACGGGAGTCCGTTGGACTCATTTAGAACAGTGTTCATGTAAAAGGAAGAAAAGATAAGGATAAATACCGAGTAAGACTAAGACGCAAACTATAACAACATGATACATAAACCAAATTTTAGAACATATTCCATTTGAACCAACACTAATTTGTTTTTAAACAAGTAGTGCCCAAAGTGGAGAGAAAAAAGAAATGAGACCAGATGAATAAGACATGGAAAAATTAAATAATTCAAAAGGAACAAGTTGAGAGTGTCACATTTTAATTTAAGTCATTCAAAGAAGAGGCATAAGGTGCTGAACAGGGAATTTGCACACATACAAAGGCAAAATTTTAAACTAATCGTGATTTAAACAAAAGAAAGCAACAATCCAAATGGTTTACAATAGCTAAATAGAATTCAAGTATGAAAATCCAAAAAAAATGCCACCAAATCTTCAAAAACTAACAAATTTCTTGTCCAAAAACACTCAAACATAATCAATTTAATAAATAGGCATGCTCATATAAATGAATAATCAAATAATCCTAGTCTTAGATAAGAATCTACATAAGACAATGGTTTCAGCTTAGCATATCAGAGTTAAGTAACATAATTTCATGCTCAATTGAACAAAATCATTTTTCCAACCCAAATGTAATTCCTCTTTACATCAACTAACCTTAACATTATATGAGAACTATGGATAACAATGAAATTTATGAGGAAAGAAAGGGGTAAGGAAAGAAAATTTTCATATGCTCAACCTAAGATTCTGGAAAAGTTAATCTCAGAAGCATTCATTTGAAACTTTTATCAAACTTGAATCTTAAACAATTATCTACAGCGAAGACAAGCTCTTACATTTTCCAAGAACAAGGGAAATTAATCATACATACGTTTGCGAGAAGCTGTAATATAGCATATAGGAGTACTTCGTGAAAAGACACAAAAGTACAATTGACAGGATGAGTAAGAAAGCAATGATCAAAATCAAATAACTAGGAGGGTCATTTATAAACAAAATAGGAGCAGACACATAGAATAGACAAGAACCTAGATGGTTGTCGGAAAAATACATTAGTTAGAGTAATTTAATCAAATACTGGCAGAACGAAAGGAAGAGACTTGAACATATATGGAAGCAAGAGCAACCATGAATATTAAACAAAAGAGAGCATGTACCACAACAAAAAACCATTCTAAACTTAGAAAAAAAAGGTTTTTGGACCATATCTACATCTACAAGAGATGCACAGATATAGAAACAATTTCAGGTAAGAATTATAAAAATTGACTCGAAACTATACCAAAACAAGTTTCCAGCAATTAAAAAAAAGAACAAATAACAACTATAAAAAATCATGGGCAAGCGAATAATCAAACCAAAAATAAATGCTAGAGAAACGCAGATTGCAAGTCTAAAGATATTAACAGAGAATCCAAACATGCAATATGCTTAGTAAAATACATTATCTAAATGTTAATATGCACCAGATCATAAACGAACGACTAGCTTAGATGCGAAAATTATAAAGTAAAGAAAGAAACAACATCTAATCTCAAAACTTACCATATCTTCTTCAATTTTAGATTAAGAAACATGCTTAGCGAGAGAACTAATGACACAATAACTTAATCAAAAGAAAATGAATGACTCCTTCAGATACTAGGCAAAACCATAGATAAATTTCTTAAACCAATGTAAGTGAAAAAATATACAGTTAAATTGGTTAATTCCTAGCAAAACTAAAAACAAAACATGACTATAAGCAACGTGAAAATAAAATTAGACTCATCTTAATTGATCAAGAAGGAAATCTAACTATTCTAACAATATTATTTACTTGAGACCTCTAATATATACTCTAATCTGATTTCATAATAAAAGAAACATACATATTCTTGGCACGAAATTGGACGGGCCGAGTGGACTGGAGAACGATTCCCGCATCTCCCTTATAACTCGAACAACCAACAATAAAGTAAAATTTGTTAGAACCCAAGGACTTTTCCCCAAATCACTACATTAATGGGATACTTATCTCGCTAGCTTCAATAAACTTCTCCATCCCTAAAACATGTGAATGAAGAGATGCTTTATATAGGAGACAATTTGGGGGGAAATTCTGGAATAGAATCGATTTGGAGTAGAAGACCAAGTTTATGCCAATTTTCAATTTTTTCTCCGTTGGGAGTTTACTAAGATGAGGTCCAAGATAGGTAACTCACTGTAACCAGTTCTACAATGAATAGCGAAAACCATGGGCGTCCAAATTAATGATCATGGCGCATCATCGGACGTTACGAGCGAGCTATACGATAGATACACTTTCTTGATTCGAGTACGTTTGTACCAGAGGATAAGGAGAGAGGGAGAGAGCGTGACTGCCACGAGCTGGGCTCAATTCTGGATTGGGTCATGCTGTTTTGAGTACTTCGTGAGTTTTGTTTCGCATTTGATTCTCATGAAGAAGAAAAGTAGCAGGGGTCGGTAGGTTGCATGACTGTATTGTTGGTATTTTGTATCGTTGGAAATTAGTTAATACGGAAGAAAGTAGGTCTGGGTTATGGAATTGAAGGGTGGTGATGGAGTGTTTGTAAAATTTGGGCTTATTGGGCCGAAGGGAAAAGACCCAAATTTGGTTTTCTTAAAGATTTAAAATGAGGAAAATGACTAATATCATAAGAGAGAAATATAACCAAATTGTGTATTTCTAATAATGCAAAATTTGTTTAAATCTAATAAAGATTATAACTTAGATAAGATTAATTAATAAGTTTCTTAAATTCAACAAATTGAAATAATTAACTTGATCAAACTATTTATTCAAAAATATTAGCTATAATTTATACTGAACTAATAAACAAATATTTATGTAAATGCAAAATCTTTTCAACATGATTTTTGAAAGTTTATAAAATATACTTATTATATAAAAATTAATATAAAACATGTATTCTCTAGACTCTGGCAAAAATTAATAAAGAATTTTGAACGAGCTAATTTAAACAAAATAACTTGAACCAAATATTTTGAATTGTTATAAAATCCGTGATTATTTCTAATCGTTTGGAATTTAAAAAACTCTAAATTTAATTTCAATCATGGAGGATCAAAATTGGGTGTCCTATATCTTGAATTTTTAAGTGATTTTAGAGTGTCACACATCCCAAGAACTATTCAAGGGGTCCGAAAGTTAGCCTGAGATGTGCTAGTGTGGCTTAGAGTGTGCCAGTGCCATCCGTTATGTATTTAAGCATGTTTCTTTAATGCTTTAATTGATAGGGAAGGTCCTTAAGATTTTTATGATCATAATTAAGTTCGCAAAGTTCGGTCACGACTCCCCAAGGACTACCCATGGGGTCCTTGAAAAGGACCCAAATGCTTCCGGGACACTTCCTTAGCAATGTCAATGAGTCATTTCTTGACCTACGCCACGTCAATTAATGCCATTGATTCACATTTAAGTGTGGTAGCTTAAACCCCCCAAATGTCCATCTCTGTCCCTAACCAAGGAGGTATAGGACAGGCTGTTGCACCAACGATCCGTCGATAGATGCCCCTGCAAATGAGGCGTCGTCTTGAAACACTAACCATGCAAGGGGTGGAATTGGGAAATTTCTGCCCAACGTTCCAAAAAGAGTATGGAGTGTGGTTACTTCCGGGGTATTTTTAGGTTATTTAAGCTTAGGTTAATAAAAAACCCATTCCCGAATGCATTTTATCAAATTTCACTCTCCCTCTAAAACCCAACTCTCTATAGAAACCTACATGGGAGATGATGTTTCAAGAACATTTGGTTGATGTGCTTTCCCTGGATTAATTCCTCATATTTTTTCGTGGGTTCTTATGATATGGAGTATTATATCCTTCATCTTTAGTTAACCATTCATCTAAGGAGTTCCTTCAAAGTTCTCAAAGAAAATTTAATGATCAAAATAGTTATCTTTCAATCTAGCCATGGGTTCCTTCTCAAAACAATTTTAAAAGTATGTGTATGATAAATTGATGATTAGATACTGTTTTTAATTTGAATTTAAATCCAATTTCATGAAGAACCCATGATCCTTCTCAATTCTCAATTTAGCCTATAATGTGGGTAATGTGATCTTGTTGAGATGACGATAGATTGTAATTTTGACTATGTTAATGTACCTATAGACTGTGTTCCTTATGAATTAATGATGAATTATTGGTGATTGATCAATGATGATCATATCATGGAGAATGGGTAAGATTTCCCTATTCCTTCTACTTTGTATAGAATTGGTAGTCGAATAGGCCTTGAATGGGATTGTGTGATATGGTCCACTTATGGTGGTGGTGTTTACTTTCTTTTCATTCTCTATTTTTTTACTCATGGCCTTGAAGGCAAGTTTATGAATTACGAAGTGTGGTTATGGTGATCACGTAATGTGAAGTATATGCATAGTCTTTTAATCTAGTATGATATGTTAGGTGTTAAAGGTGTCTTCTACATTTGAATGAAGTTGTTAGGGTTAAGTATGGTCTATGTGCTTCCATCGATGAAGTGATTATGGTTAATGATTCCCTACCTATGTACCCATATATGAATGTGTTATCTTAGCCAATCTTACGAGTCTTGGATGCAATCTTGAAGATGTCTTGTTTCCTATGTTATAATGTGGTGTGTGGTCTATGCATGAATGTGTATTGTGGTATTCATAGGGTTTCTGCCTCAATATTATGTTGATATACATTATGTGATCATGCTGACCAATGTACACAATCAAACTTCATGCACGTCTATGAGTAGTAGCGACACATGGTGTATAATGAAAGGATAGTTCTTATATGCACTATTGTACACTACTATGCATGTAAAGTCCATGTTCATGAAAGTATGATATGTATATTTATGAATTTACAGGCGTACTAGTGTCACGACCGTAGTCTAGACCCTAGCCAAAACTGGCGTCATTGACCTGTCAGAACTCACAGACAAGCCTACATATGTGATTGTTACATCATCTAGGTTAATTTTAATGCAAAAACATTTTGGAACATTCTTTTTTTACCGTAGACTCTTATTGAGAACACTTGAACTCTTATAAGACTAATCTACATAAACTCATAAGTTTTTCACAACAATCATCCCAAACCAATATAATCAATGAAGGCATAGTCATATCTGTAATAAAAAATATAGAGGTATGCCAAAATGACACTACTACACTATACTGACAATATTGGGGAAAAGAAATACTGTGTGACATAACTCCCTATCTATGCCTACATCTCGATGAATAAATACAAATAGGCATCACCAACGGAAGCAAAGAGGGCCATACCATGTCCGATTAATGCTCCATGTGCGGAATAATTTTATTGTATCGCGTACGCTTTAGCGTTTACCGCACACTGCACCTAAAAGTCGAGAGTTGGTTCGATTAGTACAATATTGTACTAGTATGGGTATATGCAAGCACACCCAAGGACATGCATGATTAAAAAGA
This sequence comes from Solanum habrochaites, assembly GCA_027704765.1. Lineage (NCBI taxonomy): Eukaryota > Viridiplantae > Streptophyta > Magnoliopsida > Solanales > Solanaceae > Solanum > Solanum habrochaites. Next base: position 35,647,290 of record JAKWJA010002499.1, on the reverse strand, counting down.
TATTTTTCTCCTAACGATATGATTTTAGGAAAGTAATTCATTGAACTTGCCAAACGAATTAGGAAAGTCATGCTATGAAGAGTAAGATGCACTCATCAATATATATTTTTTGCAAATTCAACACAACATATTGCATATATCAATATCACCTGGTTTCATACTCATTCCTTCATATGACATGATACCTTGGAATCATGGACTTCACATTAAGACCCTCCCCCCCAAATGAGAGCTAACATACGGGACCTCAACTAGGGACGACTCCCTTTCAACCACATAGTCTTTTCCATTTGATTCTTCATATACTAGTGGTAAACCCAGCAATACCCTAGATGTAATTTTAAGAGTTTCATCGAGTTTGTTGTGCAATGACCAAGAATAACCTAGTGTCCCCATGACTTTTAGTCGCTCACTTCTTGATTGTCCCCTAGTCTAACACCTGTGGTATTGTTCATTTCATTATGCACATTACTGAGGCTTACCTCATTCTTTCCTTTCAAAACTTTACCTAACCGGCCGACATAGATCATTGAGGCATCAATTAGATTCCAGTGTTTATCCAACACCCTAAAAGAGGTCAAATCACACCAAAATCACCGGCCAAAGTGAACTAAAAAATCTAGCGTATAAAGGTACGCGAAACCCTGATAGAACCCTATATTGCCAGTAATAGGTTCAAGAACTAGAAGATAAAGACCAAAAGAAGATAAAAACACCCAACACCAAAACTCCGGGCCTGGACGTACTTCTCATCTTCCATGAGAATTACCAAATATCGTAAGAAGTAATTTGGCGACTCATAGCTAGCCTTCGTTTGCTCATAAATAAAGTTCCATTACATTTCATCTCATAAACCATCTCAGCACCATAGAAGTTTGATTATGGATGAAGGCATCATAGATTCATTAGAATGATTTCTCATCTCATCATTACGTATTAAGTGTGACTTGGTCCCTTACAATTGAATATAAGAGGTGTGATTGAGACTTGTCTCTTATATTCAACACTCTCTAGGTTAAGTACTTTTGATGACCTTATATAGGCTAGGTACAACTTTGTCTCACTTGCAATAGCTTCATATATGGTGCCACCCTGTTCTCGTCTTTAACAACCTTTTCGTTACATCTTTACAACTCACCTTTCATTAGTTATATTCATCGTCTAACATACATATATTCTTTCCTTGGGATTTACAATTGAGGGAATTTGATTATATGGCGAGATACATCTTGTCTAACTTGTACTAACCTATATTCACTGTAGCCAACTTTTTCTTTGCTTCAGTATTCATCCTTTTAGTATAATATATACTCTCTTAGTATTATTTAGTGACAACACTGATTTTTAGAGAGGGCGTACGCAATTGCCCTAGCCTAGTCATGTAATCACTCTTTTCATTACATATTCACTATGAAATTCATTCTACCATTTTTTTGGCGTATGCTTGAAGATTCGACTTTATATCATTTCTACACTCCCTCCCTTAACGTGATGTTTAATTTCGTCATAGACTGCCATGCCTTAGTCCTTTTAAGTTTGTTTGTCACATCTCTTACATAACCTCCTAAGGTTCACATTATTTCATTACACCCTCTTAGGTTTCGCTTACTTTTAACGTATCGCGTGGACTAATGATCCAGACGAAAATCCCTGAGACATCATTCGTACTTTTTTTCTAGTGACTCATACTTACCCAAGATTATTTGGTACAAAGACTTATGCATCTTGTCCAGTTGACAATATCTTGATTTTTGACTCTTAGAGGCAGCACTCATTACATATTGTTCATGTACGAACTTATGTGTCAACACAGAATTGTCACTGAAAACTGATTTCAAATCCCTTGAGCACCCTTCCTATGATATTAACTGGTACCTGCATTTTTTTTTTCAGGATTTGTGGACCCTAGGTCAATCCCCATCACCCCCATAATATTTTCTTTCTTTTCCCTCCTCTCTTTCTTGTTTAAGGCAAAGATATTGTGGGTTCAATACCCCACAAACTCATTCTTTTTCTCTTAATTTTCCTCTTAATCTTTATCCAAGAGGTTGTGGGTTCAATCCTCACTCACTTCATTTTTTCTCCTATATTGTTCTCCTAAGTCTCTCATCTATTCAAGAGGTTTTGGGTTCAATCTCCACTCACCATATTTAATTTTTTTTTTGTTTTTCTGATGAATATTTTTTTATGTAATTTGCATTTGATGAGCTCTTTGGTTCAATCCCCAATGACCTCACAATTTTGAAAAAAAATTAAAACATAGTCACTTTTCAAATTTTTAGCTGAGAGACCAACATTTCCAGCAAGCTGTAAATTGGTTTCTTTCAATCCATATTTCTCATCAAAGTTTTCATGTTGAATTCTTGGCAGTAATTCGTGTGCATGTTTCTGCATTGTTACCCTTATAATGAAGCATCATAATTTACATTTCATATATGAACACAAAAATTTATAACACACAAATTTTTCAGTTAGCAAACATTGTCATTTTAAAGCACACCCATGCCAAGACAAAGATTAACGTAAAATCCTTTTCCGGAATATATATTCATTCCTTTACCTAATTTAGCAATACATGTCAATACAAAGTCACAATCATACTACACAAAAGTTATCTACCAGAAGACATCTAACACATGCTTGTTGGAATCTTTTAAAGGTCTATGACAGGGGCAAATCATATGGGCAACCTTAGTTTGTTCATTTGCTATTAAACTTAAAACCTTAAGGGTCTTCTGGGAAATGGGAAAAGAGAGAAGAGAAAACGCATAACTTATATCGTTCAACCTTGTGTTTCAAAACTTCAAAGCATCATCAACGCTTGCCTTTCCCATGACACCACTGTCGTCACCACTAAAAATCTAAAACCCAATCCCATCGAGAAGAATGTTGTCTTGATTTTCGTTTTGTAGTTTAGCTTTTTCGTTTGAGTTTTTGGTTGATGTAAGTTCTTCAATAGTAAAGAGGTGAAGAAATATTATTTTTTTTCAGTTTCTTTTTTCTGATGAAAAATATAAAAAATGGACGAGGAAATATGTGAAGAATTGAGGATAGTATCGTGCAGTTAAGGTGCGACTTAGTCAAACCAGGACTCTCCCTTCACTTTCATTATTATTATTATTCTTTGTTTTTGTTCGTTTGTTATTCTTTAGGTTAATTTTATTAAAAATACATTTGTAGATGGGACTGGTGAAGCGCTCTGTCGCTAAAATAAACATAACGCACGCGATACCCATGGGCCTGTAGAATAACACAATTTCGGCATTGGCCGAAGTCTTCCCGGTGGTCGGGAGGACACCAGGCTTGCTTTCTTGCGGAGCACTTACACAGTGTACGTTTCTTTCACTTTACTAGAATAATATTGAGACAGGCCTGGGAATCGGAGAGTCAAAGAGGACAACGTTGTGGTGGGTACACCGGGATTGAGTTATTTTAGACTGGTATAATTGAGTGATAGTTCAATTGTAGATACCGTGTCATGGGTGCGGGGTTCCGACCAATCTCTCGAACCCGTTGGGCAAGACTGGTGTTTCCGCTTACGCGTTCAATTTCGTCCAATCCTCTACCAAATTACCCCTTACCATAATTAAGGAATGATTAATTAGGTAATTACATCTACCTCTTGCCCGGGAAAAGACCATTTTACCCTAAAACCCTCCCCACATAAGATTTACCCCCAATTTATGTTCATGGAAAGACTTATCCGGGTAAAATCGTCTTATTTGGGTGCCCTACATGGCCCTGTACCCCCAATTTTTTAGTACTCAACTAACTCCCACAAAGTTAGTTGGCCCTTGGCTGTTTGCAGCAAGGTTCAGAGTGTCTGATTCTACGGCGTATCGAATCCATGTAAACCCACGTCTAATATATGGCATTCCAAAAGGAAATATGTTAGACTTACGTAAGCTAGTATAGTCCGCGATTTTTTAGGGTTATCTCATTATCCCCCCCCCTTAGGAACTATTGTCCCTGAATGAACCTCACAGTCATTTTTAAAATAAAGAGGTTTTGATTTTTTCGAAAAATATGTTAACATACTTCAGACGCTTTACACATACTCATTGTGAATTTAATGTTTTTCACTCTTACTCTTGATAGTGCATATTACCAAGCTTATCTAAAGCTTTAAATATTGAGATTGGGGAACTTCCTTCTCAATCGAACTTAACTTGATGCACCTCACCCCCATCATGCAAACACCAGAAAACAAATCAGGTGCCACTTATCACAAAAACTCAACATGGCAAATGCAAACAGGAATATCTATTTTATGCCACAAAGTACAATTATTATTAGCATATGTTGTTTTGGACTTACAACACCCAAGGTTGACTATTGGGGCCACTAAAATTTAGAGTTTCTTAAAAGAACCGCCTTAGGAAGGATATAACACCTTAGATAACATCTTGTTGGCCTTAAATTTTAAATATATGGTTTGTTGGATTAGTCCCCACCGCCCCTGCCCATTTATAATTATAATCACCCTTTTCTCATTTGGCAACTTAAACCTCTACTAGGGTAGGGGGGTGTGATGCAGACACGATGACACTTGTATGGGTTGGGGGAATCCTATGGTAAGCAATAACACTTACGGACAAAAATCCATACGTAAGTTCTTCATTGCTTTGTTTTTTTTTGTATTGCCGAATATCGAAGTTACATTGAGTAGGATTGGTTGCACAATCCTTGAACCCTACGAGGGCATCTTCGCTTTTAATCGACTAAGGACCCTTATAAACTAGTCTCATCATCAATAGCTAACAACATAAACTAAGAGTCAAATAAACCATAAGTCACATAAGTCGGCAACCAACATGAATGACTTCCAACATAGTTAACTTAATTCATAATCACTGCATAAAATCATATCAAACATGTAAAACTATGTTAGCTATGCGTACCCTGTAGACATCACCATATGTGTCTCCCATACACACCCCCCTAGAGGTTTGGAGTGCCAAATAATCGTTGCCCCCATCATTGGAAACCTTTTCAACTTGGATTCATTCGTTTTGAACTTCCTCCTTCCTTTTTATCTCCCGCTCTTCAATATATCGATAAATCATTCCTCAAATTAAACCCGGTTTTCCCTGATTTGTAAGAAACCATTAGTAACCCCTCGTACACTCTCCTCCTGAAAGTTTGTGCCCACTTCTTACAAGGTGGTAACTCTCTTTGAGGTGTAATCTACTTCACGTAGTGCTCTTAAATCTGGATTTCCGGAATTCCTATCATTGCGATCACCTATAGAAATGCTTACTCGCCTAGGTGGGAGAGTCCCCCTTCTTAACCATGGGCTTATCCCTGATTTCAATATTACTCTTTCCTTGCAAAAAATGTCTTCTCAGTTGGCCTTGACCTGTTCCCTGCCACCTAGTATGCCTTTCCTCTTCCTGTTTTTTCCCCACTTGTTGGCCACAGACCATAAGCCTGGAAAGGTCCATGCTATCAATGCAACATAGAATGTCCCTAACACTTTTCCTTCCTTCCTCCGAGATCCCTTAGGCAATCTTAAATCTAGTGTACGGGAGAACATTTTCACGCTCGTGATAGTCCTTAACATGTAGCTTGGTGCTGGGAAGGTGTGTTCTCCCTGGGATCAACACCCTGTCTTGCTCCGCCTAGGATATATAGCCTGAGCTTGTGAACAGTGATGGCTTGGGCAATCTATACCAAAGTATTCCTCACTGATTTCTGACTTCTCCTTTTGCAAAAAAAAAAAATGAGTTAAACATTAACGGGGCATCTCATTCTTAGCAGCTGGATCCAAGAGCGAACTTGGATTGCCCTCTAGAAGTCTGCCTTACTTTTCTCGCTACTCCTCTCCCCAACCAGTGGATTCTCCTTGTGTTCATTTCTAACAGTTAGAATTGTTGTACGATAACGCTCATAACACAAACGAATCTCAGACATTAAGAAGGCCTATAGCTTGTAGAACGGAGCCGAATGGTTTTCCTACGCCATCATGCATGTCTCTAATTCAGGAACTAGTGGTGCACATTTCACTACCATAACTCTTGAACTACTCGATGTGACGTATTATTAGTGTTCTCGGAGTTTAAAACTACCTCTACTAAAAATTTTTTCACGACAAGAGTCTCGATCTCTGCCAAAACTGGACGTCGTTCACCTCTCAGAGGTCCACATTACAAGCCTACATCCGTCCATCGTTTACAAGAAATCATCAAGTTATTTTTAAGCAGGAAAATTTTTTAAATTTGATGTTTACCAGCCTATCTCACTTGACACTAGCCCTATAGTCATAGAGTCCACTCTTTCTTTACATAATAACTATTACTTTCTTCTTACACTTTCATCTTTGAGTATACCTTCGAGGATTTTTGAATTTACAATCAATTTCTACACCCTCCCCTTACGTGATTTCATTTCGTCTAATGTGGGAATGCACTTGCCTTTAAGTATGTTTGTCACAGACTATTACATTAAACCCTCCAGGTTTCACATTTATTTCGTTATAACTCCATCTTAGGTTCGCTTCACTTTTAAACGTACCCTTGACTTTGGAACCATACAACAAGTCCATGATGCTTTCTTCATAATTCGTTTAAGTGACTCATACTTACCCATATTAATGTGGTACAAAGACTTATGACTTGTTGGTATGCCAAAAATCTTGATTTCGACTTTTAGTGGGAACCATTCATTAAAATTATTGTGTTCATGTCCGACTGATGCTTCAATACGAAATTTGGCACGGGAAACCCAAATTGTCGAATCCCAAACCTTCGAGCGCAATTAATCTAATTCAACATGGTACTGAACTTTGCATTTTCTAATGATAAGGGGGACACTACTTGAATCTCCCATCACCCCCATAATATTTTATTTCTTTTTCCCCTCCTCTCTTGCTTGTTTGAGGAAAAGAGATTGGGTGCGATCACTCCCCCCCAAAACTTTTATTTTTTTCTCTTATACTTTATTCCCAGGAGGTTTGGTTTAAAATTCCCAACTTCAACCTCAATTTTTATTTTTTTCTTCTTCTTCTTTAATTTCTCCTAAATCTGTCATCTATTCAAGAGGCTGTGGTTTCAATCCTTACTCACCACAATTAATTTTCTTTTCGTTTTTCTCATGAATTTTTTTTATGTAATTTGCATTTGGTGAGGTATTGAATTAAATTCCAAATGACCTCACAATTTAGTTAAAAAGTTTTTTAAAAACATAGCCTAGCTCACCTTCTTAATTTTTTGGCAGAAAAAAAGGCAAACATTTTTCACAAGCCTGGAAATTTGGTCTCTTTCCAATCATCTTCTCTCAAGTTTTAATATGATTCTTGGGTAATTTTGTCGTGATATTTTGTCCCATCCAACATTACCCTTAATAGAAACATCCACTTTTATAATAATTTACATAAATGTAAAACACCAAACATTAAACAAACACACAAATTTTGTAGCGCAACATAGTTAATTTCAGCCCCACCTGCTCAACACTTAACGTAAAACCAAAAACACTTTTTCCGGAATACTCATTCATTCCTACATAAATTCCCAAATACAAGTATTCAATACAAATCAACACCATACCTAAAATTATCCTATAAGAAGACATACCACGCATGCTTTGAATCTTGAAAGGATCTAATGAAGGTGGCATGCAACATGGACACCTTAAGTTTTTCAAAATGACCATCAGATTAACCTGAACCTGAAGGGCTTTTTGGGGAAAGTATCCCAAGAGAAGAAGAAAACCCCCATCGCTTAAATTTCGTTCCAAAATTGTGTCCATGCTTCCCTATTCCCACACACAGCGCTTGCCTCTGAGTAGCCAGTGTCACACCCACGAAAAATCCAAAACCCAATCTGTCGAGAACACATGTTATGATTTTTTCATTTTTAGCTTAGGCTTGTCCTTTTGAGCTTTTTGTAAGAAGTTCTTCTCAGAGTGAAGAACTTTTTTCTTTCCTTTTCAGTTTCTTTTACTTATGAACAAATGAAACTTGAGACATGAGAGTGCGATCGTGAGAAATGAGAGGATTAAGATTAGGGAGAGTTAGGTTGGCGACTTTATTCAAACAGACTTCCCCATTAATTTAATAATATTATTTTTATTGTTTTATTATTTTTATTAAAAATAGATGATTTTCCTTTAATTAAATCACAATTTTTAATATTAACGTTAATGTAACGTTAATTCACAATACATACTCAATGTAAAATCATTGCTTTCAACCAAGGCCTTCGAACACAATGTGGACATATTTTGTTTAAATGTTAATTTTCGGCCACCTCTACCCAAATTGACCCTTAACAATATTAGTTAATTAATTAATTAATTAATTAGTGTAATTACAATACTACCCTTAGCCTAGAAAAAACTATTTTACACCTAGACCCTCAAAACTTAAGAATACCCTATTTTATGTTCGATTAAGACTTATCCAGGTAAATCTTCATATTCGAGTGCCCTACTTGTCTGTACCCAAAATTTCCTACATCAACTAAATCACCAAGTTATTTTGCTTAGCTGTTGCAGAGGTTCAGAGGTCTGGTTCTATGTGCATCAATCTGTTTGAACCCGTTATAATCTAGGCTTTCTAGATACGTTAGACATTACTTAACATAGTAATTTTAGGTTTTTCACAACTAGTGTAGGTAAGGGTATGATAATTTATATATACATTGCACATGTATACCTTACTACAATAGTTTTTAAGGTGATTTCTATATCTACATGAATATGAATGCATGATTAAGCTATAAACATGAAGTATATGTTATGATGTCTTGTACATGTTATGATGAACTATGAATATGTGCACTGTCTTAATATGTTTCGGTGAAAGGTTTCCTCATGTAAGTGCAGATACACACACATGAAATCATATCTATGAAGGATGCATGATAGCAAAGTAGGTCATTTTAAAGGTGTTATCAATTGTACTTTAAGCTAGATTATGCTTCAATATATTATGTCCATGTGAAAGGTTTTCTCATATGATTTAGGTTGACGAAAGGACATTCTCATCTATAAACTATGATCTATGCATATGAGGATTTAATCCCTTAAAGCCTATTTTTTTGAAGAAAAGTTAATAAACACTTTTTCAATAAAGGGAATTTGTCTTAGCACCGAGTGAAGTTGATAAATAAGAGATGTTGACTCCCCCTGGAGGTATATTCATCCAATAATACCACATGAGGTGTTGACTCCCTATGGAGGGAGATTCACCCTATGGTTTCACATGAGGTGGAAACTCCAATGCCTAAGGGTAAAAACAGGTTTCTACTTACATCTCCTAGTTCCATAATTGTGTTTCTCCCATATCATCTAGCATGTGATATCACCTAATATGCTATAATTATTTTATTGTTCAACCTTTTCAAGTAGAACACCTCCTTTTGGTGTGGGGTTCTATGTCACCGGATTCCATGGTTAGCTCACATGGTCTTATTGTCTGTTAAGGCTAAGATTTCTCTAAAGTAAAATGGCCAATCGAATTAAAGTAATGAACCATAACTAGGATGACCTAAGGGAAATTCCTTAATGTAGGTGAGAGTAATGAACTTACCTATGCATTGCACAAGTACCTCTTGAAGGGAGTTTTAGAAAGGTATTTTTTTATGTATATGTAGATGTATATGTCTTTTGTGCATGACATTATGGTATTTACCTACCTGTATAATAATATGCATAATGTTGGTATTAGTAACTATTTGATGAAGGTATTATTTGTTATATATGAAGTTGTCTATACTTGTCATGTCAATGTATGAAGTAAGTGATATGCTTGTGGTCTCTTGGTGAATTTACTTATTTTGGGTGAGATTATGGGGCTTAACATGTACATTGCACTAGTAGGCTTAGATTTGTGTTATGAGTAAGGTCCTATGATGTCTTTATGAAGTGAAGTCCAAGTATGCAATTGTTGACTATTGCCTCTTATGATGTTATTGGTAGTGTTGACTTGCATGTGGTCTTGAAATGAGTCTTATATGTGGATCATGAAGTATTTTTGGTCATATGTGAAGTATGTGTCTAATGATATGTTATGCTTATGTGAAAGTATGGGTTTAAGTTAATGAAGGTTGTATGAATGTTCTCCTTGGTGACCTTAAGGTGATTATTGATCCCCAATATACACGCAGCTCTACGTGGTTGCGCAAGTAATATAGATTCTTTTTCAAAATGAGTTATCATTCCCAAGGCACTTATTATCAATTTATATTCAACGTTAATTCTAGAACTAAATGTAAAAGCAATTGTTTCAATATTTTATGTTTTATTATTAACTACGACTACTTTAGAAAGAAATAAAAGTAACTGAGATTGAATAATTTAAAGATGTTGTTTCAAGCAAGAGAATACAATTCCAAGACCACAATGTATGTTGAATCTGATGCATTCATTGTATTGACTTAGAACTAATGATCGTTGTCAAATTACTAGTTTATAGGGTTAATTATATGAGTCGGCCTACACACCTCTCGTCGCCTACCACAATTAGATACCTAACTACATCATTGAGTGGGGATAAGTAAGCTAACTGGCGAACCTTTATATTTCAACCTTTTCCATAACTAAGCAAGTTGTTTGTCTGAGCGTCACTCTTGAAAAACAAATCACCTCAATCTAATAGGTTGATAGATCTCTCTATATCCTCTGTTCTATTTAATCCCTGCTCTCTTGATTTTGAGATTAGTCACTAAATTTATCTTATGGTGATCAAGCATAAAATAGTAAAATAACAATATAGAAATAACTTGTGTTGACAACGAAAAATTAATTCAAAAGCAAATATTATTAAACATCCAATTAATAGTTGCAGCCCCAGAACAAGAGAATTTCATACTATTCAAAAACCACAAAAGACTTTTATTCATATGATTTTCGAAAAATAAAAGAGTTAAGGATATTAAAACATCAAAAAGTCAAACCCTAACAATGAGGTCCTACGGATATATTTATAGTAAATAGGAACATAAAGTTGAATTCTACTTCAACTAGGAGTCCTTTTAAATTCAACTTTCTTCACAAACTCCGCACATGGTTGGGCACACTGTGCCAGAATCGCACATGGCAGGCTAGTGTGTCACGCTGCTAGTGCTCCTGAAACCACCCTTAGTTAATCTTGGCGTGGCTCGTCGTGCCCTTGCTGCGCCAAGGTGTCCTAGGCGCCGCGCCAGTGTCACACATGGCTGCTTCTTTTCATTTTCAACTCCTTTTCCTCCCAATACTTTATCCCCTTAGTAACCCCAAAAAATCAATAATCATGTCTATTAGTGTGCAAATCGTTGGAATTTTGAGACAAAACATGCAAGTTAGATTAGATAATATTTTAAACTAATGTTAAAGATCAGTAATTTGTCGTAATTGGGCATATAAATATGCCAAATATTACAACCCCACACTTAAACATTTGTTAGTCCTCGAACAAACTCTATCTCATCAAATAAGACTCTCAACATTTTAGACTCTTTGCCTTGCTTCACAATTGACCAAACATATTTAATCATGAACGTGTGGCACACTTTATGCAATAATTTCAACTCTTCTTTATTGTCTACCAATCATATAATTCACAACTTCGATGCATGACTCTTTCCAAATAAATTTTGGTCTAATGCAACATCATAGAACAAACCACAAGATTAAGCACTAAACATGTTTCGTGAATGCCCTCACCAATATAAGTATAACCTTTCTTTTAACACCAACAACAATCAATTCATTATAGTATAAGTCCATTTTTCATAGCATGAAATCTCTCACCCATAAATAAAGTTCTACATATCCTAACATGCCATAAGCTTTCCCTTATTGTACTTTAATTTTCACAAAATGTTCACATGGAATCAAAGGCCTGAGTGGTTGTATGTCGGCTTAAAGTAAGGAGGATATATATGGATAACTTTGTGACTCATCTATCTAAGAATCACATTTTTTGCTTCTTAAAAAACGCTACATTCACAACTTTTTCTTTTTTTCTTTCCTATTACATACTTTCCACTTAACTTCCCTTACACTTGAGCCCCTTCTTTTAACACAATCCCTTTTTGTATATTCATATTTGCTTTATTTATTTATTTAATTTCATTTTTTCAACTTCAACAAATTGGAGTCTCATCTGTGTACCTTTTATTTTCTTTTCTTCTCTACAAAATTACTACCACCCTCTTCATTTCAACTAACATTGTCATTTTTTTCAACTCAACATAGTGCATTAAGGACTTTTGGATCAAATGAATGGTATTAATAAAAGGGATTGGACTCAAATAAGCGGGTTAGAACAAATTATGTCTAGAAGGCTCAATGGGGCTAAGCTACGATATTTTATTTGGAAGCATACAAAGGACATTAAAACTTGGCTATTCAAAGAAACGCCTCAATCACATTCCACAATTCACCCTTGTTATTTATCAAGCACACTTGGGGAAAGTTCTAGATGTAATTCAATGCAAGACTAAACAAACATTCTCAAACATGGCATCACTTCACACATAGGAACCCACTTGCAGCATGCTCACATACAATGCATTACAGTGTTTCCACGCAATTAATCTCAACTTATTTATTTTCCACTTTGATTCAAACACAAAGAGATTATTCTTGTTCTCATGGTTACTATCTTACTAATGTAAACAAAGTTCTGCCAACCATGACATCTAGCTAACTATTAAGATAAGGTTCCAAAGTGGCAAAGATATAGGTTTCATACTTCTACTCGTATTGACTAATATTTCCTTAATACGGTAGTCATCCATCCATCATTGGGAAACATCATTTCTAGATATAAGACTCAATAAAGCAATAAACTAGACCTAAACAGTTTAAAGGGACTATCCTCGGGAAAAGAACAAAAAAATGTGAGAAACCCTACTAAAAATAAAATGGACTCGATAAAGCGATAAAATATGTACAATTAAGTTCAACTTCCACCCCACACTTAAACACTACATTGTCCTTAGTGTTCAAAATTAAAACAAATAGCAAAGGTAAAAAAGAACTCCCTGACGTGCTCTAGGCTACGTCTGAAGCATCATTTCCCGTGCTAGTAGCCTCAAACTCATTCTCATCCGAGCCAACGTCTCATCAGCCGTAGCGTCATCATCATCGATTGGTTCCTGGAATAGTTGGACCAATCCTACACATTTACATGGAACTGTCCGTCAAAGGATACCGCTCAGCTAGTGTGTCCATGTACTCCTCAGTTAAAGGGCGATACACCGATCCACAATTGCAATTCATCCATATAAAATATGCGCCTCATCCAACTATCATCACGAGCTTGCCTATCTATAAAAATTGAGATGGGACCATGGGACGGATTGTTCGCTTTAGTGCGTGTGATATCGACCAAGTGGCAAACTAAATAGGGGGCACATACATCATGAACCTCATCCTCATTGAATAACTCCCGTAGGTACTTCGTAATGATGCTCTCATAACAGAAATAATACCACTTATTGGTCCTAAATTTCAGCAGATTCTGCCGCATCAGCACCTCACGTTCCCTATTAACATCCGTCATGTGCTTTCCTGGGAGTAAAGTGCTACACACAATCTTAAGGCAAACTCTAGACTCCACATTAAGGTGCCTATAGTGGAGAGCCAAATGGCGACATGTGTTTCTAACCTTGTCCAACCTAGCAACAGAATTAATCCCACACAAGGTATGCCTAATATCAGGATACAGCGGTCGCTCAACCATAGTGAAAAAATCAGCATTATCACAATTAGGGGTACCTAAAAAATCATTCAAACCCCTACAGTAAATCGCACACATTTTTCACGAATAAATACTTTGTTAATCTCAATAGGTCGTGTATTCCAATAAGCATAATACTCACGTACTATACTTAAATTGCACTTACCTTGTCCATGAAGACATATAGTAGGCAAAAAGTCCAGATTCGGGCGTGAATGTTCAAAAATTCTTGGGGCAACTTCCCTTCATTGACATTCCAATTCCCAAGGTACTTGGATTCCATTTAAGAATCATACCAATCATTCGCATATGGCATTAATGCTTTCTTACAAAACTTTTGAGGTGGTAAGTCGGTGGGTTCCCCACTAGAGTTTCTGATTGGCAACTCTTTTTTGACTCCTCTTGGTACCCAAACCACCGATAATTTTTCGCTTAGAAGCTATCACAATACCCAAAGAAAGGTATAACAAGGAAAATGAGAGAAACAAAAGAACAACAAATATTTTGGGGAAGAAAGGGGTGGGGGTCGGGTAGGCGGTGGGGTGGGTGGGGATGATGGGTTTGTGAAATTTTGTGGAATGAGGGGTTTGTGGGGGGGGGGGGGGGTAGAATATTGAATAAAAAGGAAAATTTAGAATTTTTGGTATGAAATAATGGAGGAATTAGGGGTTTTGGTATTTTGGGAAAGAAAAAGATAACGAGAAGATGAAGATGAAGGTTGGGAAATTTAAAGAGAAGTACTGGGGTTTAAACGGTTGGAGTGATTTATGCTTGGAATTTAGGGAGTATTTGGGTAAATGAGGGATTAAGAGGGTTAGGATATTTAGTGGGTCCCACAAGGTAAAAAAATTTGGAAATTTTCGCCCACCCAAGTCGTGTGAGCTGCGCCTACCTCTTCAAGCCATGAAGGCTGACGCACCGCGCTGCTAGTGTGCCAGAAATGGGTTGCAGTTAACAGCCCCCTGGGCACGATGCAACTTTTTTCTCCTTTGTCCTGCATATCATCCAAAAAACATGACCTAATAATGGTGGGGTGCCTCCCACCCAGCGTTTTAGCTTTGTTTGTGGAATGAATCATTTGTTTGTATCTATTTTTATATATAAAGTCCTATATACAAAAAATTAGGAATAATAATTACTCTATACCTAACAATTCAAAACTGAGCTAAAATTACAAAATCAAGCAAGACTACAACCAATTACATAGAATTCATGGGTTGTCTTCCATGTATCACTTGTTTCAACATTACGACACGATGAAACTTTGGTCATTCATCATTTATCTCAAGAGCCTCCTGATCACGATCCGAATCAACACCAAATTAGTTTTTCACTATTTGGAGACATTCACTAAGAACATAGTGGAAGTCTCTCCTTTCAATTCCATAGCCCCATGCGGTGTCATTCTTACCACATCTAAAGGACCACTTAATTTAGACCTTTGTTTTCCAGCGAATAAACTAAGTCCAGAGTTAAAGAGTAGTATCTTTCTCCCGAATTGAAGGTACAAGCCATTATGTGCCAATCATGACACCTCTTAGTCTTTTATTTATACAGCTCGGCATTATTATATGGATGACATATAAAATCTTCAAGTTCATGCAAATGATCCACTCTCTTTCTACCGTCTAGCTCAGGGTCCAAGTTGAACTTCTTAATTGCGCAGTAAGCTTGGTGTTCTAATTCTACCGGAAGATGACATGTTTTCCCAAATACTATGTGATAGGGAGAAGTTCCTATGGTTGTAGTATAAGTAGTCCTATGTTCCCACAATGCATCATCTAATTTCTTAGATCAATCTTTCCTTTGCGCATTTACTGTCTTCTACAAGATTTGCTTTACTTCTCTATTTGAAACCTCCACTTGGCCACTGTTTGCGGTGGTAAGTTGTAGCAACCTTATGACGAATACCGTACTTAGAAAGAACGTTCTTCATAAGACTGTTAATGAAATGCTTACCTCCATCACTTAAAAATTTCCCTTGAAGTGACAAAGGGAGTGAAGATGTGTTTCTTGATGAACATAATCACCACCCTTGAGTCATTGGAGGAAAGATAAACAACCTCAACCCATTTACTCACATAATCTACAACTACCAGAATGTCTTAGTTTCCACTAGATGGTGGGAAGGGACCCATGAAGTCAATACCCCCCACATCAAAAATTTCCACCTCCAAAATGTTATTTAGTGGCATCTTGTGTCGTCTTGAGATAGTACCCAACCTCTGGCACTTGTCGCAACCCTTAACAAAAGCAATATAATTTTTAAATAGCGAGGGCCAAAAAGAAACCGGATTGTAATAACTTATGCACAGTGAACTCTCCTCCGTGCTGACCTCCATATTTGTAAGCATGACAACTCTGTATCACTTTGTTAACCTTATACTCTGGAATGCATCTTCTCACTACCCGATTTACACTTTGGTTGAACAAGAGCAATTCATCCCAAATGTATAACTTGGCATCATGGTTTAACTTTTTCTTCTTTTGAATAGTTTCACCCGGAGGATACTCGCCACTCAATATCAAGTTTACAATATCTGCATACCATGGCACTTGAGAGATATCCAACGCCATCAATTATTCATCCAGAAACTCTTCCAAAATTTTCTTACCCTTATTCACATATGGGAAGTCATCCAACCTAGATAAGTGATCAAGTATTTGGTTTTTGGTGCCTATTCTATCTTTGATCTCAAGGCCAAACTCTTGGAGAAGCAATATCCAACGAATTAGCCTTGGTTTAGCATCCTTCTTATTGAATAGATACCTAATAGTCGCATGGTCAATGAAAACAATTACCTTTGTTCCTAACAAATACGGTTTGAACTTGTCGAAGGGAACACTAGCGCTAGCATCTCCTTCTCAGTCATTGTTAATTTTCTTGTGTAGCGTCAAGGGTCTTCTTGCATAATAAATTGAGTGGAACACTTTACTCTTTCTTTGTCCCAACACAACAACCACTGCTACATAACTCACATCACACATGAGTTCAAATGGTAATTCACAAACATGAGCAATTAGAATGAGAGACTTAATTATTATTTTTTCATCATCTCAAATGCTTTCTGACACATAAAATCAAAGTCAAACTTCACATCCCTATCCAAAAGACTTCACATATGTCTTTCAATCTTGGAGAAATCCATGATGAATGGCCGATAAAAACCTGCATGGCTAAGAAAACTACGCAACCCTTTTATAGAAATGGGAGGGGGGAATTTCTCAATGACTTCTACCTTGGACTTATGAACCTCTTACCAAGATTTCTACACCTTGTGTCCCAACACTATCCCTTTTCTGACCAAAAAATGACACTTCTCCCAGTTATAAACTAAGTTAGTGTCTTCACACATAACAAGTACCTTATCTAGCTTCCAGATACATACCTCAAACGACTTCCCAAAGATTGAAAAATCATCAATGAAAACCTCCACAAATTCCTCTTCCATGTCATAAAATAAAGCCATCACAGACATTTGAAAAGTTGTCGGTGCATTGCAATGTCTGAATGGCATATGTTTCACATATCCTAGGGTGCAATCAATATCTTGTTGTAACCAAAATATACATCTATGAAACAATAGTACTCTTGTCCTGCTAATCGTTCTAGCATCTGATTAATTAAAGGAATGTTTAGTGATCTTTCCGGTTGGTATTATTTAATTTCCAATAATCTATACAAATACTCCACCCGTTGATTGTTCTAGTAGCAATCAACTCATTCTTTTTGTTCCTTACCATAGTCATACCCCCGTTCTTGTTAACACATTGTAACAGACTTACCCATTTAGTATCAGAGATTGGGTACACAATTCTCGCATCTAACTACTTTTTTTACCTCTTTTTCACCACTTCTTTCATCAATGGATTCAGTCAGCATTGATGTTGTGCACTAGGTTTATGATCTTCTTCAATGTAGATTCGGTGCATACACAACCCCAAACTAATTTAATGAATATGGGCTATTTGCCATCCAATCTCCTTCTTTTTCTAATGAAGGATCCTCAATGCCGCATGAACCTGTATTTTAGAGAACTCTGCAGAAAGTATAACAAGCAAAGTTTTATTATTACCCAAAATGCGTAATGATGACCCGCCGTTTTTTTATAATTCAGCGTTTGTTGGCGACTCCTTATGAAGGGTTCTGGTGGTTTTGTCCTGCTTCTACGTTCTAATGGTTCCACACTTTGCTTGTGAGGCTCCCCACTTGCCAAATTCAGACATGTTTCTATTTCTTGAGCCTCTGTGTCTTCATCTGTCTTTTGACCTACTAACACTCTTTCTAAAGGGTCATCAGGAATAACTAATTGTGACTCTACTATCCTATCAACCACTACAACAGCAGACAACTCTTCATAAATGGAGGGTAATTTAATAGCGCAATAAACATCAAAGGCCTCTACCTTATCATATGATCTCATTGTCAGTTGGTCCTATACTACATCAATTAGTGTCCTACCTAGGTCCAAGAAAGTACGTCCCAAAATGAATGTACTTCAGGATTGGGTTCAAAGTCCAAAACCACAAAATCTACCGGAAAAATCAATGACCCTACTTGCACTAACACATCTTCTACTACCCCCTAAGGACTACCAATGGATCTATCATCAAGTTGGAGGATAACAGTGGTTTGTTTTGGACTACCCAACTTGAGCTTTACATACAAATATAAAGGAATAAAATTTATGCTCGCCCTTAAATCACACAATCCCCGGGCATGAGCACTTTCTCCAAATAGTAATATACACCGTAAAACTACCCGGATCTTTAAATTTTGAGACAGTCTGTTTGGACTCTAGAGATGCACTCTTGAATAAGTGCTACAATTTCATACTCCATGAGCCTCTTTTTGTTAGCCACAATATCCTTCAAAACATAGTATACTTCGTGACTCCCTGTAAAATGTCAATCAAAAGAAGATTAATGTGAACCTTTTCAAAGAAAGAGACAAACTTACAAAAGCATTCATCTTCCTTCTACTTTTTAGCCTTTATGGAAACGAAGGTGGTAACTTCTTTTGAGGAATGGGTGCCTCAACATTGGAGCTTTTTACTACCTCTTCCACTTTCTTTTCCATGGTATTTAACTCATTGTCTCTATTATTTGGAGCTAATTCCTTTAATTGTAGCCCAGATCTAGTATTTACAGTATACAATTACCTTGGTTTGGCTTAGTATAACCGGGTATCCCACCATGGGGACGCAAGTTCAAGAATTAGCCACTTGTGAAACTTGCTTCTCTAAACTCATTTGAGACATTTGGATGTTTTTTATGTTCTCATCTACTTATCTATTCTAGAAGTTAATTTAGTTATCCATTTCAGATATGAGCTTTTGGAATAGCTCTTCAATGGTCATCCGACCTTTTGGTACACTTGGGTTTACACTTTGGTTAGGATTTTTATATAGTTGCCCAGCCACTTTGTCACAGTATTGATTCGCAACTTATGCCTGATATTGATTTTGTTTTCCACCCATAGAGAAGTTAGGATTGTTCCAACAACTAGGGTTGTAACTATTTCCATAATTTTGTTGTACTTGACCCCTTTGCACATTACCCACATAGTTCACAGAATTCGGATTTGTCTCACATTGCTCAGTTTCATGGGCTCCATTACCACATACCCACACCAATTTACTCTTTGTTGCACCACGTTTACCGATGCTTGCATCAGATCCAAGTGCACCAACTGTATGGTCATGCTATGTGGCATTACATCTATCTTGGCATTCAAAGCAGTAGTAGTTTTGTCTACATCTAAGATCATTGCAGGCTTTTGGGTAGTGGTTCGAGAAGTATCCCCTTCATACCCTTGGTTCCCTTCTGAGAGTTTATCAAGTAGTCAAAGAATGCTTCACTTATTATGGATAGGGCTTGTCCACCTGCTACGCTACTAAGAAGAGAACGAGCATTATACTCTAAACCCTCAAAGAAAGTGTGAGCTAGTACTTCATTAGTCTTCATGTGGTGCGGGCAAGCATTTATCATTTGTTTAAAGCATGCCCATTCTTGTTACATGTCTCCCCCGTGTTTTGAGATAAATTCTTATTTTACCTCTCAGTTTGGCGGTTTTCTTCGATGAATAGAAATGATTAATGAACTTCTTTGTGAGACCATCCCACGTACTAATGGATTTTGGTGGTTCAGAGTCTAATGATTGCCTCGAGGCTCCTAGCAACAAGTATGGGGACAATTTTTGTCTCACATAGTCCAGTGAGACTCCGAGTGGAATGTAGGTATCAGTTACTTCCATGAAGTTCCTAATGTGAAGTTGAGGATGTTCATAGGGAAGAGCAATGAATTGCCCATTAGTATGGGAGAAATTGCACCATATTCCTCTTTAATTCAAATCCCTTTGGTGGAGGTTTCCTAATACTTGATGTCAAATTAGCGATAAGTCAGACTGCCACATCTCGCACTGGTCTTGCTGGTATGATAGGGACATGAGGAGGTATTCCTTTGTCATCAACATTCTACGATTGTTCAAAACCTTTGGATTATGCACATCTTCTGTATTGTATTGATGATCATCACCATGATTTCTCTAATGTCCTAACCCTAATTCTCCTGGATTCATTTTTCTTCGCCGATGTAGAACTCTTTCAAGTTCATTGTAAGGATCAACAAGATCTCCTTTCCTAGCAAGACCTAAAAGTAAGATGCCTGCAATAAACAAGCTAATATCAAATAATTACTACCAAATTTTATTAGTTGTAGACTTAATAAAATTGAATATAAATCAACTTCTAAATCCCTGGTAGCGGCGCCAAAACTTCTTGATCCCAAATATACATGCAAGTGTATGTGGTCGCACATGTAATATAGATTCTTATTCGAAATGATTTATCATTCCAAAGGGACTTATGATCAATTTGTATTCAACCTTAATTCTACCACTAAAAGTGAAAGTAATTGTTTCAACGTTTGACAGTTTATTATTAACCACAACTATTTTAGCAATAAATAAAAGTAACTAAGACTGATCGATTTAAAGATGGTGTTTCAAGAAAGAAAAAAATCATTCCAAGGTTGCATCGTATGTTAAATCTCATAGTTTCATTGTATTGGCTTAGAACTAATGTTGGTTATCAAGTTACTGGTTAAAGGGTTAATTACATAAGTCGCATTACACATCTCTCCTCACCTACACCAACTAGATATCTAACTACATAGTTGAGCGGGGATAACTAAGCCAATCGGAGACCATTTATATTTCATCCTATTTCGTAACCAAGCAAGTTGCTTATCCAGGCGTCACTCGTACCACAAATAACCTCAATCTAATGGTTCGATTAAGATCTCTATGTCTTCTGGTCTATCTAATCCCTCCTCTCTCGATTTTAAGATTAGACACAAACTTTATCTTGTGGTGATCAAGCATAAAATAGTAAAATAAGAATATAGAAGTAACTTGTATTGACAACCAAGAACTAATTCAAAAGAAAATAATATCCAACATTCAATTCATAGGTGCATCCCTAGAACTAGGGAATTTAGCTATCATACTATGCAAAAACCACAAAAGACGATTGTTCATGCGATTCCAAAAAATAAAGAGTCACAAGATTAAAACCTATGACAAACTTTAATTTTCTGTAGCACACCAATCAATAAGTTGAACCCTAACAATGAGGCCCTAAGACTCTATATATAGTAAATAGGAAAATAAAGTCAAATTCTACTTCATCTATGAGTCCTTTTAAAATAAACTTTCTTCACAAACTCCGCACATGGTTAGGTGCACCGCGCAAAAATCTCTCTTGGCAAGCTGGCGTGCCGCGGTGCCAGTGCGCCTAAAACAACCCTCAGTCAATATTGGCTTGGCGTGTTGCGCCCTTGCTGCGCCAAGGTGGTTGGGGCATCGCGTCAATGTCATGCATGGTTGCTTCTTTTCGGTTTCAACTCCTTTTTCTCCCAATACTTGATCATTTACCTTAGTAACCGAAAAAAATAACTAATCATGTCTATTAGTATGCAATCATTGCAATATTGAGACAAAACATGCTAGTTAGATTAGATAATGTTCTAAACTAACGTTACAGATAGGTAATTTGTCGTACTTAAGCATATAAATATGCCCAAGATAACTTATGCTTGAGTGTGTATGGTGGAATGGAACACTATTCATGCATTGCACCAAGTGTTACTAGAGGGTTACTTGATGCAATAAGGACTTAAGGTAAAAGAAATATGGTGTTATGAAATGCTAAATGATCTTTAAATAGATTATGTGGCTTTATGTGATGTTATGAATAATGCCCATACCTATGTGAGGTATATGAACTACGTTGTACTTATTATATCAAGGATTTTATGAAGTTTTACTAAAAGGCATGATGCATGGTTTTCTAATCAAATGTCCTCTTTAAATGCATGTTTTTGCATGGTTGTCATACTTAGTGCATTCTTGTACAAATACCATTCATCTTCATCTTTTTACACAAGGTGTAGGTCGTGATGGGTAGAGGATGTCTCTTCAAGTGAAGAGCTTGGATAGTATTCCCAAGTTCAAAGAAAGAAGTCTTTATGATTCAAGGATTTTCTATGTTATGTTATTCTACTCTATTGACGTTGAGTGCAAGATTAAAAAAGAGACTTAGAGTCTAACTATGTATTATGACTTATGCTATATGTATATGAAGAAATGATTCTATCATATGAAAAAAAACAGAAAACGAAAAAGCAAAACAAAAAAAATCGCAGAAACAAACCCCCACGCCAGCAGCGCACCATGGCACGGAAGGCCACTCCGGCTCTAAGCCACGCCATGACGAGACCACGTACCCCCCCTAGGCAAGCCTCGTGTCGCACAGACGGCAATACCGAACCAGACACCCCCGCCCGACCGGCCCACAGCCACGCCGGCCCGAGCCAATGTTCGTGAAAAGTTTTAAATTTTCCCCTAAATTTACTATGACAATGTGATTAATGATGACAATGGGCTTGTATAAAACCTCCGACAGGTCGAGTACGTCATGTTACTTCTAAGGGGTGCTCTGTGGCCGTGACACCTCATTTAGAGTTACACCTTAGGGACTCTCCTTAGATCTTTGTTGCATGGGGAATGGATGTTATCGGACCAATTGAGACAAAAGCCTCTAATGGACATCGATTTATTTTGGTCGCAATTGATTACTATAACAAATGGGTGGAGGAGATCCCTTTCAAAGCAGCCATTAAGAAGGTGGTCGTCGATTTTTCCCATTTGAACATCATTTGGTTATTTGGTATCCCAAGAGTTATCATCAAAGATTATGTTGCAAACCTTAATAGCAATCTAATGAAGGAGGTATGTAAGCAGTTCAAAATTGTGCACCACAATTCGACTCCATACCGAAAAAAAGCTAATTGAGTTGTAGAGGCAACCAACAAGAAACATTCTCAGAAGGATGGTTCAAGGAACCAGATAATGGCATGAGAAGCTACTATTTACATTTTTAGGATATCACACAACAGTGTGCACCTCGATTGGTGCAAATCCTTATTTGGTGGTGTATGGAACTGAGGTTGTGATTCCAGCGGAAGTAAAAATTCCATCTTTGAATTATATTTATGGTGAAATTAAAGATAGCGAATGGGTCAAAACCCGACCAGACCAGCTCGCATTAATAGATGAGAAACGATTGACGATCGTTTGTTTTGGCCAGCTTTATCAGCAAAGAATGGCTTGTGCATACAACAAAAAGGTGCACCCAAGACACTTTGAAGTAGGTCAACTTGTCTTAAAGTGCATTATCCCACACCAAGAAGAAGCCAAGTTAATGTTTGCCTCAAATTAGCAAGGTCCATATCTTATCGAAGGACGTATTGTCCAAAGGAACCCTGCACCTTACTAATTTGGAGGGAAAAATCAAAGGTATATTTTTAATGCAGATGCAGTCAAAAGATACTACATTTAGTGTGCTCTAAGGTATTGCAACAAGTTTAGGGTTGAAAGAACAAAGAAACCTCTTCCAAACAAAATTCATTCTTTTAAAATTTGAGCTATGTTTGAACTGATTCCGAAAGGATACGTAGGCAACCCTTTGGGTTCGGTCATATCGAAAAGAAAAAGACAGTCTTCCTATATTTATAGAATGCTCGGCATTTTTTTATTTTATTTTTGATAGCATTGTGTCAGATTGTAATTATGTTTATTATTTTATTCTAGGAAACATCATTTTGATCAACTCTCAGAGTGATAGATTCAATGTGTCTTGTGCACACTATTTATCATCTAAGGCCAGATTGTTGGAAAAAAACTTATGAGTAAAAGACTTTGGTGGCCCATAAGTTAAAAACAGGAAAAAAATTAAAAGAGAGCTCTCGGGCTTAACCTCAATGCCTCTATACCAAGTTTGTTCGACCAAGTACCCCCAGGCGTAACCACCGGCGTCGCGTCCTCTATGAGGACTAAGAAAGACCTATTGTTCAATCCATAGCACATCATAGGTAGAAAAATACATTAAAATTAAAAACATTTTCTTACTAGCACTGAGGTTTACATAGAACTCTACATAGGAAGCATACATAAACGCGTCTCTCATAAACAATAATCAACATATATGAATTTAGTCTAATATTAATGTCCTCACCTTAAACACTCTATAAAGTGAATCACAATGGTTGTTGGGCATAGCCCTTAGTCTATTACAATAATGGCCATACTCGAGGCTACCGACAATGAAAGTCTATAAACATAACAATGGATAATTATTCAAAAACATGACACAGCTAATAAGGCTTTATTGATGGCCTCTATCCTCGGAAAAATCCTAAGGACTCACAAATTGAATTAGGTAGAAGAGCCAAGTTGTCCTTCTTCATGACACGAATCTATACAATGGCCTAACCTAAAATGTTGTGAAAAGGAAAATATGAGTTAGTACAAACCACATGTACTAAGTATGCCTCTTATCATCATACATGAAAAAAGGAGAATTTTAGTCAAAATCATGCTTTCTATAAATTTAAATAAACATACATATATAAGAAGCATAATAAGTCAATTCAATATAATAGCAACCCAACATGTAAATCATCCAAGTAATACTTGTCCAATGACAAATATAGAACCCCATAATCCCATCCAAGGCTAAGTATCACATTAAGCAACCCACTTCATAGTTACAACACATTTTCATATCATGATTATACATCAATGTTTACTCATAGATTATTATTCATAACCATAACCATAATCATAATCATAAAATAACACTACTTAGAATCTTCCCTAAGGATCCCACATGTGCGATGAGTCAGAGAAGTCACATACCCTCCCTTACTCTATGTAGAAGCCTTCAAGACAACCCTAATAAGAGGTAATATACTTAAATTATTAATTTAATTTTATATTAGGGAAAGAAGTGAGATAACCAAAATGGGACCATGTGAGATACATGGAATCCGGTGTTCTAGTCCCACACCGAAAAGAGAGGGTTAACACTTGACTAAGTTATAACCATTTGTAGGAAGCTATCTAGATGGATACACTAAGCTAGATTCCTATTTGGGAACATAGTTAAGGGTCAAGGAGATTGTTGCTAGAAAACTTGACTTACTAACGTGGAGGTTTTCATCTCATGAGACAACACATTATTAGGGAATCTAGACTTACTAATGTGAGGAAACAAATGTGGGAGTTAGACTTACTAACGTGAGACCTCCATCTTATTTACATGCCCTTTCAGTGCTAAGCATTTATTCCCTTTAGTAGTCATATAATTACATCGTACAAGTTAACATTAGTCTCTTCTAGACCTTTAGATAAACCTCTTATCATAAAGGTTCATAGGTAATCATAAGGGAGAACTCTCCTTTCACTTTAGATAAATTATCATAATAATGAGAAACCACATTCAATCATATAATAATCATACCATAAAATAATACATACTTCATAGCCAATTTATTAATCTAGGGTTAGGGATGAGGGATTATTTTCACCAGCAACACAATTAGTTATATTATCACTATCACATAAGTAGATTTCACCTTTCATAATTGAGATCAAAGGAGAATAAGGATTATACCTCATTGACCTTCATGGGACTTCACCCTTCAACACCCAAGAATTCACAACCAACATATTAAAATAGGGAAATTCATGAAGTATTAACATAACTAATATCAAAGTAAAGAACAGACATGTTCATCCCCCTCAACAATTCACCTTAATCAATCCAAGAAATTAGGGATTTATGGGAAAGACATGGTTCAAGGGAAAACTCATAGAATTAATAAATTTACCATCAATTCATACATAAACAACATTAATTCATCATAATTTAATCACAATTTTATTTTTGAGAAAACACCCATGTGAGGAAAAAACCCTTGTTTGGGGATTTACATATCATCTTTTGATGGACCTATTAGGGAAAGGAATAACAAGAGTGAAATAAACAATACCTTATCGATGATAGAACCACGAAATTGGGTTGAAAAACTTGAAGTCTTGATCTTCTTCTTGGAGCTCTATTGGCCTTCAATGGAGTTCTGCATGAAGAGAGAGAATTTGGGAGAGAGAGAGAGATTTTTTAGTTCAACCTGTGGGACTTGATTACTGTGTTAGAATGGACCTAAAACCGGACCTAATACATTATATAGTTAAATTAACCAAACAATACCTCACTTAAATGGGTTTATTTTTGAAGTCAAAACACCAAAAATGCGACTTTTATAATAAATGAGAAGTAGGTACGCTTTGCGAGGCTAATTTCCCAATTTATTTTCGAATTTTGAGCTCGTTAAGTAGGGTCCATTTCATCCCCTCTTCCCGAGGACAACTCCAGATCTCCAATTGATGAATGCGCGTCGCGCAACATTCACCAGAAACCTGCTTGTGTGCAGCTGCTTTGGCAGATTGCTCACCTAAGTTTGGGTCCTCCCCAAGGACCCTTTCGGTGGTTCTTGGGGTTTCATGACTTCACATTTTGACCATATACTATATTATACCTATTCAAAGACATTTTGAAAATTTTGGACGCCATATGACCCTCCTAAACCTTCACCAAACATAGGGGCGTCACCTAGTAAATTTTACTAGTTTTCGAGCGTTAATACTTTTCTTTAATCCTATTTATCCAATACTTCTAAACAAAGTTATTTATACTTTTTTAGGTCTAAAACCATCATTACACTACATTCAAGTCTCCAGTATAAGTTGTGGAAATTTCTGGGTGTGTCAGGATGGGACCTTGCCTATGCATTGCACAGGTGTACCTTGATAGGATAGTTCCTAGGTTGGTGTTCTAATTACATGCATAGTAAATTGTATACCATCGTTATGAATAAATGATTATATTCTATGATGTTTAAGTATATATATGATGAAGTAGATAACATAGTGTCCTTGGCGTGTTTATATGAACGTATTGCTCATATAGTTATACATATATACTTATGCACTGATGTATGAACATGTGTGACATTAATGTGTTACCTGAAAGGTTTGCTCACATATAAGTATACATACACACATGTATGACAACCTATTCAATGGGGGGGGGGACTTGAAAGTTGTGATCAAGTGTACCCTAAACTAGATAGGTGCTTATACATGCTTTGTCCATGTGAAAGGGTTTCTCACATGATTTATGTTGATGAAATCTCATCCATGACGTATGATAGAATCATATGAGGATTTAACTCTCCTAAGTCTAATTTATATAATAAAGTTAATAAAGGCTTTTTACAAAAAAAAGGAACTTAGCTTAGCACCGAGTGAACTTGAAGTTGAAGGGTGTCCCTTACCATTGGAGGAAGGTAGGTCACCATATTCATCACGAGGTGTTTAGCCTCACTTCCAATGGGCATAATGTAATGTTTCCATAGCGGATAACTATAATGCCTCGTTTCGCATAAATAGGGTTTCCACATATACCTCCAAATCCATAACTATGTTTGCTACATAGGTTCTAGTAAGTGAATTCACTTAGTATGCTAGCATAACTTAATTTTCTACCTTTTCTAGGTAAGAACACCTTCCCTTGGTGTAAGAATATACAACACCAAATTCCATGTAGCACCCAAGGTCTTAGTATTGGTTAAGGCTATACTTTCACTGAAGTAAAATGGACAATGGAAGTAAGTAGAGACCCTATTTAGGATAACTTGAGGGGCAATATCTTAGTGTAGGTGGATGTATGGGACTTCACCTATGCATTGCACAAGTGGCTCTTGAGGGAAGTCCTAGGGAGGTGTTCTAATTCATGTGTATATGTATATGTTTCTTATGCGTGACTCTGTAATCTTGACTATATGATGAGGTTATTAGTTATGTATATAATATTGGTCTTATTGACTATGTGAATGAGGGTCCTATTTAGGTTATATGTAGTTGACTATAGTATTAGGTTGGAAGAGTGAAGCACAGGTTCTTGATGCTTATGGTCTTATGATAAGTTTACTGAGTATGTGTGAGGTTATTGGGATTCACATGTACATTGTACTAGTAGACTTAGGATAGGATTGTGAGTAAGGTAATTGAATAGGGTTACTGTAATGTCACTAAGGTCTTGACTCAAATGTGTCTAGGATGTATTATACTTCTAATATGGTATGTGTTGTCTTATGTAGGTTGTATGTATGACTTCCTTGTGGACTTAAGGCAATCATTGCACCATGTATCACTAGAGGGTTACTTGGGGAATAAGAAAGTAAGAAGAAAAGCATTCAGTGTAAGACGAGATTACTCACTTTAAAGAAGAAAATAGTTTACAGTAATGAGGCTCTAAAATGTCTTAAATGCAAAGTGTAATGTTATATGGTTGATGACTATTGAATATGCTTATATGAATTATGCAAATCATAAAATGATTATTGTACGAAGATTTTTCAAAAAGGTATGAAGTATGATTTCAAGAAAATTGTCCCTTTTAAATGTATATTTTTGTATGGTTGCCATACTTCATGAATTTTCGTACTAAATCCATTCTTCTATAATTTTTAAACAAAGTGTAGGTTATGTATGCTTGAAAGTGTGTCCATATATAGAGGAGTTTGTTTTGTGTTTCCCAAGCTCACGCCAAAGGAATCCTTAAGATTAAAGGATGTCCTATGTCAACTTATGGTTTACTGTAAAGTCTTGTAAATTGTATAGTTATGTATTATGTTATAAGGGTTGTGTCCCTAATACACTCTTATAATATTTGAGTCTAGGATGGCAAAAAAAAACTAGAGTCTAAGCATGTACTTATGATATTATATGTCTTAATTGAGGTTTCTAGCATATGATGTGCTATGAAAAATTTTAAATTTTCTGCTAATTTACGTAGGACAATGCGATAGATGATAACTATGGTCTTATACAAGACCTCTAAGAGGTCAAGTACGCCATTTTATTTCTAGGGGGTGCTCCCCGGTCGTAACAAATGTGGTATCCGAGCATGAGGTTTATAAAAGTGATTTTAGGATCCAAAACTCTAATATTGCCACGTCTAGTAGAGTCTCGATCATTGGTGGTGAGTCACGACACATCTATTAGAGAGGCTACAGGACGATAGAGTTTCCCTTGTTCATCATTATCATATCGTGCCATAGAAATTTACTCTATAAGATCTGTCTCTATGTTTTCTTGTCCGATAGTCTTTTAGATATGATTGCTTGGACGAGATGGCATATTTATGCTTGAGGAAGAAAAGGTGATTTTTGATGCTTATGTTGGTTTTATGGTTTGATGAGTATGTGTTAAGGTGAATTTTTCATTCTTTGATTATGTGATGTCAATTATGGCTTTGTATGTGAAATATGAGAAATGATATGTTATGTTGTTATGATGCCCTTTGTATCTATCTATTAGATTTATGTAAAATAGCATGTTATGTTGAGAAATGTATGTCAAGATATAGTTAAAGAATGTTAGAAGTAATTATAGTTAAAAATGTTGCTTCTTTTGGATTGATATGATGCTATATCACTTCGCACAATGCTGGCCTAATGTTATGATTTGAGTTTGAAATATTTAGTGTTTACCTATGGAAGCATGCTGCCCTAAGTATGTGTACAATAGTTCTAATGTTGCCTTTGGTTATATGTGTGAACCTTTATGATTGTTTGCATGGATTGGAGTCTTTTGTATAGGATTGATCCTAGAAGTAAGGGTAGGATGATTGTCCTTGTAGAGTGATGATGTGGGTTTGATTGACATAGAAGTTACCTTACTATAATATTCATAGAAAAGAAAGAAGCCTTATGGCTAAGTCTCTTTTATTGTTTCCACTAATCTTGTATGACCTTGGTGTCTGTTGTATTGTATAAAAATCTTATGTGGTTGAATAATATGACCTAACTTGATAATCGGGGGAGAATTTGTCTAATATGATAAGCTTTAGAATGCCTTGTTGTTCCTATGTTTACTTATGGTAGTTCCTTCTAAAATGATAATCACTTTTATGTGATGAAAATGAAGGTTGATATGGTAAGATTGTCTTGAGGTTTGGTTAAGTTGCTCTTAATTGGATTAACCCTAAGTGGGGGATGGTGATGTGAGTATTAAGGTTGTAGATACTTCTACCTTGTTCTTCTATTCTTATTTGAGCTTGAAACTAATGAATTCTTAGTAATCTTTTTCATGAGAGGAGTCTTTCATGAAGGTATGAGTTTCATGTTCTTCATATGCTATATTTGTCTTAGTTGACACTATGTTATGCATGTTATGAAGATTCTAAATTTGCATAAAAAAAGTATTTGTGACTATGATTCATTGAAGTCCTTATTGTGATTAAAGTGTTCTAAGTGTCCTTCGAGGACGACTGTTTCCATGTGGGGGATATTGTAAGAACCCAAAATGAGTTAGGGTGTCTATAGTCTCACATGTTCCTATAAGCTTTCTAATATGTTAATCAAGTGTTTTAAAGTATGCATGGGTGATTTGAAGTCATTTGGAAGTCAAACGTCAAGGGATGACCAAGACGTTTGACGACTAGTCACAAAAAGGGCCTTATCTGTTTTTGTCAGATTTCATCTTTGCATTTGCATAGGAAGTCCTTATATGTCTAAAAGTTATTTTTATAGGAAATATGTCGAGTTTCATGAATTTTAGAGATCAAACGCTAAAGCGTTCCAAAGATAGCCCTTGAGACGTGTATGTGTGTGTCTTGAGCGTGCCTAGCATGTTGGGACGTTTTGCTAGTATTGTTTTGGATGAAACCGATGTGGAAGTTATTTGAATTCTTAAGGTTCATATTTACGTTGGCAACGTCCAGGTACGACTCCTCAAGGGCTCCGCAAGAAGACCTCAAGGAGGACCCAAAGGATGTTGAGACACTGCCTTGGCAGTGTCAATCAACTAAGCCAAGGGACGGTTCATCAGTCCACCAACGCCTCATAGTTCATGAAGCTTTGATTGGGCTTATCCTATAGAAGGTTAAGACAAAGGACAGCCTCAGACCGAAACGACGGAGGTCAACAACAGCCCGTCGATGGGCCTAAGGGGATTCAATGGATGGCTATCGATGAAGGTTACAATTAACTGCATGCACGTTGTCCCATTATGGGGTTAATGGAAAATTCATCTCATGTGCTAACCTGACCCTATATGGTTTATTTGGTCATTCTTAGTTTTATTTAAGTGATCAAAAACGTGACAACCCCATTCCCAATTCAATTCACAAAAATTAGATTTCCCTCCCAAAGCAAACTCTCTCTAGAATCTCTATTGAAGGTGAAGCTCATAGCTTGGAGCTTAATTTTCCATGGGTTCTTCATCAAGGTTTAGAGGTTTTCTTTTACATTAAGGTATGGTGATCCTTCATCTCTAGTTAATCTTCCATCACGAGAGTTATTTTCAAAGTTTTCAAAGCAAGTTCATGATCAAATTTCTTCTTCTTCAATCTAGCCATGGTTTTTTATGCAAAACGTTTTCTAAGGATTAATCATGATAAATTGATGTTAATATGATGATTGTAACATGGATTTCAATCCAATTACTTTATTATCCTATGTCCTCTTCAATTCTTGTTTTAGCCTATGTATGAGCATTGTGATCGTGACTTTGTATTGATGGAATTGTTATTCTAGCATGTTGAATTGCTTATATCTGTTGCCTAGTATGTGTATTAATGATGAATTATGTCATATTGAATTGAATCAATATGGATTGATGATTAACAAACTTGATTTGTACTTCTTATTGAGTGTTAAGGATGGTATTCAGTGTAATATTGACTCTATATTGCTTGAATGTGGGACTCGTTTGTGTGAGGATAATTGTATCTACTGACTTACATGAATATTAATGATGAATTGTTGATGAGTTATCCATGTGATCAATGTTTGAGACAGGGTAACGGACCAGAACGGGATCACCGGACCGAAACAAACAGTACGGACTGAAATGGGACGACTTGACCGGTTTGTTGACTGGTACAGGGATGAACTGGACCGGAATTACCGGAATGGATACTCGGTTCCTGTCCCACTATATACTAGGATACAACCGGAACATACCGAAATGGAACGGGATGGGATAAACGGGATGACACTAGTTATTTCAAAAAATGATTTTTTTGAATTACAAAAATATGCATATTTTTTTATTTTTCTAAGTTTAATTAATAGTTTTATAATTATAATGTCATTTTTTACTTAAGTTATTTTAAAGATATTTTCTTTTCTAAGAATTTTAGTTATTACATTTGCAATTAAGTCTAAATACGTTTTCACGATTTCCAATCTTTACAGTTATACGTTATTAGCTACTTTTTTATTTTTAATATTTATATTTATAAGTAGTATTTTACCTTGTATTTTAAATAAATTCCCATTTCAATTTTTGAGAAATTTAAAAAATAAGTAGCAAAACAATTGGCACAAATTTAAAAATATCAATTTATTTATTAAATTTGTATTCTAAATTACAATTTCAATAACAACTACTAGTAAGTGCTAGTTTACGCAACCAACCATCTATGAACGGTTCTGTTTCAACTCCGGTCTCGAATGAATATTAATAGTAATACTAATGGGGGCGTTGGTTTCCTTGCAGTCGATCTTTAATATTGGTCGATATACATATAAAATTATAACTTTTATAAATACTATACTCTGATTATTAATACATCGCTACGTTTATCACACTTACTAACCCCAATATTCGCCCCTACTACTTAGAACGGATCGAACGAATAAATCGGGATAAACACTGGGTACACGATACAACCAGTTACAAAACTTCGGTTATGTTCCATGACCGTGTCCCAGTTTGGGATATCCTATTACATCCCACAGGAAACCGAACCGGAATGAAATGGATCGGTACCGGTACATCCAGTTCCGTTTCCCAGCCTTAGATTAGCCTATGCTCTTCTATCTTCCATGGATTCCTAAAGAAGCATGCTCACTGTAATGGAAATTGTAGTAGGATTTCGTTTAGGTTATGATTTCTTTAACTATTGCCTTATATTGATGTTATTGAAGAATTTTGGGTATGACTCGTTCATGATCAAAGTAAAGGAGTCTTGGTAAAGTTTGATCTAGGTTCTTCTAGTCTATAGAGTGGATGTTGTAATGTACATAATGTGATCTTAATTCTAGGATAGATGAAGCATGATTTAGAATTGATTATTATGTCTTTATTTACTTCCCTAGATTGACAATGTTGATGAAATATGATTGATGATCAATGCAAGTGAATTTCGTTAAAGATCTATGTCCTTCTACTTTCTAGTATATTGGTGATGTATTGTAGTAGTTTGTAGCATGATCTTGTAGTTCCTTATACATGGTTTCTTTTATAATTAAAGTATATTTAGCTACTTCCTGACATATGAATTGTTGATGAAAAAGGTGTATTGATCAATGATGATCGAAGGTTGATTAATTGGTAAGAGTGGATTTTCCTCTCTACTTTCTTAGAGTATTGATAGTTGATGAATCCATGTATGACATTCTTTGGTAGGGTCCACTTATGGTGGAATAGTTTAGTTTATTGACAATATACATATGTGATGTGATCATGTTCTTGAAGAGCATTATATCTATGATGTGGTGTTGTGATGAACACCTATGTTGAAGCCTACTGCCTAGTGTTTACTATTCTATATGTGTGTGTGTGTGTATGTGTGTGTGTGTGTGCGCGCGCGCGTGCTGCCTATGATGAGGTCCCATAATGCTATATGTGAAGTAAAGTTAATATAGGTGCATAATATTAGAGCCTACTATAATGACCAAATATTAGTCTTAAATATACTCTCATGCATATGTCAACCATGCGTGATGTTAGTCTGATGTGTTCATTCACTAGGATACTTATTAGTGTACTTATGCTGGACAATGGTATGGGGCAGTGCCTATGCATTATATATTTGTACCTTGATTACATAGTTCCTAGGTTGTCCATCTAAATAAATGCATAGGATTAAATAAACATGTATGAGTATGACTTATATGCTATGATGTTAAGTATACTATATGATGAAATTTGAATGTGCATAGTGTCTTCGTGTGTTTGTATGAAAGGATTGATCATATAGTTATACCTATATACTTATGCATTAGTGTATGAACATGTGTGATATTAATGTGTTATGTGAAAGGTTTGCTCACATATAAGTATACACACACATGTACAAAAATTTATTTAATGGAGGGACCTTGAAAGGTGTGCTCAACTGTACCCAAAACTAGATAGATGCTTACATATGCTATGTCCATGTGAAAGGGTTTCTCACATTATTTAGGTTGATGGACTCTCATCTATGACCTATGAGCTAAGAAAATAAGAGTTGAGTCTCCTAAGAGTAATTTATAAAATAAAGTTAATAAAGGCTTTTTAATAAAAAGGTCACTTAGCTTAGCAACGAGTGAACTTGAAGTTGATGGGTGTCCCCTCCCATAGGAGTAAGGTAGGTCACCATTGTCCTCAAAAGGTGGTTAGACTCATAGCCCAAAGGGCCTAGAGTGATGTTTCCATAGTGGATAACTACAATTCCCATTTGGCATAAATAGGGTTTTGCACATATGCCTCAAAGTTCCATAACTATGTTTTCCACATGAGATCTAGCAAGTGAATTCACTTACAACACCTTCCCTTGGATTAAAGATCTAAAACACCAAATTCCATGTAGTACCCATGGTCTTAGTGTCGGTTAAGGCTATAGTTTCCCTAAAGTATAATGGACAATGGAATTAAAGTAAGCACCCTATTTAGGATAACCTAAGGGTAGTATCTTAGTGTAGGTGGGGGTATGGGACTTAGCCTATGCATTGCACAAGTGGATCTTGAGAGAGGTCCTAGGGAGGTGTTCTAATGCATGTGTATATGTATATGTTTCTTCTGCATGACTTTGTAGTATTGACTATATGATGAGGTACTTCCTTATGTGTATGGTATTGGTCTTATTGACTATGTGAATGAGGTTCCTACTTGGGTTACATGTAGTTGACTAGACAATTATGTTTAAAGTGTGAAGTACATGTTGTTGATGGTTATGGTCTTATGATAGGTATGATAGGTTTACTAAGTATGTGTGAGGTGATGAGACTTCACATGTACATTGCACTAGTAGACTTAGGATAGGATTGTGAGTAAGGTCATTGAATGGGGTTACTGTAATGTCACTAAGGTCTTGACTCAAATGTGTCTAAGATATATGATACTTCTATGACAGTATGTGTTGGCTTATGTAGGTTATATGTATGACTTCCTTGTGAAATTATGGTTATGTGTTGCTCACGGTATCACTAGAGGGTTACTCGAGGAATAAGAAACAAAAAAGAAAAGGATTCAATATAAGACGAGATGTCACTGTAAAGAAGAAAATATTTTAATGTAATGTGGCTTTGAAATTCCTTAAATGCAATGTGTGATTTTATATGGTTGATGACCATTGAGTATGATTATATGAAGTATGTAAAAGATATAATGCTTACTGTATAAAGGTTTTATGAAGATTTTTCAAAAAGGAATGAAGTATGATTTGAAGAAAATGTCCCTTTTCAATGCATGTTTTTGCATGGTTTTCACACTTAGTGCATTCTTGCACTAACTCCATTCTTCTCTACTTTTTACAAAAATTGTAGGTTATGAATGCAAGAAAGGATGTCTATATATTTAGGAGCTTGTTATGTGTTTCCCAAGATCAAGCCAAAGGAACCCTTAAGATTCAAGTATGTCCTATGTCAACTTTTGGTTTACTGTGAAGTCTTGTACATTGTTTAGTTATGTATAATGTTATAAGGGTCGTGTCCGTATGTACTCTTATGATGTTTGATTCTAGGATGGCAAAAAGTTACTAGAGTCTAAGTATGTACTTATGACATTATATATATATGAATTGAAGTTTCAAGCATATGATGTGCTATGAAAAGTTTTAAATTTCCGCTAATTTACATATGACAATGTGATGAATGATAATTATGGTCTTGTATAAGACCTTCGAGAGGTCAAGTATGTCATGTTACTTCTAGGGGGTGCTCCCCTTTCGTTCCAACAAGCAAGCTCCTTCGTAAGGCAATAAAGTCCCTCCATTTGAAGAAGTTTCTATGGGTGATCAAGTTCTGGTTGTTCCTTCTCTTATGACCGATGAACAGATGAAGGCAACTTTTCAGAATTTTCCCAAGCCATGACTTCACAAGATAATGTCGTCACTTCTCAACTCCAATCCATAACAGCCCAAGTGAATCGGGAGGTTTGACCCCGTGTACCTCAACATGCTAGCACTATGGATTCTTGTTTGAGAGACTTTACTAGGATGAACCCTCCTTTGTTCTACGGGTCGAAAGTCGATGAAGACTCTGAAAATTTCCTAGATGAGGTCTATAAGATCCTATTTGCTATGTATGTCACTACGGGTGAATTGGATGACTATCAACTCAAAGATGTGGAACAATCTTTGTACACCCAATGGAGGGATAATATGGTGTTAAAAGATGGTCCAATGAATTGGGAGAGTTTAGGGAATCTACAGTGGAAGAATTCATCAACCTTCTTCAAGGAGGTATGAGTGTACTTGACTACTCCTTAAAATTTACAAAATTGTCTAAGTATTCTCCATCCTTGGAAGCTAACCCAAGGGATGATATGAGTTGTTTTCTTATGAAAGTGTCTGGTTACTTGGTGGAAGAATGTCGCTCGGATATGCTTCATGACAGTATGACTATTTCCCGTCTAATGGTTCATGCTCATCAAGTGGAAGAAAGTAGGTTAAGTAGGAAGAATAGAAAGGCCAAGAGGGCCAAGTCTTCAGAAAGTGGTTCTTCAAAAGGGAGATTGGAAGTTCAAGATAAGCCTAGATTCAAAAAGAGGTTCTCTAATCAAGTTTCTTCTAAGTTCCCTAATGCTCATGATGATAGGGTGTCTAACCCTAAGTCTCAAAAAGGAAGAGGTACTACTTCACCAAGAAAGAAGCCAACTTGTGGAAGTTGTGCAAGAAACATTGGGGTGAGTGCCTAGTTGGGACGGAGAATTGCTTCGAATGTGATAAAAGTGTTCACAAGTTTAGAGGTTTTCTTAATATGAAAGGGCAAGACAAGGGGAGCTGACAAGAAAGTTGTTCAAATGTTGATGCTCCAAAAAAGAATCGCTTTTATGATCTTCGTTCTAGGGGTGAACAAGAGAGTTCTCCCGATGTGGTGACCGGTGTGTTACATATATTCTTTTTAAATTTTTATATTTGCCTAATAGAGTTACCATGTTGAATTGGTACATATTGATATGCTAGATTTTAATGCTATCTTGGGGATGGATTGGTTGCATGCTTTTTTGCTTCCATTGATTGTAGGACAAGAGTTGTCAAGTTTAATATTCCTAATAAACCCGTCGTAGAATGGAAGGGGGGAAGTTCTATTCCTAGAGGTCGTATTCATTTCTTGTCTAAAAGCTTTTAAAATGATCTCTAAACGGTGTCTATACCATGTTGTAAGAGTAAAAGATTTAGACTTCGAAGTTCCTCACATTGAGTAAGTCCTCGTAGTGAGGGAATTTTCGGAGGTCTTTCCTAATGATCGTCATGGAATTCCTCTGAATGGGAAACTAATTTTTGTATTAACTTGCTACCAGAAACGAATCTCATTTCAATTCCTCCTTATCTGATGGCTCCGGTTTTATTTGTGAAGAATAAGGATGGGTCCCTTAGGATGTGTATCGATTACCGGCAACTCAACAAAGTGACAATTAAGAATAAGTATCCCCTCCCTCGGATTGACGACTTGTTTGATCAACTCCAAGGGGCAAGCTACTTTTCTAAAATTGACTTAAGGTCGAGATATCACCAACTTAGAGTGAGAGATGAAGATATGCCCAAAATGACCTTTCAAACAAGATATGGTCACCATGAATTAAGGGTGATGGCTTTTGGGTTGACTAATGCCTCGGCAACATTTATGGACCTAATAAATAGGGTGTTCTGAAA
Source organism: Solanum habrochaites (assembly GCA_027704765.1). Classification (NCBI taxonomy): domain Eukaryota; kingdom Viridiplantae; phylum Streptophyta; class Magnoliopsida; order Solanales; family Solanaceae; genus Solanum; species Solanum habrochaites. The sequence continues at coordinate 35,609,283 of JAKWJA010002499.1, read as the reverse complement.
CTACGTAGATGCCTCTGTGATTTTCTTCATAGATGACATCTTGGTGTATTCAGAGAATGAAGGAGATCATATGGATTATTTGAGAGTGGTGTTACAAGTGTCTAAGAAACACCAATTATTTGCCAAGTATATCAAATGTCAATTTTGGTTAAGGTCAGTGGCATTTCTTGGTCATGTCATCTTTAGCGAGGGTGTAGAGGTTTATCCAAAGAAGATTGAGGTGGTTAGAAATTGGCCTAGACCTTTGTCTCAAACGGACATAATAATAAGTTTCATGGGTCTAGTTGGGTACTATAGGAGGTTTGTGGATGGTTTTGCATCCATTGCATCTTCTTTGAATACTTTGACCCAAAAGAATGTGAAATTTGAGTGGTAGATAGGCTTACCACCACTCTAGTGTTGACTCTTTCGGAGGGTATTAAGGGTTTTGTGGTATATTGTGATGTATCACAAGTGTCGTTGGGTTGCGTCCTCATGAAACACAGGAAGGTTATAGCATATGCTTCTAGACAACTTAAGATTCATGAGAAGAAAAACCCAACTCACGATCGTGAGTTAGAGGTCGTGGGTTTTGCCTTAAAAATATGGAGGCATTACCCATATGGTTTTCAAGGGGATGAGCATACCGACCATAATATTCTTCGATATATGTTTACTCAAAAGGAGTTGAATTTCTGACAATGAAGGTGGTTGGAATTGTTATAAGATTACGACATGAGTGTTCTCTACCACCCCGATTGTAAGACCCCCCAAAATGATTTAGGGTTTCTACACACTAACATGTGCCTATAAGATTTTTAACATGTTAATTCAGTGTTTTAAAGTATGCATGGTTGATTTGAAGTGATTTGGAAGTCAAACGTCAAGGGACGACCAAGACGTTCGACGACTAGTCACCAAAAGGGGACTTATATATATTTATGTGCTTTAATGTGTGTAATTAGCTTATGAAGTCCTTATATTAGTAATAATCATTATGTTGAGTTTCATCAAGTTTAGAGGTCAAACGTCTAATACGTTCAAAAGTTAGCCCTTTAGACGTGCATGTGTGTCTTGAGTGTGCCTAGCATGTTTGAAGGCGTTGCGCATAATTGTTTTAGGTGAAAATGATGTGTAAGTTCCTTCACATGTTAAGGTATATATTTACGTTAGTGAAACTTCCAGGTACGACTCCCCGAGGGCCCCTCAAGAAGCACTCAAGGAGGACCAAAAAGCTGTTGAGAGGCAGTGTCAATCGACGAAGCCAATGGACGGCTCATCAGTCCAACAATGGCATGTGAGAGAAAATTAGCCTGGTGAAGTCTTAAGACTATTTTCAAGCCTCAGGCCCAAACAACGTCCTGCAGTACGGTCCGTCAATGGACATACTGGGCTCGATGGTGCCTGCAAGTGCAGCCATGTATGTTTTTTCAATTATGGGGTGAATAGGAAATTCACCTTGTGGCCAACCTGACCCTATATGGTTTATTTAGTTTTTTTGGGGAGTATTTAAGTGATAAAAAACGTGACAACCCCATTCCCAGTTCAATTCACACAAATTAGACTTCTCTCCCAAAATATTCTCTTTAGAACATCCATTGAAGGTGAAGCTCAAGAAGAGCTTGGAGCTTTGATTTCCATGGTACATTCACAATGTTTTAGATATTTTCTTCTACATTAAGGTATGGTGATCTTTCATCTCTAGTTAATCTTCCATTTAGAGAGTTTCCTTCAATGTTTTCAAAGCAAGTTCATGATCAAATGTCTTCTTCTTCAATCTAGCCATGGGTTCTTCCTCAAAATGTTTTAAAAGGCTTAATCATGATAAATTAATGTTAATATGATGATTTTAAAGTTGATTTATATCCAATTTCATGATGAACACATGTCCTCTTCAACTCTCGTTTTATCCTATGTCTAGGCATTGTGATCGTGACTTTTTATTGATTGAGTTATGATTCTAGCATATTCAAATTTTTATATCTACTCTCTAGCATGTGTATTGATGGTGAGTTGTTGATGAATGAAACATGAACATGAATTTTTGAAAGATCGAATAAGACTAGTCTATAATGTAGTATTGGTTTGGTTGGGGGTTGGGGGTACCATTGGGGGGGGTTCTGGGTTGTCACCTTCTGCAATTTGCTTGCGGGGGGGGTGGGGGCGGTTAGCGGAGTGGGGTGCGCTTGTGTGCTTCCAACCCCCCCTTGTGTGGGCGTGCAGGCTCTTCCTTTTGGGGCGGGACTTGATGGGCGCGGGTTCACACCCCCACCGGGGGCCCCACACACCCGATTCAAACCACACCTTCGGGCTTGGGGCTTTCTTTGGCGGGGGTTGGCGTCTGTGCCCCCCCCCAAGCCCTGTGGTGTTGCTTGCTCTCTGTGTTTTTTTTTTATCCTTTGTGGTTTTTCTCTTGCTTACTCCCTTCCTGCTTCTTTTTTTCTATCCCTTCTCTGCCCTTCTCACGTGGCGTTAGAGACGCCAGGAGAGCAGGGGAGGAGGACGAGGAGGGGGAGGGCCAAGAGTGAGTGAGGAGTTCTGGAAACTGAGCTCTAGTTGCCTATTGAGTGTGGAAAGAATGTGCATTCATTGTAAGGTGATTTTATGGCCCTGTAGTAGGAGGGGGCGTGAGGGGAGGAGGGCGGGAACTAAGGCCGGAGGGGGAGATGAGTGACGAAAGGGGGGGGGGTAGGGAGGCAGGAGCGGGAAGGGGTCCTGGGGATGAGGGATCTGGGTTCTTTAAGCCTATAAAAGGAGAAGGTAGATCCAGAGTGGGAGCGCAGTCGAGGGGGAAATGAAGCATGAGTGGACGCGCTACTTTATTTTTAGCTATTTCCTAGATTATAACTATTGATGAATATATTGAAAGTGAATTAGGTTAACATCTTGTCCATACTACCTTTATATTAGATTGTAATGTATTGTACTAGTTGTTGCTGTCTTTTAGTTGGCTTATGCATGGTTTCCCTTTCTTTTATGATTTAAAAAGTAGATGTCAGCGACTTCCCTATATTGAAATGGTTGATGAAAAAGAGTATTGATCATGCTGATCAAAGGGTTTGACGAATTGTAAGAATGGGTTTTCCTCTTCTACTTTCCTTATAGTAAGTGATAGTTGATGAACCTTATGGATTGTGTGGTATAGGCCCTTTATGGTTGACTTATTTAACTTATATTTCCAATATATTATGGTCTATCATGGGGCCTTTAAGACAATTGGATTTAGATGTTGTTGTGGTTATATCACCCTATGTGAAGCCTAGGTCTCTAGTTGCCTTCTTATTCTATCTATGATCTAGTTGTATGCAATGTTAATGCAGGCCATGTAAAATGGTTTTATTTTATAACTTTATATATATGGTCCAACCTAGATGAGGTCCTATAATGTTATGAGAAGTAAAGTGTAATGTGTGCATAATGAATAAGCTTACCGGTGTAAAACTGTTATAGGTCTTGGCAAAATGTGTCTTATGTTTTGTTATCCAATTCTATGATGTTTGTGTGATGAATAATTCACAGAAGGATGATTATAGCGCACTAGTATGGTCAAGTGTATTGGACCATTGTCTATGCATTGCACATGCGTCCCTTGATAGAGAGTCCTTATTTTTGGTCTTCTATGTCATGCTAGGATGGTAAGAACTACATGAATCAATATATGTTGATGATTTTAAGTCTATATTTGATGAAGGAAGAATGTGCAAGTTGTCTTGGTGTGTTTATATGAAAAGATTTCTCATATAGTTTCCTATAGACTTATGCATTGATATATGAACATGTGTGACATTTATGTATTATTGTGAAAGGTTTGCTCATACAAAATAAAGTCTACACACAACATGGGGTTAGGAGCCTTTAAAGGGTGCTAAGTTGTTACTATAAAACTAGAAGTGTTTATATATCTATTGTTCATGTGAAAATGGTTCTCACCCTGATTTAGGTTGATGAACTCTCATCTATGACCTATGAGGTAAACATATGAGGAGTTAACTCTCTAAATCCTAATTTTATAAAGTAAAGTTAATAAAGAATTTTTTAATAAAAAGAGAACTTATCTTAGCACCGAGTGAACTTGAAATTGAGGGGTGTACCTTCCCATTAGAAAAAGGTAGGTCACCATAGTCCGCACGAGTTGGTAAGCCATATCCCAAAAGGGCACAGAATGATGTTTCCATAGTGGATAACTACAATACCCCATCTGGAATAAAGAGGGTTTCCACATATGCCTCCAAGTTCCATAATTATTCTTGCTACATAGGATCTAGAAAGTCATTTTACTAGTATGCTAGCATTACCTTGTCTAGGTAAAAACACCTTCCCTTTGTGTAAGGCTCTACAACATCAAATTCCATGTAGCACCCATGGTCATAGTGTCGGTTAAGGCTATAGTTTCCCTAAAGTAAAAATGGACAATAGATGTAAAGTAAGGACTCTAATTTGGATAACCTAAGGGTAGTTGCTTAGTGTAGGTGGGAATATGGGACTTGACATATGCATTGCACAAGTGTGGCTCTTAAGGGAAGTCATAGGAAAGTGTTCTGATGCATGTGTCTATGTTGATGTTCCTTATGCATGACTTGGTAGTTTTTGTCTAGTTGTTACGAAGATGTGCATGGTATGAGTCTTTATTGCAAGATGTTCATCTACCCACCGCCTTCGGTCAACTCAAATGAGAGTTGTTGAAACTAGCATATTGGTCACCCGTGGCATAAGATCCTTCTCTACTTGTCTTCTACACGGAAAAAGTGTGTTCAACATAGACAGGCTCAGGGAAAACATTCGGTAAAATGATTCCATTCTGCTACTAGGTTTCCAAACCTTCCCCTGAGCTCCCTCACTCCACTAAGGGTTGTTGGCTAATCTAAATGAGCATGTAATGGTTATTTTAATTTATATATAAGTATACGCCTATGATGAGGTCTATATGTTATATGAAAAAGTACATGTGCGAATAGGTGCAATAATGAATAGAGATTACTGTAATAGGGTTTGTAAGTCCTTGATCAAATGTGTCTTTGTTGTGTTACCCTTCTATGATGTTGTGTGAGATAATTTCACAAGATGAACTTGTAGGTTCACTAGATGGTCCCCCCCCCAAGGTTATGGGACCTTTGCCTATTGCATTGCACATACGTACCTTGATAGGATAGTTCCTAGTTTTGTCTTCTATGTACATGCATAGGATGGTAAGAACATACTATGAATATGAATTTTATGTTATGATTTTAAGTATATAATTTGATGAAGTAAGAATGTGCATAGTGTCTTGGTGCGTTTATATGAAATTATTGCTCATATAGTTATACCTATAGACTTATGCATTGATATATGAACATGTGTGACATTTATGTGTTATGTGAAAGGTTTTCTCACCATTCTGCTACTAGGTTTACTAAGTATTTGTGAGGTTATGGGGCCTCACATGTACATTGCACTAGTAGACTTAGATTGGGATTGTGAGTAAGTTCTTATAATTGTTCTATGTGAATGAAGTAAACATATGTGCAAGTAAATTATGGTTCATTGTAATATCATTAAGGTCTTGACTTAAATGTGTCTATGATGTATTATACTTCTATGATGGTATGTGGAATGTATGTATGACTTCTTTGTGGCCTTAAAGTGATGCATTGGACCAAGTATCACCAGAGGGTTACTTGGTGGAATAAGGAATAAGGAAGAAAAAGGATTCACTATTAAATGAATGTAGTTCACTATAAAGGGAAAATCAAGTGACTGTAAAGTGCTTCTAAAATGCCTTAAATGTATTGTATGATTTTTTATTCTGTTTAACCATGAAATATGCCTATATAAAGTATGTAAATGATATAATGATTATTTTATAAAGGTTTTATGAAGATTTTCTCAAAATGGATAAGTATGATTTCCAAGTAACATGTCCCTTTTAAATGGCATGTTTTGCATGTTGTCATCTTAGAGTGCATTCTTGTACTAATTCCATTCTTCTCTACTTTTTACACAAAGTGTGGGTTATGGATTCTTAATAGGATGTCTCTATGATTGAGGAGCTTGTTATGTGTTTCCCAAGCTCAAGCAAAAGGAAACCTTAAAATTTTGAAGATGTCCTATGTCAAGTAATGTTTAAAGTCTTGTAATGATATACTTATGATTATATTGTAAGGGGCATGTCCCTAATGTACTTTTATGATGTTTGAGTCTAGGATTGAAAAAAGATACTAGAGTCTAATATGTACTGATGATATTTTATATATATGAAGTGAAGTTTCTAGCATATGATGTGCTATGAAAAGTTATAAATTTTCCACTAATTTACCTATTACAATGCGATGAATCATAATTATAGGATTTTATAAGACCTCCTAGAGGTTAAGTACGTCATGTTACTTCGATGGGGTTCTCCCCGATTGTGACAAAAGCCAATGTGGTTACAAATGCTCTAAGTCGTATGACCATGGGTAGTGTGTCTCATGTTGAGGAAAGTAAGATGGATCTAGTCAATGATGTTCATAGTTTGGCTCATTTGGGTGTTCGATTGGAAGATTCTCCTAATGGTGGTTTTATGGTCCATTATAACTCTGAGTAATCTTTGGTGGTTGAGGTGAAGTCTAAGCAACACCTTGATCCATCATTGATAGAGTTGAAGGAATCAGTTCTTAGCAAGTTTAATGAATCATTCTCCTTAGGGGGTGTTTTGAGGTACCAAGGGAGGTTGTGTCATGCCCAATATGGATTATTTGAGAAATCGGATCCTAGAGGAATCTCATTGTTCTCGTTACTCAATTCATCCGTGTTCTACTAAGATGTATCATGACCTTAGAAGAGTGTTTTTGTGGGATGTCTTTATAAGGGACATAACGAAATTTGTTACAAAGTGTCCAAATTGCCAACAAGTGAAAGTCAAGCACCAAAAGTCGGGTGGCTTACTTCAAGAAATCGAAGTTCCTACTTGGAAGTGGGAAGACATTAATATGGACTTTATAGAGGAACTGCCTTAGACTCTAAAGCAAAATACTCTATATGGGTGGTGTTGGATAGGATGACAAATTCTGCTTACTTTATTCCCATTAAGTACACATACTCGGCGGAGGATTATGCCAAGACCTATATAGATGATATTGTGAGTCTCCGTGGTATTCCATTATTCATCAATATCAGATAGGGGAACACAATTCACATCTAGATTTGAAGATCGTTTCAAAAAATGTTGGGTACAATAGTGAAGTTGAGCATCGCTTTTCATCCTCAAACGAATGGTCAAGCGAAACGTATATTCAAACTATTGAGGATATTCTTATATCTTGTGTGATAGATTTCAAAGGATGTTGGGATGATCACTTGCCTTTGATGGAGTTCTCTTATAACAATAGTTACCATTCGTCTAAAGCCATGGCTCCTTTTGAAGTTTTGTATGGTAGGATATGTAGATCTCCGATTGCATGGTTTAAAGTTTGTGAGTCTTCACTTCTTGGTCATGATTTGATCTATAAGAACTTAGATAAAGTTCATTTCATAATAAATCGATTACAAAAAGCCTATAGCCGGCAAAAGTCTTATGCCGACAATAGGAGAGAGAACTAGAGTTTGAAGAAAGTGATAAAGTGTACTTGAAAGTCTAAACCATGAAAGGGGGTGAGATTTAGCAAGAAGGTGAAGTTAAGTCCTTGTTATATGGGGCCCTATGAAATTTTGAAAAGAGGTGGCAAGGTTGCATATGAATTGATATTACCTAGTGAGCTAGCTTCTGTTCACCCCGTTTTCCATGTATCCATGCTTAAGAAGTGTATTGGTGACCCCGACTCTCATTCTTTCTATTTAAGGTCTAGGGGTGTATGAGAACCTCTCATATGAAGAGGTTCCGGTGGAAATCCTTGATCGACAAGTGAAGTAGTTGAGGAACAAAGAGGTGTCCTCCGTAAAGGTATTATGGATAAACCACCTAGTTGAGGGAGAAACATGAAGTCCTTTTATACTCATCTCTTTGCTAACTAAGGTTATTTATACCTACTAATAATGAAAATAAAGGATGATTTGAATTTGAATGGTTTTGCAAAGATAAGCATATTAATGAAAAAATTCTATGATAAAATGAATTTATATGGAAAAATGCTCATTTACTTGACTTGCACTTATTTGGTGTATTTCGTATGTTGTTGCCATCATGAAATGATATTGATCATGTTGATCTGTGTGAAAGGAAATTTTGGCATAAGTGACTCGTTATTTTTGTATTGAGCTCATGTTATAGTTGAGAAGGAAATTCCTCATGTTGTGATGTTGAGCTCCTATCTGTGGAAGTTGATGTTTTGAGTTGCTATATGTAAATGTTGTGTTGTTATGTTGATTTGAATTGTAACTCATGTTGTGATATGTTTTTGTTGGTTGCGCTGCTAGAATTGAGTTTATCCTTTCCCTTCAAAAGATTTTAGTGTCATTCGGGGACGAATGCTCCTAATGGGGGGATAATGTAACACTCCGAAAGTCTAAGACCTAAGCTAGATCCTTACATGTGGGTCTAAGGTTTGTAACACCATATAGGACTTAAAATAATATTTATAAGTCATTTAGGAAGTTTTAGAGTTAAGTGGTCAAGAAACATCCATGACGTCCAGAAACTAGCTAAATTAAAGTGTAATAGACGTCCTTATGTTGTGTGGGGCTTGGGAGTTTCATGTGAAGTCTAAAACTGGTAAAAATACTTTATATAGGTAAAATATAGTATAAAGGTCCAAACGTCAAGTAATGACTCTCCAAGAACCACCCGAAGGGTCCTTGCGGAGGACCCCAACATTGGCGAGCAATCTGCCAAAGCAGCTTGCAGCAGCCAAGATATGGCATCAACCTCGCGTCGCGCAGCCAACACAAGAAGGGAAAAAAATTCTAAGTAATTAATGTTATTTAAGAGAATTTTTTGTGGATCATATCCCTTTTCCCAAATTTCCTAAATGTTGGATCTTTCTTATGAGTTAATAGGAATTGAAGATGTATTCATTGTTAAACCTGTTTTATCTATTCTAATTCATTCATGGATTGCCTAGTATAATCTATTGTTTGGATTGAATCAATTTCTTGATGAATTCATGATGAACCCTATTTCCCCTAACCCTAGGTTATGAATTGATGTTAACTTGGATAGTGATGACACAATTGACCTAGTTCTTGTGTTAATTACTATTGTATGATGTTATTACACCTATTGATTGATGAAATTGGATTGGTTGAAGGTAAGACCAATAATGATAGATTTTTAAAAGAGAATTGGTAAGACTTTGTGATCTTAAATCTTTACTTTAATTATGATGGCTTTTACTTGGTGATGAGTTTAATGAGAATTTCCCTTATTATTTGAATGAAGTGTGTTGGTATGGATGATAAATTGAAATGTCTTGATTATGTGATTTAGATAGTAAATGCTAATATGTAACCATATCACGTTGTTTATGAATTTCATATGTCCTTATTTGACATGATATGATTAATGCTAATCTCACATCTGAGGGTTGCATTGAAAGGGGCTTCTCAATGCCAGTCTAATAGAGTTTAATTGACTATGATTATATAAGGGGTTTTAGTCTACTACTATGACCTATACTAAGTATGATGATTAATAAAGGCTTAAAGTCCAATTCAAAAAGCGCACTCTAGCTTAGTAAAATTCGAGTGAACTAGTAGTGAGGATGTCCCTTGTGAATTAGGGAAAGTGTAGTTCAATATGGACTCAATGCTATTAGGAAACACTATAGCAATCATGCAATAAAGAGGTCCATGTATAATCTCCTAGTTCTTGAACTATATTGGCCCGATAGGAATACTACCTAGTTGATCCACCTAGAATGCTATGTTCATGTTTTTGTACTACCTTGGCAAGTAGTCCACCTTCTTTCGATGTAGGGTTTCATGACACCAGAGTCCACATTTAGATTTTGTGGTCTATGTCGATTAAGGCAAGTGTTCCTGAAAGTAAAACGAAGTAACCACGTGAAAACTAACTAGGGTGACTTAAGGAAGTTTTGATTAGTATTGGTAAGGGTATGGGACTCTACCTAGACATTGCACAGTTGACTATAAGAGGAGTCCTACGAGATTGTTCTTATTTATGATGTTATGAAATGTAAGTTGTTGACTTGATATGATGATACTCTTACATGATAATGATTATATTTATGAATATGATGTTGGTCTAAATTGCTATATGTAGTGATGATTGTCTTTGGTGATATGCATTATGCAGCAAAGTATTACTTATGATCTCCTATCTTTTTTACTTGGTTGTGTGGGGTTTCAAAGCTTTACATGAGCGTTGCACTTGTAAGCTTGGGATGAGATTGTTGGTAAGGTTCTTGTGTGTTGATGATGTGAGCTAATAAACATGAGATTTTAAGGTGACTTTATGATGATCTTGTCCTTATTTATGATCATGTATTATGTTGTTGTGAATTCTAGTCTTGTATATGCTATCTTGTATGTGCATAGTCTTTCAAATGACTTTGCATGTCCCCTAAGAAATGGTCCTTTCTCATGCATGCTTTCAAATGTTTTTTATGTGCATATGCCTATACTTAGTAAAAGTGATGTACTAGCCCATGTTTCTATGTTTACTACAAAATATAGGTTTCGGCCGTTAAGTTCTAGAAGGCTTTTGCAGAAGGCTTGAATTCTCTTTCTCCAAGTTTTCTAGGTTCTCACTTTTTGAGGACGATGCCACTATCTTGCTATTAGATATTTTTTAGTTTTGAAGACACTTTTTTCACTCTCTTTCATTTGAAGACTAAGATTGTACATTTCTATATGTGGCCTTTATTGTAAAAGTATGGTTACGCCCAATGTTGTACTCGTTTTAGATGGTTTAATATGAGACGTATTGTAGACTTCTTATGAATCTATATTGCTATCTTATGTATGTGAAATAAAGGCAAAGGCCTATGTAATGCTTCCTATGCGTGGAGTCTGTGTAAACTTCCTATGTATATATTGAGGTTTATGTAAACCTCAATGTGAAAGTAATTAAAAAATAAATAAATTTCCCGCAATATAACCTATGATATATTATGATGAGTGCTAAGAGGTAAGTCTTAGTCCTCTTCGAGGATGACGACACTGGTAACTTCTAGGGGTGCTCCCGAGATGTGACATCATCCTACTTGCAGAAGAGCTATTCCGGAATAACTGGCGGTCCAACCCCGCCTAACATGTGTGACAACTTAAAATCAAGATCAGAACCGCACACTAACTCATCCTAGACAGAAGTCCTATGGAGTGTATCTACACACACAGTGTGTAAAAAAAATCCAAAGACTCACAGGGTGTGCGAGAGAGACAATTTATATACAATACATAATATCAAAACTATGAATAATTGAAATAAAACAATAAGCCAACAAACACAATTTTTTATCCAAATAATCAAAATAGCCAAATACGTCAATGTACAAAGCTTAAATTCTAAAAAGTTTTCCAGTAGAGTCTTCAGATTTGTCACACCTCTTCTAGTTTAATTTTTCACAATTGTTAAGAATATGACAATTTTTTTATTAAAATAAAGTAAATGAAAAATATTTTTTATACTCTTTACTTGAAATTGAGTTTCTTAAGTGTTCTAAGTCACCTGATAATTCCTACATTAAAAAAAGGTCACAAATACCCTTGAACTATCAGAAATAGCTCAAATATACCGTTGAAGTATATTTCGGCTCAAATTTACCCTTACCATCAAACTATAGGGTCAAAAATATCATTCTCATTAACAGAATCGGTTAAATACCACTTATATGCCATGTGGATGTCACATGGCTTTCCACATAAGCAAAGAGAGTTCCACTTATGTCACGTAGTCTAATAAACTTACCCCTTATTTCCCCCAATTTTCTCCATTTTCTGTAGAATGTAAAAATGATTTCCACCTGAAGAACCTATAACCAAAACCCAACCCCTCCTTTTTCCCCCTCTCATTTCTCCATTTCCTTAAAAGATTTCATTTTCACAAAATACATAAGTTCTACGCGAAAGGGGTCTATGCTCTTCGTGATCCATATATCTAATGCCTAAGGGAATAAAAGACTTTTGGGTGAGAGGGTAAATTTATTTTCAACGTGGCATGAGTGGAACTCTATTGGCTTATGTGGCATGCTATGTGGTATCCACGTGGCATCCAAGTGGTGTTTAATAGATCTGTTAATGAGAAGGGTATTTTTGATTCTATAGTTTGAGGGGAAGGGTACATTTGTGTCGAAATATAGTTCAAGGGTATATATGAGCTATTTCGATTAATTCAAGGGTATTTTTGACCATTTTCCGTCAAAAAACTCTTTATTTTTAGTCTACGAAAAACAGAGATTAGATAAGGAGTTCTATTGACCAAAGGTAAGGTATGAGACACCCCACGAGTTTCGTGGTTCTATCACAGTCGCTTTATTAACTTTTATTTGGCTAAAAATAATTTTTTGGATAAAAAAGTAAATTGGTAGTATTTATTATTTTTAAAAAAAAGAAAGAAATTGATTAGTTTTAACACTCTGAAAGTCTATGACGTGTTCTAGAGCCTAACATGAGTGTCTAAAGTTTTTATAAGTACTAAGGCCTAAAATGATGAATATAAAACATTTAGGAATCTTTGGAGTTAAATTGTCAAGGAACGTCCACGACGTCCGAAGAACTTAATACTTGGGCTAGTGGGGTGTCTTGATGGGCTGAAGAATGTGTCTGAGATTTTTTATATTGGGGAGATGATAAGGGTAGATATAAGTGACAAATAAGGGCTTAAGGATGATAAGTCCAAGTGAGGAGTGCCAACCTTCAAGGGAAACCAAAAACCTAGAGGCCAAGAATGCCCAAAAAAGGAGGCTACTACCTCACTCTTCATGAGCATGACCACGGCTCATGGTCATGACCACAACCAAGGTGGGGGGCTCATTAATGGGCCTTAGTCATCGTGGAAGATGCCAACTATTGTCCAAGATACCATGAGCTACTCCACAACTCGTGGTGAACTTGACGGAGGGCAAGGGGCTTCTGTGAAAAGGCCATAGCCAAAAAAGAGGAGAGTTTGTGGGTGATGGTGAGCTAATGCCTAAGAGCACCACGAGCCACTTGAAGGGCCGTGGTGCATCTTCACGGAAGGGAACAAGTGCTCTGTGGTCTTGCTTTTGTGGGAGAAATAGAGAGGGGCTTCTTGGGGGATCTACTGCCTCACCACTCCACGACTACCACTATGGTTTGTTGAGCACTTCACGAACCGTGAAGTGGGGCGTGGTGAGGGACGGGGGACGGGGGCATCATAGTGAATCCAAGTTGAACTTCACTTTTGGAAGTCCAACTTAATGAGGGGTAGTTCGGCTATTCTGGGGGTAGACTATATATTTACTTTAGGTCAATTTCCATTCACTTTTCCACTCCAAAAACATAACCCAAATTTCTCTCACATCTCTCTACTTTCTTGCTCTTAACTAATTCTCAATTAGAGAACTAGAATCTTGAGGAAGAAGTCGAAGTCTCCAAGATTTTCCATAAATTTTTGGGAATAAAGCTTTATTAAGGTATGGGTTATTCACTCTTGAAATTCCTTTCCCCAAGAGGTCCTTTCAAAGTTAATTTCTAAATCACCCAAATTCCAAGGGTTCTTCTATTCTAATGGGTTTTCTTCTAAACTTAAAATTGATGATAAATTATGATTGCCTATGACTAATTAAGAGTATATTGTTGGTTAATTGATACAATTTCATATATATCATGTGCCTTTACCCAAATTACCCAAATTTTGGTTCTTGCTTATAAATTGATGGGAATTGTAGAATGTATTGATTGTTAGACTTGTCTTATCTATTATAATTCGTTCGTGGACTTCCTAGGGTAATGTATTGTTTAGATTGGATCTATTTCTTGAAGAATTCATGATGAACCCTATTCCCCTTAACACTAGGTTATGAATTGAAGTTAATTGGGAAGTGATGATACTTCATTATTGTGTTAATTACTACTATGTGAGGATATTACACCCATTATTGGGTCGAATGGGATGGTTGATGGTAAACCTTGATGATGTCTTGTGAAGTTGATTGGGATAAGTCTGTGATCTCAACCCTTTACATCAATTATGATTACTTGTGTTTAGTGATGAAGTTATATTGAAGTATACCTTGTGATGAGATTGATAGGGTTGGTATGATGTTGAAGTGTAATGTCTTGAATTATGGTTTGTGAGTGGTTGGATAAGATGTAAATGTTATAAGGATGGTGATAACTTACCAATGTGCCTTATTATGATGTGATATGTAAATGTGCTGACCTCACATATGTGAATTGTAATAAAAGGACAATACTCATGCAATTCCTATTGAGCTATGATGATGATTAGATAAGGGATACAACATATTACCTAAATTAATCTATGATTAATAATAAAGGCTTAAAGACATTTTGAAAGGGACTCTGACTTAGCACCAAGTGAACTTGTAAGTAAGGGGTGGCACCTTCCCAAGGAGGGAAGGTAGGGTTCACCATAGTTGACATGGGGTGGATAGCCTCATAGTACAAAAAGGGAATAAAATGATGTTTCCATGACAGCCCTAAAGCTCCATAAACTATGTTTCCACTGTAGGAATACTAGCTAGTTGATCCACCTAAATATTTTGTTCATTTTTGGTACTACTTTGGCCGGTAGACCACCTTCCATCGGTGTAAAGTTTACAACACCAGATTCCATACTTAGCTCTTGTGGTCTATGTCGGTTAAGTCATGTTTTCCCAAAATTAAAATGAAATAATGGAGTAAACACTAATTAGGGTGATTTATTAGGTTTGACTTAACCTAGGTAGGGGTATGAGACTCTACCTATGCCTTACACAAGTTTGCCTTATGGGAAGTCTTAGGAGGTGGTTCTTATGTTCTTATAATCCTATAAAGTGACTAATACGTATATGTTGACTTTACATGTTATTGATTCTACGTGATGTTAGTTTCACTTATGAACATGAGGTTGGTCTATATTGCTAAAGTTTGAGGAGGGTTACTCTTGATGCCATGTTATGTGAAGTTAGGCATTGCTTAGAGTTCTTTGTTTGGGTGCGAAACTTGATTAAGTAGGTTATGGTGATTTATCTGGTTCATTGCACGTGTGGGCTATGATGTCTATGGTAAGGTTCTGATTGACTTTTGATGTTATTAACTCTTATATATGTTGACTTGACTATACTTGATGATGTTGGTCTTGTGTTGTATGTCCTTGACTTAGGAGTTATGTGCTCATTTATGTATATGTGTTATTGTATGTGCATGAGGATTTTCACAGTAAATTAGCATGTTTTGAACAAACGTCCTTTTTAGCATGATTTTTATGTTGTGAGAGCATGTGCCCATACTTAGTACAAGTGATGTTCTAACCCCCTTTCTCCCTTTGTGCCAAACATTTTAGGTTCTAGTCATTGAAGGGCTTGTGAAGACATTTGAAGGAAGTCTTGGAGTCTCATTATCCAACTTGGGTAGGTCCTCACCACTTCGAGGACAAGGCCACTTTCTAGCGTTGGATATTGATTAGTCTTAAAGACACTTTGTTCATTCTCTTTCATTTGAGTAATAAGATTGTATAGCCCTATGTGGATTTTATTGTATTGATTTATGGGTTATGCCCAATTGTTATACTCTTGTGCAGATGGGTTATCTATTAGACTCAATTTTTATAGGTATGTTATTCTCCTTTGTGTGTGTGTGTGTGTCTGCACGCAATAAAAATAGAATTTCTAGTAATCTTCTTAACAAGGGGTTCTATAGTACTACGATATGAATATATTAAATGTGTAGGCGAGAGTCTTGTACACCTCCCATGTAGTAATGATAAAGTTTTAATTTTCCGTATTTTTAACGTATGAATGTAGTGATGTAATCCAAGAGGCCTATCTTAGTCCTCGAGAGGAACGACGGCTCCAGTTCGTCTAGATGGGTGCTTCCCGGTGACATTGCCTAGGAGTGTAAACCTCACACAAGAATCCTTTTTTAGAAACGCATACGACACAAAGAATCGTAACCGAAACATTGGTGTAATTTAATTTTTTTAAAAATAACTTATTAAATTAATTACTCAACTTTTTTTTAAATAATGATTAAGAAAATGATTTTTTGTTGCAAATTACTGATTAAATATTTATTTTTTATCAAAAGAAACAAATAATCATTTAAATATTACTACTTGAAAATAACATATTAAAATATTTTTTCTTTTACAGAATATAATTAAACATCCTCTTAAAACAAGTATTGATATACTAGCTTTAATATTTTTTTAATATATTTATAAAATATTAGAAATAACAATTATAGTATATTTTTTATTTTTTACACAATGACCACATTCCTCTCTTTGAAAGAAGATTGCAAAAATATTCAATTATCTAATAGTTAGATTACTAAATAAAATTAGTCAATTTTGTTTTTTCAATTTTAATAGCCATTTCACATATTAATTTAAGAGAAAAAATTATGAAAAAACTATATTTACATTTTATTTTTATTTTTTGCAAAAATGACCATATTAATATTTTTACAAAAATGACCCGATTATTTTTTTTGGCCATTTTTGCAAAATACCATATTTATCCTTTTTTTAAAATGTCAAGTTTTACATTCTTTGCAGAAAAAACAGCCTCTTATTTCATTTTCTTTTTTTTTTCAAAGTGACCAGAAACAAAAAATAAATTTACAATTGTTATATATTTCATTTTAGCAAACTATGATTCTACTTACTAATAATGAGGTAAAATCAAACTAAACACCAATTAATAATAAATATATATGTACATAATAATAAACATAATCACATGAAAATACAATCGATATAACTAAATAAAAAACTTGATACAAACTAAATGACATAATAATAAACATAATCACATGAAAATAACAATATACTCAACTAATAAATAAATTTAATACATACTAAATGACATAACAATAAATATAATCACAGGAGAATCACAAAATAAACTTAACTAAATTAAAAAAAGTTAATACAAACTAAATGTCATAATAATAAATATAAGCACATGCGAATCACAATATACTTAACTAAATAAAAAAAGTTAATACAAACTAAATGACATAAAAATAAAAATAATCACATTAAAATCACAACAGACTCAACTAAATAAAAAAAGTTAACACAAATTAAATGACATAATAATAACCATAATCACATGAGAATCGCAATAGACTTAACTAAAAAAAAATTAATACAAACAACTTAATTAAAACATAAACATTAGTTCTAGATTACATGTGAAATGTAAAAAGAAATTCCTAAAGTTCATGACAAGCATAATATGGAAGCAAACTTAATTAAATTCCAAAGATCACCAAAATGAATGATTTTTATATTTTGAAGAAGAAGCTTTTATTTCTTACGTTTTCCTCTCTTCCAATTTTTGTTCTTCTCTTTCTTTTCTCTGTTTTTTTTCCCCAAATATGAAGATAGAATAGGGTTTCAATAGGTGTTAAGCATTAAACACCCCTCTTTTTGAAAAATTAAGAGTCGATGCAGGCATTGGACTCTTTGTTTTTAGAAAGTGCCACCTAAGATGACCAATGAAATTTCCTCCTTTCTTTCAAATTAACGAAAAGACTATTTTTCTCTTTTAAATGACTCATTTATTTTATTCATTTATTGAGTAATAACTAATGGGTCATCTGAAAATTATAAAATAGGATTAAATGTCATTTTAGATGACCCATTTATTTTATTCACTAATTGAATAATAGTTACATGGGTCATCAAAAATTTTAAAATAGGCCCAAATGTAATTTTAGATGAACAATTTCTTTTATTCTTTGATTGAATAATAGCTAATGGACCATCTAAAAATTTTAAAATATGCCCAAAATGTTGACCCATGTCAACAAAATACAAAAATCAAAATAAAATCTACCCGCTAACACAAAATATAAACATCAAAAATGTTTTGAAGATCTAACACAACAAATTAAGGCAGAAAAAATAAAAACAAATATAAATATAAAATAAAAATAGAAAAAGTAAAACAAAAGTCAAGCAACAACACCAACATGATAAATTAAAAAACACTTACAAAACAATACTAAATCCGACACCAAAATGACGTATATGGTTAAAAAAATGATAATGACGGATTTGTATAGAGGTAAAGAGGGGGAAAAGATTGACATAAATTTTCATGTAAATGAAGGTCACGGGAAAATCTTTTAATGGGTTTTGGACCTAAAATTTATATCAAATGACATCCCTTGAAGAGCTCTACACATATATGTAAAGGTTTTGGAATGGAAATAACCGAAACTTAATAAATCTAAGGAAAAATATGAAGATTTATATTTGGTTTTTCTAAAATCTACGAAGTTTGACTATAGAAATAGATGAATGGCTTGTGGATTTTTTTAGAGGAGGGTGAAAGGATGAGATGTTAAAGTTTTTAAAAAATTTTGGCCAAAAAAGTGGTGGCCGCCGCTCGGCAGTGATAGTGGTGGGCCTGTGGCAGTGGGAGCAAAGGGAAGAAGAAAATAAAACATGTTAACTTTTGGAAGTTTTTTTGTATTTTTGTTAGGGTCCAATAATATTCCTTGGATCAGAATATCATGAATGGTGGAGATCCAATCTTGACAATTTCTATTGAACCGGGTCAAAGTTGATTGGGTCATCCAAAATTGATCTAAATCAGCTCAATTCAAACAAAATTTGGTCATTTGGGACAGTAAAAATAATAATAATACAAACAAAGACAATCAATCCAAAAATACAAAAAAATATATATATATTAAAAAAACATTACTATAGATTATAGGGTAAAATAAACACGTCAAAAATTAGGTGTTCACAGTGACACAGAAAACACTAATGGGGCGGGGGGGGGAGATATAGTCAGGTATGAAAACTACTAGACCCAAACAATTTATAATTCAATAAAAGATAAATTAAAAAAAAAGTCTAATAGAGAGCAAACACATACAAAATAAAAATAGAGAAAAATACAATAAATAAATCATATCCTAACTTTTTTTATTCTTGTCATAATCAAGGTTGATATAACCTTCAACTAATCAAGTCCAAAAATATCTCAAGCTTTGTTCTTAAGTAAAGTGATGCAATCGCGATGAAAAATCGATATAATTTCATCAAATGAGACCGGAGAAGGCGGCGAGGATAAATGAGGAATCCTTAATTAGGAAACCCTGCCTTAGTTAGATTTATAGGACTACCGAGTGTGCCAATCAGGTTTTATTTGTTGTCCTTTTAAGTTTTGTTCTTTTAAATGTTTGGCTATGAGTGGGTTGGGCCACTCTCGTAGACGAAAGCGGCTCAAGCATATTAGTGGCCTAAAGCAAAAATCAAACGGGGCCTTAAATTTGAGTTGATAATAACTTTTATACAATTGATTTATTCTAGCTTTCAGTTGATAATATAACCACTTATTTTAAATTATTTTTCATGAGATATAGCACTCTAAATATGTCAAATCTCTTTTAATAATTCCTCCATTTTCATGAAAATATTACTTTTTTCTACAAATAATATTCAATATTTGATTAATAATAATAACTTATAACCTATTATTATTAAAAATGAGGCCCCTTAAATTTGGGGGCCTAAGGAACATGACTTTATTTTAACAATGTCGAGCCACCCCTGCTCGCAGAAGTATCAGGATGTGTAATTTTTTTTGGATTTTTAATAAAACACTAAATTTTCCTTGAAAGAAAAAAATTCATATTATTTTGTTAAAAATATTGCTACTAATAGGGGAAACAAATCCTCTCAAGTAAGGGAAGTCATATCCATCCATTGCAATCACCTACAATGTCATGATTTGATTGGTTTACATTTGTTTATGGTAGTTTCTCATAATGTCACTTCTTCACAAAAAAGGTATATATATATCTATAATATATATAGTATATATATATATTATATTGAAAACATAGTTGGTCATTTGGATCGGAGAATGATGAGGAAATCGGGTTTAAATTCCCAATAACTGCATGATTAGATTATTTACAGAGACAAAGGGGAATAGGATGCCTCTAAAAATCATCCCAAACACTCCTAATATGGCTACCAAATGGAGAAGTAAGAGTGAAAATACGAAAAAATTAAAAACTTTTGCTTATATAGAAAGGAGGTCTAAAAGAACTCTTGAATTAGGATGCATCAGAGGCTTCTAGTATAAACACGAAAACATATAGGAATTTAGTCTAATAACTTATCTCACATTAAACGATCTATAAAGTGAATCACAATAATTTGGGCATAGCCCTTAGTCTATTACAATATGTCGTATAGACTACAATGAAAAAAATCAACATGAGAATGGAACAATTCTCTCAAAACATAGACAAAACTAATAGGGCTTGATTAGTGGCTCTATCCTCGAAACTCATGAGGACTCACCAATATATTTAGGAAAGAGACAAGTCTTCTTCTTCCATGACCACAACTCTCCTCAATGGCCCGAACCTAAAATGTTTGGGAAAAATAAGAGAAAATATGGGTTAGTACAAACCACGTGTACTAAGTATGGCTCCTCTGCATAAAATCATCAATGCATGAGAAAAGGACAATTTACTTAAAATTATGTTTTTTATCAATTTAACTCAACATGAATATATCAAAAGCATGTTAATTTAATCCAACATAATAGTAAACCAACATGTAAACCTCCCAAGTAACACTTGTGCAATGTCAAAGATAGAACCCCATAATCCTATCCAAGGCTAAATATACCTATCAACCCACTTATACTTCAACATATTCGATAATTCATCATAACATAGATTAATTAATGAAGAACTACTCATAGCTTATTAGATAATCCATAATCATTGTACGACCCAAAAATAAATAAGTTAAGGAAGGATTATATGTGTCAAGAATGCTTTGACAATTGACCAAGGATCCCACGGAATTGAGAAGGTAGAACCAGCCTCAGTGAACCCCTTATAGGACCAAGTAAACAACTGGGAGTTAGTCGAGCTTGGAAAGGTTGGAACACCACACTAGGGCTCTCGAAAATGAAGATTTAATCAAAAGAGTCTTTACCGAACTTAAAAAGAGGAAATCTTAAGTTCTGAGTGTCCAAGGGTAAAATGGTCTTTTCCAGACCAAGTTTAATATCGTAATTTCCCTAAGGAATTAATTTAATTAAAGATCCTGTTCGGGTTGGGTCGACCCAAAATGACCCGTTTTCGCGAAACAGTGTCACTCGAGTTCGAGCCCCATTGGAAGCAACAAATTGGTGATTTATTTATTATTTAAAATCTAATTATTATTTTTTTGAGGTCAAAATGGTCCTTTCACGCAGTTGAAATAAATCAGATTTTATTAATTAATTAAACCTTATTTTGACTAAGTCTTGAATTAGACTCCTATAACCTAAGCTTACTCTCTCCTAAAAGGTCTATCACACCCTCACACATCAAACAAATTCTCTCCAAGATATCTCTGCCAAAAATAACGTGAAGAACATAAATTTTAACCAAGGTTCTTCACACTTGAAGAACTCACACGAATTTTAAAGAAAAACAACGTTAATCACACGTTAGGCTTAGGGTTAGGGAGGGTTTGTCGTCGTAGTGGTGTTGGACATTAGAGGGTGGGGACGTGATCTGGAGAAGGTTTAGGCAGCCACATCAACATTTTGAACATAGAATTAAGGATGAGTTTCTACATCTATTTGTACTTAACCATGAACCCCTTAAGATGAAGGATAATCATTCGAAGACCTAGGGTTTTACCCCGTTTGAAGGTCACGGTCAATAGATCCCATTTAATTATAGGTTGGTATTGCTTGCAGTACAAAAGTTAGGGATTGAACTGTGTTTTTTGTTGTGAGTTTCGCTTAAGTAGCATGTTCGTAATTATGTGAATATAATAGGTTGTATGGAAATATTGTGAAAAAATTATGTGTGTGTGCAACGCGTTGGCAGGGAATATACTCACTGTTGGAGAGGTGTGAAATAGCATGTCTAATCCTTTCACTTTTATGTGCAAAGGTTTATACACAATGTGATGATCATAGGGGCTGTGAATTATTGATTGTTAAGGTGAAAACCTCTGACTATGTAACTACTAAATACACTGAATAATGCACTAAATGTTTCATGGAAATGCATAAGAAGAACTAAAGTGAAAAGGTTGGTGAAAGGAAGCTAAAAATTATGAAGGAATTTCCATCTTGGGTGTAATTTAGTTTCGGTCAAAAACAAGGTTAGAATTTGGGTTTTTAAATAAAAATAAAATCGGTGAGGTCAATGGACCCAAGACCTCACATGTGAAGGAATGCTATAAACGTACAAAAAAAAGGGGGGGAAGTTTAGGGTAATTGAACCCATGTGGCTACTGTATTCGTGAAAAGAAAAAATTAAAAAGGGGGCTGGGGGGAATCGAAATCGGGTTCTTGGATGAGAAAGGAGAGAAAAATAAACTAATAAATAAATGGGAGGCATGGGGATCGAACCCTCAACCACCAAGTAGTGAGTGAAACAAGAGAAATTAAAGAAAAGAAAACGTGAGGCGTAGGAATCGAACCCACGACCTCAAGGATGGAAAGGGAGAGGCAAATTAAATAAGAAAATGAGGTGAGCCTGTGAGGGCTCGATCCCACACCTCACTGCCAAAATGCCTAACTTAATAGACTTAAAAATAAAAACAAAAGTATGGAGGGTGCGGGGGTTTGAACCCACAACCTCACAGCGCTAGCGAATTAAAAATTAAATTAAGGAGGTTGTGGATTAGAACCCACAACCTCCCAATTCCCAACGAACATAATGAATAAAATAAAAGAGGTTGTGGGGGTTTGATCCAACAACCTTTTTATCTAGGCAAGATGTAACAATAAGGTGTTAATTAAAAATAAAAAGGTATGTGGGGGTTCGAACCCACAACCCTTCGGCCAGATTAAGAGGAAAACCAAGTAGAAAACTAAAGATATGATGTTAATGTTGGGGTCGTTCTAGAGTCCCAATATCTTGGAGATTAAAAATAAAATCCCCAATGAAAAAGTAATGTTATTCAAGTGATTCGAAACTTGAGTTTTCCCTGCCCCCAAATTCCGTCATTAACAAATAGTCATTACGTGAATTAATGTTCAAGAATAAATTACCCCTACTTAGATCGAAAATCGATGATTTGGCTAATACAAGATGCCTAAGTTTGACTACTATCTTAGGCAGATCTGAGTACTTAACGAAAATGAATAAAGCCTCATGGCGTGGACGTATCGACCCCATCAGTCTCGCATATGATAAAAAATAAGGTTGAAAAATAAGATGTAGTAGGGAAATGATGAACTCTAGAAGGGGTTGAGTATGAGTGGTATAAAATACATCTAAAGGCCAAGATGCATTGGCATAGAAAAAACGAACAATGACATATAAATGAACAATGAAAAATGATGAACACTAGAAGGTTAAGTAAATGAGCGTAAAACGCACTAAAGATCCAAGTGCAGGGATATGAGAAATGAAATTCACCTAAAAAGGGGTGAGTAACTTTGAAGATGAAAGTGTTAATGTTAAGGAATGTTGGTGACAAAAAGATATAACGCTAATTGGAAAAAGATGGGAGCAATTCAAATAGCCTAAGTCTTTAAATGTACCAAATTTACTCACCTATGAGAGTGTAAAGTTAATGAAGAGATCAGTCGCTAAGAACACTCTAACAAAGTATTGAGATTAAAACACTTTAATACTATGATGAGATAAAAATCATCTATTGATCTATGACGTCCTCAACTAGAAGTCAGCTTTCTATGACGTATGAGTTGAAGAAATAGAACTTTCTACTAAGAATCGACTAGATACAGCTAGATATAAGCGGGTGATTCCTTATTTTCAAGAAGGGAGGAGGTGCACGTAATCTCATGAGATGGAGTGTCGGCATGCAGGTATGGGTTCTCCCTTATAATCGCTATTCTGAATCTATACTGCCAATATAAGAATCTAGCATGGTTTCAATCCCCATATAACGTAACAGGTTTGGGTAACTTTGATGTTGATTCCACCGATTTTCGGTGGGGGAAGACATTGGTTTCATGAGTCACATGAGTTCTATGGTCGAATTGCTAAAGTTAAAGTGCCCCAAAGAATGAAAGAGGTCAGCCTAAAATGATTGCACATAATGGAAATGACGAATACCAAAGGTTGTAAGGATAGGATAATCAAGAGGTGAGCTAGAATTAAAGATAATGAAAGCAGGTATTCTTGGTAATTGCATACAAAACCCGAATGAGAGTCTTAAACTACATGCCCTATATGAACCGGTGTGATTGCACTAGTATTGAAAGAATGAAAAATGAAAGATGTACGAATGAATGAAGTAGACTCTGTGTTTGCTAAAGAAGGAACCTAGTGAGGTCACATATGTGAGCCCTCATTTTGGGAAGTCCTAACGTCACGTATGATCCCTAATGGTATCAGGCATATGACATGTGAAATTATATATGCTATTTGAAATGATAACTTTGATGATTGCAATACACTAATGCATTAGGACTTTGCAAAATCCAATTTTGGCAGGTCCATCTTGACTTCCCTAATCCAAATTTGGCCAAGTCAATGACTTGACTTTCCCATACAATCATGTTTTCGGAACGAGCTATTCTTTATCAGGCAGGTCCATGGTGTTGTGCTCTGCATATACCCATAACTTAGTACAATGTGTACTAATTCATTGACCAAATATCTATTTAGGTGAAGGCCACAGGGGACGTTAGATCTTACAGTACGACGATTGCAGCTATCCGGGATGATGGAGCTTCATCCGGACTTGGTTAGGACCTCATGTGTCGAGGCTGTAACTGTTATTATCTAGCTTGATGTAGGCTTTAGTATGGGCCATGTTCCAATAGTGTTTCGTTTCAACTTTTTTTCAGACTTATGTATTGGTGTCGGTTTGGGCAAAAATACTTTTAATGCAATGATGAATTGTTCTTTCATTGATTATCTCTATATTAGATGGTTGAGTGTGAACGCCTATGATGTTAAGTACAAAATGTTTATATGAAAAAGAAAATAAAAAGTTCAAATTTTCCACTAAAATTTACCTAGAAGAAGTAAGAATGACGTAATTAGGCTTGTTTGCAACCTCTGAGAGGTCAATGATGTCGGTCTCGTCTGAGGTTTAGATTCCGGTCATGACAGTCATAATCATAAAAAGATAACTACTAGAACCATCCTTTAGGACCCCACATGTTCAATGAGTAAGAGAAGTCTCATACCCTCCATTATCCTATGTAGAAGGATTCAAGACAACCCTAATCAGAGTTCACATACTTAACTTACTGATTTACTTTTATGTTAGGGAAAGAATTGCAATAACCAACATGAGACCATGTGAGCTACATAGAGTCCGGTTTTCTACTCCCACCCCAAAAAGAGAGGGTTAACACTTGCCTAAAGTGCACCGGTTCGTACGTAGCTATCTAGGTGGATCCAATAAGCTAGAGTCCTATGTGGGAACATAGTTAAGGATCAAGGAGATTGTTTCTAGAAACCTTGACTTACTAATGTGGAGATTTCAATCTCATGAGACAACACATTATTAGGGAATCCATTCTTATTAACGTGAGGAAACCCGTGTGGGAGATCAGACTTACTAACGTGAGACCTCCATCTCATTTACATGCCCTTTCGGCGGGTTTGCGAAGAAATAGCCCGTTAGTAATATTCATTAAATACAAAATTTCACATTCGTCTTTGTTAGACCTCTCAGAAACATATAATAATGCTATAGGTGATTCACCGAGTGAGATCTATCCGTCCTTTAGACATAAACATTCATATAATGAGAAATACATTCGAATCAAATAATGATCACATCATAACACAATTACATACTCGTTAGACATTCATAGATTAGGGTCAGGGATGAGGGATCCTTGTTACCAACATCACAACAACACAATTAGCTATAGCATCATTATCACATAAGAAGATTCACCTTGATAATGAGATCAAAGGATAATCAGAATCATACCTCATTGCTTTAGGGACTTCATAGTCAATACCCAAGAACTCACAACCAAACATATAAATAGGGAAATTCATGAAGTATTAACATAACTAAAATTAAAGTAAACAAAGGGATATGTTCATCAACTCAACAATCACCTTAAGCAATCCAAAGAAATTAGGGAGGGATTGGGGGAACTACATGGGTCAAGGAAAAAATATTATGATTTCATAACTTGACCATCATTATACTAAACAACATTACTTCATCATAATTCATCACAATGAAAACCCCTAATTTGTTTTAGAAAGAAGACCCATGTAGGAGAAACCCTTGTTTGTGTGGGATCAGAATTCGCACTTTAATGAAAACTCTTCAGTAAACGATTCCCAAGATTGAAAGAAATCATACCTTATAGATGATAAAGCCACGAAATTGGGTTAAAAAACATGAACGTTTGATTTTCTATTTGGATCTCTATGGGTCTTCTATGGAGTTTTGGAGGAAGAGAGAATTTGAGTGAGTGAGTGAGAGAGAGAGAGAGAGAGAGAGATTTGAGTTCAACTTGTGGGACTTGGTTTGAGTTATAAAATTGATCTAAAACTGATCCTAAGACATTATATAGTCACCCTCTAAATTAACCAAAAGACCCTCACTTAAATGGGTTTATTTGTGAAATTAAACCACCCAAAATACACCTTTTTACGTAATCTGGGAAGTAGGTGCGCGTCGCGAGGCTAATTCCTCAATTTATTTTTGAATTTTGATCTGACACAATAGGGTCCGTCTAAGCCTGCGTCGTGAGGCCAAGTCCATATTCCCACATGATGTTTGCGCAACGCGCTGTAAATACTAGAACCTGTCTGCACGCAAGCTGTCGTGGCAGCTTTCTTGCCCAACTTTGGGTCCTCCCAAGGAACCCTTTTGGCTGCCCTTGGGGTCTCGTGATTGTAGGTTTTGACCCTCCATAATAAATTGTACATATTCAAAGTCTTTTTACATGATTTGGACTTTATATGACCCTCCGAAACCTTCACCAAACACAGGGATGTCAACTAGTTGAATTTCGCTAGTTTTCGAACGTTAATGCTTCTCTTTAATCCTATGGCACAAATACTTCTCAAAAAAGTTTTTTATAATTATTTAGGTTTAAAATAATTATTACTCAACATATTAGGCTCTATTATAGGTCATGGATTTCCAGGGTGTTACCATGTCCCCCCATTAGGAACATTCGTCCCCGAATGACACCTTAAACCTTTTATTAGGAAAAAAGAAAAAGGACTCAAGACTAGCATTCAGCCACAACCAAAATCATAATGAATCACAGATTATAGGAGGACATTTCAAATCCATTCAACATAAAAAGATAGCATAAACAAATAGGAACTTAATCCACACATACCATAACAAAAGCTGAATTTTTCGTATTGCTTAAAGAGGTACTACCTTATCCATTTCAATGTGAGCTCAAAATGAACATTAAAAGTTGACATTCTGATTTCACATCAACACGCTCATTATAATCTTCCTTGAGAACTTATAGCACACAACACACTTAAGTGAAACCCAACATAATAAACATTTTTCATGAAAAGAGAAGAACTCAACTTAAGCATGAATTTTTGCTATAACATGCACATATATTTAGAAAAACATGATAAGATAGATATTATACATAATAGACATATGAGGAACTACAAATCTCAACCTTGACTAGGAGTATGAGGATAACGGGATTTCATGTCTGGCTCTATAACACCCCTCAAATGACTTAGGTGAAGCTACAGTCTAAAATGGTTGTCATGATGGTATAAGTTCCTAAAATTTTCTAGGATGTCGTATTGAGGAAGTGTCTAGAATTTTAGGTGATTTAGAAGTGAAACGTCAAAGGACGACCAAGGCATTCGACAACTAAGTCACCTATGTGCAACTAAGTCACCTATGTGCCTCATATGTGGTCATATGATTATATGTGTGTTTTATGAGTTAATTAGGTCATTATATGAGTTATTATAGTGTTTATAGGCAGTGTGTGAAGTTTCATGAAGTTTGTAGGTCAAACGTCAAGAACGTCCATGACTTTCGAAAGGTTTGCCTTGAAACGACCTTGTGTGTCTTGTCATGTTTCCTTGAGTTTTACCTGTTCGTTTTGGATGAAATTCATAGGATAGGCCCTAAACTCGTATACAAAAATATTCGTATTGGAAAAGTCCGGGCAAACATCCCCAAGGACCATCCAAGGGTATTTGAGGAAGGACCTTTCAAGAGTGTCGAAGCTGTCGAAAACCAGCCCAACCTACGGAGGCAATCGACGCTCAATGGATCAGTAGATGCCCCGTAGGTGAGGGTACCTAGGTGTTAAATTAGGTGTGGGAGAGGCCAATACGAATACCAGCCTCAGTCCAAAACCACGGACGAACAGGACAGTCCGTCGGTAAAGGGATGGGCCGTCGATGGCCATCCGTCTATGAGGACTGCCTCCCTGCGAAGTTCACTGTAATGTTAAGGGTGAAATTGTAAATTCACTCCACTTCCAAATTAGAATTGGTTAAATTGTTGTTAATTAGATGATTTTAACTCAATTGACCTATGAACCTATGTAATTGATGAACCCTACTTTTTCACTACTTTGTGGGAGTGATTTGGACTTAATGCTTATGAATTCTAGTGTAGTTTTCAATGGGCTATTGATTGATGCAATAATTGTATTGAACTTATATCTAGGTTTTCTTATATTGATTAATTGAATATCATAGTTTTTGTATTGAATTATTGTTCATGGCCATGGGTAAAGGCCTTATGGTATTGAATTGGATGATTTGGCAATGGATTGAAGTGTTGACAATGGAGTGGTGGTACACTTACCTAATTCTGTTTTTTTTATGTTAATTAGACTTTAATTATGTTGTGACTATTATGATCCACTTATGGTGGCACTGTTATGTGTCTTAATTGCAATTGGTGTGGCCTTGTCGGTGTTACTTTATATAATATGATTAATATGGCCTTTTTGGAACTACTTGAAGTATTAAGATGATAAGTGTAGTTGACTTATGTTAACTATGAACATATCAATATACACGTGAAGTAATTATACAGTTTGTTTTATTAGTGTTTTAGGAGATCATGTATGGATATGGATATGTGATGCATGTGTAGGTCTTAGATGTTGGATGCATGATGTCCACTTGACTATATGGTTTTGATGGTGATATGATGAGAGTAGTAATGTATATGATGACATAAATATGATTCATAAGTGATTAAAAGAATGATATGTTATATGGAATATGGTGAGGAATGTTGTGTCTTGTTTGGTTGACTTGAGTCCCTTACTTGATACATGAATAAATGATGTGTGAATATGATATGTCTTGACTAGGTAGGCTTAGTTCACTCTTTTCATGTATGAATGAATTATATGTGAGACCTTAGATGATGTTAAGAAGGTCATATACGTAAAACCTTAAACCAAGTTATAAGGTTATGAATGTTGAAGTGAAGGAGCCGCTATGGTATCCTTCATGTAAAGGATGATGGACTTAGGGTTGTTGTCTATAACGGCATCATATAACCCTTAGAAAATCATAATGAGCTATCTTAATCAGCATTGAAAGGTAGCCCTAGTGGACCTCTTTGGTAGGGTGAATGTGATTGGGTTATGAACTGGATAAGGAACCTCTTCAAGTGATCCTTTAGTGTCAATTACTCTATGAGAAAAAAGGCTAGCACCAAGTGATTATGTTATGGGAAGTAGCTCTACTTGAGAAGGAGAATAGACTACAATGTAGCTCTAGTTGAGTGCCTACATGGGATGTGTCCTAATTTTACCCTTGGCAAGTAGAATACCCTCATCGGAGTAGGTTAGAATTCCAGATTCCATGTCTATCTATCATGGTCTATGTCCATTATTGCATATTCTTATCATAAGGGATACCTACTAACATTAGAAAAGTTCTATGAAGTTTAGGTGGTGGTATGGGATGCTATCTAGACATTGCACAATAGGCTTTGAAGGTGTCAATGAGAGTTCCCAGGTCTATTCCAGGACCATTGCTTGAATTTTCTTATGTAATGAATGAGTCTTAAATGAACTAATGAATATAATGGTTTAAGTTGAGAATGCATGTTAAAGGATATAGTACTTATTTAGAGTACTTTAAGGTTGTCTGTTAAGGTCTGTGAGGGGGCCATAGGAAATGGTCCGTCATGTCTTACCCTGAAAAACAGTCTTAAGAAATGAGTCTAGTTAGGGCAGGGGTTGAGTTGTAGACCGGATCTGAGCCTTTGTAGTCATAAGGATTATTTAGATATCTTGAAGAGGTCCAATATGGAATTATTTCTTGATTTACTTAAGTAAGTCTTTTTATAGCCTTTGGAAGGATAATGTCATATCATATATATGTTGTTGTATTAAGTGAGAGTGATTCTATCTTAGGTAGTATATAGGATCTCATTAGTGTGTGTGTAAGGGATTGTATGGGCGGTCGCTTCACAACTCACTCATGTGAGATTTTGAATCACCTTTGGTAGGAGGATCTCATGTTTATGTGGTTGATGTCTTGCCCCCAAAAAAAAAAAAACTGTGCTTGGACACTTTTTATATATGTCTTAAGATAATTTGGAGAGGGTGCCTAGAGCGGTTGTATGGGCGGTGTGGATCCTTTGTTCTTACTTAAGTGAGGTATTACGATAGCTTGTAGTGAGAGGATTGACATTGCTAGGAAGAGTTTCCTTGTGACGTTGAGAAAATTCACAGTGACCTTAAGAAAATAGTCACTGTTAAAGTGACATAGTTTCATTGTAAAGATTTATATTAATGTTCAAATTGATTCATTTCCGTGATTTCTTATGTGTTTTTAAGTGTTCACATGTTAGTGTTTATGATTATATTAAGATGTTTAATGAGGAAAGATGCATATTTAATTAAATGTATGTTATTCATGATTTTATGCATTATTGCATTACGTAGTACCAGTTGTTTACTTAATTCCTTTGATTATAATCTCTATATGGTTGAGAAGTGAGGAGCATTTGGGAAGCAAGACTGGATCGTAGCATCATTTAAGTAAAGTTGAAGTATGTCCTTATTGGACCGAGGTAATAAGATGTCTTTTAGCCGTTATCAAAAGTATTCTAATAGACTAAGTATTTCTGTCTGGAAGTAGGGGTCGGTCAAGTATTCTCGGTCTAAGATTTGATGAGATGAGATTGAGACTAGATTTTCTATGAGTTTTATATGAAGAGTTTTTAAAGACTGATTTAAAAGTTATGAAAAAAATTTAATTCCGCACTACTTTCCTTATAATATGCAATGAAACTATAACGAAAAGGGATCTGAGAGGTCAATAAGTCGACTGCATTCGGAAGGTCATATCGTCTAGCTTTGTGGTTTCGGGGATTTGTGGACAAGCAAGGTACAAGAGCATAGGTTATGAAAGTAGAGTCTTGACCATTGGTGTGAGTCGTGACAGATCTATGGGCGAGAGTCTATAGGACGATAGAGTTTCCCTTCTTTTCTACTCCTATGTCGTGCCATAGAGTAAAAGTTATGAGTACTCTTTTCTTATGGTTTTCCTTCTTTTTCTAGAAAGATGAATATGAGGAGGACACCGGCAATGAGAGATGAGGAGAATTATTAGAATGAGAAGATTCCTCCTCAAGTTGAGCAAGTTGATAAAGTTCCCCAAGGTGATCAAGTCCCTATTGTGGGTTGAATTAATGATGTTCCAGTGGTTCCCCAGGAATTGACTAATAGAGACACTAGAGACGCTTTACTTACTTTAGCCCGAGCTTTGACTACCCATGTGAATATGGGTATTGCACCTAGAGTGAATGTTGTGGTGAGCACTATGACCTCTAGGTGTGGAGAAGTTGTGAGGATGAATCGTCTTATTTTTCTTGGCTTCTAAGGTAGGAGAGGATCCCCAAAAGTTTCTAGATGGTGTGTACAAGGTGTTGAGTGCCATGGGGATGACTTCTAGGGAGAAGGCGGAGTTGACTTCGCACCAACTGAGGAAGGTTGCTCAAGTGTGGTATACTCAATGGAAAGATCATAGGTCGATTGATTCGGGTCCCATAGAGTGGGAGGAGTTCAAAAGGACTTTCTCAGGAAAGTACTTTCTCTATGTGAGGAGGAAGGTGAAGATTGGGAGGTTCATTGACCTAAGTCAAGTTAAGGGGAAAGTTTAAGATCCAAAACTTAAGAGAAGTGCAAGAATCTTGAAAAGGAGTGGTTCAAATGATCAAGATCAACCTATGTTTAAGAAGAGATACCAAAATCAAAACGGAGCTAGTGTTTCAAAAGAAAAGATTGGGATAGGTAGTAGTTCTCAAATTTTTAAGCTTACTTGTGTAACATTCCAGAAAATCATGTCTAATTAAGAGCCAGTATGCTCTTAGTATAGCCTATTTGGGTACATAGGCACCCCAATGCACAATAAAGAGAAATATTGGGGATAGTATAGAAAAATTGGCTAAGGGATATTAGCAAATTTTCTATATACGAATAAGAAATATACTTTTTGGGTTGTCATACCCCAATCCAAGATTGATGTTCAATAAATGTACCTAAATGAAGACCTACGACTTAAAAAAATCCGTTATATATAGTTTCACAAAGTACTCGGATTCCACATAATCATTTAAAAGATCATTAACTTAAGCAGTGCCAAGGACATAGTGAGGGTCCTTGGGAATAGGTAAACATTACCAAAGGAACATAAATTCATATGTAGTAGTAAAGTTCAAAACCAACCCATGTGCAGGACATGTGAGAAGCACAAAGGAGGGGGACCACCCTAAAACCGGAATCAGTTTAGGTAGTAAGGGGACAAAAAACGTGCATAAGGGACACTCATGTGGGACCTAACTTCTAATCAATTTTAGACTCTAACTCCTGCCGCACAAGAAAGCTAAATAAACCTAGTCACGAAATTGGACCTTAGTGCACCAACAACCTAGAGACCAAAACAGGGTTGACACTAACCTAGTACTAGTTAAAGAGACACCCTAGTATGGTCCAAAGGTAGTTATGGTCCTAAAAAACATAGGGGACTTTAGAGTTACCAGGATACCTAATTAATTAATGTAGGAAAAATTAATTAAGTTAATTAAAGGATAAACCGAAAATAAAATGAAATTAAGATTTCGGTTAAGACAAGAAAGGGACAACCTAGTACTAACCTATGATGGTCTCCAACGAGTAGTTAAGATCCGAATACTTAAGGGTACTTTAGTAATTACCTAGGATACGTAATTCAATTAATTGAGCAACTAATTAATTAATTAAGGGGAAAAACCAAAATCACAAAACAATTTCCAGATTTCGGTTAAATAAGAAAAAAAAAAACAAACCTAGTACCTAAACCTGGATGTTTTAAAGGATTCGTTATGGTTATAAACGACTTCAAGTGTACTTTAGTAATTACCCTAGGTAACTAATTAATTAAATTAGCCATTTTAATTTATTAAATTAGGGTTCAAACAGGAATTCTTACAGCTAACCTAGTAAACTAAAAAAAATCATAGACTTAACCTAGGATTGTCCAAAAGGTGTTAATTTTAGTTCCAAAAGACTTGAGGGTACTTTATTCCTTACCCTAGGTACCTAAATTGATTAGAGTAGTAAGGATTACATTGATTAATATAAAGTCAAATGTTTAAACCAAACCATAGTTACACCAATTTCCAGATTTGCTAGTGTTATGTTATCAGATGTGTAGTCAATAAGGAGGTTTTTTAGTAATTAGTTAATATTTATTTAGTTAACTTATCAAACCCTAATTTGAATAAGTCAAGGTAAGTTAATAAACCTAAAAACCACGTTCAAAGTCAATCAAATGCACGACTAAAACCATAAAACAAGCGTGAGAAAAATAGTGAACAAAACGCAAGAATGATTTTCAAGGTTTCTTCAAAGTTCGTTCAAGGTGGTCTTCGTAGATTAAGTTTTACTTAAGGTATGGATTTCTCTCCTGAACTTCTTTCTCCAAGAGAACTTTGTTTTGAACGATTCAAAGATCTTGAAAACTAGGGTTGTTTTCCGTCATTCTTGTCATATTCCTTTCCCTAGTATTCTTTTCGATTAAAATGTTGAATAGGTTAGAGATCATATTGTTGGTATGTGGTGCTGGTTGTTCTTAACATGTATTGTTCTTTAATTATGAGTACCGAACTAACTTATGAACTTGTAATTGCGTAAAGTTAATCTAATCATGATTATTAAAGATCGATAGTATGCAAAGTTAAGTCTGTGATGTGTTAAGTGAATATGTATATTTGGCTGAATGTTGACTTGCTATTGTTGTGATGTTATGAGATGTCAAAGCCATCAAATGTTAATATAATGCTGTCCAATACGTTCTTACGTTTTACACTAAAATCTATAAACTAAGAATGGCTAAACCGACATCTATGAAATCATATCTTGAATAAATTGGCTATCTAGAAAAAACTCCAATAAAGTGACCACTCTATTTGGTCAAAAGGAAGATATTCTAATGGCTAGGAACTTATGTTAAAAAAAAATGATTAAAACTATGGATAAGGTTTCATTACATATGGACAATTTAATTTGATCATACTTAAAAATTCGCTTATGCCAAAAAAGGAGAAATTTGCTGTGTCTAAATCCGATCCCGAATATTGAGCCAAATACTAATCATATGTCAATTCTGTGTAGTAGAGTATCAAATATCTATTAAGCACTTCTTAAAGTAAGATCAATGAACCCATAGCCAAGGGACATGGACGTTCTGGGACAACTCCCAACATGCTCCACAAGAAATGGCACTATGAACACATAAACTCATTGAATTAAAGTGCTCATTCGTCCACAAGAGGGTGCATATGAAGTTTACTACCTAAGTAAGTAAGTAACGTGAATTATAACATAATTAAAGGAGGTATAAAGTAAGTAAGTTGACCAGAATGGGGTTGTTAAAGAAGTTAGGCAAGTCTTCTTACTTACACCAAGATAATTGATAAATACTCACGAATGGGAAGGTGTTGTTAGAATGTGTGAATCTAGTTCTCATTCACACCTAAGGTGATATTAGGACAATTCACATTCATCAGTAAATTAAGGATGATATGAAAAGAAAAATCATGTTTTCATCAATGTAAAGCAAGATGACTAGTCAATAGAGTAAGAAAATCTCAATCTAGAAGCAAGCCTCCATAATGCTTGAGCAAACAATAAAAGATAATGAACATGAACATTCAACGTAAAAAGGTATATGAGTAAAAACTAAAGATGTATGTAAGAAATGATGATACTCTAGAAGGGTTAAGTAAGAGTGTGACACATACAAATGGCCAAGTTCATTGGAATATTGATGAAATGAACATTCACGTAAAAGGGATAAGTAATTAGGAAAAGCAAATGTGATAATGATCTAGTAGGAATGTGGTGACGATATGATAAGAGGCTGGCTAATGTGAAGGAGCAGCAATTCAAATAAGTCTAAACTAAATGTTACCAAAAAACGTACGACTCACCTATGAGAGTGTAAAGATAATGAAGAGACCCAGTCTAATGTACACTCTAGTGGAAAGTATTGAGACTAATGTATACTTAATACTAATGAGTATAATAAATCATTATTGAGCTATGAGTCCTCAACTAGAAGCCAGCTTCCATGCGTATGAGGTGAATGAAATTGAAAACTTTATTCTAAGCACCGATAGGCTAGTTATGAGCCGTGATGCTTTCTTTTCGTGAAGGGGCGGGGTTCACCTACTCTCATGAGATGAGAAGTCTGCCATGCCAGGTATGGATTCTCCTTAGATCTCCTAGTCTTCGAACCTTATACTGCAATAAAGGGATCTGCGGGGTTTAAATTCCATGTATGCTAGCATGTTTTAGGTCACTTTGGGTTGGGTGCTTCCACCTCTTTTGGTGGGGAGAGACATAGATTTCATGATGTTACTCACAGATCTATGTCGGTTAAGGTTGGAGTTCCTCAATGTATGAAAGATAACTGAAAGAACGATACGAAGGTATTTGTGCACGGACAATCAGGAGGTGAAATCAGATTCAAGTAATGACTTAGGTTCCAATCTGTTCATTGCACTTTTAATGGTTCCGATGAGAGTCTTAAACTTCATTCCAAGGTTGTATATTTGGTGTTTAATTATCCTACGACTGAATGAATTGAATAATGTGAAGTATGAAGGAACAAATGAAGTGATTCTTATCTTTTCACAGTTTGCTAAAGAAGGTCTGGGTTTGACGGCGGTTTTGCCATATGTGGGCCCTCAATTGAGATGTCTTATGATGACATTCAACGATTCAAAAGTCTCGTGTATATGAAAGTTAATTATATATAAAAATGAAAGTAATGACTCTGAAATGAATCGACTGATCAATAGAAATTGCTTATGAAAGTAATGATATATAGTTAAAGAATGACTCACTAAAGGTAGGGGAAATCATGTTAGTCCTTGGATGACTTACATCGATTCAGTGGGGTTTAGGAGTGGCGATTACAATGCAATATTGCAGTTGGAAGTAAAGTAGGACAAAGAATTATGAACTGCAAACAGTAAGAAGAAAAGACTGAAAA
Source organism: Solanum habrochaites (assembly GCA_027704765.1). Lineage (NCBI taxonomy): Eukaryota > Viridiplantae > Streptophyta > Magnoliopsida > Solanales > Solanaceae > Solanum > Solanum habrochaites. The sequence continues at coordinate 35,572,794 of JAKWJA010002499.1, read as the reverse complement.
AAATTTAAGTGTACAAATAGGAGCTATCGTCCTAGAGGATTCAAAAATGTCAAATCTTCACCCGAGTTGTTCTACTATGTGTGGATGATATATGTTTTGTAATCATATAGAAAAGAATTGTTTACCCCTGTATTTGAATGAATTAAAAGACACAGATTCATAACAAAATTCATAATCTAACGATTTAGGAAACGTTTAGTCTAGGCTTTCCAGAAAAGATGTGTTTAGGACAGCGGTCTTTGATCATGCATAGCATTATGTGTACGGGTGCATACAGCCATACTTAGTACAAGGGAATCTGTACTAACCCATAATATTGACTCTTTTTACTGTTGAAAGTTAAGGGACATAGTGACGATTTTGCGACGTTTGGACATCGTGCTGTTTTCGAGACCATTTGGTTGTAGTCTGTCCTTTTGATTTTGAGGATGCACAATTTTAGTTATAGCCTTAGTTATAGACATAGCTATTGATGTGTCCCTAGCGTTCTTTCATTAATTTATACCCACGCTTTGTAATAAGCAATTTTTGGCACAAAATACCTATGGATATGTTATTCTAGATTTAAATTGATTCCACAATTTTTAGATGGTTGTTTCTTTATGTTGAGCTTAGTATATGATGAATTCATGAATAATATATCTGAAGTCTATGTAGACTTCATACCTTTAAAGTTTAAAGTTTTGGCTAAAATTAGTCATATGAATGTGATAATGCAAGATTGAGGGCTTGTCTGCAACTCTGAGAGTCAACGACGCCGATTACGAATTTGGATTCAGAGTAGGGTGTGACACTTGTTTATCTGTAGGAAGGGGCAATAGGGAAGGTCTCTAGTTGTCACGGAATTGCGTGATTGTGGTAAGGAAGGACATAAGAGGAGAGATTGTCATATTTTGTAGATAAGAGGAAGGAAGGCAAAGCAAGATCCTCCAAAAACTTTGGATTATAGTGATGGTAAGTCCTTGTATCTCTTTAGTGGTATGAGTTTCTTTTAAGTGGGGAACTATGGTGAGTAAAGGAGTTTTGATTGATTGTCTCATCTTTTCTATTCAACTCAAGCTTGAGAGTAGAAAGTCATAGAAGTATGTTGCATGTGTATTGTGTTTAGGGGTATTGTTGAAATTGAATTTCATTGATTCCTTGCATTGTGTACTTTTTGAATTTATTATTATGTTAAAAGATGTGTTTATGTGGTTCTAAATTGTATATTAGCATGTTTCTATCCTGAACACTGTGAGATTTTTCAAAATTTCACTAATTCATTATTTGGTCTGAAATTGTTGTAATGTGGTTAGAACTGATGTATTTGAGTATAATAATTAATATAAAATGAGTTTTTGCTATTTGGAATGAAGCATGTGAGTTTTATAGCATAATGAGTTATAAATTTTATTATAGTTTCTTGTTGTGTTAACGTTGTGAAATTGATGTTTCTTCTAGACGTTTGTATTGTATAAGGTGTTATGTGGTATGGTTATAAGTTGCTAGTTGAATCTATATTCTTGGAAGTGTTTGTAGAGTGACAAAGTGTTATTCGAGGACGAATGTTGTCCAAGTGGGGGAGATTATAACACCCCTCAAATGACTTAGGTGAATAGAGACTAACATGGTTGTAATGATTGTATAAGGTCCTAAATTGGTCTAAAATATCGTATTGAGGCAGTCTCTAGAGTTTTAGGTGATTTGGAAGTGAAACGTCAAGTGACGACCAAGGTGTTCGACGGTTAAGTCACTTATATGCCTCATATGTGGTTATATGTTTATATGTGTGTTTTATGACTTAATGAGGTCATTATATGATTTATTATAGTGTTTATAGTCAGTGTTCATGTTTCATGAAGTTTGCAGGTCAAACGTCCAAGAACGTTTATGAGTTCGAAAGGTTTGTGTTGAAACGACATTGTACGTCTTGGCATGTTTCATTGAGTTTTACATGTTCGCTTTGGATGAAATTCATATGATATGTACTAAACTTGTATACAAACATATTCAGGTTGGAAACGTCTAGGAAAACATCACCAAGGACCATACGAGGGTCTTGAAGAAGGACCCTTCAAGAGTGCCCAAGTTGTCAAAAACCAGCCCAACCTACGGAGGCAATTGACACCCAGTGGGTCAGTCAAAGCCGCATAAATGAGGGGGAGTAGGTTGAAATTTAGGCATTGGAGAGGTGAATCCAAATACCAGCCCCAGTCCCAAACCACGGACCAACAGGACGGACCGTTGGTTAAGGGATGGGCCATCAATGGCCATCCGTCGATGATGATGCATCCCTGCACAGTTCATTGTAATGTTAGGGGTGAAATTGTAAATTCACCACACGTCCAAATTAGAAGATTGGAGGTTCATTAAGGGTATTTTGGGTATTTTAAGCATGTATATAAGTATTTAACACTTAGAAGTTCATTCTTTCAAAATCAAAATCCACTTCTCCCGTAGACAGTCTCTAGAAACCCATGGGAGCAAAAATCAAGAAAGGCTGGGATGGAGAATTGAGTGGAGATTATCATAAAATTGGGAGTAGTAGTATTATCTTAATTAGTAATGGTTTTTGATTTCTTGAAAACTCTATTCATCTAGGAGCTAAAATTACGAAGAAGTTTTCTAAACTTTTCGAAAGATGAATTGTCCAATTTCATGATCTATCAAGGGCTCTTGACATTAAAGGTTTTAAAGAATTGTATCATTGATTGAATGGTTTTTAATTAATGAGTTAACTCAATAATCTATGAACCCCATAAAATGATGAACCCTAGTTTTCCACTAATTTATGGGTTAAGCGATTTTGAACTAAATGCTTATGGATTCTAGTTGTAGTTAAATTATGGTTATTGATTGATGCAATTAATGGTATTGAATAATATCTAGGTTTTCTAGATTGATGAATATATATTGAATGGCTTAGTTCAGTTAAAGCTCATAGTTTTTGTAGGGCATTATTTGTTCATGGCCATGGGTAAGGGTCTTATGGTATTGAATTGGATGATTTGGCATGGAATTGAAGTGTTGGATTGGAGTGGTGGTACACTACCCTAATTCTATTTATTTTATGTTAATTAGAAATTAATTATGTTGTGACTGGAATGGTCCACTTATGGTGGAGGTGTTATGTGCCTTACTTACAATTGGTGTGGCCTTGTCGGTGTTACTTTCTGTAATATGATGATCATGGCCTTGCAGGCACTACTTGAATTATAAAAATAATTAGTGTAGTTTATTTATGTGCAGTATGAGAATATCTATCTACATATGAAGTAATATGAAAGTATGTGTTCTTTCTATGTATGTTAAGAGATCATGGAGACTATGACTATGTGCTTATATGTGTAGTCTTATATGTTGATGCATGATTGTTCTTACTTGGCTATATGAGTTGTGATAGTTATATTGATGATGATATAGTAATGTATAGAATGACATAAAGATGATGAGGTTAATCCCTAAGTGATTAAAAGAATGATATGCTATATGGAATATGGTAAGGAATGTTGTGTTTTGTTTTTTAGTATTGTTTCCCTTACTTGATACATGTATGAATGATATGTGAATATGATATGCCTTGACTAGGTAGTCTTAGTGCACCCTTGTCATGTATGCAAGAATGGATTATGTGAGATCTTATAGAGTTAGAAGGTAATGTACGTGGAACCTAAAAACCTAGGTAAATTCATGAATGTTGAAGTCGAGATCTGTAATGGTACCTTCTGTAAGGATTATGGACTCAGGTGGTTGGTTGGAACCGGCATCCATATCATCATTAGGAAAGTGACTAATGAGTATATTTAGTCGCATGGGGAAGTATCTCATTGCGAAGAGACTAGAGACAATGTAGTCTACTGAGAATGAGACTATAGTGCATAAAAGTCCTTCATATTCCTTAACCATGTGCTTAAGTGGGAGTGCCTTGTTCTACCCTGGCCAAGTATAAACACCCAACTGTCGTGAGTAGGTTAGACTCCGGATTTCATGTATCATGGTCGTATCGGTTATTGGCCTTTCTAGTCATAAGGGATAACTATAGCATTAGAGAAGTTATTATGACGGGTTGGTTGGTTGTAGGGATACATCTAGACATTGCACAATTAGGCTTTGAACGGTATTATTTGAAGTCCCTATGTCGTGTCCAGGACCATTATTGTGAAGTCCTTTGTGATTGACATGAGTCTTAAATGAACTAATGAATGTAATGTCTTAAGTTAAGATAGCATGTTAAATGAATAAGTACTTAGCTAGAGTACTCTAGTTAAGGTATGAAGGGGGCATAGGAATGGTCACTTCGTATCTAACCTAGATAAGTCTTAAGAATGACTCTAGTTAGGGAAGATGGTTGATTATGTAGACATAATTTAATCCTTAGGTAGTCTTAATAATTATTTAGGTAATCATGAAGATGTGAAAAATGGACGTTATCTTCTTGACTTACTTAAGTAAGTCTTTTGATAGCCTTTGGAAGGAGAATGTTGTATCATCTATATGTTGTTGTATTAAGTGAGAATAATTATATCTTAGGTAGTCTATAGGATTTCTTTAATGTGTGTGTTAGGGATTGTATGGGTGTTGCTTCACAGCTCACTCAACTGAGACTTAGAATCACCTTTGGTAGGAGGATCTCATATTTATGTGGTTGATGTCTTCTAATTGTGTGTTGGTCTTATTATATGTGGTATTAAGGATCAATTAGGTGTTTCTAGAGAGGTTGTAAGGGTGGTCTCTCTTTGTTTTACTTAAGTGAGTCTTACGATAGCTTGTAGTGAGAGGATTGCATGCTAGGAAGAGTTCTTTGTGAAGTTGAGAAACTTCAAAGTGACATAGTTCACTGTAAAGATTTAATATAAATGTTCTAAATTGATTAAGTGATTTCTTATGTGTTTTTAAGGTGTTAAATATTATTGTTATGATTATATTAAGATGTTTAAATGAGAAAGATGCATATTTCAATTAAATGTCTGTTTTCATGATTTTATGCATTATGCATACGTAGTACATGTTGTTGTACTAATTCCTTGCTTTATATATCTCGATAGTGGTTGATAAGGTGAGGAGCATTTGGGAAGCAAGACTTGGATCGTAGCATCATTCAAGTGAAGTTGAAGTATGTCCTCATTTGACTCGAGGGCATAAGATGTCTTTTATTTCCTTTATCAAAGTATTGTAATAGACTAAGTATTTCTATATTTTGAAGTATGGGTCGTGGCCAAAGTATTCTTCTGTCTAAGATTTGATGAGATAGAGACTTAGTATTTCCTATGAGTTTTATATGAAAGAGTTTTTAAATACTTATAGATTATTCATGAAAAGTTTTAATTCAGTATGTATATGCGATGAAAGATACGAGAAGGGCTTCTAAAAGACCTCCAAGAATGACATATCTTCTAGGGTGTTGTTTCGGGATGTGACAGCCTTGGCCTCCCATGTAGCTCCCTCAACCAGGTGGTTCCTCCACAGAACTTTTACGGAGGCAACCTCCTTATTTCTAAATTTCTTAACTTGACTAGCCAAAATCTTAACTGGGACCTCTTCATAAGATAGGTCCTTTTTTACCCCTAAACCTTCTAAGAAAAAATGGAAACCGGATCACCTATACATTTCTTAAGCATAGAAACACGGAACACCGGATGGATCATGGAAAACTCATTTCGAAACCTCAACTCATAGGCAACACTCCCAACTCGCTTCAAAATTCATACGGGCCCACATAAAGAGGACTAAGCTTCCCTTTCTTTCCGAACCTCATCAACCCTTTCATGGGTGAAATTTTTAAAATAGACCCAATATCCTACTTCGAATTCAAGGTCTCTCTTTCTATTGTCGGTATAAGACTTTTGCTCGACTAAAAGTCGTTTTCAACCCCTCCCTTGTGAGTCGAACTTTCTTCATGGCATCATACACTAACTATAGAACAAGAAGAGAAAATTCACCCACTTCAAATCATCCAATCGGGGACCCACACTTTATACCATAAAGAACTTCAAAAGGTTGCCATTACGATAATTGCATAGGAGACTATTTACGTTTAGAATAACTCGGAATTAGGGGTGGGATCAATCCCAATTACCTTGAAATGACATCATCCCTCAAACATTATTTTAATAGATTTTGAATAGTGAGCTTCGCTTGTCCATCTGTTTGAGGGTTAAAAGCGGTGCTAAGCCTAATTTTTGTACCAAGTCCATATTAGAAAGATTTCCAAATATGTGAAGTGAATTGAGTTCCCTTATCCGAAATGATGGACAAGGGGACCCCATGCAACTTCACGATTTCCTTAACATACAATTTAGTATATTCCTCCGCCGAGTAAGAGACCTTTACGGGAAGGAAGTGGTATGACTTGGTTAATCAATCCACTATGACCCATATTGAGTCATGTTGTCGACGTGTAGGAGCTAAACCTACCACTAAGTCTATGTTGAAATCTTTCCACTTCCAAGTGGTAATGTCAATATTTTGGGTAAGATCTCCCGGCCCTTGATGCTCGGCTTTGACTGTTGGAAATTCAAGCATCTAGCCACAAATTTGATGTCCCTCTTTTCATTCCATTCCACCAATTAATATTACACAAATCATGATACATCTTAGTGGCCCCCAGGTGAATGGAATATCTGGCGCCATGAGCCTCTTCTATGATCTTCTTGCTTAAACCATCCACATCCGTAACACATAACCTTCCTTGGTACCTAAGTACCCTATCTTCCCCTTGGGAGAATGATTCGTTATTCTTTATAAGGACTGACTCCTTCAACTCCATCAATAGGGATGAAGACGCTGCTTAGATTTTACATCCACCACTAAAGACGACTCAGAGTTGTGACGAACCATAAAACCACCCCTTGAAGATTCTTCTAATTAGACACCCAATCGTGACAACCGATGAACATCCTTCACTAATTCTTTCTTCTCATCAACCACATGAGCCACACTAACCATAGAAACTCGACTCAAAGCATCTGCCACCACATTAGCTTTCCCGGGATGGTAAAGGACACTCAAATCATAGTCTTTTAGAAGCATTAACCATCTTCGTTGTCGTAAATTCAAGTCTTTTTGGGTGAATACATATTCTAGACTTTTATGATCCGTGAACACGTCAACATGCACCCAATATAGATAGTGTCTCTAAATCTTTAGAGCAAATACCACAGCCGCAAGCTCAAGGTCATGTGTTGGATAATTCTTTTCATGTGGCTTGAGTTGTCTAGAGGCATACGCTATGACTTTTCCATGTTTCATGAGCACACATCCTAGACCACTCGGCAGGCATCAAAATAAACCACAAACCCATTGGCACCCTCTTGTAAGGTAAATACCGGAGTGGAGGTGAGTCTATCTTTCAATAATTGGAAGATCTTCTCACAAGATTCAGACCATTCGAACTTTGACTTCTTTTGGGTCAAGGTCGTTAATGGAGATGTGATAGATGAAAATCCCTCAACAAACCTCCTATAACAACAAAAACCCTAGAAAACTCCGAATGTCGGTAGGACTAAAAGGTCTAGGCCAACTTTTGACTACTTCCACTTTCTCAGACCCGACTCGAACCCTTCCCTTTTCGCGCCCCCCCCCTGTGACCAAGAAAGCTACCGATCTCAAACAAAATCACATTTACTAAATTTAGCAAAAGTTTGGATCTGTGAGGAACTTGCAAAACTATTTCATATGATCCATATGATCATCCTCAATCCTGAGTATATCAAAATCTCATTAATAAATACAATCACGAACAAATAAAGATACTTTCTAAAAACTCGATACATGAGGTCCATGAAAGACGTCGAGGAATAAGTTAAGCCAAATGACATTACTAGGAATTCAAAATGACCATATCTTGTTCTTAATGCCCTTTTTGGAACATCAACTTCTCTCACCCTAAGTTGATGATAATCCGAATTAAGTCGATTTTCAAAAAGTAACTCGCTCCTTGGAGTTGATTAAACAAGTTTTCAATCCTAGGGAGCGGGTACTTATTCTTTATAGTGACTTTGTTTAATTAACGATAGTTGATGCAGATTCTCAATGACCCATCCTTCTTATTTACAAACAATACTGGAGTACCCTATGGCGATATCTTTGGTTCAATAAAGACCTTATCTAACAAATCCTTGAGTTGAGTCTTTAGCTCCTTCAACTATGTCGGGACCATCCGATAAGGAAGGATTGAAATAAGTTGTGTATCCGGCAACAACTCTATGCCGAAGTCAATCTCCCGTTCGGAAAGAACTCCGAAAAGGTCATTGGGAAATATCTCCGGAAATTCCCTCACCATGGATACCGACTTTATTGGGATTCAACATCCCTAACTCTTATTATGTGGTAGAGACAACCCTTTGAAATCAATTTTGAAGCTTTTAGACAGGAGATGATCTTACCCCTAGGATTTGAGTTTCCTCCATTCCACTCAAAATTCGGTTCATTTGGAAATTGAAATTTCACTATCCTTGTCCTACAATTAATAGAGGGAAAGCAAACATGCAACCAATCCATACCAAAAATAACATCAAAATCTAGCATATCAAGTTCTATCAAGTCAACTAATGTAACTCTATTGCGCAAGGAAATATGACAACCTTTATAGACTCTATTAACAACCAGGAATCACGCCACTTAGGGAGAATCGAAAAAAGATTTCGTCGAATAGGTCGGGTAGTATTTCAAATTTCATGGTAACTGGAGGGGCGGTCACAAATGACAATGTAGATACCGGATCCAACCAAAAAGAATATACGTCAAGGCAAGAGAAAATTTTAAAAATCCAGGTGACCACGTCTTGGCTGAGCACTCTTGATCAATCAGGATTGGAGAGCAAAAAGTGATTCTTTTAGGAGCATCGGATTTGGGGGGAAACTTTCTATGAATTGAGGAATTTTACAATTCTTTGCGTCTACTCATAGGGTATTCCTCTTCATGTGACCACTCTTGCAACAACCATAGCATTAATCGTGCCAACTAGGCCACTTACCATCATGTCTCTACAATTTTGCACAAATAGGCTCTCATTATAAGATCTTCCACCTTTCACTGTGAGGCTTGGGATTAGAAACCTTACTCTGTTGACCTTGGGGAATAATTAGAGGGCTTGGTTGGAAAAACCTTCTTTTGTACCTTGGTTGACTGTACCTTAAACTTAGCATTGGAATACTTCCCATCTTCGATTTTTCTCTTCAACTCCCTACCAACTTGCTTAAGCTTGCTTCTCAATGTTTCTGCATGAAACCATAAGGATGTGATAGATGTCCATTATAGGAATAAAATAGATGACCTCATTCATTAACCACAAGATCGATTATTTCTGACAAAATTGTCCATCTTGTCTCTCGACATGGCAAACAATAGTAGGATCTTTTGACAGTTGAGGTGAAATTAGGGCTATACTCCTTCACCGCCATTACACCCATCATGAAGGTTGATGAATTCTTGCATCTCTCTGGAATTAGTTCCAAGGAAAAAGAAAACCATATCAAGGAAAGTCATTAAAGCTCCCCACGTAAAATCGGCCTTCTATAACCGGCCTTCATATTCCATTGCTCATACCCCACTTGATCTACATCTTTGAGTTTGGTAGGAAGGATAATTCCTCCTTTTCTTGAGAAGAAACACCCATAGCATCAAAAACCTTGAACACTTCATCAATGAACCTTGTAGGTCTTCCTCCACATTAGAACCATAGAGAGTAGGGGATTCATTATTGTGAAATCCCTAATCCTTGAAGGTGGTGTTAGCATTAGGGTTTACTTGCACCCTTTCATCCCTAGAAACTTGGGTAGCAACCACTTGAGTCTAGCTATGAATGGCCGACCTTATCTCAACATTAGATATAGCCCCTTCTTCAATAGGAATTTGAGGGTTTTGAGGAGCTTTAGGGGGAACCGCCTCATTCAAATTCTTCTCTCCGGCCCTTCGAGTGTTATTCTACTTGTATTAATTGCCTATAAGCACAATAAAAAGGTTAGAAGAAAGGACTAAATAGAGCTAGAACTCTTAGCCAAGACCAAGGAATAAAAAGAGAGTGAAAGTTCCTAAGCATCACATAGTCTCTCATTCATAAGTGTGTCGCACTTTACAATTATGAATAAGACTCTACATATGCATGGTTTAGTAAGACGTCAATCCTAGGATTTACTTTAACATTAATGCTTTGATACAAAGTTTGTTACGACCCCAACTGCCACCTCAGCGTAACCGGCGGCGGCATCCTCTAAGATGACTAAGACAAGCCCTTAGCTCTCGTCATAGCACATCATAGGTAATAAAATATGGGAAAATTAAAAACTTTTGCTTATATAAAAAGGAGGTTTACGTAGAACTCTACATAGGAAGCATACATATGCCTCTCGCATAAACAACACACAACATATAGGAATTTAGTCTAATACTTTGTCTCACATTAAATCATCTATAAAGTGAATAACAATAGTTTGGGAATAGCCCTTAGTCTATTACAATATGTTATACAGGCTACAATGAAAGTCTCAACATGAGAATGGAACAATTCTCTCAGAACATAGACAAAACTAATAGGACTTGATGAGTGGCTCTATTTTCGGAACTCATGAGAACTCACGAATTGACTAGGATAAAGCCAAGTCTTCTTGTTCATGACACGGGAATTCCTTCAATGGCCAACTAAATGTTTGGGAAAAAGGAAAAGAAAAAAGAGTTAGTACAAACCACATGTATAAGTATGAAAGACCTAGGCACCAAAATCATCATGCACAAAGGAGAAAAAACATTAAAAAGGGAAAAAAAAAGCAAGGGAGGGGAAGGCATGAAGAAAAAAAAAAAAAAGAAATGAAAAATAAAAACAAAAAAAAAACTAAACCAATCGAAAACCCTTAAAAAAAAAGAATAAGGGTAAGAAAAAACAAATTACAATAAAAGAGCACTAGAATACCAACACCAAAAACGAAAACAGGGGAATAAAAAAAACAAAAAAAAAAGAAAAAAAAAAAAAAAAGGTAAAAAAGGGTGGGGGGGGTGGGTTGGTTGGAAAAAAAAAAAAAAAAGGTGGGGGCGGTGGTTGGTCGGTGGTGGGCGGGTGGTGAACCCCCAAACAAAAGGTGGTTTACCGGAACCCCCGGGGGAACCCCACAACAGGTCACACCCCACAAAATTAACAAAAGAAAAAAAAACAATCAAGGCTAGCTTTGGGGTGGGGTGGGGGCGGGGTCGGGGGGACCTAATCCGGGGGAGGGGGTGGGAGCGTTTTCGCTTGGGGGGAGGGGTAGGCGGTCTCGGGCGGGGTCAAAAAGGGGGGTGGGGGTGAATCCTCTATCTAAACGGGGGTTCAAAACAAAGGGAAACCAAAGAAAAAATCACAAAAAAAGAAAAAAAAAAGGGGGGGGGGCAGCAGGCACTGGTCGAAAAAGAAAGTGAGGGGTAAAAAAAAAAAGAAAAAGAAGAAGAAAAGACAAGAAAAAATAAAAAGAGAAAAGAAAGAAAAAGGTGGGGGGGTGGTGGGGGTAAAAAGAAAAAAAAGGGTGGGTAAAAACAACGGGCCAAACACGAAACACCACGGTGTGGGTAGCAAAAAACCAAGCCAACCGAGAACAGCACCCAACTATAATGGGGCAAGGTAAAAAAAAGGGGCCGTTGGGGGGGTCAAAAGTTAATAAAGTACAGAACACTAAGAAAAAAAAAGGAAATCAAAATAAGAGGCACCACGTCGGGCGATGGCCCAGGGATTGCCGTCGGGGGCCAACGGAGCACCCACCGGACGCCAAGAAAGCGGTGGGCTGGACGCCCCCTCCTCTCTCTCTCCCCCCTTATCCCCCCCACCTCCCTCCCCCCCCCCCCCCCCCAAAGGTGGGGGGGGGGGGGGCGGGTTGGGGGTAGCAGGGGAACGCAGGGCGCATGAAAATCGTGGGCCACAACAGAAGAATAAAAAAAAAGCGGGCGGCCATAGGGGGACCAACAAAGAGGGGCCGGAGGGATCCCGCGGAGGGGGTGAGGGGCGGTGTCGGTCGAGAATAAAAAAATTAAAAAAACATTAAAACAACAAAAAAAAAAAAAAAACGGGGGTAAGCAAAAAAACAGAACAGAAACAAAACTCCAACAAAAAAGGAGGAAAAAAAAAAGAAAAAAAGAGTGGGGGGGCGGGCGCGTGTTAAAAAAAGTCCGGGGGTAAAAAAAAAAAAAAAAGGGGTAAAAGTGTATGGGGGTTGGGGTATGGTGTGGGGGTCGGTTGTTGGGGTTGGGTAGGTGAAAAAAAGGGTGGGCCCGGGGGGGCGTGAAATAACATAACAAAAAAATAAAGGGGCGGGACCGGCTGCCCCCGGGGTCCCCTAATCCTACGGGGCACGTAAAAAAAGAAAAACCTGAGAGACGGGGGGGAACACAAATACCGGGAAAAGGGGGCGCAACTCTACGGATAACAGAAAAAAACAAAACCGCCAAAATAAGAAATAAAAAAAGAATAAAAAATGGGGGGGTTGTGGGGAAAATGATAAAAGAAAAAAAGAACAATTAGATGGGGTGGGGGCGGGAGGGAAGAAAAAAAATAAACTCTCCCCCCCCCCCCCCCCACCCCCCCAGTTGGGGGTGGTTGGTATGCATAAATATTTTGGACATTGAAATTATTAATTTCGTGGACTTATAGTACTTTTGACATGGTTTACAATTATATAAAGGCAAAATGGTTTGGTGGACCCTTATACTTGTATTAGTTTGTATTTTGAACCCTTCTACTTTGCCCTTTGTCATCTTTTTATCCAACCATCGTCGCCAAACTCTTTTTTTTCTCTATTCCATAGTCATCTTCTTTAGACCTATCTTGGATTGACACTTAGGTGACATTAGGTTTTATAGCGATTATCAGTTGAAAGAGAGAATAGTGTTGGTTTCATTGCGGTGTGTGAGGGGGAGAGAGGAGACTGTAGTGCCTTTTTATCTAGAATGGGAACGACGAGGCGGCGATCGGCGAGGGAATTTGTAGTTACGCAGGAGAGAGGAGTTTGCATATCCCCATCTTCAATTTTTCACAGCAATCGTCTTCTTCTAATACCTTAAAATTATCTTTTTCAACCGATTTCAATAAACCATGAAAATTTCATGGGAATTTTGGATCTATTCGACGAGCTTCATGTCAGATGTTGGTGTGAAATTGTATTTGTAAGCAGTTTGGGGTGTTAAAATAATAGTCAGTGTTGGATTACGAAAAGGTTGGCCGGATCTGGTTGTGCGGTGGCCAGATATGATTGTTAGGTGGATTAGGTTGTTGTTTAGTGGAGGTTGGAGGAGGAAAGGAAAATAGTGATGGTGTACAACGAGATGAAGACGAGTGAGGGAGAAAGTATATGTGATTTCGCCTATAAAAGTGGCGATGACGCAGGCGAAAATGGTGATGCCGCTGATGGTGGCTTTCTTTTGATTGTGAAAATAGGAGAATTAGAAATGCCAATAATAAATTAAAATGTTATTATTTATATTTTATAAATAATTTTGGTTAATAATTTTTAAAAATACTATGAAATAATTATGATGTGGCATTAATATATCTGACGTGGATATGACATGTCAATTATATAAAAGATTGTGTACACACATGGTTGGATGGACTTAAATGTCTTATTTTAATTTATCTTAAGGGTCCAGATGACAAAGGGATAAGTAAAATGATTCATAATAAAAAGTGATACAAGTATAAGGGTCTACCACACTATTTCACCTTATATAAATTTCAATTTAAAAGAAATGAAGATTTGATTCTTGAATTTCTAGTCAAAATTAAATTGTTTAACTCTCGAAAAATAAAAAGTCTCGAATAAATTGGAACAGGAGGAGTACTTATTTTGTTTAAATTTTCGTGACACGTGAATTGAATTTTGATAGTATTATTAATGATTGCGATTTATATTTTTTGACCTAATTCTCAGATAGTATTATTTCTTCTGTCCTAATTTATGTAGCGTTGATGAAATTTTGACAATCAATCAAAATTTTATGTTTTTAAGTAGCTCGCTAGAACAAATTTGGTCTAAGACCACACTAATTCTTGACCAAACTACAAAATTTTGTCAAAAATATCTAAGGGCACGCTTTTGAATATCAAAGTTTTGGCCACGTCTATAAAATGTGCCATTAAGTAATATAAATTACACATTATAAGTGTTGCTAAATGATGCAATAATTTTCAAGAGTTAATTATATATATTGCTACGCTTTTAAGTGTCTTTTATTTTATTATTATTATAAATATAAAAGCAACATTTTATAAGTGTGCCCAAATATTCTCATAAATTTTCAGCTAAATCAAATATTCCCTCCATAATATTTTTAGGTAAAATATTCACTTTCCCATATTCACAAAGACAGCGGTGAATACAAAGAAAAAAAGATTGAGAAAGAAAAGAATAGGAGAGGCTCAAGCATATAGTAACTTAAAATAAAATCAACATACCTTAAATTAAAAGTATTATATAATTGGAGTGTCTGTTTCAGTTTTCAATATGATATATAACTATTTTTAATTTTAAATTATTTTTTAGAGATATAGACTCTAAGTTATGTCATAGTAGGGATCTAAGGATGTCAGATATCTTCTAATGAATTTGTGCATGTGTCATGAAAAGAGACTTTTGTTACCAATAAATGGAATATTTATTAAAAAATAACTTCTTTTTTTTTTCACAAATATTATGATAAAAAATGAGCGATGCTCGAATTTAAGGGGCAAGGACAAGGTTTGTTTTCAACATGATTGTTGAGCGGCGAAAGAACTTACATTTATCAACTTCCTCTTCTCTAAATCTCACCTCGACCAATTCTGGGCATTAGGTTTTGAAAAAATAGTTTCTACTTCTTGCTTCAGCACTACATCATAGACTCGAGTGAATTCGCTCCATTTGAAATCTCTCTCACCGAACAATTTCTCGCTTATGCGACTGTTTCAGGTAATGTTTTGACATCTTCTCACAGAATTTTGAAATTTATGCACGAGTTTAGCATGTTTTAGTATTGATAAGAGTATAAACAGTTTATGGGTCTCTTACTGCTTGAGACTGATGAAGTTTATGAGATTTGTATTTTAGGTACTTCTTTTATTGTAACAACAATGTTTAACTTTGTAGAGAAAATGGCGGAAAATAGTTTTGCTGATTGAACTTTGTATTATTCAAAGTTTAATTGTGAAAAAAGATGTGCTATGAGCTCTTGCTTTTGATCTTTTCCTGTTATAATATGTTATTGAAATGATTTACTATTCCCATGCCAGATAGAGTTTGATTTTTAACTCATAATTTTTGATGTTTTTAAGTGATGAAATCACATGAATTTTAGCTATAAAGCCAAATACATTATTAGTAAAGCATACATAAAAGTGAGTTGAGATAAGTATGAATATTTAGTTCTAATTTCTAAAGAACCTTAATTTGCCTTAAATTATTTAGTAATGATATGAAATTGACCTGAATAAAGCTTAATTGATACAGAGTGCTCCTGTAGCTTGCTCCTTCTAATTTGAGATTAGAGGATAGTTCATTGATTGTATACCCTGACGGACCAACTAACATTTACTGTTTATAAATAGATAGATACCAATTAAATGTAACATGAGTGTTGTGATTTTATATGATATAAACTTAATAGAGATGAAATGATAAATCTATGTAGATGGAAAAAGCTTTAAAGAAAGAAAAAGTTCACATATATAATATTGATTCAAAGGTTTAGGCATAACAGAATAAATTTTTTGTTGTTTCCAGTAAATTAAATTACACTAGCTTCTGTTGGTTATTCTTCATGTCTGCAAATTGTACTATGCACAATTCCCTCAAAATTAGTGTTTATTCTTTAATGTTTTCCTGAATTGTTACGAGAATGTAATTTATATATTTCCACAATATTCGTATTTTTTGCCGAAGATAAATAATCACTCTCATGTCCCATTTCTCTGTATAAGCTGTCCAGTGTTCCACAGTAGCAGGCCTCTTCCATTAGCTTGATCAGTGCTTCTGTTTAAGTTTTGTTTTTGCCTGAAACAAGTATCTCACAAGTTAACTGCATATTGCAGCCTCTTCTCTATGAAATTGCAAACAACTGCTTTGCAATTGCTACCCAAAAATGGGGTGATGTGTGATACAATCATGCGTAGAATCTGCTGGTGGAGAACTCAGAGATTGCATAATTGCCGAGATATTGACAAATGAAGTGCGATTATCAGAAGACTTGTTTTCTTTTTCTTCTGCTTATGTAATGTGTGAAGATGAAGTTTCTATATAGGTCTAATTGCTTTTAGGTTTCATTTCATGTAGCAACAATGTGGTGCAACATCTTTTGGGATTGAAGTTACGAAGAGTTATGTATATTTTAATTGATAGACTTCAAGGATACTTTCTGACTCTCTCATGCAATAAGATGCTAGTAATGTTGCTGAGAATATTATCCTCGATTCAAGAGAAGAGCACTCCACGAGAGTGATCACCGAGCTGCTCAGTCATCCAAGTGGTTCAATGATACATATGGACCCTTATGCTAACCTTGTCATCTAGTAATCACTGCAAAGAGCAAAGGTAAGTTTGGTTCAATAAATTCCTTGGTCATTGAGCATGCTTATATCGTATAAGAAACAAAATGAGCCATCTGGAGCTGCTAATTCATCTTGGACTGAAACGACCTTCTAGGAGTTCTATTTTCTCTGTATGTTTGCATGGTAAAAGCATTCTCAAAACCATAGGTGTGGCTATTTTGACCTATTTATGCTAAATCTTTTAGAAGATAATATGAAGGGAAACCGCAGAATCAATTACGAATAGTACCTGTACATACCATTAACCGGAAAATATAGAAGGTTGCTGTTATTGGTGGTGGTTTAATGGGCTCTGGTATTGTCACAACTCTTATACTCAGTTCTATACAAGTCATTATCAAAGAAATTAACTTCGACTATCAGCAAATGTCATTCAAATCAATAGACGGTACCTTTGCCATTTTAGGAATGTCTTTTTCATATTACACAGATAGAAGTTGTAGAAATTTACTCTTTTTGGTGGAAAAGTGAAGTTTTTCTGTTAATAACTTTTTGTGTTGTTGCCATAGATGTAGAGAGTAATTATCATTAATGAGTGAATATTATTTGAGAACTGATTTATTGATTTAGAAATATGGTTGCATTTGAAATGACTGAAAACATCAGATAGTTGTATCTTACCTTAGGTTTACTTTTACACTTAATTAGTTGCCAAAACTTTTAAGTTCATAACTTTGAAACCTATCAACAATGTTGGTGAAAGAATTCAGATACATTCCAATCCAACATATGACAAAGCGGGTATGTGTACGAGTAATGTAGTTTCAGTGATTGTTTGGGAATGGAAATAGTAATGTAGTTTTAGTGATTGCTGGCCCTGAGCTGGCGTCAACACTTGTTATTGTTATTTTAAAGGTGGTTATGCATCTAATTTCTGTTTTTTTCCTTAACAAAAGAAGAGAACCTTTTTTTGATAACCGACATGTCTCATGTTGCTGCTGCTTATATGGTTCATTTGAGTAGCTCGTGTGTGTCAAAAAGTTATGGGAATGGAAACAAGTTAAGTATTGTTTCTTCAGCCATGGCTCCAAGTTCGAGTTTTATTGGTTCCACAAGTACAAGT
Organism: Solanum habrochaites; assembly: GCA_027704765.1. NCBI lineage: Eukaryota > Viridiplantae > Streptophyta > Magnoliopsida > Solanales > Solanaceae > Solanum > Solanum habrochaites. Next base: position 35,555,215 of record JAKWJA010002499.1, on the reverse strand, counting down.
GCTACAAAGATACTTAAGCTTTGTGGTCTTTTCCATCACAAGCGAGTGTCGTACAAAAACTGAATGGAAAATAGGAGTTGATTGTCATAAAGGTTAAGAACACAAATAGATCTTTTGTAGCATTTAAGGCAAGTGACACTTGACAATATACACCTTCAAACAAATGAAGCAAACAAGGTAGGCAAGCAAAAATGATTTTTTTTCTGTACAAGCAAATAAAAAGAAAGAAAGAAACTTCAAGGCCCAATTAACTAACATAATTATCAACAAATGCAGCAAACAAGGTAGGCAGCATGAGGATAAGCATCAAACTTGACAAGCACTTGAATACAGTGTCTGGTTCAAAAAAAGATGGATGATGCTTACCCATCCCCAACACATCCTTGCTCTTTAGATTCAAAAGACTCGAAGCTCTCGTGTGATCGTAAAATAGTACCTTCCCATAACAGTGTAAGTATATGACTGAACCCCTCTCTTCCCCTTACAACTTATTGGTAGCTCTTACTGTATTGTATAAGTTGTATGTAAATCAGTATGGTTAAACACCATCTCCCTTGTTTTTTTGAAGTGACTACGTAATTCGAAGGAAAAGACTATCTCTTTTTGAATATTAACAAGCAAAGTAATCCAAATAATAAGCAGTCACTTCCTGTAACAATCGTTATTATATAGTACTGAATTCATATGAAAAAACTGATTATAGTCCACAACATGTTCTAATATTTATGGCTAAGTTTCCTGGTAACTCTTATATTGAAGATGTCATTTGTGTTGTTGCCATCTTTTGTTATCTCTTTCCTTATGTTAAAATACATTAGTCTTTGAGATGGGAAATACAAATACTGAGTTATTCAAGTACACCTGACTCTAAGAAGCTTGTAAATTGTGTTTTATGACTTTATCATTAATGTCTTCTTTGTGATGATCATTATGTCTTTGAGAACTCTAGCACAAGTAACTATAGTATTTCAATTACATACTCTAATTTTCATCTTCTCATCTCAACAAAATGGCGGAATATGTTCAATGCTTCGGGCGACAGAAGACGGCAGTAGCAGTTACCCACTGCAAACACTGTAAAGGTTCATCAAGATCAATGGTGTAGCTATCTAGTTAGTACAGCCAGAGATTCTCGGGTACAAGGCTTGGGAACCTATTTTACTTTTAGGAAGACACCGTTTTGCAGGTGTAGAATTGTGAATCCGTGTGAAAGGTGGAGGTCACATTCACAAATCTACGCAATTCGTCCGTGTATTATGAAAACACTTGTTTCTTTTTAAAAGAAGTGTGTTGATGAGAAGTCAAAGAAGCAGATTAAGGATATACTTTTTACCAGAAGTATATTGCAGAATCACCATTTCTGCTCATGATTTCCTTTTTTGATAGAACAATCAATTTATATTTTAATTGCTCAAGTTGCTCGTGATATTTTAACTTTTTTTTGACTGTTTAGTGTTCAGTTTTTGTTGCTAAATGTACGAGATGAATGATTGTTCTTTTCACTCTTCTTACCATCCCAGCATACAATTTTTATGCTTCTCCTTGAATGGGAAAAACAACGAATGTTCTATTCATTGCCCATCAAGTTTTCAGGTATGTTTATGTCATGTGGATTTTTGTTGAGGTTTTCTCTAGTTGAGGTTAATTTAATGAAGAAATTTTACTATTTTAGTCTCTTTAATTAATTAGTGATTCTATAAATTTGATTCCTGAAAATTTTCCTTTTAGCATGATTCCTTATGGTTTTAGTTATCAGTTCTAGCTTGTTATCAAAGAGTAAGTTATTCAAGATTTGCTTGGAAATATTTGTTATTACTTGAAAAGTTAACAGATACATCTTGTGAAGTACCATCCATCTTTCTCAATATTTATTTCAACAATTTTTGAATTCTTTTGGTCGTTATATGAAGCAACACCACTTGATTGGAGAATTATAATTTTATTGGAAATTTTAAGTGGTGTGAATGAGTTAGACAGACCATCTTACTCTATTGACAAATTGGTAAGTGTTATTAGCTTTTTGAAATTGACACCATGTTTTAATATGCACAAGATCTTAGTATTTGTAGTTAACACGATGTGTTATTCTCTTGTATATGTAGGTATCATTTTCATGTACATTGTCGACTCTATCACATAAGCTTGAGATATCAGTTTTACTTCGAAAGGTTATATGATGGTCTTGGCAGTCATGTAATTCGTGAAGCGGTCATAGTAGAGATTTGAGTTTAAAAAAGGGTTCGATTGTCTGGAATGAAGAGAATCATAGATAGTTATTGGAGTTTTGTTGCCACGCTTGGATTAAAAGTAACAAAACATACTTTCTGATATGTGCAGTGTTTAGTGATTTTTGTATAGCTCCTTTTGTAGATCTATATTTGAATTATGAAAATATGTTTCGGAAAGGTGACACATATCTCTACAACCCTTATTCTTATTTTATAATCTGATTTTGCTGTTATATATAGACATAGGGGACACGAGACAGGAATGTTCTGTCCAACTCCCATCTAAGAAAATCCCCTATATTCTATTTTTATTTTTTTCAGGATAACTTGTTGTGCAAAACATATTTTGTGGTGGTTCTGGACTCGTTGTAACCCTGAGAAATATATCTACAACTTTCATGAAGTTGATGAAGTCCTTTTCTAATCTGTACCTATTCAATTAAGTTACGACACTAGAGGGTGGGCTGCTCAGATTTGTTATTTGGAGGATAAAGTCTAATTTGCACAACCTGTTATTACCTTAGCTGTTAATATAGATTCATATCAACATGATGAAGCTATTGGAAATTACAAAGAAATATATTTGTGTTAAAGGTTGTATCTACTCACGTGTAAGCTAAGGTACTTGATGCATTGTTTAGTCTATGATTTGGGCTCTTGACTTTGTGGTACGGCTATTTATGTGCTAACCAACTAAAGTTATTGTATAAACTTGTACTTGGTACTCCTATTTCCTGCTGGTATATCTAAAATTTTATATTGGTACCTTGGACACTCCTCGCTTATTTGTATTGTTGTGTTGGTATACTTTGAGACTTGCAAGACACTTGTTTAACTCGCCCACTAGGATTGCTCGATCACTTAGCTATTCATTAGTCATGGTTTAAGGTCTACGACACGAGAAGGTCAGTACTTTCGGGTTAACTTTGAGTCTTGACTCGATTATTTACAGTTCTTTATGATATCAGATCAGCTATTCATAGATTCTTGAGTTGGTAAGCATGGTTATATTATCTTTAAACCTTATCTGTATTTGCAGTTGTCAATCCATGATACCGTCTTAGTTACTATTTTTTTTGCTTTATCAATACATTATCTTGGACTGATGTCTCAATTTATTTGGGAACACATCATTTATGCCTGCAGGTTATTAGGTACACACAAGTCCTTATTCCAAGTGGTCGAGTGATCACCTTATGATTGTATGCTCCGCTCTTTCCGGATTTTATAATTTTGGGGTTCTCTTCTTCGTTATATTACTAATAGGTATGTTGGGCCTCCCAACTAGTTGCTAGTGGTTCTTAATTATAGATGCTTGTAGACATTTGTGGTGGGTATGTGAGTTAGTTGTGGCTTTGTTTTCAGTCATATTCATGTTTTTCGGCCCATTATTTTCTCTAGCCATGTTTTGCTTTTCCAAAGATAATTACATCACCATATTGATGTCGTATCTGTTACTCTTATATATGCAGGACACCTTCACATACCCCGCTTGAATATGCACTTCTTTTGCATTTAATAACTGTTGGCTGCTGGAAACATGGGAGTGCCTGCTCTCACAAGAAAATGACAGCTGCAACACGTCCACTTTAACATCTGACGACATTTTGATCATTTTTTGGTGTTGCTCCTATATGTCAACCTTTATCTTCTTGAAGAAGTATTTTTCATTTGCTGAACTCTATGAAGAACACTTCGACACAACTCATTGTTAATGTTGAAAACATTAACTACCAACTAATTGGACAGGGCAACTTCCCACTATATATAATTAGGTGGTGAACGTATTTACGTAAATGAACATTACTCCTTTTCAAATAGAAATTGTGGCTATAGAAATTCGTGACAACATTTTCACACATCAAAATTGTGGCTACATGGACGTAAACTCTGTTGCTTATTAGTTATAAATGTAGCATGAACACAAGAAAAGGTTGCGCTTGAAAGTGTTGTTACAAAATAGGTACAAAAGGTAGACCTTAAACCCTATTAATTATAAATGTAGCATGAACATAAGAAAAGGTTGCACTTGAAAGTGTTTGTTACAAGAGAGGTACAAAAGGATACTCTTTTAAAGTGTGACAAATAATAAAGCGAAGGCTACGCTTGGAAGTCTAGTATTATTAACGTGACGTGTTGTGAATGATACGCGACAAAGCGTGGCCTTTGTACCTCATTGGCCACGCTTTTTAAGTGTAGCTACTTTGACAACACCTGAAAAGTGTAGCCTAAAGTCAATGGTTACACCTTTTTAGGTCACCCTAAAAAAGTGTTGCCTAAAATAAAAAGTGTAGCCTTTTATCTAATGTCACACTTTATGCTAGTTTAGGCCACACTTAACAGATTTGGCTAAAAGCATAAAATATTGTAGTACTTTAATGGTAAGGTTTAAATTTATATATAGTGACTATGGTAGACGACAAGTATTTTCCGACGCGCAGTCTACCGACTACTCAAAAGTAGTTGGAAAGTCATCGGGGAACTCCATTTTACTATATTCTTACCAATTTTAAAATCCGCAAACAACGAAATTCTAATAGTGTAATATGTTTGACATGTGTATTAATTGTTGCTATTTTAGCAACACTTTTGCTAAAAGTAGCTAAAATCAATGATATTTCACTTTTCAAGCTTTGTATACTTAAGTAAGTCTTCCACTTCTAGTCAGCCAGGATGAGGGTTCGCTTGGGGACCAGCAATGGTCTTCGAGTGTCGGTCATGTCCAGGGTGTAGGCTCGAATCGTGACAAACTTTGTAACAGAGCACAAAGTTTAAGTGTCCTAGGGTGTCTATGAAGTCGTGTCATGTAGGCTCTTGTTTATGGTTGTGAGGGCCCCACTTTCGTAAATGAGGGATTACAGACATTTAAGAAAAGTTTCTCTCTTTCATACTCTTATCGTGTAAAAAAGCTAAGTCATCCATATCTATTCTAACTCCTGCGTTCTCTTATTCATTTGATTACCCATCATACTAGAGGTGGTTGAAAAGTGGAGTTCAAAGATCCTTATAGATGAGTTACTTAGAAAGAGTTTTGAGGAAGTCCTGAGACTCCAGAAGGGCTTGAAAGAAGCCAGAGAGTAAGTGAAGTGTTCAGTTTCATATGAATGCACCCATATTCATATGAATTGTTCATTTGAGCTTAAAGTGAGTCGTACTCTTTTCCTTAAATCTTGTTTCAGCTGAGATATTTATGAGAAAGTATGTTCAGAGGTTGGGTATGATTTTCGTCGAATTGGTAGCATGAATTACGAGAACATGAGCAGTAGTAATGAAAGAGCCCTCAGTATGCATAGGTTTAGTAATCCTAATAATGGGGAAGATTATGCTACTATAGTCATGTGCCTAGTTTTTTTATTTGAACGACCCTTGGAGGGGTCAGGCGCTTAGCAACACCCCCAGACCTTCGCATAGATAAACGAATAAAATTACAAGGAGGGGGACATAAAACCTTACCTCCGAACCTAAGGTGGTTCTGAGTGGAATTTCCTACCAAGGCTATTCCACTCATCCCCTTACACGAAAAGAAACTAAAAAAATGTACCTAAGGAGAGGACTCCTCTCAATACAAAATTCTAGAGATGCATAAATAAGGGAGACTCCCTTTAAATATCTATTCTTTCTATATTTAATTCTTGTAAATCTATTTCATACCATTCTTGATTTAATATATCTTCTATATCATGATCAATATTTCTTATCCATATATTCCTTTACGTCAACAAATTTCTATATCTTTAAGTATATATAAGACAAATTTTTATAAGCTTTTTATTTCACATCATACATTGTAATTCAAATGTTTATTTTTTTTATGCAGGTTGTGTTCAATTATTCCTTCTGTCATATCTAATTTCAAATTAATTCATATTAGTGCTATTCTAGAGCTAGAGTAATCGGTTATCAGTTTTTTTTCTTATCACTACTCGCTCGTACTTGTAGCGGATAGTACTGGCTTATCATCAGCCTCAACCTTGTTTCCATCTCTCCTAACAGCATCCTTCTTCGCCTAACCTTTTCCTCCACTGTGGGATGGCATAGCTACTAGCCTAAGGCACATTCTTCTCCCCTGTTTCTCGTTTCTAGCCACACTAAATTCATGATTCAAATATTTCTAGTTATAATAACTAACATAAATTTAATCATTCATAATGATTTCATGGAATAATTAAATGATTTCTGGCATAATTGTTAAATCAATATATCTTTGTCTCTTGATTTTTCAATGCTATCTTATATCTGACTTGATTTTCGGATTTTCTTTCTTTCCTTCTCCATTTTTTAACTTTGTTTTTTATCTTGAAGAGGTTTTTTGAAAGGTTTTTTTTAACTTAAACTTTTGTGGGCTGTCTGCCTTCATTTACATAATTTGCAATCTATATATACTAATTCTAACCTGTGCATAATGCGCCTCTACTTTATACTTTATGACTTTTTAAACAACACTTTACAAATTGGCCGGCTATCCACATTGGCCTTTCAAAAAAGTCAAAAGTTATTTACTATACCAGGAATCTTATCTCTTATTTTTATTTTTCAAAGTTTTCTATCTCTCCTCTGTCATGCCACCTTTTTTGTTTGTATCTACTTTATGTCTTTTCCTTCGTTTGTCATTTTTCTTTGTCTATTCTAACTCATTTTCTTTCCTCTTATCTTATTTGCATTTTTATCTCTTCATCTTATGCTAAATAAACATGTGTATAACGTTATCTTCTCCATTGCATGTGGAACATTTGTGATCTGGGTATTTGTTGTCCAATAAGTTACAATTCTAATTAATAATCTTCTGCAATCTTCTTTTTTCATTTCTCGTAGTTGTAGGTTTTCTTCTAGCTTTAGTACTGAATCAAATCCATCGCTGAATTCATCCATAACTGCTTTTCCTCAATTTCCTTCCCTTGAGTTTTGAATCTATCATAACTTGATCTCTAGCGTAATAGCTCCATATGGCATTTTCCATTTAAAATTTATTTGCTATTCTTGTATGATAGTTGATTATACCAATTATTCTTCTTTTTTGGCATAACAATTGGTATTTCATATTTCTATGTCTAAAATATCCTTATGGTATGATCATAGTCTTTTTGTTAATCCTATCTATACCTTGAATTGGAGATTTTAACCTCCTCTCATATAATATTTCTGCCGTGCTGTAATAAAACTTAATATAAATAAGTTGCCTTTTTGTAACTCTTTTATAGTAATAATGTTTTGTATAAACTCTGGTATCCATTCCACCTTATTTTTTTCTTCTCCTCATATGTATATATTGTACTTCGTAATCCATAACTTAACCTGTCTTAACTAGATTAGCACTAGTTTTTTGGGTTGTTCTATAAGTCTACCTATTGTATCTTGTAATTTTGGGAGTTATATAGTCTTGACTGGATCTTTGGTTTGGTTAGATCTTGGGTGATATTTAATAAGTTTGGATATCCTATATATATTTTCAATGTCGATTTGTATAATCTAATTGTATCTTTTTCTTTCACTCTGGTTTTGTTACTCACTACTGCATAGGTAGAATTTTGTGGTTCTATGGGTTATTTTTTTGGTGTATTTTGAATACAATTGTTTTGTAAATAAGTGGTTTAAATTTGTTTTCGTGTTTTTTCACTATCTTTTCCTTGCTTGTACATGCAGCTGTATTTAAACAAACCTTATGGGTTTTAGGGAGTTTCCCATCGCTCCTTTTATCTCCTGGAATTTTCAAACCGTATTGATCGGACGTAGCTCCGCCATTTTTATAGTCATGCGCATGCTGCTGACTTATATTAGTTTTAGACTTCAGGTTTCTCTTCATTAGTCTTTAGCTTTTTTGGTATCTATGTCCATCACTGTCCCACTTTAGTACAGGAAGTGTAGTATTGGTTTTGCGTACTCGTTCAATTGTATCTATCTATGCTTCGTTTTTTGTTTTCGCAGTCGAGTTAACTTTGTCTTGATAAAGTAGTCTGCAACACAATTTTCATTACTTTATCACTTCAATGTTGTACAACTGTGACACAGTTTAATATATTTAATACCATCTTCTAATTCTTTCGTTGTTACTAGCGGAACTGAATCTTGTATTTTGTTTTACCTGGGTGGTACCCACATTTTACTTTGGTGTTATTATCTGTCTTCTTCTTACCATAAATTTGTTATATACATAATATGGGCTCAAAATGCTAAAGAACACAACCTAATTGTATACTGAAAAGAATGCTTTCCTATTTATTTTCGCCATTTTATTTCTGTAGTTTGTATATGTGCCTGAATAATAATCTACAGTGATATTCTATATTATTATCATTATGTTTATATTTTAATCATCCTCCATAACTTTTTTCACCTTGGCCAGTCTCATTTTCTTAACTATAAAGCTAAGGAGTAAGAAGAAAAGGATAGATATTTGTCTAAATCATTGAACAATTCCGGAAATTACTTCGGTAATGTTTTTAACGTAATAATTTAATCTTTTTGGTATTTGGGGGGTTTGACTTTATTATCAAATGATATTCTAACGTCTTTCTTTCGTTTTTGTTGTAGTCTGCTAATTTTGGTATATATTCTCTTACTTGTTAACTAATCCTACAAATATTGTCATTTCTTTTTTGTATCGATTGTTCATTCGAGGTTATATTTTTGTTACTTCATGCGGTGCATTTTATTTTTATTCATTTTTTATCTATTTGTAATTCTAGGAATTCTATTTGTTAGTTTTTCATGATTTCTGCCTTTTTTTTTACTTACTTGATCATTCCTTATTGTTGTCTTATACGTATAAATTTTTCTAGTAATCTTATATTTTCATCTTGTTTTAATATAATAATATAATCATCAATATATACTACACAATTTTCCTAGTTGTTTTAAAATAGTTATCCCATAAAATGTTGGAATCTACCTGTGCATTTTTAATCTCCAAATTGGTAATACTTCCATGCATCAAATCCTTGTGGTACTGTTAATGCTGTAAGTTTTTAGATTCCTTCTGTCTAACTTTAATGATTAAAATCCTGATTTAACAACCAAATTTACTAAAGTAATTATTTATCCTTTGTAATTGGTCTTCGTTAATATTTTATTTGGGTATTGGATAATTAATATGTTTTAGTATTTGCATTTAAATTTCGATAATCAATTCCGCATTCTACTTTTTTTCCTCTTTTTTTGTTCACTAGGATAGTATTAACAATAAATGCCGGACTTGTATATTAACTTACTGAGTCCTTGATTAGTCCATTTTTGTTACAGTAACTTCAGGCTTATAGTATTTTAGAAATTCATTTTTACATCATGTAAAAATTCTATGATTTAATAAATGTAGTTATGTGTTTATTAAATTTTCACATCAATAATGGTCAGGTTCCATTTAAAAACGTTCTATTGTGTAAATAATAAATTATAAAAGTCGTGCACGCAGATCCTTGTAAAGGAGCTTCGCATAATAAAATTCGAATTTTTCTTGAATGAGTTTTCTTTATTCTAAGAAAAATCTAATTAAATTCTTTGTCTAGGGTCTCCTTCTTGTTATATTTTCTAATTCTTTGTGTATTTTTTCACTGCCTTTTAATCCATATCTGTTATTGGAATTTCTTCTTTTGGTACTACTCTTCTGGTGCACCTATCTTTGTTTACCTGGTGTTGTGAAACCACCAGTGTGTTTTTTATTTTATATGTGGGATATCATTTTCTACAAATAGCATTTCCTAATAACATATGCTTTGTTGTTTAATCCCAAATTATAATATTTCGTCTATAGTGGGTAAATATTTGAAGAGGGAAGGAAACCCATATTTGTATTTTTATATTTTTTGCCTATATAATTGATCACATACTTTCTCAGTTATGTGAAAATCCTGTTACTACTACGGGAGGGGATTGGTGTTTTAACTTTTCCCCTATTTTCTTTCTGGTAAAATTGTATTTACATATATTAGCCCGATATTTGCTACCTGTATCTATCATTGGTGTAAAATAATCTGGTATAATATCCTTCTATTACTTAGATCGCGATGATCGGCAGACTAGTGAATAATAGTTAGGATTCATATATTTTTGTATATGCAAAGTCTTTTTTTAATTATGACGGTGGTTGGTTGTAGCTATTTGAAGATGGGGGGAGAATTATGCGTAGGTGTATGATATCCTCTCTATTATATTTTTTACCTTGTTTCTAGACTTTATTCCTATGTTATATTTTTCTTTCCTTTATATTTTTAAATTTTATTATCAATTGGTAGACCTTCATTATTATTTCTTGTTCCTTCATATTTATAAATACGTTGGTAATTCTGGACATGAGTGTTCCCGTAGTTTATTATTTTAAATCTTCTATTATAACTCCTCGTTTAATATTCTTTCTTCTTCTTCTCCTGTATTTATTAGTAATTAAATTTTCTTTGCTCCATTATTCCCGTATTATATAATAATGGTGGGTTTTATTTTCTTCTCTATTAATTTTTGTGGAATTATATGTATTCTTGGTTTGGACGATTCGAGGACTCATTTTTTGGATGATTTTTGTAGGTATATCATGTATATTTATTCTTTTTGATGTGCTTATCTTTCTGTACGATCTCTTAAATCTCCTTCTATAATCAGATTAAATCATTATAACTATAATCATTATTTCTATACGTAACTATTTTTTCAACAGGGGTTTTCCTATTTTTTATTTTTTTATTTTATTTTTGCTGTGTTATTTTAATGTTTTGTTGTTAAAACATATAACTTCCTTACATCGGGCTGTAAATATTTTACTTCCTTACCTTCCGGGTGCTATTCTATTCCTGACATATTCCCATATAATACTATGATTTATCTATGTTTTTCTTGTCATTATTGCTCTGAGTAATGAGCACTTATTATAAATTAAATTTTTTGGGATATTGAAAATTATCTTATTTACTTGGCAACTGATGATGCTTTTTCTATGGATCGTTGTATAATTCTAAAATCAGCTGTTAAGTATATTCTATAGTTGGCAATGTTCATTTCTTCTCTAAAACCTGTTTTATTATATTTCAGTTCCTCCACAAAATATTCACATATTTTAATTATTTTTTTTGCATTTATTTCTTGTCTTTTCTTTATTAATTATTCTCTTTTTATTATGGATATTTTTAGTTTTCCTTGGTATAACTTTCATCTCTGATATTTTTTCTCTTTGACTTTACTACATAATATTCGTTCTTTTGTCTTTTAGAATCACATTTTTATTTTTGGTACTTCTAACGACCCTAATATTTTTCTACACTTAGTCTAATTCTTTTTGACTTTTGACTTGTTCACAATAGTATATCAATATTATTTTGTTCTAACAATGTTTCTTCATCTTTGCCATTCTGCTTTATTAATATTTTTGTATCTCTGTTCGGGACACTCATTTAATATTATACATTCATTATCTGATTCAATTCTAATGTCATTATCTATTTCACTTTTCCTGATATTTCATATAGTACTATCTTCACTTTCCTAAATCATAATCGCATATTCCTATTTGTGTATATTTTTCATTTCCATAATTATTTCTGAATATGTTGTCACTCTTGGTTTTTAGGTAATTTACAGATCTTTAGACATATGGTCGCTAGATTTTTCCACAATTATAACAATACAATTCCGTCATTTTCTTTTTGGTCCTAAAATTGTACTTTTTAGTTTGTGTAATTTTTTCATAATAGCTCTTTTTCTGTTTGTTTTATATTTATAATGTTGATCTATATTTTTTAATTTTTATTTCTATTATACTCGTTTTAATAATATCTATCTGTGTACCAAGTGTAGGGGCTATTTTATTTTTGCAACATGCTAAATTTTTATAAGTCAATACTTTTTCCATTTTTCCATTTTCGTTATGTTTTTCACATAGTTTCCTGTATAATCTAATCTGTTTGTACGAATTTCATTCTATGCGTCCATAAAGTATCTGATGAATCTCTGCTGCATTTCCAACTTTTTATTTATTCTGTTGAACTAAAAGGTTCCTGGTATTGGTTGTAAAATTAAATTTTCTTATTTCCTTACTATTCTCCTGTTATATGTTCCTTTATAATAATATTTCCTCCTAAAATGCGCATGTAATCATCTATATAACACCGAGTTAGGCATATTGTCAATTTTGGCCACTTAAATTCTATTTATAAACTTTTTTCTTTATTTTGTTCTTCTACTTCTGATTGTCCTCTACTCAAATTTCATTTCTTATAAGGCTATTTCGTATTTATTTAATATTTCCATAGATAGTTTGTAGTTGTTTTCTTTCTTTCTCATTAATTTTTTTTTCAATTATTTCTACTAAAGGTCTTTATATTTCTTCTGTAATTTTGTAACCATAATTTTTATGTACTCGTTCCTATAGTGTTCTTCATATATATCGTGGTGTTTCGTCTGTCATTCCTATTTTGTTTATCTATTAATTTTTTGATATATCCCATCCGATAATTGATTTTTTTATTTATAATATCTGCTACACAGTCCCTAAATCTAACAACTTGGTTGTTTCAGTTGGTGGTTTAGGTGTCCAGAATTAATCCTTTTATCCCATAAATTTTTTTATTATCATATTTTTCACTAACTTACATTCTTATATGTTTGGATTTAAGTGTTTTTGGATTTTTTGACCACTCCTGAATTAACTAAGGTGTTTTCATGCATTGTCCTATAATCTCCCGTATTTTTATTTCTACATGGTTTGTATATCTATAGATCTAAATTTTTTGTATATGTTCCTTATCTTTGAGTGTTGTCTCCTAAATCCATCCGTTGATATCATCAATTCGTCCCTTCTCTCTGGAAGATTAGTTAGATTATCTTGATTACGTTCTTCTGATTTATCTTCTAATTGCAATCTTTCTTTGGAAATTTTTTTATCTAATCGGTAAGTTTTCTTTTCTGTTCTTTTTCTTTTTGTTTTATTTCATACATTTTTCTTTTCCACATTGCTATCGCTTTGTTCTAATTCTAATTTTTTTTATTTTTTACTTCTTCTATTTTGTTGTACTTCTTTCTTCGCTTGATTTGTATTTTTCAATTCCATTTTTCTATCTATTTTTCTTTTCTTCATTTTCTCTTTTTTTATCCTCACCATAAGCAGTTAACTATCTTCTAATTTTATCGTTTCTTCTTTTTTCTAACATTAAACTTAAATTTGTCACTATTTTTCTAATAATCTTCTTCCTAGATGAGAAAATAGTATCTTTCATTTTTTAATCCTTATAGTTTTCCAATATTTTTTTTTCGTTCCGTCTTTGCATATTCTCCTTAATTCATTTATAAATTATGTTGTAGTTTTTTGAATTCCTAGATTATTTATTTGTATTCTAGATTACAATAATATTTCTTGTGTCTATTATAGATTTTTCAAAACTACCTTAAATCCTTACCATATATTACTATTTAGTCTAATTTTTGTCCCTATATCTTTAATTTCTTTTCCTTTTTTGTCGCATAATTATTTTATTAAGTTCTTTGTTTATATTCGTTATTGCATCGAATTTTTTCAATATTTAATATATTTCTTTTTTAATTATTAATAATATCTATCTATCATTTCTTCCAATTCTTTGTGTATGTAGTTTTATAATATTAAGTTGTTTATATTTTGATATACCATTGGCTCTGATCCATTGTTTGGGGTGCGGAATTTCATCATAGAGTAGGATACATATTTTATTGGATAGAAATATATTTTCAGAATAGAATATATTTTCAGAATATATTTTTATCATAATATCTTTTGATATGTTCTACTTTCTTTTAAAAAAAATTTTTTTATTTTTCCCCCCTTTAATATTATTTATTTATATATCTATGTATAACATACTATCTTGGGTTCTTTGGTACAATGTATAAATTTTCGTTGCATATTGTTTTAATATCTATAGGTTTTCCACATAGTTTCTAATTCCCACAATATCTAAATAGTCATTGTTGATTTGTATCTAAATTTATTTCTAAATCATATCTCTTTCTTTTCTATAATTTAATTCTTGAAATCCTATTTCATACCATTCTTGATTTAATATCATCTTCTGATTAATCCTTATCAAAATATTTTTTCCCTGTATAATTCTTTTACGTCAACAATTTCTATAATTTAAGTATAATATAAAGAGCAAGTTTTTATAACTTTTTATTTCATCTACATTGTAAATCATGTTTTTTATTTATGCAGGTTTGTTTTCAATTAATTCCTCCTTCATAGTCATAATATCAATTAAATTCTATAGTCTAGTTAAGCTCGAGTATCGTTTATCAAATAAAGCGGAACGAACTATTCGGCCGCTCTGTAAAACAAGAACACACTTGAAAACTTCACACTGATTAGCAAGTGTCTGCAGTTCTTGAATGTGGGTTTTACGTTTCAAGGTGTTGTTGTAGTCTGTTGAAGGTATTTTGTGAGGAGTTCGGAATCCACTACCAAAATGATGTTGTTATAGCCATGTTAGATGCACCAATACAAACCGTAGCTGGCAGCTTGTATCTCAGCTTGATTATTGGTTCCTTCCCCTAGAGGTAGTGCGAAAGCATAAATCAAATTGCCTCAATTATCTCTCAATATACCCCCCCTCCCACCAATCTTGCCTGGATTATGCAACGCGCTCCCATCAGTGTTGAGCTTGTACCTGTTTATAGGAGGTGGCTTCCAGGAGACAGTGATCATTTCAATGACATGCCTGCAGTTTTCAACTTTGTCAAAGACCTCTGTACATTTAGTGGTCCGTTGAATGTCTGAATAATTGGAGTTTAAGATGTGTAGCATATCCTTTAGGATCATGTATTTGACTCTAAAGCTATTAGATTTCTTCCCTCCATACTTTACTGAGCACCTGTCTTCCACAGATTCCAGCACACTACTATGGGAAGGGCTTGGGTGATGTTTTTGTGAATCTCGTTTCGATATTGAACAGTCCCCAAGTTCAGCAAAAGAGGCTTCAGATGTGTTCACTGGTAGTAATTCCCCAGAGGCCTGCGAAGAATTTCCATATATGGGCTGCAAAATGACCATTAGTAAAGATATGGTTCACATCATCCCATCCCTGCTTGATGCAGCAGAAACACCTGACTGGTTCCACTCCGAATGTGCTCAGCTTGTCGCTGGCTGGTAGTTTTTGTCTTATAGCTCTCCATACCAGAAAGGACATCTCAAATGGAACAAGCTTATGCCGAATCTGAGAATAAATCAGTTTCTTGTCCTTCTTAACTCTGCACATATCCCAGGCTGAAGCGCTTGACAAAGTTTCGCAGTTTCAGTGATATTCGGCAGATATGGGGGGCAACCGATGGTAGTTCTTGGGAAACAAGAAAAGGAAACCGACCTTCCATTGGTACGTAAATGTGGTGTTCAGAATCTGAGGAATAAGCATGAGAGGGACTTGCTGTCTCAATTTGGTTTCATTTTATCTTCCATTGATTAAAAATTGAGCTACTGTGGCATTGTTGAGACTAGAAATATTGGTAGTGTAATTTGCAATAGCCCCATCCCCAAACCAGTCATCCCACCA
Organism: Solanum habrochaites; assembly: GCA_027704765.1. Classification (NCBI taxonomy): domain Eukaryota; kingdom Viridiplantae; phylum Streptophyta; class Magnoliopsida; order Solanales; family Solanaceae; genus Solanum; species Solanum habrochaites. Next base: position 35,539,494 of record JAKWJA010002499.1, on the reverse strand, counting down.
AAATGAACAACTTCCGGAGTTAAGCTTCCATCTTATATGCTAATTTTTTATTTGTTCTTCTTCATGTAACTCCAAACTAGGAATTGTCCACTGTCAAGTTTCTTTGCCACAGGATGTGCCCTCTGACAGTATTTGGCTTTCATAAATTGGCCCCACAAAGAAGGTTTGGATCTGATCAGCCACCACTGTTTGAATTGAAGTGCTGTGCAGATATCAGTGAGCTTTCTGACCCCAATTCTTCCTTCATCGCAAGGCATGCTCAAGGTTTCTAGAGAGGCCCAATGATATTTCCTTCTGTCCTGATCCCTCCCCCAAAAGTAATCTGCTATGATACTCTCCATGTATTTAATAGTAGTACTGGGAGGGGAGGTGGAAGACATAGTATGAATTGGTATGGATTGGAGAACATGTTTGATTAGAGTGATCTTACCTCCAAAACTCAAGAGTCTAGAATGCCATCCACCAATTATTTTGGAAACTTTGTCCACTAGATGAGTACAATATATGATCCTTTGTCTACCAATATACAGAGGACACCCAAGGTAAGTAATAGGGCTACTCTTTTGGGAAAAAACCAGTGACTTCATGGATAGTGTTAATGATGTGTTGGGGGGTGTTAGTTGGAACCATGAAGTGACTTTTCTCTTTGTTGATGAGTTGATTAGATGTATTCTCATATTTCCCCAAAGTCTTCATAATAATCTTCATAGACTCTCTGTTGCTGGAGGTGAATATGATCACATCGTCTGCAAAACTCAAGTGATTGATCTGAAGTCCGTTGCTCTCCATTTTGAAACCTTTATAAATTTGATTCTGATGAAGCAGGTTGAGCATTCTTGACTGTGCCTCCGCACCTAAAATAAATAGCGCCGGAGATAGTGGATCCCCTTGCTTGAGGCCTCTAGTGGAATGGAAAAAACCTTGTCTAGGACCATTAATAATAACAGAAAAACAATTGTGGCTCATAGTTCTCCATATAATGTCAATGAACATTTCACCAAAACCAAGTTTTCTCATTACTAGACTAGTAAATGCCCAAGACACTCTGTCATAAGCTTTGGCCATATCCAACTTGATAACTATATTGTGACCTTCCTTTGTTTTTTTTGATTCCATATGTGATTTCTTGCGCGAGCATGATGTTCTTAATAATAATTCTCCCTCTCACAAACCCTGACTGATTTTATGAAATGATCTGTGGAAGAATAGGAGCCGATCTCATACTTAGAAGCTTAGAGATTATTTTATTGGAGAAGTTGATGAGGCTAATAGGTCGATGATCAATAAATCTTTGGGGATGAGATACTTTAGGTAACAGGACTAGGCATGCATAAGACATTAATTTGGGAATGGTATATCCACAGAAGAAAGACTGTACTGTAGCTAAAAGATCATCCTTGATAATATGCTAGCATGCTTGATAAAACTTTCCTCCAATACCATCTGGACCTGGAGAAGATCTAGGATTCATAGCAAATACTACCTCCCTCAACTCTTCTAAGTTAGGTAGTTCCTATGATTTTTGTTCTGTTCAGCAGTCACAATGTTAGGTAAGTGATGAAGAATCCTTTCATCAATTCTGCAGTACTTTCCAGTGAACATTTCCTGGAAATAGGTGCAAGAAGCCCCTGCAATCTTCTCATCACATTGGATCCATTCATCTTCCCCTGTACACACTTTATGCAAGAATAGTCTTCTTCTTTCCCTCATTAGAGCATGATAATACTTGGTATTGGCGTCTCCTTCCTTAAACCATTGAAGTTGAGTTTTTTGTTTAAGGATAGACTCCTCCACTTTCAAGTATCTAATATATTTGGCATTCATCTGATGAAGTTGTTGTCTGAGGTCTTTAGTGTTATGCATAAGCAAATCCTCCTCTGCTCATTTGATCTTCACCTCATATTCCTTACTGTAGCATAGATGTCCCCATATTCCTTCTTTGACCATTTTCTAAGAGTGGAGGTCAACCTTTTCATTTTCTTGTGGAGTTGCCACATAGGGTTGCCTGAAACTTCCTTTTCCCAACAGTTTTTCATAGTCCCCTAGAAGCTATTGTTTTCAGTCCAACAATGGAAAAATTTGAAATATTTCGTGAAGTTGTCAGTTTTCCTCACCATTTCCATCAATAAAGCACTATGGTCAGAACCCACAGCAGATAAATGCTCAATGGTGGTCTGTCATTAACCATTGATCTATATAGTCTCTTCCACACTCTAGCCTGAGCAGCCCTTTGATTACACCAGGTAATAGGATGCCCAGTATACCCAAGGTCAGTCAAACCGCTTCTATCACACTAATGAACTCCAAGCTTTTATTCATATTATAGGTAATACCACCAAATTTTTTCCTCCGTAGAAGTGCTCACATTAAAATATCCCATAGTACACCAAGGGGTATCCTTGCCTGAAAAGTGCAGTAATCCATCCCAAAGAGGTCTCCTCAAATTATCCTTACATTTGGCATAGATTACAGAAATCATGAACATCTCCTCATGATCTGCATGTTTGAATTCTCCTGTAATATGTTGTTCATGACTCGCTTGGATAGTACCAGTGATATCTCTTGACGAAAAAATCCAAATCTTACTATTAGGATTACTAATTGCATGGTCCATATGGAGTTGCATTTTCACAGTGTTGATATCAGAATTGTAAATAAATGGTTCAAGAATAGCAATCATAGATAATTGATGGATTTTCTTGACTGATTGGAGTCTCTCCTATGAACTTTGTAAGATATTAATGAAAAGTTTTCCCTTATGGGTAGACGAAAAAGTGAAGAGTTGTTAAGAGATCAGGATATGAGGTAGAGTAAGATTTGCAAGTCAATATGAGTTAGAGTATACCTTAACTAGAAAGGAGTTTGTGATGAAGTGTCATTGTATGGGTAATGACCAAATGTAAGTGGTGAATAGAAGAGAAAAAGTATTCATAAAATGATAGATCTAATCTAGGCTTATCAATTTTGAAAGGTGAACCTCTTATTTAGAGAATGATAGAGTTATTTGAGAGATAACGGGAAGTAAGTGAGTAAGCAGTACTTAAGTTGTGAAGTGGAGGGTGATGGTAATTAGAGTATGCAGATGAGAGGTAGGATTGACTAATTTCAAGAAGTCCTAGTGGACCAGTGTTTCAAAAATTGCCATAGTAGTAATGAGGTATGGTATAGTAGGTGAGAAATCATATTGATATCACGTTTAGTAATAGACATTAAGCTTGAATTGGAGAAGAGTGTCATGATCCAATAGAAGGGTAACAAAAGTGGTGATGGATGTTAGGCTTTATATTTTTGATATGGTGATTTGCCTAGACTATGTGAGGAATGTAGATGTTTTTTTTGCAATGAATGTGAGTAGTAGAGAACCTAATCTTTAGATAAGGGTAGTGGTGTGACTAAGTCACCAGAGTAAAAAAGAGCATTAAGAGAATGTACACTAGTTGGAGATGTGCAATAGGTCCATAGATTTCAAGTATCAACTTTAGACCTAAGAGGGAGATGATAAGGTGAGAAATCAAGACAAGTGTTGAGAATTTCTTAAGGAGATGGTTTGTAGGAGTCCATGGAGTTGTTACATTACTAAGCTTGAATGTGGTGTTGTTAAACATTTGGTGGATTCTTGAGATGAGCAAGGTGGTGATAAAGAGTAATACTGTTGGGATGAGATTTCAATAGAGAGGTATAGCCCGAACCAAGGGATTTGGGTTAAGCTTGAATATTTTGGAAGTATACCATTAGAAGTAGACCTTAGTAAGAGAAAATCATTCTATACCGAGTTCAGTCGTCATTCGAGGACGATGATCTCAGCGGGAGATATTGTAACACCCTAGAAATTCTGTCGAACTAAGACTCAAACCGTTCATCATAGTGCTTGAGATTTTTCCAAGGATTGTAAAATTTTCTTAAGTATTAAGGTTAGTTCACTAGATTTAATACCTTCAGTTCCAAAATGAATTAAATTGGAAATAACAAAAATTTGAAAATTGGAGAGTTAAGTAAAGTATGAGTTTTGGATAAAATTCAAGCAACCATTACTCCTAGCACATGATGAGTTAGGTGTGATATAATATACCATTGGAAAAATCTTTGAATTTTCTTTACAAATCCTCCAAGTTAGCGAAATTTTGAGTCCGGATGAGTGAGATATGACCTTTTGAAGTTAGGATGTTCCTGTTAAAGAAAGTTAGCCGAAAATAGTGAGGGGTATTTTGGTCCTTTCCTTACCCAATCAGATATACCATCGTTTTTTCGTCATCACTTAAGGGGCGAATATGTTTAGGTTCAGTTTATAACTACTATAAGCCCTAGGGTTTTTAGTTGAGAGTTTCAAAAAAGACAAGAAAAGGAAAAGAAAAGGAGAAATAAGGCAAAGGCATGAAGCATTCCTCGCCGTGCTTGAGTCTAGTTGGCGGATTTAACGCATGGGTCCTAATCCATAAGAGGTTGTAATATTCCATAGTGTTGGGGTTTATCGTTTCACCCACATGCCTATCATGATTTTGTTTTGGTGACATCTTCATCTTAAAGTTTAAAGATCGAGTTCTTGATGAGTTTTTCTTCTTGAAAGGTGTTCTTGAAAGTTCGTTCTAAACGTTCCTTGTTGGTTGGAGTTTTTTGCAGTAGTTCTTGAGATAAATGGAGTAACTTAGTGTTTTTTTCCATTTAGATTAGAGTGGCATTAAGTTAAGTCCATAGAATCCAGTGATGGGGAAAAGAAACCGTTTCGAATTTTAGGCGATTCGGGTGATAAGTAGCAAAAGTGCTGCGACAAAATCCTCTAATCTGGTTTGTGGCCTGGCGCGCGGCTCCTGCCAGTTCACCCCAACACATCTCTGTCGGTCAAAGTTTGGGGGCTCCATGCCAGCCAATCCCCAGGGTTGTCTGCCCATCAGTTTGCCCAATAGCCTCATTTGATTCGTTTAAAGGACACCTTCACTGCTTTCTTTCGATTCTAACAATCTAAGTTACTTCTAACCACTAGAATCAGTCCTAAGATTTCATAACCACGCCCCCCCCCTTGAATTCATAATTCAAATTCAATTTAGAGTTGAGAGTTAGTTTTGAGATTTTCTTCAAATTTCTAAGAAAGTCCTTTTTGAGGAGTCTTCCACAACTTCTAGTAACTTGTTTTAAGACTGTCAAGCAAGTGAGATAAGAGTGAAGAGGATTATTAATGAGTCTACAATTTTTTAAGCTCCTTCTTATCATAATCATAACTCTGATTATAATCACATTCAAGAGAGAGCTAAGAGTAGAGTTCAGAAAGACTTTTAAGTTAGAGCGTGAATCTTTGGAGATCAACTATTACGATTGAGCTAAGAATGTGAGGAAGTAATTAGAAAGGAGAAAGTTATATACAATGATTTTTCATCTAGTTCCTAGACCCTTCGAGTCACGGTCATTCTTCCATATAACATCGCATGAGGTTTCATAATTGGTATCATTGAGAAGAGTAGTAGCTCCAAGTTCTAGAGTTGTGAGTCTGTGATTCCTTATTTCTATCTTGAGTTCAAACGTACCTTCTAGTTCTTGGCGTTGATTAGTTCATGCTCATCATTCCGCATGATGTTCCTACCCAAATCGGAATCGCGACTGGCACCCCACACTTACCCTCCTATGGGCGAACCAACAAATCTCAACCTTAACATTTCAATGTCTATCAATAGAAAAGTAATGCGGAGACTTAAACTCATTAATAAAAACCAATTCAATAACTTCTAAAATTCAACATCTATTATTTATCGCCCAAAATCTGGAAGTCTCACCACAAACATCTATGAATCAAATTACTAAACTAAAGTATTCATAAAAAGCAAAAATAAAAGCTAGTCTAATGCCGTAACTTCAGGCATCAAATACCTGAGGAAGGGATCCGTCCCAGCTAGCAGCATTATCACCCTGAGATCTGGTGTGACGAAGACGGGCTAGAATTGGCGGTTGAGTTGAAGACGACTTCACTGTTGCTGCCTCGCAACAAATAACAAGAGAAAACATCACATTATGGGGTCAGTATAAACAAAAACCACAAGTACGAGTCTGTTTATAAAAAAAAATCTTTGGAAATGGATATATCTTATTATGGTATCATCGGCAACTCAAAATAAAGAAGCAATATATGCTCAGATAAACATCATAAAATCACTAATATTCTTAACAGTAAGGCAACAAGGTATAAACATCCTTCATAAGAATATCACCCGATCATATTTATGAGGACGCAGAGCCTCCACACCATACCTTTGGGAAACATTCCTCTCTTTAGATTGAGTATATTAACATCTTTCAAATTCCATTATCCTAATATTTCTCTTGTGTCCGGTACGTGAACCTCCGCTTCCCTCGGTTAGTCTTTATTCCTCTTGTTGTCGGTATCGGACACTCCGATCCCCTACCCTATGTGTCCCGGAACGTGACACTCCGATCCCCCTAAATCTCACGTGTCGGTGCGTTCACCCGTCCCACTAATCTAACGTGTCGGGTTCGTGACACCCGATCCCTAAATCTATGTTTCGGTTCATGACACCCGATCCCCCGAAATCTACATGTAGGTTTCGTGACACCGATCCCCTACAAATCTAAGTGTCGGTTTCCGTGACACCCGTCCCACTATCTCATTCTATGAGTAAATCAGGCCTTCTTTTATATCAAGTATCATCATTTAATTACTTTAGTTCCTCAAAGCCTTCTTTTATACCAGGCAGCATCATGAACAAGAGATTAGGTTTTTTTATCAAGATTTGGGATTCAAAAGCTTCATAATGCTTGTTTCAATCACAATCACATATCTATATATCACATCATGCATACAACAATTAAGCATAAAGAAGACTCCCTATAATCCTACCCAACACATATCATTCGCTATGTAGAGTTTACTTACTAATATCATAAAACCCTAACCTACCTCCACCAAGACTAGTGATCAAGCAAGAATTTCCCAAGCCTTGTTGTTTTCCTCTTCTCGTCTCGATTCTCCCTCTTTCTCTTCGTTCTGAAGTCCTCTCTCTCTGCTTTGCTTGTTCTTTTTTCTTTTTCTTATTCAAACCCTCTTTCTTTTTACCCGCTAATTATCATATAATTAAGTTTTAAAAAGATGCACTATAACACTAATACGTAAGGTTACCTCTTTTATCCCCCTCAAGTAATTAACTTATTACATGAACCATACTTTTATAATTAAAGCCAGGAACTAGTCCAACGCCCCCTTAAATTATTAATCAGAAATCCGACCCCACCTGGGATTACGTCGCCGGACGGGCCGTCGTGCCTGCGACGGTCCGTCCTGCTGTCCGTGAGCAAATAGGTTAAGCAGACCTCAATGATTTATTAAAAAGTCCTGTGACCGGGCCATCTGTGCCTGCGACGGGTCCGTCCTGCCATTTCGGTGGCGTTCGAGAGTCGATTTTTCATTAACCCAATTCAGAATTTCTAAGTGTCATGGGACGAGACCCTCCAGTCAGTCTGTCGTGACCATACGTTCCGTCGTGGCATCCGTGCCTCTACCAGTTTATCCAGAAATAATAATCTGTCTGCTCAAAACTACGACAACAGGTCGTTACAATGAATAACCAATTTACCCTCGTTGCGTCCTCTGAGACGATCACGAGAAGAAAACAAGAGTGAGGAAAGTACCTGATCTGTAAAAATATGTGGGTATCGTTTCTTGCATATCTGACCTCCCTTCTCCCAAGTAGCTTCTTCAACAACCGTCGATTTTTCCTTCCTTTGCACCTGATGGATGCATCTCCCTTGACCTCAAGCCTTGCGAACTTCTCTATCTAAATAAAGCCACAGGCTCTTCCCTCATAAGACAAATTCTCATCAAGCAAAACTGGAAATCCACGGATACTGTAGTTTCCATCCCCATGATTTCTTTTCAACATTTCGACACATGGCTCCCGTATGTCCTCCGAGGTTCTGGAGGGCAAGCTAGTTCATAAGCCACCTCCCCTACTCGCTTCAAAACTTCAATGGAAACCATATTCTTAGGACTAAGCTACCTCTTTTACCAATCACTATCACAATAAGTCACACTCCCTTCATGGCGAACCTGTTCAGTTCAAGACTTGCTCATCCCTTCCATTAACTCCAAGTCTCTAACCTTTCGATCTGGCATACTCCTTTTGCCTCTTTGAGCCTGCTAGAAAGCTTTTCTTGAATAGAGTTCGCACTTTCTCTATCGACATCCCTCAAGATAATCAGTACCACCCCAGGTCTACCTCGAATGCCTCCAAACCAACCAAGGGGCACCTACAATCTCCTACCATACAAAGCTTTCAAAATGAGCGCCATATCAATGCTTGATGATAGCTATTATTGTATGAAAACTCCGATAAGGGTAAAAGAATCTATCCCTGGGCCACCAATTCCATCTACACGCACGTACGCATATCCTCCAACACGGAATCGTTCGCATCAACTGACCATCCGTCTGGATGGAAAGCGGTACTAAGGTCCAACCTAGTAACCCATTCCGTCATGCATGTTTCCAAACTAGAATAAACTGCGTACCCCTACTGATATGATGGGATGTGGCATACCCCAATGCAATCGACGAATCTGAGATATGATCTTGGCTAACTTCTCAGCATTGTAAGTCCCCAACCTTAACCGGAATAAAATGAGCAGACTTAGTTAACCTATCAACAATCACCCCAATAGAGTGTCGTACTTAGCCCATCGTCTTTGGAAGACCAACCAATCGAAGGCCTTGCGATTCTCTCCCATTTCCTTCCCGGAATTGGCATTCTCTGAAGTGTCCTCCGGGCCTTTGGTTTTCATACTTTACTTGTTTGACAGTTTGGACATTTGACAATAAAATCCACAATGTCACGCTTTTTCTACTCCACCAACAGTGTTGCTTTAGGTCACGGTACATTTGGTTCACCCGATTATTGAAACCTTGAACTACTATGAGCCTCTTCAGAATAGTGGTTGAATCATTCATCGACTCGGGGTAACACATCCCTTTTTACCCCTTAATCCTCAAATACCTTCCTCATCGATTGTCGCTCTCTTTAGCCTCTCCTTGGCAAACATTTATTCTCGGATCCGGATCAAGTGTTTCATCATACAACTGCTTTCCCTTAATCTTGTCAAGGAAGGAAGATCTTGCCCCACACAACTAACAATCTCCGCTTCTCTCATTTACTTCTAGTCTCTAAGGTCGTTAGCCAGAATCTGGAACTTCTCTGCCAATGGCGTCTAGAAGCTTTCAGTGAGCTAGCAACTTCCCATGCAACTTCCCGCCTTTCGTACTTAAGCATCCGCTACAACAACATTCGCCTTCCCGGATGAACAAAATAGTGATGTCGTAGTCCTTCAGTAGTTTCCATCATCTCCTCTGTCCACGTTCAAAATCTTTCTGAGTAAGACATACATGTAGGCTATGCGATGATCCGTATAGTCCTCAACACTTAAAACCCATATACATAGTGTCTTCGCATTGCTTTATGCAACAACTACCGCGTCAATTCCAATCATATTCCGATAGTTACGTTTCATGCACTTTTATGTCTTGAACATAGCAATCACATTCTCTCTTGCATTAGCACCGCACCCCAAACCGAATAGGATGCCCTCACCAATGGACATGAAATTCTTACCCTTCCACTGGCAAGTTGAATTGGTGCATAGTCAACAGAGTCTGAGCTTCTGAAAGCTTTTCCTCACACTCATCCGCCATACAAATGGAACATTTGCTTAGTCGTTAGTTCGTCAGTTGGGAGCATAGAATAGAATCCCTTGACAAATCGAACGGTAATAACTGGCTAAAAACCAACAAAGCTTCTTATTCTTCTGACCATTAGTTAGGTTCCTACCTCTTCACTACTCGAATCTTAAATGATCCAACCATCACCCATCCTTAGAAACCACGTCCCAAGAAGGACTTCATCTAGCAAAACTCACAACTTAGAGAACTTGGCATAAAGCTTTTCTCCCTCCCTCAACAGTTCCAACACAATTCGTCAAATGCTCCCTCTGTTCCTTCTGTACTCTTGGAGTTATCAGTATATATCATAAATACGATCACAAGATATCTAAATATGGCTAAAATCCCGTTCATTCCAACTCCTCATGAACGCGCAGGGGCATTCGTAAGACCAAAAGACATCACTACAAATTCGTAATGACCATTACCTTTGTCTAAAAGCAGTCTTTGGCAATCCCGCTGCCCGTATTTTCAATTGATGATAAACCGGATCTCAGGCAATCTTAGAGAAGACGAACACCTTGTACTGATCGAAACAAGTCATCAATCGGGAAGAGGATACTTGTTTCTTTTATGGTGTACCTTGTTCAAACTGCCGGTAGTTTCCCTAATGCAACATCCCGAAAACTTACCCTCCTTCTTCTTTCACAAACAAAACCGGAGCAAACCACCATGATATGCACTTGGTCTAATGAAGAGCCTGCTCACCAACTTGAGTTGGGCTATTTAACTCTCTTAAAAACTCCCGCGGGAGGGCCATTCTATAAGGGGGTATCGAAATGGGGCGGTAACCCGGTCAAGATCAATACAGAAGTTCAATATCCCTATCTGGTGGCAATACCAGGAAGAAGCTCAGGGGAACACATCCAGAAACTCACGGACCACCTGAAACCGCGACTCAAGCGAAGGTACTTGGGTATTGTCATCCTTGAGATTTTCCAAGAAAGCTAAACACCCTTTACTAACCTTTCTTAGCACAAAAAGGATACGATACGCACCGTATTGGAAGTGGTGTCCCCTCCCACACTAACGGATCTGTCCCAGGCTTGGCTAACGTCACCGTTTTAGCATTACAATCCAAGATCCGCAAATTGGCGGAGAAGCCACGTCATTCCCAGAATTACAAATCAATCAACCATTTCTAAGATTAACCAATCTACATAAGTGTTGCTGCCCCACAAAGTCACCAACCAAGACCTATATACCTTTTCAACTACCACAGATTCACCCACCGTATTAAAACACTATTAGAGCATATCCAAGTAATTCACAGATGTACATTTTTATACCATTAGCAAATGAGAAGATACATAAAAAAATGTGGATCCCCGATCAAACAATATCAGTAGCCATGCAATCACAACCAGAAGATTAGCCTGTGATGACAAACATCCGATGTCTCCCGCCTCCGATCTCCTAGGGAAGCATAACTGGGCCCTTTCGTTTGTTTGCCCTTTCCCTACTAATTTTGTGAATTTAGTGGCTCCCAGTTGCCCATCACCCCGACCGTTTTGGGTGACCACCATTAACCCTCGAACACCACACGTCCCTCCAGACTGACGGCCTCTTCCATACAACCTCTAATCTGACTAGTTGAGGTCTATAACTCTGTTTGGGAACAATTCTCCTAATATGTCCATGTCTCACTACTCCATAACACTCTCTGGAGTCGGTCATAAGGTCTCTCCGAGAGTGTTTTGACCTGTCTGAGTGGACTCTCCCACTAGCAGTCTGAGTACGACTGAATGGGTCGAACTGAGTACCTCCGGACCCCTGTTCCTCTAAAGTAAGAACCATAAACTCACCTCCCTTTCGAAACCTCTTTGATTTCGATGCAATGGGGGTGAATTCATCTGTCTTCACTTTCCCCCCCCCTTCCACCCTACCTCTCACGAAATTCTACCACTTCTTGGAATGATTTTTGCCGTAGCCCGGAACCTGTAAGGCTGAATCCGCAACTCTGATCTCAACCCCTTCACCAAACGGCAATCCGCTCTTGTGGACTGACACAAGTTGTGGCATACCGGGATAATTTAGCCTCATTGCAGTAACCGACATCCTACCTTTCTCTACCTCAAAACTCCATCCTTTTCCTATCCCCAAAAAAAAAAAAAAACAGTACGGGGGATATACTTTTCCATAACAAGCTAGAAAATGAATTTCCAATCAATAGGTGGCCTTCTGTGGGTTAACACTCAACTGTGACCCCCGCCCCGACATTTTGGCGTTTCCCTTGAACTGATAACTTCACTTACTCAACCCCAAGACCGTTCTACAATACCCATCTTGTGTAGTTGTAGCTCAGAAGTCAACCATAAAATGTAGGCATCCTCAGACTTCGGGGATATAGGATAGACAAGGGTACAACCCTGAATACTGGAGGTTTCAATTTTCAAGAACTACTGAAAAGTTCATGCTGATCATTTTTGTCCTTATAAGGCCCATATGTCAGACGATTGTAACGTGCCTATGTCCAATGATGCATCCCATCCGAGGACCCATAGTGCTTCATATTTGTACCTCTGACAATCCGGAGGGTGTTGGCTGCAGAAAACACTTTAGGTGCCTGACCCTGATCAACAACCCCTAAGATAAGCGAGAACCTGATTGATCATCTCTTCTCTGGTAGTTGGTGTGGCAATTCCTCATTTTTCACATTTTTTTCATTTCTCCCATTCCTCAACCCTCTCTTAACTCATACTACTTCCTCAGTCGGTGGAGGAGTCACCGCCCTAGCATCAGATGGGCTAGGTAGCTCGTCCCCCTTCCTCTTAGAGGACGTCCCACCAGCGACTTTACCACGGCCTCTTGCCGCATTCTTCCTCGAGCTACAGCCCAAGTGCTGGCTCAGACGCTTCTGTCTTGCGCATAGTTGGTGTTGGCGCAGGCGTTGCTTCCGTTCTAACCATCTCGAAATAGAGTGAAGATGGTCCATACCAATTTGTATCTCCTAGACTACCCCTTGGACCCATAATAGCACGCAAAGAAAGAAATAAAAGAATGGCATTTTCCTAAATTCTTATGCCTCTCAGACAAAGTAAGGCGTTCCCCTACCATTCCTTTAAGACTCGTACTAGACTGTATCTGTGTGATGAACCAAAACGAACCTAATGCGCGTTATACCAGTTTGTCACACCCCAATCGACATCCGCGATCCTGGCAGGCAAAACACCCACACTTACCCTCCAGGTTGAGGCTAACAACCAACTAAACCTTAACATTTCATGTAATAATCAATAGAAAGTATCGGAAGACTAAACTCCTTACTAACACCAATTCAATAACCTTCCTAACATTCAACATCTATTAGTATCCCCAAAATCTGGAAGTGCATCACCACAAGAACATCTATGATCAAATTACTAAACTACGAGTAGTCTAAAAAGCTAAAATACTAAAAGCTAGTCTAATGCCTGAACTTCAAGGCATCAAGACCTGAGGAAGGAGATCAGTCCACATCTAAAGCATTACTTCACCCTGAGATCGGTGTGACGAATTGACTGGCTAGAATTGCGGTGAGTTTGAAACGACGCACAGTTTGCTCGTGCACTCCACAAACTAAACAAGAAGAAAACAAAAAGTAGGGGTCCAGTACAACCAGAAGTACTGAGTAGGTATCATCGGCCAACTCTCAAAAGGAGAAAAGCAATATATCTCAATAACATCATAAAATCAACTAATATTCTTACGGTGGAAGCAACAAGTATAAACTCCTTCATAAGATCACGGATATATCTATGATACCTCAAGCCTCCACACCCCATAACACTTTTTGGGATACATGCTCTTATAGATGACGGATAATGAACCATCTTTCAAGATTCATTATCTATATTCCTCCTTGTGTCGGGACGTGGACACTTACTTCCGATCCCTCGTTGGTCTGGGTTATTCCTCTTGTGTCCGGTAAGTGACACTCTGACTCCCCCTACTACTATGTGTCGGAACCGTGACACTCCGATCCTCTAAATCTACGTGTCGGTTGGTTACACGAGCCCGATCCCTAAATCTACGTTTCTGTTCTTACACCCGATGCCCCTAATCTAACTTGTCGATTCTGTGACACCCCGATCTCCTAAATCTAGCGTGTCTGTTCGTGACACCCCCGATCCCCTAAATCTACTGTCGGTTCGTTACACCCGTCCCACAATCTCATTCTATTAGTATATAAAGCCTTCTTTATATCAAGTCATCATCATTTAATTACGTTAGTTCATCAAGCCTTCTGTTATCCAAGGCACATCATAATCAAGATAGTTAGGTTTTTAATATCAGATTTGGCGATTCAAAAGCTCATCATGCTTTTCATCCACAATCACATATATATAACATCACATCATCATACACACAATTAAGCATACAAGAAGACTCTATAATCACTCCCACCACATACACTCATTCGCTTAAGTTTAACTATCTACGAATAGCATAAGAACCCATAAATCACCTACCTCCACCGTAAGACTAGTGATCAAGCCAAGAATTTCCAAGCCCTTGGTGGTTTTTCCTCTTCTCCGCTTTCGATTCTCCATCTTTATCCGTTCCGAAACCTCCTCTCTCTCTCTTGCCTGTTCTTTTTCTTTTTTGTCTTCTTCAAACCCTCTTTCTTTAACCCTTTATCATATAATTAAGTTTTAAAGATACACTAACGAATAATCCACTAATTCACTTAAGGTTCACCTCTTTTATCCCCGACCTCAATTAATTAACTTATTAACATTAACACCCTTACTTTTATAATTAAAGCAGGAAATAGTCCGCAAAACGCCCCTTAAATTATTTAATCAGAAATCCGAACCCCGCCTGGTGACCTTGGGGGGGGTTTTTTTTTTTTATTTTTTTTCTTGATTTTTTTTTACGCAGCCCTGCACGGGCCGTCGTGCCTGCGACGGTTCGTCCTCTGTCCGATCGGCACTAGGGTCAGCGACTTGATTTTAGTAAAAGCCTGTGACGGGCCTCGTTGCCTTAGACGGTCCTCCGGCCATTTTTCGTCGTGTCGTTCACAGAGAGTTCGAAATTTTTTCAGTACCCAATTTCAGATGTTCTAAGTGATCTTGGGATGAGACCTCCACGACGGTCTGTCGTGAACCATGACTTCCGTCGTGGCACCGTTGCCTCTCTGCCAGTTTTCCAGAAATAAAACTGCTTCTGCAAACGACTAAGCAGGTCGTTACACATGAACTCTCCAAGTTAAAAAATAATGAAATCATCCATAAACTGAATCGAAATGATCCTTGAATTCCATACTTTAAATTCAAGGAAAGTTAGATCAAAGTCAGGAAGACAAGAGCAAAGTGTAGAAGATAAGTAACAAGTTAAAGAACGTTTCTAAATTTTGTAATATTCTTTCACAGACGTTTTCACTCATTTTAACGACTTCAAGTTCACAAGTCAAGGAAGAGTACAGAGTTGAGTTCATTTCTCAAAAGTTATAAGATAACTAAGTATTCCGAAGAAGTAATTTCAAGTAAGCCAAGAGTATCAAGTTTAGTTTTTTTTCACTTCATTTTAAAAAGACTTGAAAGTTCACTTCAAGCAAAAGTAGAGAGTTGAGTTCATTCTAAAAAGTTATAAGGGCCTAAGTATTCCCTAAGAAGTAGTTGCAAATAGCAGTGTAGCAAGTTGATTCACTTCTCAAGAGGTATAAAGGAACTAAGTATCCCTGAGAGTTTAAATAAAATGTATCAAACTTTTGAGAAGGAAGGGAGATAGACTTCCACAGAGCCTATGAATAGTTTAAATAGAGGAGGAGGAAACTATGATTTCCAAGAGAGCTTTTTAAAAGCTAAGTTTTGAGCACTAATCTCAAACCACAAAATCAGTATGTTTTTAACATACGTGCCAGTATATTTTTGGGAGTAGTATTGAACACCAATATGGGGGAGAGTTCAGATAACTCACAGCCCCCATAAACCATGTTAGCCACCATGGCCAGAAAAGGGTCATACTTTTTAGATGATTCCTTTTCACAGTTTACTAGTGGATCCATTAGGCAGTTCAGGTCCTATACCTTTGGCCAGGTATAGGATGTGCTGGCAGCGTGTTGTGGACCACTGTATCATCATTGTAGCTCTTAAGTGATGATTGTCGGTTAGAGAAACTGCCACAGTATCAGTTACATGGTTCCTCTAGTATGAATGAGGGTATGAAACTTCATTCATGCATTGCACAAGTAAACTTTGAGAGGGAGCATGGTATATATTTTATGATATTATTATCTTGAGTTAACATCATATTTTTAAACAACTTTTCTTTATATTGCACTTTTTTTAAAATTGGTTTTATATTGAAATGAGTTCAGTTAAGTATCATGAGTTGAGTACTCTAAGTTGAGTATCCTTAGTCGAGTATAACATCTTTGAGTTCAGTATTTAATTTCTGAGTTGAGTATCTTATTCTTGAGTATTCATTGGGTTTCAAGTTTGAAAAATAGGTAAGTATTTTTCCTATTTTTATTCAAGTATCAAGCTTATGTTAAGCTTTAGAATTCCCCTTACATGCTCGTACATTCCACCACTGAGCCATTTGGCCTACATCTTCTCATGATGCAAACACATGTATACATGATCATCAACATGAGCTTCGTTGATATATCCAAGAGTTCGAGTTTGCCAAGGTGAGCCTCCTTATTTTCGAAGGATTTCATTTACTTTCCAGCTTAGCTAGAAGGTCGTGGGTCTTGTACCGCCTTTCATCTTTATCAGTTAGAGACTTCATATATAGTCAGTATAGTTGAGGAGTCTGTATTCTCATTTATTTCATTAAATATTTTGAAGAATAAAGTTGTCTCTTTTTATGACTATTGATATTTAAACTTTATATTTGGAAGTTGTGTTTATTGAAGTAAAAGTTTTTGAAAGTTGGTTTTTATAACTTTTATTTTTCACTTTTCAAGCTTTGTATGCTTAGTACGTCTGCCACTTTATTCGTTCGATGAGAGTTCGCGTTGGGTGACCAACATGGTCTTCCAGTGCCGGGCCACAAAATCCAGGGTGTAGGCTCGAGTTCGGACATTAATGAATACCCAATTAATGACTAATTGAAAATTATAAAAAAAAAAAATTTTTTAACAAGAGTAGATTAAGTAATTTTAAAGATGTATGAAGTTGGTGTACAATTTGTATGAATACTGAAATAATCAAATCTTACAGTTTAAAATAAAGATCATTAAATTTTGTACCAACATCAATTACATCTGATTTGTAGGAAACCAGTTGGAAAATCAAATTAATACTCATACTACTACTTACATTAAATAATATTAATCACTAGGTTGCACACCAAATGAATACCAAATGCATACCATTATAATGTTCACTAACATGATCATTAACTTATATATTAAATTGGCATGATTTTTTTTTCTAGCTTTATATTAAACTCTTAACTAGAATGCATTGTCCAATAAATATTATTGAAAAATAAATGAATACAATTGTAACAATTAAAATAAAACATGAGTCTAAAAGGCAAAATAAAACAAATAAACTATCATTTTTATGGAGCAAGGTAATTTGAACATGATTTCCTATTGTGGCACACTTGACGGCATCTACTGCAAGTAACTTTAGACCTTTTTAATTTCACATCAGCAAATCAACATATTTTCCTATTTCATTAAAAAACAAAGCTGTTAGTCTTACATAATACAAGGCAATGTATTTATATTGACATTTCATATCAGAGATAATACGAATTTCATCCACAACTTCATTCTACTCACACAAAACTACACATACTCGTCTTTACTTATTCATAAAAATATCATTTCCGATAGTCTACCATAATTCATACCATAAAATAGATTTCATAAAAAAATAACATTTCACATTTCATACCAACTTAATACAAATTTCATACAAATAATCATACTTCTTACTCATATTTTTTACACAATACTGAATAATTTTTCATACCAGTTAGTTCATTCTTCTCACATAAATTTATGCACAGTCGTCACTATTTATTCTTAATAATATCATTCCAAAAACATTCTACAATAGTTCACACCATAAAACACATTTTATAAAAAAATGACATTTCACATTTCATACCAACTTAATACTCTTTTCACACAAATCTTCATGCTTTTAACTCTTTCTTTTACACAATAGTGAATACACTTTCATATCAATATCATTCCATTTACACTACAAAATTCATTCGTGCCTATACATTTTATTTATATTTTCAGAAGAAAAAATACTAATATTCCATATTATATTTTAATTTGCATACCAAATTCATCACATTATTATTATCAAATTGACAAAAGATCTACCTATTTCATAACAATGTTACAACAATTTTCATAATTGTACAACGATAAAATGATTAATATTCTACACATTTAGACTCAAATCACTCATATATTAAGCCAATTTCGTTCCATTTATACTACCAAATTCATTTAAAACTATACATTTATTGGAAATCCTCAGAAAAAATAGTTTTTGGTATTATAATTTTTTAAAAAATCAACGGTACCTATCTACAAACCTATTTTCAAAAAGTTTATACTCACTAATTAATATTAAGTCAAATTCATCGACAAAATCATTTGGTTTTTGATAGTATACAAAATAACCAAAAAGAAAACATATCACCAAATTCATGAAATCATGTTCTTAACAATATACTAAACAACCAAAAAACAAAAACAAAATACAAAAAACATACAAACAGATTCACTAATACAATTACAAATAATAAATCATAAAAAATACTAATATGAAGGATCTCATTCACAAAAAAATCAAGATTTTTCAAACAAAAAAAAACTCATTTAATAGTCACTGACCAAATTTCTAGGAAAATTTTGAGGAGAGAAACGTGGAAGAAAAAATGGATAAAATCAGATTTTTGTTTAACTTAAAACAAATTAGAGAAAATTCAGGAAAATGAATATTCTTAATTAGTTTGAATGACCTTAATTCATACTCATACTAACTAGAATTATCTTCAATTAATTCAAATTTAATTAATCTCCCTATTGCGCGTTTGTTTTTAATTTTTTTCCGCTTAGAAATTCTTTTTTGCACAATTTTTTTTGTCATTTTATTTATTTTTTTTCAAAATAAATGTTTGCAAATTATTAAAAAATATTTTTTTTATAATCTAATGCCACCTGAAATTGGTTGATGTGTATATACTTTGAAGAGTAATCTACTTCTATAATCTGCAATTATTTCTATAATAATGTCATAATAAAAACTTTCACTTTGTTATGTCATCTTATTAAATCTTGTTAATTATGTACGATGAATAAACAATTGATGTTTTCGTAATAGTTTTACAACTTGTTAAATTCTTATGTTCATGAAAAAATGTACTACATAAATATTTCACGTCCAAACAAAACTTCAACATGACATAATGATATCATATCATGATGATTTCATATGTAATGCCAAACGACCCTAAACCATTTTGAATGTTATAGTATCACGTAGGGGTGTACAAAACTTAATCGAAAATCGAATCAAATTGCAAATCGAGTCATACCGAAAAATTTTGAGTAGTTGTTTGGGATTGAAAAAAAATTCAACTATATTTGGATTGGTTTGATTTGGTTTTAACTAAAAAATATCAACCCGAAATCCGAACCACCACATTGATACTATATATTTATAGATATATAATATAATTTTAAAATGTTATTTTAATGAATAATAATCATTTCTTTGATATAATTGTTTAAAATATTTCTTATAACTTTAACTTTTCATAGTTTTTTATCGTTTTATATGTTAATTTCAATTTTGAAACTTAAAATTAATGAATGGTCCAATAAAGATTATAGTCCATAGATTTCTATTATAATCGACTTGAATCAAATCAATATACGAATGCAAAAAGAAAAATCATTCACAACTAGATTTAAAAGAATTCTCATATATTGAATTTTTTTCTTTAGTAGTTTACATTGTTTCAGGCAATTACAATACATAATCTGAATCATCAATTTTAATTTCCTTTAATGTTTTAGTCATGGTAACTATACATTATTAGATTTATTTTTAGCATGAATTTAGTGTTTTTAAAATATGATTAAAATTCATTTTTCATCATGACATTGTTAATTTACAATATTTTTTTTACATGATTTATTATAACTTTGTGTAATTGTATATTTTAGTGTTCTTAATAATATCTTATTGTGTTTTTTCCTAAGAAGACATTTATATGTTGTAGGTTTTGATAGGATTAAAGAAATATTTAAAGTACTAGTAAATTATATGTTTGAATGAATACTTTACTGAAAAAACCTAGAAAACCCAAAAATATCAAAGTTTAAAAAACTCAAATTTTATTGATTTGATTTTTATTTGATGTGTACATTTAAAAATTCAACACAGATACTTTGATTTGATATTTGAAAAACTCAAACTAACGCGATCATATACACCCCTAATATCAGGTAGTGTAAAGGTCGATCCTCAACTCATTAGAGTATATCAAATGCAAACTAATGAACAAATAGTTACTGAATTTCTTCATGGAAAGAGGTAAAACAAAAATTAGGCCCTACATAAAATTTATACTTGAATACTTGTATTCATCTCCTTGAATATTTTTAATTATCTTCTTCTATATAAAAAAAGATACTTGGGCCAGAAGTTCCACCTTGTTAGAAATATGCATAAGAACTACATCAGTCTAAATTGTCTGTATCGTAGGGTAGTTATTTACTAGGGTTGTTATTTATTATTTATTAGTTAAATACTATATTATCCTTATCCTTATTTTTAGTTTTGTAATCTTATCCTTAGGAGTTGGTTTACTTGTAAACTCCTTTAAATATCTGTTTTATAATGAAGTAAGTAGGTTGCTTTCATAATTTTTCTTTGTTCTTTAATACAAAACTAATGTTCTACTGTTACAATACAAAGAAGATATGATTTATTATGTTTTCTTCTTAAAAACTAACAATTGGTATCAGAGTATTTATTCGTGAGGATCGTGGTGCTGTTTGATTGTAATCAACAAAGAAAGTTTATCAAGCTGGAACAGAACGGTTTACAGTAATGGCACCACGTTTTTAATGGTGATAACTATCAGATTTGGGCGATAAGGACGGACATTTAGATGTCCTGGATATGTGGGAAGGCAGTCATAGTCAAGAGGATTATGAAGTTCCTCTGTTACCTAACCATCCTACTATGGCCCGGATCAAAAAATCATAAAGACGGGAAACCAAAAAATCAACGGCAAAGGCCTGTTTATTTTCAGCAGTATCTTCTTAACTTCATTCGAAAATTATGTCTCTTAAAGTCAGCAAAAGCCCATCTGGGATTATACCAGGCAAGAAAGAATACAAAGGGAATGAAAGGGGCCAGAGGAATGCAAGGCTAAATCTTATAAGAGATTTCGAGATGCAGAAGAAGAGAAAGGAACTGAAACATCAAGATTACTTGATACGCTCTTGAACCATAGCAACAGTGTAAGATTGATTGGTTCCCGTGTTTAATGATTCACTTTTATTGTTGAAAAAATTTTGGTACTGCGCTAGAGAAAGATTTGAGTGAGTAACCATAACTACTTTGGAAAACCGACGGAGTTATCACAAGATCACCTTGCAGGTTATTGAATGCTTTTCAGGGGGACACAAAGTGGGGGAAGAACAACGAAGAGTCATGAGAGAAGAAGGAAATACAGAGGGAACATGTTTACCAAGCCTCAATATGAGGAAAAAAAAGAGACAGAAGAATGGGGTGAAGGGCATTTCAACAAGTGACTACCAAAGGAAAAATTGGACACTCAAAGAAAAGTTATCCTCCTTGTAAGCATTGTAACAAGGAGAAAGGTCATCCACCAATAAATTTGGAGAAGGACTGATCGCTAAATTGTAAAAGTCACACAAATAAAAATTGGGCTTTGCAAGTACAATAGTCAGCCAACAAGAGCAGATGCTAAAAGGTTAATTGGTGAGTAGGAAGATCCACTCTTTGTTGGCTACATGTTGTTCAAGTAGGTCATCTAGTGAGTGTTGGCTAATTGAGAATGGATGCACTATCATATGACACAATGACATGTTCTCGTCAAGGGGGGAATTGCAAAACTCCCACGACCATTACTAAAGTCAGAATAGGTAATGGCGACCATCTTCTTGTAAGAGGGAAAGGAACCATTTCTATTCCAAGTAATTCAGGTACTAAAACAATTTCTGATGTGATCAGAACTTGGTTAGTGTTGGTCAATTTATTGAAAAAGGCTAGAAGTTAAATTTTTAAGATATCATTCCTTGATCAAGAATGCTTCAGATCAAGAAATGTTTAAAGTAAGAATGAGATACAAAAGTTTCTCATCCATTTGAGGAGGAGCATGTTGTTTTTTCAGCAAAAGAAAGTGTTGCAGAAGTATGACACAAGAGACTCGGACACTATCTGTTGACACCTAATTTTGGCCTAACATTTTAAAAATTCGTGATTTTGGAGATTTATTTATTTAATAGCAAATTTTGGTCCGATGATTTTAAAATTCATACATTTAGAGTCAATACAAAAAAAAAAATTGCCTTTCCCACATTGTCACTAAAACATTTTCAATTTTACCAAGTCCACATCGGTGTGTACTCTTTTTGAGGATTTGGGTTTCTATATAAAACCCACATCTTCAATATTTTAGAGAGGATTTGGCGGGAAAAACAAAAGAATACTCATAAAATTTTGAGATTCTTGGTTTCCCATAGGTTCAAAAATTTTTTAAAAGTGTTTTTGTGTTTTTTTCGAGTTGAGGAGGTGGAGTCGTCTCTTTCAACTCGTGGGAGAGTTACCGGTTCGAGGTTCAGAACCAGGTAATTTTTTTCTAAGCTTGTTTTATTTATTCCACGCTCTTTATTGTTTTCTGTTTTTATGTAGCTTGTTTTGTTTTAGTTAATGTAGTTCTAAAAGACAATTAATATTAGGTTTATTGTAGTTTTAATATTAGCCTTATTTTACGATTCGATGTTTTTATTTAGTTTTATTACTAGTATTTTAAAATTGTTAGAAATATTTGCTATCATTAACTTTTCAGGGTTTTTATTATTCTATTTAAGTATTTAATTTTTATATATTTCGTTATTGTGTGTCCATTTCTAATTATGTTATTTTAGTTTGGTTGTTGTTTTCCCTACTCTCTTGGGATAAGTTTGTTATGTTTTGTTGATGTTCAGTTTATTGATATTTTTATATGTTGAAAAAGGGCCAATGAAACTCTCGTCGGTTTGGAGGCTCCCCATTTTAAAAAGACGGAATATTTAATTCAAGTTATATATTTTATATGTTGAAAAGGGCCCGATGAAGAAAATTATCGTCGATTTCTAAGGGCCTCCCATGTCAATTAGGACAGATTTTATTCTTAAGTTATTATTGAGTTATTCATTTTTAGTGATATTTAATATTTTGGCACTAAACTCTTTTACTAAGTGGTCTTTACAGGTAACCGGTGCTTCTCCTTGAAATTATTCGAAAAAAAGTTTAAAATTTATACTTCATCATTATTTTGTTGCCTATTGACGTTTAGCAAACTTGAGGTCGATAATTATTTGCTTTATTGTGTATATTGTGTGTTTTATATAGTGTTTATTTTATATTCTTCCTCAAATTGAAAAAAAACATGACTTCAGTCGGAACCAAATTTGGGGATTTCGAAGGGGCCTAATACTTCTTAGGGAAATAAACGTGAATCCTAAGCATAGAATCAATTTGGTTGTAGATTAAGAATTGGTTTCCTAGTTTTCCCTAAAAAATTACGGTGGCGACTCTTTTTTAAAAACTCGTTGATTTTTCACACTGGTTAAAATTGAATCAATTAATTATTTTAGAGTGATTGCGACGTTTTCGCACATATTCAAAGAGTCGGGCGTGTAAACAGAATGGCGACTCCGCGGGAGTTTGGAGGTTAAACAATATACTTTGTTTTCCATTGAGGGAAAATTTGTTCTATTGTTATGTTATACCTTGTATTTTATATTTTGCTTATTTTGTTTAGTGTATTTATCATTATGTTATTTTATTGTGTATAGATTGTTTTATTGCATTCATGACATAATTTCTGTTCAAATGACAATTAGTTTGCATTAGACAAAGAAGGTACGTGTGGTTACCACCGGCTTCCTTCGAAAAACACAACACACAGTCTAATCTTTGGAAGTAATAAATGGGAATAGTTGACTTGCGGTCATCCAAAGTCGTTTATTGGCTTCAACCGTTCGTCTGGCTGACTCGTGGTAAAACCGTCACTTCTTACCAATTCTATACCCTAGATGAGCAAAAACCAAATCCTGAATTTAAAGCATCAGGACTACGTGACTCAACACCCAAGCGTGTTGAGTCCATTAGAAAGACAACCTTGCGGTCCATAATGGATTCTAGCCTAAAAGGACGACCAATAATTGTGTTGTAATTTGAAGGATGTATACGTGTTGAAAAAATCATTGTCTAATAGGGTAAGATTAGATTATAGTTTAATAAGTTTTAAAGAAAGGCTTCACAGCTACTAGCCTATTCGAAGTTGTTTGACATCTGAAGATTTACAAAAGCCAAGAAAGAGAAGGGAATCTTTAGTGTGGAAGTAGTCAGGGTCGTACCCTGGTGGCAATGAATTTTGTATACATTTTCCACGATTTTTATCCCATAAAGTTTTATTCATAAAATTTGTATAAATTGGAGTTTTGGGGCAATGAATATTTCGAATGCCGTATAATCCTTTCAAATCGATAGTCCTACCCAGGCATAAAGGGGTCACTATTTGTATAGGACGCGCAATAATTGTTGTATATGCATGTGATATATTTAGTTTGTCTTTAATTAAAACAATATTCATGTGTTTTCTATTCATTATCTTGTGTGATATTTTGTATATTAGTATGTACAGGAACTAACACTTACATTTTGGAGTCGTTCTTCTTCACAGCGAAAAATGATTTATGTAGCGAATTCAGAAATATATTGGTCCAAAAGTTGCAAGAACAAGAGGATAACGAAAATTTTTGAGTCCTTGCAGTTCTCAATGAGATACAAGTCAAAACGATAAAATCAGGGGAGAGGGGAGTAGTATATTGACTAAGAGGGTGTACCCATTTATTTTATTATTATTTTGCATGGAGGTCCTGATCTCTCACATATTTCTCATTTTTGTAGGGGTACCGTCCCCGACATCGTCGGGATGGTCATAAACAATGTCTGGCTCTCGTGAAAATTGGGAAGAGACAAAGATTAAAGAAAACATCAAAAAGAGTACAAACAAATCATTACTGTAGAAATTCGTAGGTTACATTCAAAGACCGTATAAAATATTGACGATTAAGAGGATATAAAAATATTAGTTAAAAAAAATCAACAAAAATCATAACTACACATTTTAGTGCGCTAGGCATAGAAATTTTTTGGCGTTTTCTAAATCTTTAAATTATTTTAGGCCTTATCATGGAGCCCGAAAACTTAAGAGTACCGATTTCTCATTTTAATGAGAACGTAGGCAACCTTGCTTGGGTTCGGTAGTATCTCTCAAAAAAAATAATTCTTTTATAAAATAGTTTGTGGCATATTTTCCAAGTCATATCTGCACGAAACTACGTGTACATGATCTCTAATTTTAATGAGATACGTTAGGCAAACCTTCTTGGGTTCGGTCTATTATCCTTTGCAAAAAAAAGTGTTTGTGCATCTTTTCAAAGTTATAATCTGCCGAACTACACGTACCTGATTCTCATTTTAATGAGATACGTAGGCACCCTTCTTGGGTTCGGTATTATTTCTCAAAAAAAAATTCTTTTATAAAATAGTTTGTGCATTTTTGCAAAGTCATATCGGCACGACACGCCGTACATGATCTCATTCGGTGAGATACGTAGGCAACCCTTTTTAGTTCGTATTCTCTTTCTTGCAAAAAAATAAACAAAAAAAAAAAAGATTATAAAATCGTTTTTGTGCATATGTTCAAGTTATAATCTTAGCTATGAACTACGCCACACCTGATTCTTCATGTTAATGAGATACGTACGGCAGCCCCTTCTCGGGTTGGTCATCATTCTGTTGCAAAAACAAATAATTGTACTACTATGAGAGTCAGGTCTTCAGCCTCGAATTGGGACCATTGTAGTAGCGAGCAGTAAATATATCATATGATTGAAAAGACTGACGTTGTTGCGGTAAACTACAGATCTCGTGGTCGGTACCTCTATCTGTACTTTTGTGATGTTGAAAATTCTCTTAGAATGCAATCAAGATAAGAATAAAACTAACCTTATGTTTATGTGCCTTGTGTGGTGAGATTTTGATCAAAGTTTAATTGGTGTTACACTGTGATTAGAACTGGACCTGAACTGGGTTTTTCGAGGTTCGAAAATCATGTAGTAATGTATGGATTCATTGAGGATAAAGATAGGTAGGCTTTTTTGACCGATTGTGCCTTCAAAGCCTACCAAATTACATTAATCCGACCTAGTTTTCCAATTTGGAGCCTGAAACCTTCATTTGGACAACCACATCTTAACCACTACCCCCTTTTGAGTGCTTACGAGCACTATCCTCTGTCTTGGCCCAACCTTCTTAGTGCACCAAGAATGGGCGGAATATTATACGAGGATTCCAGTTTGAAAGTCCAAACCAAAGATATTGAGTCTCAAAAAAAAAAAGGAAAGCAAAAAGACCTCTAGAGAAAAGAAAAGAGAGAAAGGACAGAAGAAAGTTGGAGAAAGAACCAATAAAGAAAGGTCACGATACCTTACATGGTCAGTGAAAGGAGGGAGGAAGGGGAAAATACTAACAAAAAAGAAAAAAAATTATATAATAAGAAGTGAATATTAAAGAAAAAGCTTCAAGAATAAGGAATCAAAGAAGCAAGAAAAAGCGAAGAGAGAAAGCTTCTCACAAAATGAGAAATGAAGAAATGAAAAAAGAAAAAAAAAAAAAAGGGGGAACGAAAGCGTTCAAAATGAGAATTCAAAAGAATTTGAAAGAGTGGGAGAACAATAAAGAGGAATCTAAATCGCACAAAGGCGTACCAATCATAAGAGCACAATTCTGTGTGAACGCCAAGGAGGAATTCAGTCCACTTTCATCAGCCAATAAATATCCTACCATCCTAAAGCCTACGTTACAAGCAATACAAGCCCTACATGATCTCATTCACACCCTGTTCTCACATTAGTGGAGATTTACATTAAGGGTCAAGAATATGGTATCACAGTTTGGGTACATTGAACATTCTTGAGTGAGAGTGCAACTTTACAAAAGCCTAGAATCAAAGGTTCCAACTATGTGTGCAATAAGACTTCCCTTTTCGTGAGGGCACTTGAAACCATGAGCGATTGATACAATTCACAAACCTTTGTTGT
Organism: Solanum habrochaites; assembly: GCA_027704765.1. Lineage (NCBI taxonomy): Eukaryota > Viridiplantae > Streptophyta > Magnoliopsida > Solanales > Solanaceae > Solanum > Solanum habrochaites. The sequence continues at coordinate 35,512,462 of JAKWJA010002499.1, read as the reverse complement.
GAAACAGATGAAGGATCTTGTTGATTCTTAAGTCTATTTGATCGCGGTACCACTGGAAGATGTGTAGGAATTACCTTAATTCAATCTTTAAAAAACAAGATGTACCTGCAATCTTAAAACTGTTTAGGTACAACGGTGGTCGAGTATTTGACTATCTCATTCGCATTTTTTATTTTGAAAAAAAAACAATTGTCTTTTGAGTTGTCCATTATAAAAGGGGTTTGTTAAGTTATCTTATGTATGTGAGATGCATTTAAACGTCATTGAATTGTACATCTCAAAAATGTGGTATGTCTGTTTTAGGCTTTGATATTACCAAGGATCCATTTGCATATCCCATTGGCATCATTGTGCTTTTCTCATCATCCGAAAGAGAAGGAACTACGTGTGACCATGATTCCATGCTCCAACGGGATAGGTAGGCGCCACAACGGCTCGGTCTATACCAAGTAAAGATTTCCATTTCTCTTATAATGGAAACTGGGACAGCATTTTGAGAGGATCTCAAAAATTCATTTGAAGTTGGACCTATTATAGAAGCCATCCACTCGTACAGGTTGGATTATATCGAGCCGTCCCACCTCGTTACAGTTGGACTATTATCGAGACATCACCTCGACTACAGTGTGAACATTATGAGCCATCCACCTCGTTTGTTCAAGTTTGGAACATTATCGAGACATCCACCTCGTTACAGTGAAATATTATTTGAGCCATCCACCTCGTTACAGTTTGGAACATTATGAGCATCCACCTCTTACAGTTGGCACATTATCGAGACACTCCACCTCGTTACAGTGGTGAAAATTGGAAACATTATCGAGACATCCGCCCTCGTTACAGTTGTGAATATTAGCGAGACAGCCACTCGCTTACAGTGGAAACATTTATTGAGAATCCACCTCGTTACAGGTGAACCTTATCGAGAATATCCACCTCGTTACAAGATGAGAAAAACATGATTGAGCATCCACCTCGGTACAGTTGGACCATTATCGAGCCATCCACCTCGTTAAGTGGAACATTTCGAGACATCACCTCGTTATAGGGAAAAAATTATCGAGACACATCCACTCGTTACCAGTTGGAACATTATCAGTTTATCCACCTCGTACAGTTTGCGAACATTAATGAGTATCCACCTCGTACCGTTGGACTATTATCGAGCCATCCACATCGTTAAGTTGGAAATAATAGAGACATCACTCGTTACAGTTTGGAACATTATCGAGCCATCAAGGCCTCGTTCAAAATCATGGGCATCGCGGGAAGGAAATCATGCATTGCGGAATTTCATAATTATGCATTGCGAGTGACTATTCCTGCATTGCGAGTTCATTAGTCATGCATTGCGAATCTTATTAATGCATTGCGAAGTTAATCATTCATGCATTCGCGGAGTTTCATACTATGCATTGCGAATTTAATATCAGATTGCGAATTCATATTCATGCATGCGAGTAATATTATGCATGCGAGAGTTCATATCATGCATTGCGAATCAATATTCATGCATTGCGAATTATATTCCATGCATTGCGAGGTATAAGTAATTGCATTGCGAGTCATATTCATTGATTGCGAAGTCAGATTCATGCATTGCTGAGTTAATTTTCGCATTTGCCGATTCATGTTCATCATTGCGAGTTGTTAATATTCATGAATTGCGGGTAATATTCATGCATTGCGAGTTATATTCATGCATTAGAGTCATATTAATGCATCCGAGTTAATTATTTCATACAATTGTGATTTAACTATCATGCATTGTGAGTGATAACCATGTATGCGCGAGACAGATTTCTACCTCGCAGAAAAGTAATGCATTGCGAGAAGATTCATACCTAGGACAGAAAATTCATGCATCGCGATAAATTTCATACCTCGCAGAAATTCATGCATCGACGAGCAGAAGATTCCATATCTCGCAGAAAATGCCATTACATCTCCTTTCGTCAGAGAAGATTCCACTACCTCGCAGAAAGAAAAATTCATGCATCGCGAGAAGATTCCATACCTCGCAGGGAAATTCATGCATCACTAGTTAAGTATGACTAGAGAGTTAATATTCATGATCGAGAGTTAATTCATTGCAGCGAGAGTTAATCATTCATGCATCGAGAGTCAATTAAGCATCAAGAGGTAATTATTCATGCGATCGAGAGTCAAATCATGCATCGCCGAGAAGATTCCATACTCGCAGGCAAATTACCATAGTGCGCGAGTCACGACTGACAGGAATCAAGAGAAATTCATGCATAGAGGTAATTGTTTCATGCATCGCGAGTTAATTCAGGCATCGATGACGTTAATATTCATTTTTTTGATCGAGAGTCAATTCATGCCATCACTAGTTAATATTCAGGCATCGAGGTACAATTCATGCACCACTAGTTAAATGATTCATGAGATCAGCGGAGAAGTCAATTCATACATCGCACGAGTTCATTATGCATTCACTAGGTATGCAGCTTGCGAGTTAATATTCATGCATCGCGGATAAATATTCATTGCATCGCAGTTAAATTTTTTATGCCATCGCGAAGAAGATTCAATTCTGCCAAAAGTGTACAAGCGCAAGAAGATTTCATACGCTGCGAAATTGTATAGGGCACGCGCCAGAGAAAGATTCATCCCCCCTCGCCAAAAATTTTATGCATCGCGAGAAGGATTTACATCCTCGCATTATTTTTTATCGCAGCGTTAGAAGATACCTTCCTCGCAAAAGTTTACATATCGCAAGCTAGAGATTTCTACCTTGCGGAATTCACGCATCTCAAAGGAAATAATTATCCTCAACGTCACACTGACGTTAAATATCGGGGGGAGGAGAAATTAAGGGAGTGTCGACAGGTTGGAACGGTGGCACTGGAATACTGGATGCTCCCATTAAATTGCATTTTCTAAGCTGAATAGCTTTATCATCTTTTTTTTAAACTTTGTCACGAGCATTCGAAACGGATGAATTTCTTTTAAAAAAAAAAATCCAAAAACAAAGAGATTTTTTTTCTAAAAAAACAGGTGTAAACTACTTAAAACCAAGACGCAAACACATCATGAACCTTTTGTGAGACAAGGTCTGATTAAATTCACACAGCACCGCCAATTCTCTACAAAGGTCATGTGATCGGTCAAAAATTGCGGTTTGTCAAGTTCATTGTCCACGATTTTCTTTCATCAATGCATCACACACGAAGAGGGACAGCTGTTGACACCCAATTTCGAACATTTTTAAAATTTGTGAGTTTGGAGCGTATTTATTTAATAGCACATTTTGGTCCGACTGATTTGAAAATTCAACATGTAGAGTCAAATACAAAAAAAATTGTCTTTCCCAAATTGTCACTGAAACATTTTACCAATTTGTACCAATAGTCCCATCGGTAGTTTACCCTTTGTGAGGATTTTTGTGTTTCTATATAAATCCACATCATTCAATATTAGAGCGGATTTGGAGGGAAAACAAAAGAATACTCATTAAAATATTGAGAAAGAATTCTTGGTTCCCATAGTTCCACGGTTTAAAGTGTTTTTGTTCGGTTTTTCAAGTGAGAGGTGGAGTCGTCTCTTCAAACTCGGAGTCGGTTCGTTGTCTAGAACAAGGAAATTTTTTACTTAGCATTGTTTTATTTAATTTCCAGCTCTTTTAGTTTTATGTTTTTATATGCTAGCTTGTTTTGTTTTTTTAGTTTAATGTAGTTCTAAAGTAACTTTAATATTAGTTTATTGTCAGTTTTTAATATAAGCATTATTTTACGATTCGAGTTTATTTATTATATTACTATTAGTTTAAAATTGTTAGTCACAAATATTGCTATCTTAACTTTTCAGGGGTTTTGTTATGATTCTACTTTTGAAGTTATTTTTAATTTTTATCTATTTCGTTATTGTTGGTCCATTTATAATTATTTATTTTGTTTGGTTGTGGTTTTTATTCTCGTTGGGATAAGTTTGTGATGTTGTGTTGATGTTCAGTTATATATTTTATAGTTGAAAAGGGCCAATGAAAACTACCCGTCGGTTTTGGAGGCCTCGTGACCACTTTTAAAAGGATGGAATTTTAATTCAAGTTTATATATTTATATGTTGAAAAGGGCCGATGAAGGGAAAGAAGACAAATTACCGCGGATTTCCAAGGCCGCCCATGTCAATAAGTCGGGATTTTATTCTTAAGTTATATTTGAGTTATTCATTTTTAGGTATATTTATTGGCATAACTCTTTACTAAGTGTCTTTGCAGGTAGTCACCGAGGGCTTCCCTTGAAAGTATTCGAAAAAGTCTCGAATTATATTTGCATTCATTATTTTGTGGAAATTGAAGTTAGGAACATTTAGGCCGATAATTATTGCTTTATTGTGTATATTGGTGTGTTATTATATGTGTTTATTTTAATTCTTCCTCAATTGAAAAAAAAATCGAATTCAGTCGGGAAACCACATTTATGGATTTCGAAGGGTGCCGAACTCCTTCCCTTCGGAAAACTGAAAACCCCTACTAGAATCAATTTGGTTTCGTAGTTAATATTGAGTTTCCTTTTTCCTACAAATTAGGTGGCGACCTCTTTTTTAAAACTCGTTATTTTCAACTTTGTTCAAATGTGAATCAATTAATAATTTTCGAGTATTGCCGCGACGTTTCGCCCTATTCGAAATAGTAGGGTTTTAAAAACTATCACCTAGAAAGGGTGGTTTTTAAATGCAAAAAAATGAAATAGTTAAGGACTTGACCTGTTTTAAAATTACCTTTTGTCAAATTGTCTTGCGGCAATATGGAAAACAAAACAGGACTTCCATTCAAAGACAATTGGAGACCCTCGAAAAAATTGCAACCTATTCAATTGATTATAGCAGGAACCACAAGGGACTCCTTCACTAAAAGGTAGTCTTACTTATTTTTTTGAGATGACTGTAACCCGCATGTGCTTAGATTTGTTTTTTCAAGCATAGAAGTCAGCGGCTTCTAATTTTTTTTGCGAAGTTACAAAGCAAAAGTAGAAAATGCTGAAGCAAAACTGTTAAAATTCAATCCTATAAGAACAGATAATGAAAAGGAATAACTTCTTACCAGGTCACAGTTATGTGAGGAGAGCACGGATTATCAGCAAGTACTACTACCTATACTCCACAAAGAACAGGAGAGTACGTGAAAGAAGAAAGAAACAGATACATATGGAGATGACAGATGCATGTTGCACGAGAAGAACTTGCCCAAAGAAAAGAAAGTTTGGGCAGATGCAGCAAATACATAAGTGTTTCTTCGAAATATGCTTCCACAAAAAGGCAGTGCAAAAAGGCGACGCACTCCATTCTGAAGCTTGGTATGGATTTAAACCATCGTTTAAATTTTCTTAAAGTGGTTGGTTGTCTCTGTTGTGCCTCATTCCTCTTGTTAAACCGAGACTAAACTAGATAAAAAAATTGTCTAGGCATTTTTTATTGGATATAGTTCCTTTTCAAAGGCATATATAAAGTCTTCCAACCACACAACTGAAAATATATCTTTAGTAGTGAGTGTATTGTATATATAATGACGCGTTGTGTTGGGCACCCCCCGCGCAGAAATTTGGACGTTCACACTTTTTAACAACCCACCAATCGTCTTACGCCAGTTTTTGAGCCGCCCATATCCACTTCTCATGGCAGGATGGGAACTGGTGAGGTATTTACCAGTAAAAGGTACTCGGAAACTCATGATAATTATCAGAGATGCAATGTAACAATATGTGAACCTGTGGGACAATGAATGAAGCCCAACAGGATAAAAAAAAAGGGTGCTGAAGAAATAGAGTTGGTTATGATTTGAGAAAAACTGACTGGGAGCTTGTTGATCAACCTGAAGACAGAAAGCTAATTGAGTTGAAATGAGTCTTTAGAACAAGTACTGTCAATGGTTAGTGATGAGCGTTAAAGCAAGACTTGTAGTTAAGGGGTATGCTTCAAAGTTTTTGGTGTTGGAATTATTTGATACATTTGACTAGTAGATAGGATTGCAAAACGATCATGTTACTTCTTGCTTTGCTGCAAAGTTGGGTTGAGTTGAACGTGGTTATCAGATGGATATGTCAATAATGAAGTTCTTATTGCCTTTATTACAGGAGAAATTATGTGAGGCAACCTAAAGACTTTTGAAGAAAGGAAATGAGTACAGGTTTATAGATAAGAAAGACACTTTATTGACTTAAACATGCACCAAGGGCCTGGTATGGTCGAATACATGTCCATTTACTTGGCTTAGGCTTTGAAAAGAATCTATCAAAATCTACTCTTTATATTAAACATCATGGCATTGATATTCTTATTGTGTGTATATATATATATATATGGATGATGTACTAAGTTAAGAGGAAAAAAATACAAAGGCCATATCGAGGATTTCAAGCAAAGAAATGATGCAAGCCTTTGAGAGGACTGATCTTGTAAAGTCTTATTTTCTGGGTATGGCAACAAGTATGGACAAGATGGAAGTTTTCATTTGCCAAAGAAATATGCTAGGAAATTCTCAAGAAATTCAACAGGGAAGATTTGCAAGGATATGATATCCTATGAATCAAAAAAGAGAAATAATCAAGAAGAAGGAGCAGAAAAAAGGGAGAAAAGTAATTCATAGGCTTAGGGCGGTTGTTTGATGTATCTCACAGTATAAGACCTGATATTTGTATGCTGTATCATTCTTTCGAGGTTATTGCCATTGTTATAGTGAGAGGTGCATCTAAAATGCAACAAAAACAAGTTTTTAGATACACAAAGGAACCACCCCAATTAATTATGGTGTCAAAGTTCAGAAAAAAATAGCATCTGAAACTTTACTTGGGTAGTATTCTGCTAGTGTTTGGGGTTGGATCCGAGATGATTATGAAGAGCATATATGGATATTGTTCTAGTCTTGGCTCCGGTTATTTTGTGGGTGCTAATGAAGCAGGATATGGGCCTAATTCCACTTCGAGGCGAAATTTATGGCCTTTGCCCAAAACCAGGTAAATCAAACATGTGTTTTGAGGAAAATTATGGTGATCTACACATGAATAAGACAAAGGGAACTGAAGTAATTGTGGACAATCAATCTGCAATAGCAATTTTTCATAATCCTATATTTCATGGGAAAATAAAGCACTTCAGCATCAAATTTTTTTTCATGATGGAAGTGCAAAATAATGATGACGTGATTCTCCTCTATTGCAAAACTGAAGAGCAGCTGACTGATACCTTCACTAAACCATTATCAGGCAATAAATTTCAACTTCTCAGGCAAAAACATGGAGTTTGCAGCTCCTAAAGCAAGAAGGAGTTTTAGATAATATGCATAATAACTGCATTAGTCCAAATTGTTTGTATTGTTGGGTAGTTATTTACTGTTTACTAGTTAAATTCTATCTTATCCTTATCCTTATTTTTATCCTTAGTTTTTTAATCTATTCTTAGGCGTGGTTACTTGTAAACTCCTAGAAAAACTTTGTGTTATCATGAAGTACGTAGTTTTGCTTTTCATAAATTTTTCTTTATTCATTTATCAAACTAATGTTCCTACTTGTTCAATAATAAAAGAAGATAAGATTGTTATGTTTTTCCTTCTCTAAAAACTACACACCTCCAACACTAGCACCAACAGATTACATTATTCATTTTAAAAAAAGAGAAACTCAATACAAGGAAGTGAAGCTCAAGTAAACAATAACAACAACAACAAATATGGAGGTAGGTAGAAAGACTGTTTACAATTAGATATCGGAGAGATAGCGAAGAAAAGCATTTCAAACCAGTTCGAGAAAGTAAAATTACTTGCCTGATTGTAAATGTTGGTTTTGGGAAGCATTTTAATATTTATTATTTTTATGTTAAATTGCCTTTTCAGATTATTCTCCTTCCAGCCTAATTACAGTTTTTTTTTTTGGGGTGCAGTACTGCTTATTGTCAGTTGATGATAATTGATGGTATGGTATCTTTATTGTCATTTGGCTTAATTGCCAACGTTGCTAACTGTCAAGAACTTTGTAATTGTTATCCGTTTGTGAGTTTCATGACAGAATAGTTAGTGGTCACACATGACGATTACGTCTCCATATTATTTCTGTATTATTTTGTTCTTTACTTATCAATAGTTTTAACCTATGTAACATATGTAATCTCTAGGCTATTTATCTTAACTACTTACTACATCATATCTTCCTTTTCATTGCTAGGAAGACTTTTTCTAGTATAATTAGTGATGGTATTCATTTGGTTTGTGAAACACACAAGAGAAAATATAGAGTGAAAGAGTCAGTAAAAAGAGAGTTCTTATTAGTTGAAGGGAGATGTTATTTTTTCGTGGAGCTTTAATTGGAATCAACTCTTATCCAAAGTTGTTGAGTTATACTTTGTGGAGACTGTTGTTTCTCGGAGGGGATAAGTCAAAGAGGACTATCATTGACCGGTGAAAACATTTGCTGTTGTGAAATTGAATCTCCTTAAAGAAAGCGAGATATCCGCGCCTCAGCTTGAAGAGATTTTTGTTTTATTTCTTCATTTTATTTTTAGTTGTAATCTCATTTTTTATTATCTTGTAAGTTTTGACTAACAATTTTAAGAATATTGAACATGACTACAATTGAAAAAAACACGGATGTCAAGATAGGAGACCTTAACAAGCAATTTCAGTTCAGTGATAACCATTTCAAAAGATGAACAAATAAAGTACTTACTACTTAAGTTTTTTCAATTCTTCAAAATTCTAGTAAAGTTGATGATATATAAGGATGATGATGAACTTAAATCTCATCATGAGAAAGTGGAAAAGTACGATGGTGAAGAGGCAAGGGGCCTGGTTAAGATGCACTTTTACAAAAAGAAGGGAAAAACATCACAAAGAAGGCACATTTAATTGCTTCAAATAATGATACTCTTAAAACTCACAAAAATACTCTTTAAAGCATAAGAATAAAAAAAATAAGAAAAATAATAGTAGACCTCCCAAGAAAGATGATGGTGAAAATAACTAAGCACAAATCAACAAGTACAAGATAATTAACCATGCTTTGTTTGTGGCAAGAATGTACATATTGCTTGATTTTGCAGATTCTAAAATCATGGTCCTAACCCTCAGACAAACATTATCGAATAACCTTCTGTGACAGTGATTACGTACATAAATATGGTTGAGAATATTGATGGATGGTGGCTGATTCTGGTGCAAACTGTCATGTCTGTTATAACAAGACGGGTTAAAAAAATTATTCATTTTGGGAGCCCAAAAACACTGGCTTGCGTGATGATTACAAAACTCTGGGCTTGGAACGTGGAGAGTGGCGAAATATTGTTTGATTTATTATGTGATGGTCTGAGTATAAGATTTTATGTTTTATTATTTTTTTGGTTTTGTATATTTATTGTTTTATTTTTATTTATTATTTTACTTTATTGTATTTATTTATGTTTATTTGATATATTTTACTACTGGAAGGGTATAACTTTGAATTTGAGATACGTTATAATCCTTCCATGAGAAAAAAAAAAATTGATGTCTAGTTTCTTTTAATAAAGTAGACTTTAAACATATTATTGAATCTGAATATATGTGATCGTGAAGAATGATAGTTTTGTGGGAAAGGGTTTATGCATGTGATGGGGATGTTCAAACTGAAGGTTGAAATGAAATGATAATGTGGGAGTTTCCAATCTGTTTATTATGTTCTTCGCTAATTTTGGCATGCTCATTTGTGTGTATATTAGTGATCGTTAGGTTGAATCATGAGTAGTTTAGGATTATTCCCGATGATTAAAAATAATTTTTGAAAAGTGTGAGGCTTGTAGAGTAAAGCCAAAATCATTAAAAAGGCATCATTTCTCAAGTGTTGAGAGAAACACTGATTGTTAGAGTTAGTTCATACTCATATTTGTGAACAAGGTGAAATTTTAACTCGTGGAGATAATAGATATTTTATCACATTCATTGATGATTTTTTTTAAGTTTACATATGTTTATTAACGAAAAATAAAAGTGATGCTTTTGAGAATTTTGAAACTTATCTCCATGAGGTTGAAAATAGTTTGATAGAAAAATAAAAAGAATTAGAAGTGATAGAGGCCGAATTTATGAGTCAAATGAGTTTAATTCTTTTGTTAGATATTGAGAATAATTCATGAAAGTCCTCCTCCTTACTCTCTTTCATCTAATGCAGTAGCGGAAAGAAAAAATAAAACTCTGGTTGAGTTGATTTATGTCATGTTTATTGAATCACATGAATCTTTAAATTTTTGGGATGAAGCTATTTTAACTGCTTGTTATGTGTAGAATCGTGCGCCTCATAAAAAGTCTAAATTGACATCTTTTGAATTGTGTAAAGGTTACAAGTCAAGTTTGAGATATTTAAAAGTTTGGATTGTCTAACCTTTGTGAGGTTGATGGATCTCAAAAATACAAAGTTGGGTAAAAAAGTTACTACTTTTGTTCTTCGTTGTATTGACATTAAAATAGTACAACCTATAGGATTTTTTAATCTTAAATACAAACCAGTTTAATAGAATCCGGTGAGTGTGATGCTAGTTTAAGAAAAAAAAAGTTTTTTGGTTTTAAAATGGTGGGTTCAACCGGATTGAACAAAAATTTATTTCGCCTCTGCCCGAGTTCTTCTACTTCAACTTTTGAAAAATAAAGAAGTTAAGGATTTTGCTCAAGGAAATCACGTAAGAGCTAGATTAGAAAAAGGATAAATTTAGCTGCAAGCATCTTGGTCACATCTAAGTCCCTATTCAATTATTCTATTTGGGACGGAAAGAAAATGTTGATTTTTCTTTGTTTAATGTTGAAATGACCCTTTAATTTTGAAAGATGCATTATCATTACATGAATCTACTTTTTGGGAAGAGACTGTGAATAATGAAATGGAATCACTAATTTCTAATAAAACTTGGAAACTAGTTGATTTACCACTGCGTTGTAAAACAATTGGTTGAAAATGGTCTTACGAAAAAATTTGAAACCGGATGGATCTATTTATTGATAAGTAAAACGCTACGCTAGTTGCAAAAGGTTTTAAACAACTAGAATACCAAGAATATTTTTTATACTCTTTCTCCAGTAACAAGAATTACATCCATTAGACTTTTAATTGCTATTGCTGCAATTTTTGATTTGCAAATTAATAAAATTGATATAAAAACTACTTTTTTATATATGAAGACCTAAATGAGGAAATTTATGGATCAACCATATATTCAGTTGAAGCAGGTCAAAATACAAAGTATGTGAACTTACTAAATCCCTATATAGCTTGAAATGAGTACCAAAACAATGACATGAAAAGTTTGATTCCTACATGATTAAAAATAGCTTGAAAAACAAATGAGTGTGATAAGTGCATAAATCTTAAGTCTTGGAATAATTCACATGTGATTATTTGCCTATATGTTGATGATTTGTTGATCTTTTACCCTAACATGAATGTTGTTGATGAAGCAAAAAAATTCTTAAGAGCCATTTGATATGAAAGATCTTGGTGAGACAAATTTTATTCTTGGAATAAAAATAACAAGAATATATGATGGAATTTTCTTTGACCAATCACATTATGTTGAGAAAAATTTGAAAAAAATATAACTTTTTTTATTTCAAAAATGTTGCTACTCCTTTTAGTTCAAGTTTTCATGTATATCCCGTTGAAAGTGAAATGATGTAATAGATCAAAAGGAATATGATAGCATAACCGAAAGTTTGAGATATATGAGTGATTGCATTATGCCTGATATTGCATATGAAGTAAAAGTACTTGACAGATTTACAAGAAATCCAGGTAATGAACACTGACATGCTATAAAAAAAGTTATGTGATATTTAATTGGAACAAAAAATTATAGTTTGTTCTTTAAAAAAGTTCATATTGTACTTAAAGACTTTTGTGAGGCAGATTGAAACACTTTATCAGGTGATTCGTGTTTTACCATTGGTTATATCTTTAATATTATTATTTTTATGTGAAAATGCTTTTTCCAATTCTTTTCCTTCCATCCTAATTACACGTTTTTTTTGGAGTGCATTACTGCTTATTGTCAGTTGATGACAATTGATGGTATATTATCTTTAATGTCATTTGGCTTAATTGACAACGTTGCTAAATTCTAAGAATGTAGTAATTGTTAGCTGTTTGTGCGTTTATGGCAGAATAGGCAGTGGTCAAACATGACCATTACTTCTCCATATTATTTCTCCATTATCTTTTACTTCTCCATTATTCTTTATAACATATATAAATTAACGTCGTAGTCATTTATCTTCACTATTACTACACCATTATTTTCCTCTTCATTGATAGGAAAACTTCTTCAAGTATAAATAGTGGTGGTGTTCATTTGATTTGTGAAACACACAACACATAAGAGAAAATAAAGAGTGAAAGAGTTAGTCAGGGAACCGCAGCGTGGGGAATGTCCGCGTCTCGTCGCAAGACTCATTTTTCGTTGTGGGTCTAAAGGCGGGCAACTTTATCTGGAAAGTTTGTATGTAGTTGAAGGAGTTTTCTTCTCATGGAAAACTTTGGACTAACTCTGTCAGTGTTGTGAGGTCTAACTTGGTGAGGTTGTTGATCATGGGGGAGACAAGGCAATAGTATCACTAGTGTGGACTGGTGGAAGAAAAACATGTGCTACTGTGAACTTGAAGCTCCTTAAAGCAGAGTGAGATATCCGCGCCTCAGTCTGAAGAGATTTTTTTATTTCTTCATTACATTTTCAGTTGTAATCTTGTAAGTTTTCACTAACAATAAATGTTATTGGTGTCAACACCCAATACGGGTAGCCACACTTTTCACCACCGCGCAACAATCCAAGTAGCAAGTATTTCGAGTAAATGCAATTGCGCCTTGATCAACAACAATAGGCTGAATTGATTAAACAGGGCTACCTCGAGAGTTGTAGACGAGAACTAATAGGAATTCTTCTCACTGCAACAAATCCACTACCCTTGCAAATAATCTTCTCTACTTCAATACGAGCAAATCTCAAATTAATTCCCATGGATTTAACAACATTAGAAGCAGTACCAGTTTCCTCACCAATAAGACCCAAAAGAATTTGTTCTTGTGAGCTAGTCGTCTGGACTCGCATAATCACTTTTACTACTTTCTTGGTGGTGAACTCTTACTTTGCAATTCGACACCCTTGTGCCACTTTTGGACGGGGATTTTACAAGTAATGCAGTGCCCCCTCTTAGTCCTATAAAGCTCTTCATCCTAACAGTGATCCGTTGAATTGTCCATCCCTGGAATGCCTTTTAATGAACTATGAACTAAAACTTTAGCCATGATGTACCAACAAAAACATTTGGATTCATTAAGTAAAACATATCAGAACAAATCAATCGAACAAAATTACTTGATATCGAGTTAGTTTTTTCTTATAAATAAGGGCTTTAAGCCAATTAGCATTTTGTTTAATGAGTTGATTTGGCTTGATACGATAAAAAAAGAAAGCATTCATTATAATAATAATAATAATAATAATAATAATAATAATAAAAATAATAATAATATATCATTATTTTTAAAGCAGATTAAAAAGGAAAATAAGTCGTGCAATATCTAATTAATTTTGAAGTTCTAACAATGGTATCAGAAGAGTTTCATGTTTTCAATATAGTGTAGATTATACAAAAATTTAATAGAATATTTTTTTTTTAAAAACTAATGCACAGATTTGGAATGTAAAAAACTAAATGTTATAATTATTTGGATTTTTGGCAAATGCAGAGTGACGTCTAAGGCTCCGTTAAGATACAATATTTTTACCAAAATAAAAATAATACTTAAGAGTTTTGAATTTCATAATCTCTAATTATGGATCTAAATATTCGTGACATGACTCCTGGAAGATTTTTTGTTATCTTTTTTTTTTTTTGGAAAATTTTCTTGATTTAATTGTAATTGATTGTGAAAACTTGGAACAAGTAAATCCTATGGTGCTTATATTTTGAGTGACAATAACTTTTGTTTTGTTTATAGTTAAAGATTCAAGCCCATAATTAGGCCTAATGATTAAAACTCTCTCTACATGAGAGCCTCCGTTCTCTTGTTCAAGTGATAGTCCTTTGTCCTATTTTTTTCTTGTTCTTTTAACTATTCTACTGCCTTTGTTTCTCCTACTTGTGTTTCTCTCTTATTTTTGATATGGAGTCGTCATCTCTTTTGAATAATGACAGCATACCAGTAGAGGATATGTCAGGACTGAATCTTGATGATTCAGACATTGAATTAGATTACCATGGAGATGAGGATCTTACTAATCCCAGAGAGAAAATTGCTAATCCCCCATGGTGTGTGGTAGGATGTATTGTTACAGACAAGTTTGTAAATCCTGATTCCCTGAGTGATGCAATGGGAATGCATCGAGAGTAGGGGAAGGTATGACTGTGAAAGAACTTGGAAACAATGTCTTCGTCTTCCAATTTTCAACCAATGTGAACATGATCGAATAACTGAAGATGGCCCATGGAACTTTATGCAGAATCATGTTCTGCTACGTCCTCTCAATCCGGATCAGAACCCATGGCAAGTAGAATCACATCGTTGGATATACAGGTTCAAATCCACTACTTGGTGGGAGGTCTAAGATCTGAAAGAGTTCTTAGAGACATTGGTAATATATTTGGTAGTTTCAAGTACAACAATTAGGATATGCTTTGGAAAGATTACATGAGGATACGAGTGAGCATTAAATCCAAAATCGCTTACACGATCAACGATAGAAAATTAGGCAGCCGGATAGTGGATGAGTGCAAATATTATTCAAGTACAAAAGACTAGTAACATTTTGTTTCTTTTGTTGTTTGATTGGTCATACAGACAAGTTTCGCTGCAAACTAAATCATCTTTCGAAAAGTGATGAAGTACAGTTTCTTTATGGACCGGAATTGCATGTTGAAAGGTGGTGATGAAGATTTTCAAGGCATCAACAAGCAAAAGCAAGTTTATTTTTGTTCTTAAGATTAGTTTTTTTTTTTGAATTAGTAGATAAGTATTTGAGCGATAAATAAGTTGTATACTTTTACCAAATACCATATAAAAGGTACCATATTACAACCAATAGGTTAAATAATCATCTAAAGTAATTATTATTATTTCTTGTTATAATGATATGAAACGAATTATGAATCACATTCTTAGTTATACTTATACAAATGTCTAAATCATATATATACTTTTAATTTCGGAATGTTACTATTTCTAGTTTAATGTCTATTTTCATTTATAGATCGATAATGAAAATTATCGAGCATAGAAAGTGGATGCAAAATAGACTTCTTCGTGGTAAGGAAGGATATACAACTGAATTTATGTATGAAATAGAGGAATTTATTGAATTTATTTGACACCAACAAAAGTAATTGTTTGAGGTAGTCATAAGGTGTTCTTGTGAGGTTTGTAAGAATATGAAGTACCTTAAAACAAATAAAATTAATGAACATATTTTTGAAAAGGTTTCACACCAAATTATTGGTATTGAACATCAAATGGAGAGGAAGCACCTCCGATTACTACAAGAAAAGTTTGAATTGCATGGTATTAGTAGGAATTTGCAGGAAAATAAGTTTTCTATAGATTTTCATACTAATCATCAGGAAATCTCCATGTAATTCACATTTTTATTGTTGAATGGTTACAACAATTCAAGTGCTTCGAGCACTAATCGTCAAGGATATAAATTTGACATTCCTGACGAAATCATAATAACTTTTTTTGAGAATAACTTATATTAATGTTAATCTGCATGATCTAGTAATTCACGGATTTTAACTTTTCGTCTAATATGAAATAGGCTACCTAACATGTTACAAAAAATAAGTAAGAACAGTAAGTAAAATTACAATATTTTTACGTGGAAAACACCCGACTCGAAAGATGTAAAAAGTCACGACCTGTACCCCTACTAAATTTAACTTCAACTTCACTAAATCACTAAGCCTCCACAAAAAATAGAATACAAACATATGTAACTTAAGAAATTACGAACTATGATTCGCAAACTTCAACACAAACCTCTCAAGGTATGTGTTCCCAACTCTTCAAGCTATCCAAACCCGAAGGCAACACTTATAGTTCAATTTATAACTCACTGAACTAAGATTACATCAATACTCAATCACAAAGGAAAACTCCTAACACATAAAATCCATAAAAGTATCAGGTTCTTTAATGTGTTCCTTCTATGTGTTCGTTGTTAACACTTGTCAAGTCAATTTATGTATTGCCCTTTTGCTCTGTAAGGACACAAGTATTCTAGACGACTTCACTTCTATTTAAGCACAATTTTTCATAGAGTTATTGTTCACTTTAAACATCTCATTGATTTGAACTCTCTTAACTTAGAGTTCTATGTTAAGGTCTCCAGTTATCGATCTCGTTATGGGACGCTGCAATATGAAATATGAAGGTTTTTTCTTATGACCTATAGTGCTAGTTCGTTAAGAGAGAACCTGCAATATCTTGAGTTAAAGTACTCAAAAACTGAAATTAATTTTCTACTTACATTTCCCAGGACAAACAGACAATTTAAATATAACACATAAAAGATAACTACCCCCAGAAAACTAGGACATAACCTCCTAACATAACTGGAACAAAATATTGTACTATTACAGGAAAATAACTACTACTAAAAGGAAATAACTATTGTTTACTGCTAAAAAGAAATAACTAATGCTGTAACTATTGGACAACTAAAGAATGATAACATTACTCTCCTCCTACAAATCGTGCTTGTCCACAAGCGTTAAGTGCAGAAATTAATATTTCCCTCCTTTCCAACAAACTCTTCCTCATTATCTATAAAGTCAATCCAGAATAATTTCTTGCATTGATGACCTCGGGTGAATGGTTCATCACAATTGAAACAAAGTCCCTTAAGAAATCTGTTGTCTTGGATTTGCAGGCATATAACGATTGCGAAGAAATGGATTGTTCCTTGCATTCATAAAGTCTAGATAAACTCATCCCTATAGCCAAATCTGGAGGATTATGCAACTCAAACTCAATTGCTATTTAATAAGTAAGACCACTGATATAAAGTTCAATTTTTTGCAACTGGGTGAGTGTACCAGCCCATGAAACTAACTGCTCAAACTTTTCTTAGTAATCTGCCACTGACCTATCTGGTGCAACTTAGCCAATTCTCCTAACTTCAGACTTCTTATTGGTGGCCCAAAACGAAGAATACAGTAATGTTTGAACTCATTCCAAGAAAGTTCAGGAAAATCTATCTCTAGTTGAACAAAACCAAAGTTGTGCATTTTCCTCTGAATGAAAAGAAGAAAGATTAACTTTTTATTCATTTGGAGTCTGTTGGTTTCGAAAAAAATGATCTGTTCAGCCATCCCAAAGGGTCCCCTTGGCCTGTAAACCGTGAAAAATCTAACTTCGTATACCTAGGAATGAAGGAACCTCCTCCTGCATCTGATTTTGACCCTTATGCCCCTCCACTTTTACTCTTGCAGCCACGATTCTAACTAGTAAGATCAGTTGAGTCATAATCAACCTTCGAATTAGCTAGATCCTTTGTGAGTGCATCTTAGTGAGCATTTATTGCTTCCTGTCTCGCTATATTGGCTGCACGTTCTTCTTGAAATAAGTTCACCAATTGTGCCAGTTGATGTTGAATTTGATCTCCCATAACACCCGTCTCTAATACCAATTTGTTAAGGTTCCCAATTAGGGATCTTGTTATGGGACTCTGCAATATGAAATCTGAAGTTTTCTTCTTACCACTTATGGTGCTGGTTCATTAAAAGATAACCCGCAATCTCCTTGAGTTTAAGTTTACTCAAAACAAAATAATTTATGCTTACATTTTGGGGACAAAACAGACAATTTAAATTACCACAACATAAAGATAAATACCCCTAGAAACTAGGTTATGACCTCCTAACATATATGGAATGAAGAACTATACTATTACGTGAAAATAACTACTACTAAAAGGAAATAAGTATTGTTTACTGCTAAAAAGGAATAACTAATGCTCTAACTATTGGATGCCTACTGAATGATAACGTTCTACTTCATGTAAGACTCCTTCTTCAATTCAAACACGTAGCTTCTTTAGACTTTATCATTCAAATTACATTCATTGATACTTTTGTATTGTAGTTCAACTCCAACAGTTCAAATTAGTATTATCTTGAAGAGTTCTATTTTAAGTAAGACTCCTTCCTCAATTAAAACTTCTTTTCTCTTTAGACTCCTTCAAATCAAACTCATGATCTTTATCTTTAATTCATCAGTTTCCTTAGGTTTCTCACGAAATTGACATTATCAATTATTTTATTTTTTCACTCTTGTCTTTATTCATTTTAAAAGTTATCTCGAATTCAACTGCCCGTGACAGTGCACCTTTGGACCATGTTGACTGACATGTTGCATCTTTCTTGTCAATTATCAAATATGCATAAATCCCAATAAATTCCCCCTTTTTAATGATGACAAACTTCTTTTCTTTGTGCATTCAAACAATTTTATTTGTAGACATTGAGGCATGAAATACTAAGATGGAATAAATAAGTCAATGGGTTACAAACACTGCATAACTCTTATCTTCTTCTTTTGTATCATTGTAAAACTATGGCAATCATATAATATACGAGCTTGATTGATCAGTTAAACTATTTATGACCACTGGATATCACCAAGACAATTAGATAACAACTTCATGCAACATAATAATGTATTATAGAGAGCAAAAAAATGATTCATTAAAGAAGTAGATAATACTCAATTAAACTGCCACATAATGTTCTATAAAGATCGAAGTCATATTGAATAACGGAAAAACTATTGAGGCATAGTTTAATAATGACATCCACTTGACACTTATGATTGCTAATGGGAGTTCAAGGTGGAATAGAAAAAAAAATGTGTTTCTGGAGTTGGTTCTTCCTCATGAACTGTAAATAAGGAACTAGATTTCCCTCCTCAAATGAGAATTATATATATACTAAGTTATGAGAATTTTGAAAAGGAGATCATAAAAAATATCAACAGATGTACTTTGGTGAATATTGCTTTACTTGAAAAATAAAAAAAAAGAGGGGCTAAAGTGAGGAGAGAAAAATGGGAAGAATAAGATCTTGAGTTTGCGGATTATTTTATTCTGATTTAGAACAATTAATACATGAAACATGAGCGTCAAGTGATTCACTTTATTAAAATATAACCCAATCAATTATAACTACGGGATAGAACAATTTTGTGATTAATCATTGCTGTTTCACCGTTCTCTACACAATCCTAATACAAAATTAGTTAAAACAAGTCAAGGATAGGAATGGGACCTACACACTAAATGTGTAAGACTGAATTGAATAACATTTTATCTTATAAAATTAAGGTGAACAATTATTCTAGCCAATCATTGAGTGGAGTTCATGCAATCGTAATCATCCCCAAGCCTAGCGTATTCTTTTCATAATGCTCCATACTTAGTGTAATAATCCATCAATTATTTTTTGACAAAGAACAACATGACCCAACAACCACATAATTTTACGGATAAATTAGTTTTGAAGATTCATTGTCCCCCTATCAATAATCTCCTAGTATGCTCAGCAAATGAAACATGTGGTACAACATGTTCCAATGCACGCTCATCATTTCACTTTAATCCTCATATATTTTGCTTCCCCCTTACACATGCATTAGCATCACTTTTTTTGAAACTTACTTCCCCTTTACACATGCCTTACATCCACTTTTTTTTAATGACACATTCCCCCTTTTTGTGAAGTGAGCGAAATGATTTTTTGTTAGTCTTCATTCATATTGTTTAAGAATGCAATATCTATGATTAAATCACTTGCTTCCTTTCAGATTCACCTACAAAATAGCTTGAGGGTTAGTCTTAATGTGACGCCCCTAGCCTACACCCTGGATGTGGCCTACACCCAATGACCATTGCTGGTCTTGAGCGAACCCTTGGCCTAACTTACTTAACTCAGCAGAAGTCTTAACTTAACTCAATTATAAAAGTAAGGAACATTCTCAATAGCAATACTGAAAATGCAATAGTGTGGCCAATATGGAACTTAAGTCTCATTGTTTACAAATGAAAAGAAAAGACCCAGAACTAACACTATCTGTCTATAAAGCCTCTAAAAATACTAAGATCAATGTTGGGACAAAACCGACAACATTCTCTAATAAAATAACTGAATGCGATAAAAGAGTCCTCCAGATGCATGCAGACTCACCATGGAATCTTTGATGCTCAAACTGGATCAACAAGGCGCTAGATTTTGATCCTGATTACCTGTATCTGCATCATAAGGCGATGCAGACCAACTGGCATCAGTACATTGAATGTACGAGTATGCGACTTGGAATACTAAATAACAACTTAAAACTTGAAAGGATTAAGAAGAACTCACCTTGGCTCTGCTCAACTCATGAAATACTTAACAATATAAAGCCGTAAAGACAATGGACAATATATATTATAATATATATAGATATATATCTATAATATATATATATACTATATATATATATATAATATATATATATATATATATATAATATATATATAATGGTGTAAACAACTTAGCTCGTTAAAGAAAGCAATAACAGACACAACTTGACTTTGATATGAAAGTAATATAGTCTGGTGGGAGATTAATCTAACAAACAAACAATCATATGAGCATAAATGTACAACATCTTACCTCATATTGCAAGAGTATCATCCTATAGATTGCTGTCAGTTAGAACCTGAACTACTAAGTGGATCCACTAGTTTATGCTAAAAATCACTAAGGAATCATCTAAAAAGTATGGATCTTTCGCTGTCCATGTTGGCTACATGGTTTATGGGGGATTGAATTAATATGAACTCGCATCCCAATATCGATTCTCAATACTACTCCCAAAATACTTAGCTAATATGTTTGTAAAAGAAAGTTCTTCTCTGGTTTGAGGTAATTTGCTCAAACTTAGATTTTGAAAAGCTCTTTTGGAAATCATACTTTCTTCTTTACTAAAAACTAGCCAAAGTATGTCTTGAAAGTATAGCCTCCTTTTTTTCTCAAAATGTGAAAACATTTGTAACTCTTAGGGAATACTTAGTTCCTTCTTAACTTTTGAGAAATGAAGTCAGTTCCTTACTCTTTTTTCAACTTAAATCTTGAGTCTTAAAACAAAGTTAAAATGTTTGTTTATACTCTTGAAAACTTTTAAGAACTTACTTTGACTTGCTTCTTAACTTTTAGAATTGACTCTTAACTTCTTTAACTTTGATCTTAACTTTCCTTGAATGGAATAATGGATTCAAGGTTCATGATCTCATGCTTATGGATGATTTAATGATGTTTAGATGTACCTAGAGTTTTAGAATTAACTAAGAAACATGGGTACATCACTTAGGAACTAGTACGAAAAGATGGGGGAAAGAACGGGGTCTCAAAGCATCCTTAGCACTCTCAAAGGAGTGGAGAGCCGGAGCCTGATGGACAGAGGATGTCCTGAGAGTCTATGGATGGGGTGCGCGCCAAGGCTTTTCCAAAAGAGCCTTTCTTGAGGGGCTTTAACTGGTGCGGCGCCTCAAGGCCTGTCAGACGGGAATTTTGACTTTTTTTCTCCGTTTTTCATCTCCAAAAACTCCATGGATCTCACCCAAATCATTTAGGATCACTAATAACCTCAATAAAAATTAGATTAGACTTGAAAAAAAACCCAGAATATGAATCGAATCAACTAAAAGCATACTCAACCAAGAAGAATTTAACCATTGTACTTTAAGAACTTCAATATTCATCATTCAATCTACTCAAAATTTGCTGAATTAAACAAATTCGTGTGTAGGTGAACTAACCCAACACAAAAAGATCTCAAATACCTTAATAGGTGTCACATCCGGGAAGTATCCCCTAGACGTAACCGGCATCGTTGTCCTCAAAGAGGAATAAGAATAGCCTCTTAGCATTTATAGGTTAAAAATACAGAAAATTTTAGAAATTTCATCTACACTACTTCATGAGGTTTAGTTAGACCACTCGCATACATATAATATGTATTAATATCGAGTATACATAAACCCTTCGTATAAGAAGATTACATTGTATTCTACTTTTATGGAACACACACGCGCGCGCGCGCACACACACACACACACACACACATATATATATATAAAAGTTACGGTATAGTCTTAAAATGGATGTCTCATATCATAACAATCTAAACAAGAGTATAACAATTGGGCATAGCCCATACATCAATACAATAAAATGTTAGGGAACAGGGAGAATGGGGTTAGCACATCACTTGTACTAAGTATGTAATCATATCCACATACAACATATAAATCATGCTAAAAAGGGACATTTCATTAAAACATGAACATTTAGTCAATAACACATCTTCATCTTCATTAAGTCAAGACCAACAATATCAAATCTATTCAAGTCAACATGCATATCAACATAATTGAGCACATAATCAAGACAACTCTATCATCAAGTTATAATATCAACAAGCATGTATAAGAGTTCATAACATCATAATCAAAGTAAGACCTTAATCATGAACCCTCATTAAGTCCACTAGTGCAATGACTAAAGTAAGGCTCCATAACCTCACCCAACCAAGTAAAACCAATAAGAACCATAAGAAATGCCCAATGTCACATACTATGCCATTAAGGATAAACATCATCATACTTTAGCAATAAAGACCAACCACATGTTCATAGGTGAAACCAACATCACGTAGTGTCATCACCATGTAAGATAAACATATACATATCATTTACATTTATAAGCATATAAGAACATATAAGCATATAGAAACATCCTTATAAGACTTCCCTCAAGGCTAACTAGTGCAATGTATAGGTACAGTCCCTTACCCCTACCTAGACTAAGTCAAACCCCTTAGGTCATCCTAGTTAGAGTTCACTTCATTACTTCATTATACCTTTTGGGAATATCTTGCCTTAACCGACATAGACCACATGGGTTAATGTGGATCCAGTGTCCATGGAACCTTAAACTAAAATAAGGAGGACTACTTGCCAAGATAGTACCAAAACATGAAGATAGCATCTATGTTGATCCAATAGCTAGTATTCCTATGCAGACAACATAGTTCAAGAACTAGGAGATGTTCTTGGGACCCTCTTTATGCTACAGGTATTACAATCTCCAATCTCATGAGTACATTAGTGATCCTACCTTCCCTATGTGGGAAGGTACACTCCTCACTCTAGTTCACTCGATGCTAAGCTATAGCCCCCTTTGAAATGCCTTTGAGTCTTTATTAAACATCATAACTTAGTTTAGGTCATAGGGTCTATCCCTTATATTGTCACATCCGTAGAGCACCCCTAGAGAACCGGTTTTTGTCTCGTCTTCATCGAGAACGAAGGACTCGTTCTTAGTCTTACATCATTACTTCATAGGTTTTAAAAATGCCAGAAAATTTAAAACTTTTCTTCTTTCTATCATGAGGTTTTGGATAGACCTCCGAATACACATCAATATATATTCATATCGAGTATACATAAGTAATCCCTTCGTATAAGGAAGATTACATTAGTTTTCTACATTTTTTTTTTTAAAAAATTTTTCGCAGCGCGCCACACCATACACCACACACAACATATATATAATGTATATTATATATATAGTATATATATATATATTCTATATAGATATATATAAATAATATATAGCATATGAACTAGTCTTAAAAACCGGATGTCTCAACTCCATAACCATTCTAAACAAGAGTATAACAATTGGGGCCTGACTATCAATAAATATAATATATATGCCAACATTAAGCTATACCAATTGATTAGCTAAATGAAAGGAAAATGAACATCATTGTCTGTACGATTAAATCAACATCAATGCTAGAAAGTGGCATGTCCTCGAAAGTAGTGAGGACTACCCCAAATAGGAGAAGGAGAATCAAGTCTTCCTTCAAAAAGTCGTCACAAGCCTTAATGAACGGAACCTGAAAATGTTGGGAAAAGGAAGAACATGGGGTTAGCACATCACTTGTGCTAGTATGAGACCAATTACACAAACATAAAATCATGTTAACGGGACATTTCATTAAAGTATGCAATTTACTTTAAAAGCCTTAGGCACATTCAAGACCTATACCAAAATCAATAAGACATATCATTAAATTTGTACATCACAAGACCACAATTACTAAGTTAGTAAGAAACATGCATATGTCAACAATAATCGAGCACATAATCAGAAAACTCTATCAGAACGATTACAATACAAACAAGAAATGTACAAGAGTTCATAACATAATAACCTAACGCCAAAGACCATTACTCATGAACCTCATTAAGTCAATACTAGTTCACTGACTAAACAAGCCCCCATAACCTTACACAATAAGTAAATTAAAATCAACAACCTCAAAAGTCCAACTTCACATAGCATGTCCCCCATTAAGAGTACTAGTATCACAATTTAGAATAGGGACCCAAACACCTGTTTCATTAGTGAAACTAAATTAATATGGTATTATCAACATGTAAGGATCATCATTATACATATCATTTACTTTTTTGCATAGACAGATATAGAAATACCTTTCTAAGACTTCCTTCAAGGCTAACCAGTGCATGTATAGGTAGAGTCCCATACCTTACTTAGACTAGCGAACCCTTAGTCTCCTAGTTAGAGTTCACTCATTACTTCATTGTAACCTTTGGGAAATATTGCACTTAACGACTAGACCACATGAGCTAATGTGGAATCGGTGTCATGGAACCCTACACTGAAGAAAGGTGTACTATTGCCAAGGTAGTACCAAAATATGAACATAACATCTAGGTGGATCCACTAGCTAGTATTCCGGTGGGGGAAACATAGTTCAAGAACTAAGAGATATAGTTGAAACCCTGTTTATGCTACATGCATTATAGTCTCCAATCTCATGAGTACATTAGTGATCCTACGGAAGGTTCACTCCTCACTCTAGTTCATTCGGTCCTAAGCTAGAGTCCCTTTTTGAAATATCTTTTGTCCTTTATTAATCATCATAGCTTAATGTAGGTCATAGGGTCTATCCCTTATATAATAATCATCATAGTTCAATAAGAATTGCATCAGTATTTTCCTTTCATTAGAATTCACAAATGTGAGTTTAGCACATTTACATGATCACATCATAATAAGGCACATTGGTAAGTTATAACCATCTATATAACATGTCACGACCCGAATTCTAGAATCCGGATTGCTACCGGCGTCGTTGATCTCTCAGAGGTGGCAGACAAGCCTCATCTTGCATTCATCACATTCATCTAGTTAAATTTGTGGAAAATTTAAAACTTATATGTGTGAAGTATACATAGACTTCTTATAATAATTAACTAGATACATCATATACTAAGATCAACATAAGAGAACAACCATCTAGCATAAAGAATCAATTCAAAACTAAAGAGAATATATAATAAAAGTTTGCCAAAAATGGCCTTATTACAAGCTTCGAAATGAAGGTACGAAAAGAAAACCTAGGGACACATCCACGAAGCTATGTCTAAAAACTACGGCTATACTAAATTTGTAGCATCTTGAGATTATGAGGACCTACCAAATGGTTTGGAGGAAATGCTAAAGTCCAAACCGCTGCAAGTGTCGTAAACCTGTCCTCTCGACCACACTATAAAAATGTAAATATGAGGGGTTAGGACACCACGTTCACGGATACTAAGTATGGGTGTATGAAACATAACACATAAGTCTATGCATGATCAAAGAAAGCTGTTCCTAAACAACATGCTATTTTGGAAAGCTCTAGTGACTAACACTTCCTACATGTAGCTGTGAATTGTGGTATGAATATGATGATTACTGGTATTCAAAGAACACAACTCATTGATTTATGAGTACAAAACATTATTAATATCTCCACATAATTTTAGAAAAACTCAAGAGAGAAGATTTGAGATTTTGATCCTATAAGGACGACGCGCTCTCGTGACACTTAGATTATTTTTAAGTCTTTTCTTCTTGTTGTTGGGTAGTTCAATAATTATTTTTTACCTATGTTTAATTACAAGGCGGATGATTTCATTGTAGTCCCATACCACAATGAATCAATTGTAAGTAATCCAAGGACAAGGACTGCTTCCCTACCTTAAGTGAGTTATTCTTTACACTATATATCTTTGCCTTTCATAAGCAATTCTCTATTGATATGCCATGGATTTCATGATTACAGTTTTATAATTATACATTTCA
The DNA here is from genome assembly GCA_027704765.1 of Solanum habrochaites. Lineage (NCBI taxonomy): Eukaryota > Viridiplantae > Streptophyta > Magnoliopsida > Solanales > Solanaceae > Solanum > Solanum habrochaites. The sequence goes on along the minus strand of JAKWJA010002499.1, from coordinate 35,486,235 downwards.
TATACATGAGACTTGGAATCGTTAATTAGCCATAAGACATCTCAAGTGAGGGCCCAAATATAAGGGACCTCAACGAGGGCCTCTTTAGAAAACACAAAGTCTGCTTCATTCATTCATTCCTACTACAACATATTCATTCATTCATTCGAGGCTTATGTTAAACACCAGCTATACAAGGATGAAAGTTTAAGACCTAATTGGCATCATGAAGTGCAATGACCAAGAATGCCTATGCATTACTTGATTGCTTTCATCTCTGGATGTCTTGTACAAACACCTTCGGTATCGTTCATTCATTATCTTTCAGCCATTGATGAATCCAACCTTAAACGACATAGTTAATGTGAGTATCATGAAATCCAGTTTCTAACCCACACTGAAAAGAGGTGGGAATCACGGCGTGAGGTGACCAAAACCGCTACCGTACATGAATGAACCCGCCTACATCCCTATATTGGCAGGTACAGTTTGAAGACTAGGATATATAAGGGAGACCCAAACCTAACATTCCGAAAAGGGTTTCCATCATTACTCATAGAGTTATGTGAACCTCCACCATTCCAAAAAGAAGGCATCACCGCTTATAGCTAGCCTTCGTTGCTCAGTACAAGTTTATTTCATTAAACTATACGTCTGGAGCTGGCTTGTAGTATGAGGATATCATAGCTAATAGATGATTTCTAATATAGTCATTAGCATTAAGTAGTACCTCAGTCTCAATAATTTCATAGAGTGTACATAGAGACTGGTCTGTCATTAGCTTACACTATCATCGCGAGTATGTTTTGGTAACATTTACTTACACTATTCTTTATTTACATTGATGATAGTGAAATTGTCCTTATATAAAATTGTGGTAGATTGCGGCACTTGATCACATCATTCTAAACGTTCATTCGTGAGTTATTTTTAACATAGTTAGCTTAGGTGTAAGTAGGCTTGTCTCACTTCTTTTTACAACCTCCTTCTGGTCACTTTCATAACTTAGAAACATTAGTTATGTCCTTACTCACGTTACTTGGCTACTTTCTTTGATATCTTCATATAATCGTTAATGGACGATTTAGAACTCAATTAATGAATACATATGTCATATTTTCATTTTGTTAGGGAATGTTGGTACTTCTCACAACTGATGGCATGCCTTTGGGTATGGATTCATTGAATTACCATATATGTGCTTATATTGTCATGTCATACTTTGGCTATATATGATTGGAACAAAATATTTGGCCTATGAAAAACTGAAAAAGATGACTTCGTAGCCAATTATGGACAGCCAAAGTACCACATCATTCATGTTTAGTTGGTATACCTTAGAATTTATGTAAATCTTTTAATTGATTTAAAGATAACATTATAGCCAATTCATTTTAGCACTCATTCTTAGATGATGTACTGTTAGACCTAGTATTGGCATACTGCAGACCAATTAATTCAAGTATAATTTACCTTGGAATCATTAGCCAATCATTACATATCATTGTAAACTAATGTTTTAGCCTAATTTATGCATAAGCCAAACTTTCACTACACTTTAATTTTTTAATCTTTGATTAACTACAAGAACAATTCAATGATTGGTTGGCAAGCTTACGAAGTTATTTGGCATTATTAGATCATGAATACTTTGATTTCTTTATGAATGTTATAACACTTATTCAATGATAATTTTAGGTTCACAAGTTCGTGTGGTAAGGGTATGGTTGGGACTTGTCCCATTGATTGCCATACCCTATTTTTCATGAGTTTCAATGTATGTAGAAGATTTGTATCACTTGTTAGTTGCTAACTTCACACATTTTGGAAGATAGTTTGGAATAGTTTCGCTAGCCAATTGTTGGCAATAAACAAAAACTTAATATGGTGGTCATTTAAACTTAATTTGTTGTAAGCCAACCTTTTAAATCTTAATTAAATTATCATGATTATCAGGAACAGCCAAAATAACAGTAGATTCAAACTTCATAAAAAACTCTATACAACTTCATCTTTTCTCGAACACAAAACTAAGTATTATGTCATTCCTTAATCTGTGTTACTATCACTCAATCATCAGAAACAATATATAGACTCATTAATCATATTAAATAAAAAAAATTATAAAATCATTCTAGACACCCACATACCAACAATTGTTCCTGATACTCTATATACTTACAAAATCAAAAAGCCAGGATACCTAGGGAGATGGACGTTCAACAAAATCATAAGAAAAAAACCCTAGTTTGGAATTCATGCAGCTTGAATGAAAACGTTTGAAAAGCTCTTAGAGGAAAGAATTCCATGAGAGAAAACCCCATACCTTAAGTACAAATTAATCTAGTTAAGACCACCTTGAACGAACTTGAAGAAACATAAAAAAAAACCTTGAAAATAAATCTAAGGAATTTTTGTTTTTTTTTCTTGCGTTTTGTTCATGTTTTCTCTCGCTGATTTATGAGTTGTAGTAATGTATTTTTTTGTGTTTGATGTATGTTTTTAGGTTTAGCGAAAACTGACCTTGATTATTAAACTTCAGGCGTTAATAAGTTAATTAAACAAATTTAATTAACTAATTACTTAACAAAACCTCCTAAGTTGACTAAAACATAGCGAAAACATAACACTTAGTCAAATCGGGGAAATGGTGTTCACTATGATTTGAGTCAAAATATTGACTTTATTTATCAATTAAATCCTTAATTTCATTAATTTAGGTACCTAGGGTAATACTAAAGTACCTCAAGTCATTGGAATCAAAATTACCTTTCACATCCTAGGTTACGTTACTAGGATGTTTCTTGATTGTACTAGGTTAGTGTACGAATTTCGGTTCTGACACCTTTAATTTAAATAGATAATTTAATAATTAAGGGACCTATTGTATTAATAAAGTACCCTTATTTAGTTATAAACCATAACTAATACTTTGAATCATCCTCGATTAGGTTACTAGGTGTCTTTTCTTGGTGTTTAACCAAAATCTGGAAATTATTTTGTGGATTTAGGTTTGCCCCTTTAAATTAATAATTGTAAGTCTCTACATTAATTAATTAAGTGTCCTATCGGTAATTACTCAAGACCATTAAGTCGTTAGGATCGTAAACTTACTCTTTCACCCATCCTAGGTTAGGTATAGGTTGTCCCTTTCTTGTCAAAAAGAAAATCTGAAAATCCTTTTTATTTTTTGGTTATACCTTTTACCTAGGGGAAATATAAATACCTATGAGTTGTTAGTAAACCATAATAACTTTTGGAGCATACTGATTAGTATTAGGTTGGTCTTTAACTAGTACTAGGTTAGTGTCAATACGTTTTGGTCCTAGGTTTTAGGTGTGTACTAATGGGTCGAATTTTCTTAGATAGCGTTCGTTATCTATTTGGGTCAGTAGGTTACAGTCTAAAATTTGTAGAATTTAGGCCCCACGATGGAGTGAGTTCCTATGCACGTTTTTGTCCCCTTAACTACCCTACCAAATTCGGTTGGGTCGGTCCCCTCTTTGGTGCTTCTTCACGTTGTGTTGCACATGTTCTTCACATGATTGGTTGTACTTCCATAACTAATTATTAATTTATGGTTCCTTTGGGAATGTTTACTTATTGTCCCAAGGACCCTCACTAGTCCTTGCGTAATGCTTATGTACATGATCATTTTAAATGGTCATGTGGATGGTACTAGGCTGACACTTGGATGCCTAGTAGTTGTGTGAAAAACTATTCATAATGTATACATTTATTGAAAATCAATCTTGGATGGGGTGTGACAACCCAAAAAGTATACAATTTCTTATTCGTATCTATAAAGAAAATTAGCTAATATCCCTAGCCAATTTTTCTATACTATGCCCAATATATCTCAATATTGGGACATTGGGGTGCCTATGTACTAATAGGCTAATCCTAAGTCATATGGTCTCATTAACATATGATTTTTGAATGTTACATTATCCTATCCTTAGGAACATTGTTCCCTCGATGACACTTTATATCATTTAAACAAAGAGGGTGACTTATTTTGTCGTAATTAAACGTTTCTCTTTTTTGAATTAAATAATTTCACAATTTATTAGGAGCTGGCAGATATTCAAGATTATTTGAGCTCTATTTTTGAGATTGAGGAATTTCACTCTCAACAACACTTAACGTAATGCCCACAACACAAATCATACAAAATACAAATCATTTGTCTATGTTACACAAAAACAACACGACCTTTTACTGAAAATTCAAACAGACTTTAATTTTACTCACATGGCTATTTTAAGGGGAAATACGATTAGGGACTTTCAAACCAAATTTGATAATGCACTAAAACTTAGAGTTTCGTAAACATAAATTAAAACCAGACTTGGAAGAGTAAATATAACCTAAGATTGAAAAATAGGGTCACGGTATCTATATGAACTCTTCCTCCATGTTTCTCCCTTACAATGTGTCCCCCTTAATACTCTTACGGAGGCAACTCGGTGTTCCTCAACCGTTTAGACCTTGGCAATATAAAATTTCACGGAAAATCTTGTAGAAAGGTTATCAGTGATCCTAACCCTTAGATAGCATCTTGTTGGCCATAAGATTTGAACTAATGACGCACAAATTTAATTTCAAAGGGACTTGCCACTATGTCATCTACTTCTTTACAACCCCTTTGGCCTTAACACTGTATCCTATGGGTTGTCTAACTAGAAATGGTTCGGTAGATATCAGGAAGTAAGTAAAATTGATTAGCCCACGACAAGGATTTATCAATAGATATAAAGTCGATCTGGATTCTAATAAGCATAAAGGATTGGAAGAAACAGCAAGTACCATTATCCACATCGTGGAGGTCTCTTGTACTTTTTTACTTTTCAACGCATAGAACCGATTTCTCTTGGGGGGTTTCAGCTACAGAATGGCGAGGTCGAGGTGAGACTAGCCTGGAATATTGGATTTGAACACTCCTTCTCATTTTAGCCACAACTTAATTAGGAAACTGAAGGCCTTAGTACCCGGTCTCCATAGTCTATTATGCATAACATTATGAAGCAAATCCTTGTCTAAGCCATAGTTTGAGTTGATATCAGCCAACTTAGCCGTAGTCCATCATAATAAATTACTATATCTGCTTTTAGAAATACTATAGCATTCATCTCCAGGCGCAAACAACACATTCACCAACGACTTTCGTCCCGTTGACGGGCAATTTCCATTATTGTCCCCTTGGGAAGCCAGATCTTGAGCACTGAGCATTAGACCACTGGCCATCCTAGTTATTGCTGTTATTCTTTTCACATTTCACACAATAAGGAGTAGGACACTTAAGTTTACAACAAGTGCAAAATTTAGATAGCACAATAAATAGTCGAAGAAGGGAAAAATTCCTATCATTGCATAGGCTCTAGTAATGGATTGGTGCGCGCGCTCAAAAAACCATAAGCTTGAACTATGTACCGGGGTTGTGTTGATATTTAGATGGTCTAGGTAATTTATCTCATTATGATAACCAAGGGTTAATCACGACCGGATTTGGATTTTCTGGATCGCCAACCGGGTCGTTGACCTCTCAGAGGTCGCAGACAAGCACTCACCTTGCTTCATTCACATCATCTAGTTAAATTTGCAGAAAATTTAAAACTTTTTATATGTATGAAGTTACATAGACTTCATATAAGTATTAACTAGATACATCAAATACTAAGTCAACATACAGGACACAACCATCTAACACTAAAGAGTCATCAAACTGAAGATGAAAGTCATAAATAGTTTGCAAACATGAACTTATAACACAGATTCAAAAAAGAAGCTGCGAAAGAAAGCTAGTACAAGCATCCACGAGCTATGTCTAAAAAACTAAGGCTAGACTAACTTTGTAGCATCTCGAAAGATTGAGGACTACCAATTGGTTTGGGAATGATGAAGGCCAAACCGCTGCAGTGTTGTCAACCTTTCCTTGACCTGCACCTATAAAAATAGTAAATAGCAGGGGGTGATTCTACCACTTGTACCCATTAGGGGTGTATTCACACAACACATAAGTCTATGACATGATCAAAACCAAGCTCTTCTAACAAAATGATATTTTTGGAAAGAATAGTGACCTAGGCACTTTCCTAAAATCGTTAGATGTGGAATTGTGGTACGAAATGATGTATTTTAATTATTCAAAGAACCCGAATAATTTCGATATATGATTACAAAAAATTAAGTATCATCCACATTAATTTGAGAACAAATCAGGTGAAGGAGTTGAGATTTTGATCTCTTAGTGACGAGAGGTCTCTTTGACATTACATTTTTTTAGTATTTTTTCTTTTCTTATTTTGTCAGTTCAATACTTCTTTTGGTCCTAGTTTAACTACAAGTGTAATGATTCATTGCAGATCCCTACCACATGAATATAGAAGTAATCCAACGACTAAGGAATGATTTTCCAACCTTGTAGTGAGACATTTTTTTACACTATATATTCGTACCTATTTCATAAAGCCATTCTCTATTGCTCATTGCCATTGATTCATTAATTCCATGTTTTATATATTATACATTTCATATACATGAGACTTTGGAATCATTAATGTATCATAAAACATCTCAAGTGAGGGCCCAATATATGGTACCTCAACCCGAGGGACTTCTTTAGCAAACACAAAGTCTTATTCAATCATCCATTCATACTTCACATTATTCATTTCATTCATTCATGGGCTGATTTAAACACAAACTATACCTAGGATGAAGTTTAAGACTCTCATCGGGATCATGAAGTACAATAACCAAGAATTACCTAATGTCATTAATTGAATCTGATTTTACCTTCTGATTGTCTTGCACAAACACCTTCGGTATCGTTCATTTCATAATGTTTCATAAATGAGGAACTCCAACCTTAACCTACATAGATCATGTGAGTATCATGAAATCTAGTATCTACCCCACACTGAGAAGATGTGGAATCACTGGCCAAAGTGACCCAAAACATGCTACCGTACATTGGAATTGAACCACGCCAGATCCCTATATTGGAAGTATAGGTTCAAATAGTAGGAAATATAAGTATACCCATACCCGGCATGCTGGACAGTCTCATCTCATGAGAGTTACGTGAACCTCCGCCTTTCTCGAAAGAAGGAATTACCGCTCATAGCTAGCGTATCGGTGCTCAGTATAAAGTTCTATTTCATTCAACTCATATGTCTTGGAAGATGGATTGTAGTATGAGAAAATCATAGCTCAATAGATGATTTCTCATCTCATCATTAGTATTAAGTATACATCAGTCTCAATACTTTCATTAGAGTGTACATAGATTCATTAGCTTTACACTCTCATAGGTGAGTACTTTTTGGAAACATTTACTTACACTATTGATGACTTGTAATACTTTTATTTACATTGATGAAATCCTAATTGTCCTTACATAACATCTTTGATGTTAATGAGACTTGTCTCACACATTCTAACACGTTATTCGTGAGTATTTTTTTTTATCATAGTAGCTTAGGTTAAGTGAGGTGGTCTCACGTCTTTTAACACCATTTCTTGTCACTTTATTAACTTAGACATCTTTATTTTGCTATATCACAGTTACTTGCGTACTTTCATTTGATATGCTTCATATCATCGGTTATGGGGAGAAACTCACGCAATGATATTACATTATATTCATAGTTCATTTGGTTAGGCAGGTGGGCACTGTCCAATGATTGACATGCCTTTGGATAATGGATTCATTGAATTACTTAGAGTGCTTATATGTTCATTCAATACCATTGGCCCGTTATATGATTGGCAAAAAATAGTATGGCCTAGAAAATTTGAAAACGAACTCATATTACAATTTATTGCAACAAGCCAAAGTACACGTCTTCATGTTTAGTTTTGGTATACTAGGCATTATCTAATCTTTAAATTTAAAGATAAAATTATAGACAATTTATTCATCACTCTTAGACGATTGTATTGTAGCCATATATTGATATTACGGCAGGCCAATTCATTCAAGTATTATTTCATGGAATCATTAGCCAATTCTATTACTTTTTTTGAAAAATAATGTTGTAGACTAATTTATTGGCATAAGCAAAACCTTCCTAATTACACTTGGAAATTTTAATCTTGTTAACTTACAAGAACAATTCAATGACTTGTTGGGACAAGCTATAGTTATTTGGGAATTTGTAGATTCATGAACTATCTTGAGTTCTTTAGAAAGTTATAACTACTTAGGTCAATGTATACGTTACACGTTCGTTGTGGTCTGGTATTTTGGACTTGTCCTATTGATTGGCATAAGCTATGGTTGAGTTTATTGAGTAGGAGATTGGATGATCAGTTTAGTAGTATAACTCACACATTTTGGGAGATAAGTAGTTTGAACATAGTTTTTGATAGCCAATTTGTTGGCAGTAAACCAACTTTCAAATTCTATGGTGGCCTTTAAACTTCTTTGTTGTAAGCCACCTTTTTACATTCAATTATCTTATAATTATCATTCAATGGAAAGCCTTAACAGTAGACTCAACTCATAACAACTCATAAACAACTTCATCTTTCTCGAACACAAAACTAGCATATGTCATTCCTTAATCTGTGTACTATATCACTCAATCATCCAAATGGCCAAAATAGGACCTCACTAATCATTAATAAATGAAGAACTTATAAATCAGTAGAACCACATACCAACAACATGTTCAAGATTACATCTATATACTTAAAGAATCGAAAACAAGGATAACTAGGGAGATGAACGTTCAACAATATCAATGGTAAACAACCCTAGTTTCAAAATTTAAGGGTTTGAGACTTTTGAAAAGCCTCTTGGATAAACAATTCCATGAGAGAAAACCCATACCTTAATTAGAACTTAATCTATGAAGACCTCCTTGAACGAACCTCGAAGAAACCTTGAAAATCATCTAAAACAATTTTGGTTTTTTTTTCTTGCGCTTTGTTCACTATGTTTCTCAGCTTTTTCGTGTTTTAGTCGTTGTTTTGTTTGTGTTTGAAATGTGGTTTTTTCGGTTTAGGGAACTGAACTGACTTATTAAACTGAGGGTTTAATAGTTATTAAATAAATTTATAACTAATTACTAACAAAACCATCCTAGTTGGACTAAAAACATAGGAGAACATAAGCTTCGTCACATCTTGGAAATTGGTGTGCCTATGAGTTTTGTCAATTTGACTTTATTATAATAATTAAACATTAAGTTAATTAGATAGGCACCTAGGGTAAGTACAAAGTACCCTTAAGTCATTGGACCAAAATACCCTTTGTGGGACCATCCTAGGTTAAGTACTAGGGTTTCTTGAGTTGTACTAGGTGAGTGTAAGATATTTCTATTTGAACCTGTAATTAAACTTAATTAAATGGCTCAATTTAATTAAAAGTGACCTATGCCAATTGATAAAGACCCTTAAGTCGTTCTATACCACTAACTAATCCTTCGAATTCCACCCTAGATTAGGTACTAGGTTGTCTTTTCATTGTTTTTACCAAAATCTGGAAATATTTTGATTGATTTCCGTTTTGCCCCTTTAAAATTAATAATTAAGTTGCTAAATAATAATAATTGACCTGGAGTAATTACTGAAGTACCATTAATTTTTTAGGATCTAAACTAACTCTCTTGGACCATCCTAGATTAGATTACTAGGATGTCCTTTCTTGTTTAAACGAAATCTGGAAAATTTCCTATTATTATTGGTTTTAGAGCTTTAAGTAATTAATAATTAGGGTACATAGGGGAATTATAAAGACTCCTGGACTTGTTGGACCATAACTAACCTTTTGACCAACTAGGCTTAAGTACTAGGTTTCTCTTAACTAGTACTAGCTTAGTGTCCCATCTGGTTTGGTCCTAGGTTGTGGGGCACTAATTGGTCCAATCGGTTATTCCTGGTTATTAATTATTTATGGAAAGTATGTTAGGGTCTAAATGGTTAGGGAAGTTAATCCCCAAATGGAGTGGTTCGATTATGGCACGTTTTTGTCCCTAACTACCCATAAACGATGCCTGTTAGGGTGGTCCCCTCCGTTGGGGCTTCTTTCACATGTCTTGCATATGTGCTTGCACATGGGTTTGTTGTACTTTCCTAAATAACCTATTAATTTATGGTTCCTGTGGGAATCGTTTTTACTGATGTCCAAAACTCACTATGTCCTGGGCAAGTTATTTACATGATCCTTTTAAATGGTCAGTGGATGCCGTACTAGGGCTGACACTTGGATGCCTATTAATTTGTGTGAAACTATTCATAAATGTATTTTCTTTTAGCTTAGGGTATTCATGTGCAGATACATTATTGAAATAATCTGGGATTGGGGTTGTGGACAACCAAAAAGATAATTCTCTATTCGTTACTATAGAAATTGGCTAATAACCCTTTAGACAAGTTTTCTATACTAGCCCAATAGTATCCAATATTGGCAATTGGGGTGCCTATGACCCCTGATAGGCGATCTATGGTCTACGGGTTTCATTAGACATATGATTTTCCGGAATGTTACATAACATTCACATCTTAGCCAACACCTCAAAAACCATAATTTAAGACATTACAATTTAAAATAATACAAACCCTATCAATATGAAAATAAGGTATACTTCAATAAAACTTCATCACTAAACACAAATAATCATAATTAAAGTAAAGAATTGAGATCACAAGACTTAGCCCAATCTTCTTCACAAACCATCATCAAAGTTTTACCATCAACCAATTCAACCCCCAAAAGGGTGTAGTATCATCATACAACAATAATTAACACAATAATAAAGTCAATTGAATCACAACACAACAATTCATCAATAGTTCATAGCCTAGGGTTAGGGACTTAGGTCAAATTCATGATCTACTTCACAAGCTATGATAATTAATCAAGAACTAGCATAATTGACTTACAATTCATTACAATCTACTCACAATTATCTAACGGAATCATAAACAAATCAATATATAAATTCAAATTCGTAATAAATGAAAACCCACTTGAAAACTCTTCTTTTTGAAATAAATTTGGAGGAACCCTTTGGGGAAAGAATCCCAAAGGTGAAAGGAATCCCATACCTTGTTCATTGATGAAGATTGATGGATAAAATCCCGCTCCTTGAAGCCCTTAGATATTGACCTAGACTTTAACGGATTTCTTCTATTTGGAAGAGATGAAGAAGAGAGAAGGAAGAGCAATTGGGTTTTGGGAATAATGAGAGTTATGTTTAGTTTAATTAGGTTTGGCGTCTTTATAGAAGTCATTAATTAACATAATTGAACCTACCTTAACCCCTAACCAATTAAATAACCACTTAATTAACTCATTAAATTATTTAAGATGGAACAACAAAACAGTGGCCTTATCTACGAGACCCCGACTGACGGACCGTAGGTCAGTCGACGCCCTTGCCCCCCCGGTCCTGCACATACGTTGTTGGTGTCAAAGACAGGTACAAATGAACCTTTATCCAAAATGGATAAGTGTTGGTATGCGAAGGAATCGATGCCTTGTCGATCCAACCACGCCTTGTCAATTGTGGTCGTAGGTGCACACTGTCCAATTGACCCTTTGGTTGGTCCTTGGGGAGTTGTACTTGCACATTTCGACTATAAACCAACTCTAATATGTATTAGACACCTTATCACTACTTTTCATTATTTTTTGACTCCTAAAACCTTGTTAAATAGACTAAGGCACACTAGCACCTCTTGGACTAGTTTCGAGACGTCATGGACCTTTTTTGACGTTTTGATTCTGAAACTTCCTAAATGACTTATATCCATTATAATTGACTCTAAAGCAATTTTGAAACTATTAGAGTCTCATGGTAGTCTCTAGATTAGGCTTTAGACTTTCGGAGTATTACAATAGGGATCACCCCCAACGAATTCCACTCAAAGATCTTGGCGTTCTTGATGAATTCTTGATCTTTCTCCCTTCTCCTTCTTCTCTTTTATTTTCTCTCAATCCCTAAGCGTGAATAAATTTTCTAAAACTGACTTAAGACTTAGTTTTCCCCTAATAAAGATTTAAAACTAATTAGGAAATAGTTGGGTAAAAAGACTACTCTACCATTACTAAAATCTGGATTGAGACCTTCCTCATTCCAATACCCAACTTCCGATACACATATCTCCATCATACGATAACGAAAATGTGCAAACTAACAGAGTTGCAAACAATATTTCCAAGGGATTCTAACCATATAAATAACTGACTCTAACACATCCTGAGCTAGAAATTATGACCATTTGAAGATGACTAAAAACTTACTTTCTTAACTTTGAAAATTTTCCAGATTTTTCCTACTCTTTCCAAATATATACTTTAGTTTCTTATCTTATTCTCGATTATTACGAGTTACGATGTGTTACACTTAGCTACCCAGACAAGCTTGGATCCTTTCTTATTATCAAAAGGGTGAATCATATTTCTTCTCACCCATCTAAGCAACAAGTTAGTGGACATGTTTGTGCCAACAGGTATAAATCTGTTTCCATTTGCCAATGTTGTATTTATTTTTCTAAAATCATTAGCAACTGGTCACTCTGTAGTTGGATGACGAATTTTACCATTAATACAACAAAAATCTTTAGAAATATTTTCTTTATGTAATTCTATACCAGTCTTCTCATTGTGCACCCTATCACTAAATTTCTTAAACTTTTTGGAGGATTTCTTCCATCTATTGGAATTTTCAAGATTGATTTTTAACCTGGAAATTTCTTGGTTTAGTTTTTTCACCTTATCTTTTTTTCACAGAAAAAAAAATCAATTTTGCATTCTATTAGAGCATGATCTAATTTGTTCTCAGTATCATTTATCTTCCTTTTTTCAATATAGTTTACTTAAGAATTTAAAATTTCAAATTGAAGTTTGATGACCCAAGTTAATTAACCTATCTCTTTAGAGAATAATTTTCTTCTTCAATTTTAGTATTGTAGTATTTGAGATCCACGCACTCAAACTTTTTTTTCTCTAAAATCTTTGAAAATATGATCTGTTTCTTAAGTTAATTCTTGAAAATCATCTATTAAGCTACTCATCATGCTAATTAGTTTTCTTTTTAAAAAAAGAAGAAAGTTTTCTTTCAAGTTGAGGATACTTACCTCAAAGTTTGCTTCTTTTTCTTCTATGTCAGAATATCTAATAAACGTGAGAGCAATCTCATCTACCTTTCCATCATCAGCATGTTTTGATTTGGATTTCCTTGAAGTTGTCTTGTGATATTCTTCTTTATTATTTTTGTTAATTATTGAAGCACTATCATTGGAGCCTTGCTTGATACATGTTTCTTTGTGTACATCCCTAAGTGTATTACAAATTTGTTTCGATGTTATAAAACTAGATATTTGGCGATACTCATCTGGTCCAAGAGAAAAAATAAGGATAAACTTATCTTTGACATACTTCTCAAGAATCTTGAAGTCAAACTCCTAGTATTCACAATTTTCATTTTGTACGTCTTTATTTTCAGCATCCTTCTTAGTTGGATATTCTGGTCCATCAATAACTCTATTCTAAAGTTCATAATTTGCCGCCTGATTAAAAGTTTCCATCATTTCTTTCCACCATGAGTAATACTTGTCAATCAATAATGGAGGCTTGTTGATATCTTCTCCTTCACCATATCCGGGTGGAGGTGCAGAATTTATCGCGATCTTTTTTATGTGGTTAAACATTTAACAAGAAAACCTGCTCTCATACCAATTGATAATATGTACGACCTAATAATTTATTGATTTTAAGTTTTTGTCTGAGTGTGAAACATGTTGCCTAACATGTTTCATCAAATCAATGAGGACAGTAAGTAAAAACACAATATTTTATTGAAGAAAACTCGACTCAAAAGGTGTAATAACCAAGACCTATACCCCTATAGGACTTAACTTCAACTTTACTAAATCATCGAGCCTTCATAGAAAACGTATTACAAGCCTATGTAACCTAAGGAATTACGAACTATAATTCCCAAAGTTCAACACAAACCTCCCACGGTATGTGTTCCAACTCTTCAAGTTATCAAAATCTGAAGAAAACACTTCTAGTTCCATTTATAACTCCGTGCACTAAGATTCATTAATGCTCCATCACAAAGAAGATCTCCTAACACATAAAATCTGTAAAAGTATCAGGTTCTTCGATGTTCTCCTTCTATGTGTTTCTTAAGTTCATTGGTAGCACTTGTGAAGTCAATTTCTATATTACTCTTTTTGATCTATAAGTGCACAAGTATTCAAGACGACTTCACTTATACTTAAGCACAATTCTTCATAGAGTCATTGTTCACTTCAAAATCCGCGTTGACTTGAACTCTCTTGACTTAGAGTTCTATTTCAAGTAAGACTCCTTATTCAATTCAAACTCTTAGATTCTTTAGACTTTTTATTCAAATTATATCATTGGTTCTTTTGTTTTGTAGTTGAACTTCAGCACTTCAATTAAGTTGTAACTTGAAGAGTTATACTTTAAGTAAGACTACTTCAATTAAAACTCCTTGCCTCTTTAGACTCTTTATTCAAATCAAATTCATTGACTCTTTCTCTTGAATTTATCACATGTTTATTTCCTTAGGATTTCTAACAAAATTAACATTATCCATTCATATATTTCTTCACTCTTGTATTCATTCATTTTATAAGTTTTCTCGAATTCAACTGCTCGTGACAATGTACCTTTGCACCATGATGACTAACGTGTTTCATCTTTCTTATCAATCATCAAAATTGCATAAATCCCAACAACTAAAACAAGTAAATAAATATCAAGAGATGATTCATGACGTTGCAGGTATATAATTTGGCCACCAAATAGATCCCAATATAGAAGAACCTCAGATGTGAATTCTACAAAATTGTATGATATGTTAAATATAGCTTAGTAACAACTATGGTGTGGATGTAAATATTCTAAATTAACATCTAGAATGATGAGTATAAAATCTTAATATATTATGTCTTATATTTTCTTTTAATGCAACAACTCAATTATTAAATCAAGTCCCCAAATAATAAAATATCTTTTAATTCTATCAGGCAAAGTGTTAGCGAAAAACTTACAAGATAACAAAAATAAAGATTACAACTGAATAATGAATAATAAATCTCTTGAGCCTGAGGCGCGGATATCTCACTATCTTTAAGGAGATCAAACCCGCTAATGTTTCACCGTTCCAACAACAGTTTTTTTTGACTTGTCCCCTCAAGGATAAAAACAACCTTCACAAAGTATAACTCAAAAACTCTGGACAAGAGTTGAGTCCAAACCTCCACAACTAAGAACACCTCACTTCCACTAATAAGAACTCTCTCTTTTGACTAACTCTTTCACTCTATGTTTTTTCTTATACCTTAAATCAAATGAAGATCACTACTATTTGTAGTTGATTATGTCTCCCTAGCAATGAATAGGAAGATATATAGTGGGATAGTAAATAGAAAAAGATAAATGGCGTAGGAGTTACTAGGTTACAAAGAATAATGGAGGAATAACGAATGAAATAAATAGAGGGGTTGACTAATGTCTTCAATGGAAAATGAAGTTGCTGCGAAGATTTGTTTTTACTCCAATGTTCAGTGAACTCCAACGTTTACTGAAACGTTCTCAATGAATTCTGCCAAAAGTAATTGGCATTACTTCTCTAGTGAGTCAATGAGGCATCAATAAGACATTAAAGAAAATAAGCAATTCTAACATAAAAATATTATTAAAATGCTTATTTACAAACAGTTCCCCACTCATTTAAATATTAACTAAGAGTGTGTATCATCTAAAGGAAGATTACCATGCATATAATAAAGACGTGCTCTGCACTGAATCTTCACTTAGTGAAACTGTAATTTTTACTCCATAATCGTAGTGGTCTTAGACTTGAACTATGACTCCTTGAGGGAAATAAAGTATCATTTTGCACAAATAATAATCAAGGTGATGACCTGATCTTTAAATCCAGCACAATACAGTCTTGTGTCATATCAGTTTCATGAGCGCATTTGAGAATAAGGACAATTCATAGAGGAAGCGACCTTCTTCCACGCATCACATAGGTGCAATCTCTCAAGAGTGATCCTGTAAGATTAACATTACACCTATACAGGCTACAAATATTCCTTAAGAGTTTTATCAATTCAACTTTTACAAAGTACAGGAAACAATGCACTCACATCATAGGTAAGGAATAAATAGATAGTGCATGTTTCACAATAAGTCATCATATGATTAATTTTTCCCTTTGAACCTTGTTAAAGAATCTCTAGTCCCTAGGATGAGTTTCCTCATATATGACTCAAGGATTTATAGGATTTAATACTATCCCCATTGATGTGCTCCAAATCTTCTCTTGTTAATGCCTTACTAAGAGGATCTGCAAGATTTGACATAATCAACATTAATGGTACTATTTTTAAAATATGATCATACATTACTGCTTTTCTTACTTATAGGTCTGGATTTAGCGTCTTAATAATGGTTTTGAGATCTACCCATTGCAGTGGTGCTATCATTATGAATTAAAATAGGAGGAATTGTTTTTTAAGAATAAGGAATTTAAAACAATGAATCTCTTAAACAATTCGCTTCCTCACTAATTGAATTTAAAGCAATTAGTTTAACCTCCATGGTAGAGTTAACAATTATAGTTTTCTTTTTTTTATCTCCAACAAACAGCACCACCACCTAAAGTAAGGACATAAACCAATGGTAGAACAGGAATCACCTGATAAAGTATTTCAATCTGCATCACAAATACCTTCAAGTACAATGAGATATTTTTTATAGAACAAACCACAATTTTTTGTTCCAATTAAATATCTCATAACTCTTGTTATAGCATGTCAATATTCATTATCTGTCTTGCTTGTAACTTGTCTAGTACTCCTACTATATATGCAATACCAGACCTAGTACAATCAATCAATCATGTATCTCAAACATTCGATTTTGCTACATATTCCTATTGATTTATTACACAATTTTTGCTACAACAAGATATACGTGAACATTTGAATCAGAAGGAGTAGCAACATGCTTGCAATTATGAAGTTATATTTTTTTCAAATGTTTTCCTCACATATGTGACTGGTCAGGAAAATTTCCCACATGTCTTGTTAATTTTTTTATTCCAAAAATAAATTTGTCTCACACTGAGATGTTTTTATATCAAATGACTTCTAAGAATATTTTTTATTTTTAAGCTTAAATATAACATTCATCTTAGCAACACTCACTTAATCACAACATATAGGCAATAACCACAAGCTGATTATTCCCATACTTATGATATATGCATTTATCAACACCATTTTGTTTTTAACAAACCTATTTCCAATCATCCAGGAATCAAAATTTTCATTTCATTGCTTTGGTATCTGTTTCAAGCCATATAGGAATTTAGTAAGTTTAACTTACTCTTATTTCTTGTCCTGCTTCAACAAAACACTCGAGTTGATCCATATAAATTTTTTCATTTGGGTATGCATTTAAAAAGCAGTTTTTACATCTATTTGATGAATTTGCGTATAAAAAATTACAATCATAGAAGTTAAAATTCTTATAGATGTAATTCTTGTCACTGGAGAAAACATATAAAAAAGATTCTAGGATTTCTAGTTGCTTAAAATCTTTTGTAACTAGTCTAGCCTTATATTTATCAATAAAACCATTTGGTTCAACTTTTTCTTAAGACCCATTTGTAACCAATAATTTTATAATCCAGTGGTAAATTGTAACGACCTATTTAGTCGTTTTGAGCAACAGATTGTATTTCTGGAAAAACTGGCTGAGACGACGGATCCCACGACGGACCGTCATGGACACGACGGACCGTCGAGGGGTCTCGTTCAGAACACTTAGAATTAGAAATTTTGGTACTAGAGCGACCTCTGAACGTCAGACGATGGCAGGACTGAAACCGTCTGGGCACGACGGACGTCACATGCATTCAACCTTCAGTCTCTGAACTATGTGCCGGAGGAGCAGGACGGAACGTCTTAGGCACGACGCCCCTTCACAGACTGCGTAATCCAGGCTGGGTTGATTTCTGTTAAGTAATTTAAGGGGCGTTTTGACTATTTCCCCTGGCTTTAAATTATAATTATGGGGTTAATGTTAATAAGTCTAATTACTTGGGGTTAAAAGAGGGTAACCTTAAGTTAATTTAGTTGGGTTTTTATTGCCATCTTTTTAATACTTAATTATATGCTAATTAGGTCAAGAAAAGAGGGTTTTGATTAAGAAAAACAGAAAGAACAGAGAGAGAAGAAAGACTAAACGATAGAGAGAGAGAGAGAAGAACGAAGAGGAAGCAAAAATAACTTTGAGGAATTTGCTGCTTGATCACTAATCTTAGGTGGAGGTAGTTATGGTTTTCATCGCAACTCGTAGTAACTCTTAATAGGCTCATGATAGTATTGGGTAGTATAAGTAAACCCTTCTATATGCTTAATTGTATCTTGTATGAAGTGATTATACAATAGAAAAAGAAGGCATGATGAAGCTATTGAATCTTAATCTTGAAAGAAATACAATCGACCTTGTTAATGGATTGACGATGCCCTGTTATAAAAGATGTCTTGATGAACTAAAAAAAAAAAAAGGTTGATAGAATTAGGGGATCGGGTGTCACGAACGACACGTAGAATTAGGGGATCGGGTGTCAACTAACCGACATGTAGAATTAGTGGATCGGGTGTCACGAACGAAACGTAGAATTAGGGATCGGGTGTCCACGAACCAACACGTAGAATAGGGGATCGTGTGTCCAACCGACACTTATAACTTAGGATTTATGAGATCGGGTGTCCGCACCGACACTAGAATTAGTGGGGATCGGAGAGTCACGTCCGACACAAGAGGAATAATGTAATGAATCTGAAAGATGTTATATACCAATCTAATGAACCGTTATTCATTCCCAAATGGGTATGGCAATTGAGGCTTGAGTCCTCATGGGTGAACTTGGCGGTGCTTACTAATGAGTATAGAACTTGTTGTTTCTACATGTTGAGTATTGTGTAGTGATTTATGATATTATTTGATATTACTGTTTTTCTTTTTGAGTTGGCCGATTATACCTACTCAGTACTCGTGGTTTTGTACTGACCCCTACTTGTATGTTTTTTCTTCTTTGTTATATGTGGAGTGCAGCAAACTACCGTCGTCTTCAACTCAACCGCAACTCTAGCCAGTCTTTCATTACACCCGGATTTCAGGGTGAGCTAATGCTTCAGCTTGCTGGATCTTCTTCCTCATGTCTTGATGCCTTGAAGTTCCTGCCATAGACTAGCTTTTGTTATTTTAGCTTCTTAGAATCCCTTATTTTAGTAATTTGATCATAGATGTTTCTTGTTGTGATGACTTCCAGAATTTGGGGACATAATAGATGTTTATTTGTTAGAAGTTATTGAATTGGGTTTTTTTAATGATTTAAGACGTCTTCCAGCATTACCTTCTGTTGAATTATTATATTGAAATGTCAGGTTTTAGATTGTTGGGTCCCGCCTCACATAGTAGATAAGTGTGGGTGCCATTCGCGGCCACGTTTTGGGTCGTGACAAACTTGTATCACAGATGATTATGTTCGTTGTCTCATCCCACAAGAACAGGTCCTAGTAGAGTCTTAAGATGGTATGAGGGACGCCTTTTTTTCTTTGAGAGGCTATAAGACTTTAGGACAATTCCACCATTCTTTCTTTCTTTCGTGCTATTCCTTGTGATCCAATTGGTATCTAGGGTGAACGAATTGGTTCTGACCATCTTCACTCTTTCGCAGATGATTAGAACTAGATCAACAACTACGCCACACAGCACCGACAGAACAGGGTGCAATCTGAGCCAGCCACTGTGGCTGTAGCCTCAAAGAGGAGTAGTGACAAGAGGCCGGTGGAAGAGGCGTGGGAGGACGTCCTCTAGATATAAGAGGACGAGCACCTAGCCCATAGTGGTACTCAGGCGGTGACTCCTCACCAACGAGGAAATGGTAAGAGAGGGCGATGATGATGAGACGAAACAAGTCAGAATAAGGAATTTCACCTCCAACCTACCCCAAAATGATCAATCAGGTTCTTGCTTATCTAGGTCGGGTTATCTGATCAGGGCCAGACCCTCCAGTTTTTTTTCCTGGCACCACACCTCCGGTTCCGGAGTACCAACATGCAGCTACTATGGCTCCCCGCATGGATGCCCATGGAAATAGGCAACGTTTCCTCCTTCCTCGTCTGACCACAGGCTATATGACAAATATCAGCATGAACTTTTCAGTAAGTTCTTGAAATTGAACCTCCGGTCTTTCAAGGGTGCTGATCTGAGGATGCCCTATGAATTTACAACTGGTTGAACAAAAAAAAATTCATAAGAGCTACTCTACACAAGAGGGGTATAGTAAGAAACGGTTTGGTGTTGAGTTTGTGACTTAAATCAAGTTTCAAGGGAACGCCAAAATGTGGTGGCGGTAATGGTGAGTGTCAACCAACAGAGGACCCACCTATGACTTGGGACATTCTCTAGCTTTTTTTATGGAGAAGTATATTCCCTCCCCGGACTTTGAGAGATAGGAAAAGAGATGAGTTATTGGCCTAGAGCAAGGGAGGATGTCGTTACTGCATAATATGAGGCTATGTTTCGCGCGATTATCCATGTATGCCACCCAACTATGTTTCTTCAGTCCACAAGAGCGGGTCGCCGTTTTGTGAAGGGGTTGAGATCAGATTTGCGAATTCAGCCTTACAGGGTAGGCGGCTACGGTAAATCCTTTCAAATAGTGGAGACTTTCGTGATAGAGGTGGAAGGAGTAAGCCAGATCGACTTCCCATGGCATCGAGAGACCGGTCACACTTCTCTGAGAGTACCTATTCTTGACTCCAGGGAGTGTTATGGATGTGGGATGACTGGACATATTAGGAGAAAGTTTCAAAACATAGTTATATACCCCAAATAGCTATAGGTGAGGTGGGTCATGGTAGAGGGCCGTTATTTCTGGAGAACGCGGTGCCGAGGTAATGGTGGTCACCAAAACGGCCGGGTAACGGGCAAATTAATCTGGAGCCACTACGACACATGGTAGGGAACGGGCAGACAGGTGATAGGGCCCAGTGGCTATGCTTTCCCTGGGCGGTCTGAGCGGAGGCATCGGATGCTGTTATAACAGTATCTTTTTGGTTTGTGATTGCATGGCTTCGTATTATTTTTGATCCTGGCTCCACATTTTCATATGTATCCTTTCCGCATGCTACTGGTCCTTTTTAATTTTACAATTGTGAATTGCTCTAACATTCCCTATTCGTGTGTCTTCTAACGCCTGGTGGGTGATTCTGTGATGGTTGGAAAGGTATATAGGTCTTCCGTCTGGTGACTTTTGTGGGGAGCAATACTCATTAGATTGGTTACTTAGAAATTGTAGATTTTTATGTAATTCTGGGTATGACTTAGCTTTCTCCAAATTTTCAATCTTGGATATAATGCTAAAAACGTGACTTTTGTCAAGCCTGGGATAGATCTGTTAGTGTGGGAGGGGTGACTACACTTCCAATCTGGTTCGTATCTACCTTTCTTCGGGCAAGAATGGTTAGTAAGGTTGTTTAGCTTTTTTGGCACACCCTCCGGGATATCTACCCAAGTACTTTCAATTGAGTCGGTTTTTCGAAGTCCCGCGAGTGTTTAGATGTGTTTTCCTGCAGACCTTCCTGGTAGGAGGCCACCGATAGAGTATTGACTTCTGGGCATCGATCTTGAACCGGGTACTCGCCCCATTTCTTACCCACTTATAGAATGGCTCCCGGAGTTTAAGGGAGGTTAAAGGCTCAACTTCACAAGAGTTGTTTGCAAAGGCTTTATTAACCAAGTGCATCCCCTTGGGGTGCTCCTGTTTTGTTTTGTGAAGAAGAAAGCTGGGAGTCTTCGGATGTGCATAGATTACTACTACCGGCAACTAAATAAGGAACTGTTAAGAACAGGTATCCTCTTCCTCCTTGATGATTTGTTCGATCATTACAAAGGTTCTTGTGTCTTCTCTACATGATTTACTTACTTGAGGTCGTTTAACATACCAATTGAAAATAACGCGCAGCAGATGTGCCCAAACTGCTTTTCGACCAGGTAAATGCATTTTATTCTTGGTAATTCCTTTGGACTAACGAATTCCCCCGGCTGCTTTCAAATGAGCTGAATGAACTTGATTTTTTAAGCCTTTGGAATCTCTTGGTGATCGATTTATTGATGATATCTGATATACTCCAAGAGTAGGAGAATCATGAGGGAGCAATTTGAGAAATTGGTTGGAATGTTTGAGGGGAAAAAAGCTTTTGCCAAATTCTCCAAGTGTAGTTTTGGCTAATTCAGTGTCCTTCTTGGGGCAACGTGGTTTCTAGATGGAGTGATGGTGGATCCTTCTAAGATCGCAGTAGTGAAGAATTGGGTAAGACCTACTAATGTGTCAGAAATAAGAAGCTTTGTTGGTTTCGCCAGTTACTACCGGCAGTGATTTGTCAAGAGATTCTCTCTATTTGCTTCCCAATTTACTAAGGCAGAATGTTTCCATTTGTATGGTCTGATGAATGTGAGAAAAGCTTTCAGAAACTCAAGACCTGCTGACTACCGCACCTATCCTTACCTTGCCAGTAGATGGTAAGAAACTTCATGTTTATTATTGTGTGCATCCATTCTGGTTTGGGTGCAGTGCAAGGCAAGAGAAAATGTGATTGCTATGCTTCGATGGCAATTAAAGGTGATGAATGTATTTCCTACCAACGATTTGAGTTGGCTGGCGGTGGTGTTTGCATAAAGCAATGTAGACACCATCTATATGGGGTTAGTGTGAAGTATTACTGATCGTCAAGCCTACAATCTGTCTTTATCTCAGAGAGATTTGAATTTGAGACGGAAAAAGAGGAGGTGGATGAACTACTGAAGGATAATGATGTTATACCATCTTGTATCACACCCGTGAAAGGCTAATGTTGTGGCTAGACGCCTTAAGTAGAAAGCTGGGAGTCATGGGTAGTTAGCCCCCTTACCAAGTTTCTTGACGCCCATTGGCTAGAGAGTTAGACTCTGGCTAATGACTTATGAGGTAGAATTAAATGAGAAGGAGGTTTTTGGCAGTGTGGAGGCGAGATCTTCTTTTCTACAAATCAAGGGGAAACAGTTTGATGATGAGGAAACTAACTAGCCGACTTCGGGATATGTGTTGCTAGGGAGGCTAAGAAGCGCTAATGGATGAGGGTGTTTTGAGAATTAAGTGGAATGGGTAAGTTCCCCCGTGTTGATGATTTGATCCACACTATTCTTACAGAGCTCTAGGTTTCCGGATATTTATACACCTGTGCAAGCAAGATGTACCGTGACCTAAGGCACACTTTTGTGTAGTAAGAATGAAGCCGACCATGTTGAGTATGTTGCCAAAATGTCCAAATTGTCAACAAGTAAAGTATGAACATCAGAGGCCCGAGGCACTTCAGACAGAATGCCTATTCCTGAATGGAATGGGAGAATTGCAATGGATTTCGTGGTTGGTCTTCCAATGAATGGGTCAATTTGATTTATTTGGTAATTGTGGACAATTAACTAAGTCTGCTCATTTCAGTCCTGTGAAGGGTGACTTCAATGGTCGGAGAAGTTATCCAGACTCTACATCTCGGAAATTGTTGGTTGCAATGGAGTCCACTTTCCATCATATCAGATAGAGGTACGCAGTTTACTTCTAAGTTGAGAGAACATTTCCGTCAGAATTAGGTCTAGGTGGACCTTATTATGAAAAAAAAAAAATCATTTCACCCTCATAGACCGATGGACAGTCTGAGCGAACGATTCAATAGTATTGGAATATATGCTTCGAGCATGTGGTGATAGAATTCGGTGGTCATTGGTATAAAAACATCTTACCCTAGCCGGAGTTTTCATACATAATCTCTATCACTCAAGTTTGATATGGCTCCCCTTTCGAAGCTTGTATGGAGAAATGTAGGTCTCTCATGGTTGGTTTGATGGCTTCGGGTCGACCTTGGGGTCTGACCTTTTGAGGGATTCGTAGAAAAGTGACATCCTTCAAGAAAAGCTTTTTATTAGCGGCTCCAAAGTAGGCAAAAGGAGTAATGCAGATCGAAAGGTTAGGGACTTGGAGTTTCATGGAGGGTGAGCAAGTCTTGCCTGAAGGTTTCACCCCATGAATGGTGTGATGCGATTTGGTAAAAAGTGGTAAGCTTAGTCTGAGGTATATTGGTCCCATTTGAAGTTCTGAAGAGAGTAGGGGAGGTGCTTAATATTAGCCTTGCCTCCACGGCTGTCAAAGTGCACCTCCCCGGTCTTCATGTGTCTTGTTGAAAGGTACCATGGGGATGGTCACTACATCATTCGTCTGGGATTCAGTTCTGCTTGATGAGACTTATCTTATATGAGGAGGAGCCTGTGGCCCAAATTTTTGTTTTAGATAGGAAGTCCGCAAGTTGAGGTCAAGGGAGATTGCATCCATTACGGTGCAATGGAGAATCGACTCAGTTTGAAGAATCCACTTGGTAGAAGGAGGTGATATTGCAAGAAGATACCCATCCCAACGCCCCACTGTTTCCAATTCAGTACTCCTTTTCACTCTTTGTTGTTTTTCTCTCGTGATCGTTCGAGGATGACGATGGTAAATTGGTATCTATTGTAACGACCTGTTAGAGTCGTTTTGAGCAACAGATTGTAATTTCTGGAAAAACTGGCTTGAGGACGACGGATCCCCAACAACCAGTCAGGGGCACGACGGACCGTCGAGGGGGTCTCGTTCCAGAACACTTAGAATTTAGAAATTTGGGTACTAAGAAGCGACTCTCTGAACGTCACGACGGAATGGCAGTACGGAACGTTCGTGGGCACGACGGACCGTCACAGGCCTTCAGTAACTTCAGACCTCTGAACCTCTTTGACGGAGAAGCAGACGGACCTTCCGTAGGAACGACGGCCCGTCACATTCTGCGTAATCACCAGGCTGGGTCGAGATTTTTTAGTAATTTAAGGGGCGTTTGGACTATTTCCTGCTTTAATTATAAAGGTAGTGGGTTAAGGTTAATAAGTCTAATTACTTGGGGGTTAAAGAGGTAACCTTAATTGTTCATTAGTGGGTTATTATTGCCGATCTTTTATACTTCAATTAATATGCTAATTAGGGTAAAAGAAAGCGGGTTTTTTTTTGAATAAGAAAACAAAAGACAGAGAGAGAAGAAAGATAAGTCGAGAGAGAGAGAAGAACGAAGAGGAAAGCAAAGACCTTGAGTAATTTTCTTGCTTGATCACTAATCTTCGGTGGAGGTAGGTTTATGGTTTTCATGCTATTTCGTCTTAACTCTTAATAGCGAATGATATGTATTGGGTAGTATTGTAAACCCTTCGATATGATTATTGTATGCTTTTTATGTGATTTACATTGTGATAAATAGCATGATGAAGCTATGGAATCTTACTCTTGAAAGAAATCCAATCTTACCTGTTAATGAGAATTGATGATGCCTCTGGTATAAAGAGGTCTTGATGAACTAAAGTGATGATATAGGGGATCGGGTGTCTGAACCGACACGGAGAATTAGGGGCACCACAGGGTGTCACATGAACGCGACACGTAGAATTAGGGGATCGGGTGTCACGACCCGACACGTCGAATTAGGGATCGGGTGTCCACTAACCGACAGTAGCATTAGGGGGATTCTGGTGTCACGAACCCGACATCGTAAAAGAGGGGCTCGGGTGTCACGAACCAACAGTAGAATTCTGAGGGAGCGGAGTGTCACGTACGCGACACAAGAGGAATAAATGTATGAATCTTAACTAGTTAATATACCCAATCTAATAACTAATTCACCCCCAATGGGTATAAAGATTTGAGGCTTGAGTCCTCATGGGTGAACTTGTGCGGTGCTATAATGAAATAATAGAACTTGTTGTTGCTACAACTTTGAGTATTGTAGTTGATTTATTGCTATTATTTGATCTATACTGTTTTCTCTATTTTGAGGTTCCGATATACCTACTCAGTACTCGTGTTTGTACTGACCCCTACTTGTATGTTTCCTTTCTTTGTTATAATGTGGATGTCAGCAAACATAACCGTCTCTCCAACTCAACCGCACTCTAGCCAGTCTTCATTACACCGGATTCAGGGTGAGCAATGCTTCTAGCTGGACTGGAATCTTCTTCCTCATGTCTTGATGCCTTGAAGTTCCGGCATAGACTAGCTTTTGTTATTTTATAGCTTCTTAGAATACTCTTTATTTAGTAATTTGTCATAGCTGTGTCTTGTGTCTATGACTTCCAGATTTTGGGTAAATTAAGATGTTGAATTTTAGAAGTTATTGAATTGGTTTTAATTAAAAGAGTTTTAAGTCTTCCGCATTCTTTCTGTTGATATTATAATTGAAATGTCAGGTTTAGATTGGTTGGTTCTCTTACATATAGGATATGTGGTGCCAGTCGCGCCGTTTTGGGTCGTGAACATAAATATCTAGGGTTCCAAGTCTTATTAAAATTAGAGATTTTCATTTCATCATTTACAACCTCTTCCAAAAATACATCATGTGATGATAATGTTGCTTCTTCAAACTTAGTGGATCATCCTCAACATTAAACATATAAAAAATCGGACCAAATTATTTTTTCTCACTCATAGCTCTTTTACTATTAACTCAAATCATCAACTACTTTCTTTTTTCATAAGAAGTGCAAACTAGGTGTGATAAAAAAATCTGTTCAAAAAATCCTTTGACCCCCAATATTTTTTATAATCACAGGAATTAATTTCAACAGAAAATTGCATCACACTGATTCCTTTCAATATATTGCTTCAGATTAACTATAAGTTGTACATTTGAAGCATAACCAAGAAAAGCAAAGCAGTAATTTTTCTTACCCCCAACTTTGTAATCTTGGGATCGATTAGTCTCACAACGGCTCAGGAAACCCCAAACGCTTGATATCCCAATTTAGCTGTAACCTTCCAAAATTCAAAAGGTGTCAACTTTGACATTTTATGAGGCACCGATTCAACACATCAAAGTAGTTACAAATAACTTCACCCCAAACTTTAAAGGTAGCATGGACCCACTAGCAATGACATAGTAATTCAACAAATTCTATTTTCCTTCTATTACTCCATTAGATGAAAGGAGAGTAAGCGAAAGTAGTTTTCATGAATTATCATCAATATCCTAACAAAAGAATAAAACTCATTTGATTCATATTCACGACCTCTATAACTTTTCATTCTTTTTATTTTATTAACAAACTAATTTTTAATCTCATGGAGATAAGTTTTGATATTTTCAAAAGCATAAGTTTTATTTTTCATCAAGTAAACATATGTAAATTTAGAAAAATAATCAATGAAAGTGATAAAATATCTATTACCTCACGGAGTTAGAATTTCACCAAGTTAACAAATAGCAGTATGAATTTATTCTAACAAATTAGTTTTTCTTTCAAATTGAAAAATGAGGCCTTTTAGTGATTGACTTTACTAAAATCCTCCAACTTTTTAATTTTTTTTAACCATTGGGATTAATCCTTAACTACTCATGATTCCAACGTAATGATCATTAATATGACACAAAAGAGCATACCAAAAGTTTATAGAAGAAAACATATAAACAGAAGTAGATATTTTATTCATCTCAAGATTCAACTTAAACATCTTATCACATGCATACCCCTTACCCACAAAAATACTACATATTGATCAGATTCAATAATTTTTTTAAAGCCTGCTTTATTAAGAAAAATACTAGACATCAATTTTTTCCTCATAGAAGGAGTGTAAATTACATCTTTTAAAATTAATACCCTTCTAGAAGTAAAACAAAATTCGGCATCTCCCTTTCCAAGCACATGAGTAGTGTGAGTATCACTAAGCATGATGGTTTTGGCTTCTCAAAATAAGTATACTTTTAAACAGTCTTTGTCATAACAGACATGACAGTTTGCACCAGAATCACTCAACCATCCATCAACATTCTCAACCATGTTTATGTTGGTAATTACCTCCACAAAAGTATCTTAAGTAATGTTTGTATTAGGGTTAGGACCACGTTTTCGTAATCTACAAAATCAAGTAATATGCCCACTCTTGCCACAAATTAAACATCGTCCATTTTCTTGAACTTGGTGATTTTGTGTTTTGTTATTTTAACCACTATTTTTATTGGGAGGTCTACCATTAATTTTTCTTGAATTTTTTCTTCATAGGCTTCAAAGAAGTATTTTTCAAATGTTGTTCTCTTTTGTTTGTAAATGTGAATCTTGATCCCCTGCTTCTTCTTCCATGCAGATTTTTCATTATCAAGGTTTCAAGAGAGCTTTCCTTTTATTTGTGACACATAATTTTTTGAAATTCCTTCTAAGAAGGTGGAAGTTTACCTACTATGCCACCAATAATAAGGTTATCTCCAATTTTAACCTCTTCGGATCTAAGCTCTTCAACAACATGATAAAGTCCCGAGGTTGGTATACAACTTATTTATTGTCCACCATTGGAAACGAAATAACCTACTAGTCGCATAAATTTCTTCTAAGAAGGTGAAAGTTTACCTACTATGCCACCAATAATAAGGTTATCTCAAATTTTAACCTCTTCGGATCTAAGATCTCCAACAACCGTGATAAAGTCCCGAGGTTGGTATACCACTATTTATTGTCCACCATTTGGAAATGAAAAAATTTACTAGTCCCATATTTTTTCGCTCCCATCTCTTTGGTATCATACTTACTCTGCAATGCTTTCCAAATTTTCTTTGCACTAGAGTAAATTCTACCATAAAAATTATCTTACAGACAATCAATAATATTATACTGACACTTATAAAGAATCTCCATCGTACTTTTCAAATTTCTCTAGGTGAGAAGTAATTTTATCATCACTCATAAATGTGATGTCTAGTTAATTAGGATTCTTCTCAGTTAACACATAAGAAATATTGAGAAGACTTAAGTAGAAAAGTATTTTACCCTTCCATCTCTTAAAATGATTACATTTGAACCAAAACAGCTTGTTAAGGTCTCACATATTGACATTCGCAGTTTTTTTAATCGTAGCCATGTTCAATCTACTTAAAATTATTAGTGAAAAACTTACAAGATTACAACTGAAAATGAAATGAAGAATACATCTATTTAGGCTAAGGAGCGGATTTCTCACACTCTTTAAGGAGATTCAATCCCACTATAGCAAATGTTTTCACCGATACAGTAGTAGTTCTCTTTGACTTGTCACCCAAGGATATAACAGCCTTCACAAAGTATAGCTCAAAAACTCTGGGCAAGACTTGAGTGCAAAGCTCCACAACTAAGAACACCTCCCATCAACTAATAAGAACTCTCTTTTTTGACTAACTCTTTCACTCTATGTTTTTTCTTGTACCTTAAATCAAATGAAGACCACTACTATTTATAGTTGAGGATGTCTTCCTAGCAATGAATAGGAAGATATATAATGGGGTAGTAATTAGAGAAAGATAAATGTCCTAGGAGTTACATAGATTACAATGAATAATGGAGGAATAAAGAATGGGGGGAGACAAATGCCTGCAATGGCAAATGAAGTTGCTGCCAATGTTTATTTTTATTTGAACATTCACGGAAATGTTTGCAATGAATTCTGCCAAAAGTAATTGGAATTACTTCTCTTGTGAGTCAATGAGGAAGCAATAAGCCATTAAAAAAATGACCAATTTTAACATAAAAATAATATTAAAATTCTCACTAACCAACACAAAGAAATTAGTGTCAGGACTTGGTTTAACTAGTCAAAAAATTGACTGTTGTGTTAATGGATGTATTTTGTACTAGAAGGATGATACAAAAAGGATGTAAATCTAAGTTTTGCCACGAGCCTCCTTATAAATAACAAAATGCTCGCAACAAAAACAACAAGAAGGTTCCCCAGAAGAAAATGCATTATTTGCCGCTTATTACTAGAATCCAACAATTATGTGCTTTGATCACAAAATATTCGAAACAGATGACATGGCATCATAAATATTGTAGGGAAGAAGTTGTTGGGCCACCCGTTAGATTGGGATGCATGAATATCTTTTGTCGACATATCCAAGCTGTTATAATCGATTCACGCACACAACTAGTATAATAAGCACACAAGACTTTCAGAGAAAGAGATAGAGTCTAGAGAGAGAAAGAGAAACCCAAATGTTTCGTGGTAAACACCCGTGAGTACACTCCAACGCGGGATGTTTTTATATTATAATCATAGTATTTTGGGTTACGAGATAACTAGGAAACCTAAATAGAGAATAAATAGGCAAACCTAAAATAGAGAGAATAAAGTGGAAAACCTCAAAATTAATCAGGCTCCACTAACCTAACAATTCCTCGTCCGACCACTTGGAGACTGCGCATTCATCCAAAAAATACATTCTCAAAAAAAATCTCTTCATCATCACATCTTTACCACACCACCAAACATCTGTAGCAACAACTACAGAAGACCAACCGAGGTTTCTACATAACCTCAGTTTCCCAACACAACACATTTCGTCAACATGTCTGTCGGGTTCTTTGCACGCCTCTACTTTTCGAAAAGCACATATCACCATCCTCCACTGCCCCTGCGAGTGAAATGGTATCGCCTTCTGATGTTTCTTTGTCTTCGAATGAAGACTACCATTTTCACCCAATTGTATGACTCTGGGCTATCTGAGTAAAGAATCTTCTCCGCCTCTGCTTCTTGCCAATTCTCACGATAATCTGCCAGCCATATCATCTCTTCCCATTTTCCCAGCTTCAGCTCTTTGCCACATACTCAGGCTCAGTAGATGAGAGGACCAACTTCTAAGCCTGGACATCAACTCATGCTGTTCCACTAGGTGTCAAATGTACCCGAATGTACTCTTGCTCGATTCACATCCCCACCACGATCATCATCCACAAAACCCTGTAGAGTCACCTTTCCTTGCCAAACAAATGAAGTACTGGATGTACCTCTCAGATATCTCAGAAGCCACTTTACAGCTTCCCAATGCCTTTTCCACGGGTTCGGCCAATGTACCTTCTACGTACTCCCACTGCATGTGCTATATCAGGTCTAGTGCGACCATAGCATACATCAAACTACGCTACTGCTGCAGCATAATTGAACAAAGTGCCATGGATCACTCTCCTCTGCGTCTGGTTGACTGCTCCTTTGACATTTAAGTGATTTGCCAATGGATTAATCCTGGGTTTAAGCATCATTAACCCTGAAATCTTCTCAGCACCTTCTCATGTAAACTCCTGATATAGATTTAAAGTGAGCCAGCAGATCTTCCCGAGAAAACTTCAATCCCCAAAATCCTGCTTTTGCTGGACCCAAATCTTTCATCTCAACGCTGCAGATAAACTTGTCCTAGATTGTTAATATCCTCATACTTAGATCCTGCAATCAACTATCAATCCACATCAAGAGTAGAAAGACATATGACGTGTATTCTTGAAATAACAATAAGGATCCTTTTCCAGCTTTGGCGAATCCACTCTTGTCATGAAGGAGTCAAACTTCTTGTCCCACTGCCTTGGTGCTTCTTTAGGCCATACAAGCTCAGGTGAGCTTAGCACACCATGGTTCCGGTTCCTGGAACCAGAAATTCCTTTCGGTTGCCGCATATAGATCTCTTTGTCCAATCTCCATGTAAAAATGCGTTTTTACATCCATTTGCTCTACTTTCAAATTTTCAGAAATAATAAAACCTTTCCTTTGTGAATAATCCTTAAACCACTAAACGATTCTTGAACCTTCTTTTGACATCCGGTTTCACAAGTCTTGATTCTGAACACCCCTTGTTCAGGCAAGCTCTCTTCCTGTAGGTAATTCAGTCAACACCCTTGTCCTTCTTCTAAGTGACCTCAACTCATCATCCATGGCTTTCTCCCACTTGATCGAATCTCCACCTGTAGGGCCTCAGTAAACGTACTCTGGTTCCCCTTCATCAGTCATGCAATAGATGTGTAATGAAGGTGAATACCTATCTGGTGCCTTGATTGATCTGGATGATCTCCTTAACACCTGCTCAAGTGTAAGTTGAGTCACTCAGATTTCCTTCGTATGAGTTGGGGTTGATATCTGCTTCGACATCTCTGGGGTTTCCTCTTCTCCACTCACACCTACAACGCCACTTGCTTTGTAACTCTAGAACCTTCTGCTCTCTGTCCACTTGTATATGAACAGACTCATCAAATGTCACGTCACAATGTCTCAGGATCTTTTCTGTTCTCTCATCCCATAAACCTGTAACCAAAACAAATCAGAACCATTCCATGGAAGTACACTTTTCAAACCTTGGCCATCAAGCTTGTCTCTCGTTTCTCTGGATCACCATGAACATAAGCAGTGCAAACAAAAGTCCCAAGTGTGAGTACTTGAGCTTCTTTTCCTCCCTGTCCACAACCTCCTCTGGAATCCTTAACCCTAAAGACTCATGGTCCCCTGTTGATCAAGTTGCAGCGTGGCTCACAGCATCCGCCAAAGTGTTTTGGGTAGCCCACATTGTATCCTCAACTCTTGCAACGCTTCCATTCAATGTTTTGTTCATCCTCTAACAATTCCATTCTGCCTTGCCTTATACAGACCTGTTCTCATCATCTGATTCCTCAGCTGCGCAGATGCCTTTTTTTTTTGAAACTCTGTTTGTCATACTCTCCTCCTTTGTCATACCTAGCATTTGACTTTCAAACAATCTGATGCTCCTTCAGCTTTCCACTCTTGAAATTTAAACCACATCTGACTTTATATGCTTCAAGAGTAAAACCCATACCTTCCTGCGACATCATCAATGAAGTAACATAGAATCTGGATCTCCAAGTGTGATACTCGGAGATGGTCCCTACCATCTTTATGGACCTTTCAACCGCACTTTCTTTGGCTCTCTAGGAGTCCCTTTGTTAAGCTTATCTTTTCGTGTTTGCCCATACACAGCTCCTCGTAAAAGACCCATATCAATAGACTTCAGACCCTCTAATCGCTCCTTTTTGTAACCAGCATTTTCATCCTTTAGTACTCATTTGTCCAAGTCTGTTGGGCCAAAGAATGAACGGAAGCACCTTCAAGCAACAGCTGGCCATGTTTATCCACCCTGCAGTGGTGTAGAAGGTTCCAGATTGGTGCCACGAGCTACTACCATAGCCCCCTTTCATTTCACATCATTTCACGATCTTCCACGACCTTTCCCAAACTCGCTGCAATATCCCGTGCTATCCCAACGACCAACAAGTCAGTTTTTTATTGATCCCAGAAATATCTGACCTCCTCCAATGTCCACTGGTTTCGCCAAGGTGGTCTTATGCAAACATCCCCCTTTCCTTCATCTCTAGCTTTATTGTTAGGCAAGATATACTTTTCCAAATTTCCGATTTGAAATTTTGGATACACTCTTGCTTAGAGACAATGGAAGTGCACCCAGAATCCAAATCCATGATTCAACCAGTGGGGCTGTTAACACTAATGATTAGAGCAGTCCCCAAGTCCTCTGCTGAATTTCAGAATCATTGTCATCTCCCAATTTTTTGATTATGTTTCTCTTTGGCTTGGTAATTTTCGTCCGAAAGTGCCCTTTTTATCCACGTTCCACAAAAGTCAACGTTTGATCTGTTAAGAGGATTTCCTCATTCTTTGATTTTGATCGACCTGTTGATTTTGGCCTTTCGTCTTACTTCTTTCTCCCCCCTCGATCAATGCTGAGAGCCACTGCTCGATGAACTCCCCACTCTCGATTTGCGAATATTCGCTAGAACAACACAAAAATCCACGAATTTTCATCAAACTTCAGTTTCTCAGATCCTCCACGGGAACTGCTTATCGCAGCAACCACAGTATCCCAAGACTCGGGCAGAGATGACATCAAAATCAAACGTCCTAATTTCAATCTTCTCGCAATTATATCCACCACAGAATTGAGTTGACTCACAATCATATTGAAATCGTTTATGATCAAAGCGGATCCCTTCCTTCAGACATCTGTAAATTGAACAATCTCCGCCTCAAATTACCTTTTTGTTCATAGCCGATGGTTTTTCATACATGTTTGACAGTGCCTTCAAGAGACCCAAACGTGTCTTCTTCTTCACGATGTTTGAACGCCACGTTTTCTTGCAAACTCACTGGAAATCACACCCTAGAGTGCCTGCGATCCTGGGTTCCACTTCTCCTCCGTCATGGATTTTCGGCTTCACCCCCACCCCGTCAACAGTTCGGTGAAGATCTTTCTGGTACCGATAATCTTCGATCTGCATCTTCCAAGACACTGAAATCAATCATCAAACTTCTCGATTCCCAAGCTTCGAACTATTCATATTCTATGATCGGTTGATCTCCTTAGTTCTGATACCAGTTGTTAGGATCGAATTCATGCACACACACTAGATTAATTGAATAACACAAGAACTTTTCACTTTCAAGAGAAGAGATGATGATCTAGAGAGAGCAAGAGACAACCCAATGTTTCGTGGTGAAAACCCCGTGAGTAACTTCCACTGCGGTGAGGTATATTTATATTAATAAATCAGAGTATTTTTGGTTACAGAGAATAAATAGGAAAACCTAAAATAGAGAATAAATAGGAAAACCTAAAATTAATCAGGCTCCACTACCTAACACAAGCTTCACATTAGAGCCTAGAAATATTAGACTCGGTATATGTGCAGATGGTTTTACACCTTATAGCTAGTCAATATTGCCATACTCTTGTTGGTCGGTAATTATTACTCCCTATAATCTTCCTCCTGAGCTTTGAATGACTGCCATAATCCTGAGGCAAAAATTGAAATGTTTCATCAAGCATTAATAGATTAGCTGAAATTATTATGGACTAATGGTGTACTAACTTAAAT
Organism: Solanum habrochaites; assembly: GCA_027704765.1. Classification (NCBI taxonomy): domain Eukaryota; kingdom Viridiplantae; phylum Streptophyta; class Magnoliopsida; order Solanales; family Solanaceae; genus Solanum; species Solanum habrochaites. The sequence goes on along the minus strand of JAKWJA010002499.1, from coordinate 35,451,446 downwards.
GTGTCAAAGAAGAAAGACTTTCTTATATATGCGAGCATTACTAATGTGGACAATTAATGATTTTTTAGCTTATGAAATGTATGCTATTAGAGTGGAGTACAGTGGGTAAATTAGCATGTCCGATTTATGAAAAAAATCAAAAGCTTTCCATTTAAAGCATGGAAGAAATATTAGTTTGATTGTCATCATCAAATTTCGCCAGTTGAGAAAATCAACACATCAATCAAATTCCTCCATTGATGAACCTTGAGTTCATATGACATATGATAGCGAAGAAGATGATTCTACATAAAAATCGTGTTCATTAAATGTGATTAGGTAGTAACTATTACATGTTATTCTATATACATATATATATATATATATCTATACTATTATATATTATATATATATATAAACAAACTAAAGCTAGTTAGCAATAACTCTAAATACTATACTATATATTAATTTGTAACTAACTAACAACATAACGAACTTATATTCTTCTTTGAAATAATCGATTTGACATCCTATAGGACAAATTGTCTTAAAAGTAGCTATCAAAAATTACAGGAACCCAAGTGGAAACTTTTCCAACCTTTATGTTGAGGATGTTGTAGTGTAATTTCCAATTCAACATCAACTTGTTGTTGAACAATTACAACATCATTTTGGTACGCCACACCTAAGACGTTGTCAATTTCAATCTTCCAACATGCTTAATTTTTATAACGATCCACCAATCAATTTTATCTCTACACAATAAATATGAAGTGTAATACATTTGTTTGACATTTTGTGTAATGATTAAAGGATCATAACTTCTGTATATTCACGATGTCATCTCATATGTGGGGCAGACCTTATCGATGCATACATCCTCTTTAACCTAGGAATGATAGGTAGATATTGCATTGCGTGAACTGGGACCATCTTTCTAGCCGAAGTCCTTTTATAACGAGCATGTCCACAAAACGTACAATTTTCCAATTCACTATTAGTCTTGTAAAACAACCTAAAATCATTAACGAAACAATGAATTCTTTCATACGTCAATCCTAACATTGACACCAAACGCTTTGCCAGATATAAGTTCTTTAGTATGTTAAACTACGGATTAACTAGTTCACTCAAAATATTGTTGTCAGTCTATTTTTGAAAATATGAATTACTGTATCTAATAAAATTTTGCATAAACACGAAGTAACCAAAGTTTACAGAAATAGTACAAGAGATGAACGTAAATTAATTAAGAAAAAAGAACTTTAAATCTGTGACCTACCAGAATCTGAAAAAATTTTGAACAGAAAAAGATCAAGACCGCTGAACTCACAGTGTCCCCTTAAGGATATCATTCCAATCTAGTATCCGAGGTTTGATATGGAATATGACCTCCAATGGTAAAATGATCTCAATCACCAGAGTATAGATATTAAAAACTTTGGTGTTAGCAAACCAGTCAATAATAGTAAAATACACAAAAAAAAATTTGTTGTGCAAAAGAAGAAGAATAGACAAGAAAAATTCATTGGGAAAATTCAGAAGAGTGAATGACATTTATAGGAACAGGTTCCAAAAGGTTGCAATCCTTTCAGAAACCACATGACCATTTATGAAAGTTTGCAACTTCTTGAATGGTACTGACTATTATTGAAAGTTGCAATCTTTCAGAACAGTTATTTCTAAAAATTGAGGGAAATTTAAATAAAATGGGAAAGTTTTTTAAAAAAAACAGGTCGTGCCCGGATCCCTGTCAGGTCGGGTTAGTCAACTTAAAAGTTGAAACGTTTCGGTTTATTTCAACTAAATAACTGAAAATATTTCTATTATCAACAAACTTTGTCCGAAAAAAAATATCTCTATCGATCATTTGCCAAAATCAAAACGAAAGCCAAAGTCGTAGCCAAACGGTAGCCAAAGCCGAGATGAACGAGCGTCGACGACGACGGCGCAAAGAGGGTCTCTCTTTCCAAATCCTTTTAAAAATTAATAGGAGTTTTTTGATATTTAAACTCTCCTATATTTTCTCCACCACCGATGAGAAACAAATGCCTTTTCATTAAAGCATAAGAGGACTTGTCAAGTTCCCAATTCTTCAAGTTCTAAACTTTTCAAGTTGCTCTCTTTCCCATCAATTCTTGCTATAGACCCAACAATCCTCCACATTGATGGGAATGATTCTAACATAGGAATGCACAAACAAGTGTGTACTTTATAGGCAAGGATTAATTGCATCTATAGATAAGTAGGTTTTCCCTTGGCCCTTCCGTAGTGAATATATGTTGGATATACTTGGCCAATCGGTAGATGTAATATATTTGAACTGTCGAGATTTGGTCTATACCTAGACAACCATATTTCACATAATTAATCCTTTACAGTTAATGGTTCTTACGGTTGTGTCTGTTTCATCCATGAACACCTCCTGGTTTTATGAGTGTAGAGAGAATAGGCTTTTGACATAAAATTCTCTTTGAAGCGGCTTCAATTTCACACTCACATAGGTGATTTCTAACCGTGTCATCTCATAGGTACACTATTTGGTAAAATATACCCAACTTAGAAAATTATTGATAACTTCAAGCTTTATTACCTCATTAAAAAGCCTTAAAGTCTTAACCTTGTTCCTGAACGTTGTCTTTATCATGAAAATGGATTGAGTTATTTGATAATGTCAAACCGTCAGCCAGAACTTTGTTTTTCTCCTTGAATCAAGCTCTTGGGATGTCCTGATTGCTAGATAGATTTATCGTCATGATGACTTGTCCTAAGCCGTAAACCTATTCCCTTAGATGATCTTTCAACTACTTCTCTCACTGGGCCTTTTGTTAGTGGATCTGACACATTATCGCTTGACTTCACATAGTCAATTGCGATAATTCCACTAGATAGCAGTTGTCTTACGGTGTTATGTCTTCATCGTATATGATGAGACTTCCCGTTGTACATGAAGCTCCCTGCCCTACCTATTGCTTCTTGACTATCACAATGTATGCAAATAGGTCCAACAGGTTTGGGCAAGAATATAATATCCTCTAAGAAATTCTGGAGCCATTCAACTTCTTCACAAACCTTATGTAAAGAAATGAATTCAGATTCCATTATGGAGCGAGTAATACATGTCTGTTTGGACGACTTCCAAGATAATTCTCCTCCACCAAGTATAACACATAAACACTTGTGGATTTTACTACATTTGACTCGGTGTTCCAATTTGCATCATGCTATCCTTCAATTACGCCAATATATTTATTATAATGCAAAGCATAGTGTTGTGTGTATTTGAGATATCCCAACACACGTTTCATTGCCATTCAGTGAGTTCGATTCAGATTACTAGTGAACCTACTCAACTCAGTTTTCTTATAGCCACATCTATATCTTGGTCACGAAACGTTATATATACATCAAACTTCCCAATACTCTGGTCCATATTAAAATTGAGAGTCATTTGACCTTCATTCTTTTGAAATGTACAACTTAAATCATTGGAGTTTTGACAATATTGAAATTCAAGTACTGACTTAAGCCAATACTCTTCAATATAATGAGATTGAGATAATGCTAGTTCCTAAAGGTGTCTCATAATCCTTTCCCCTAAGATCAATCAGAACTCCTAAGTCCTTCATATTGAACTGTTTGGACACCATGCACTTAATCGTAATGTCTTTACTCATTATTAACATGTCATCAACATACAAACAATAATGACTTCATGATTCATAACGTTTTTAATGTAAACACATTATCACATTCGTTACTCTTCAATCCCTTTGCTAACATAGTTTGGTAAATTTAGCAGTCGTTTTTGGGTGCTTGCTTGAGTCCATAATTGACTTCAAGTATGCCATCTTTCTTTTCTTTACGCAGAAGTATAAAACCCTTTCAGTTGTTCCATGTAAATATCTTCCCTCCACTCTCCATTTAAGAAAGTTGTCTTTACATCCATTTGGTAGATTTAAGATCATGCACGGCCTTCCTTTTGTTTGTACCATTTGACTACCACTCAAGACTTATATTTGTCAATAGTCCCATCAGTTTCATTTTCCTTTCAAAGATCCACTTTAATCCTAAAGGTTTATTTCCTAGAGAAAGATCAACCAATTCCCAACTGTGATTACTTAAAATTGATTCAATCTCACTATTGACTGCTTCTTTACAATAAGTTGACTCGAACGAATACACAACTGCTTTAAATGTTTGAGGCTCCTTTTCAAGCAATAGTGCCATAAAATCTGATCCGAAAGAAGCAGGTTTCAGTTGGCGAGTACTGCGCCTTAGATCCGCAATAGTTAATGCATTTTCCATTGATTCATCTCGTGGTCGTTTAGGTCATTCAATTGTACACTCACATTAAATTTTATACAGATAAATATTTTTAAAAAACTCATGTTATCAGACTCAATTATCATATTAACATGAATCTCAACATTATCAAATTTGTGAACAAAAAACTGGTAGGCCTAATGGTTTACAACATATCCAATATATACACAGTCGACTATTTTGGGTCCAATTTTAAGCCTTTCACTAAAGGAACCTCTACCTTGGCTAAACACCCCCACACTTTGGAATTGATTGTGTTTTTCGATGGAGTACCCTATTGAGTATCTTAGTAGCCGTAAGGATGGATTCTATCCAAAGGTTTCGTGGTGAACCAGAATTGATCATCAAGGAATTCATCAGGTCCTTTAAATAATGTTTCGTTCTTCCGTTCCTCCAAACTATTTGGTTGTGGTGTATAAGGTGCTGTAGTTTGATGATGATTAATTCCATATTACAAACATATCTCTACAAAAGGAGATTCATATTCTTTACCCCTATCACTCTGAATCATATTTTCTTTAGATTCAATTGGTTCTCCACTTCATTTTTTTATTGCTTAAATGTGTCAATTATTTCATCCTTACTGTTAAGCAAATATACATAACAAATTGAGAGTAGTCGTCAATCAAAGTTATAAAATACTTTTTTCCACCACGAGATGGTGTCAACTTCATATTGTATATATATGTGTGAATTAAGTCTAAAGTTTTGAAATTTCTTTCAATAGACTTATAAGGATGTTTAAAAACTTAATTTCCACACAAATTTCGCATTTCGATTTATCGCATTTAAAATCAGGCAATACTTCTAGAGTAACCATTTTTTTCAAGGTTTTGTAATTTACATGTCTCAAACGAGCATGCCATTAATCATTCTGACTCCAATAAGTAAACGAAAGAAAAATTCTTATTAATATTGTAAACAACCATTACATTCAGTTTGAAAAGACCTTCATTGAGGTAACTATTTCCTATGAACATTTCATTCTTGCTTATTGCATCTTTATAACTCACTAGGACACACTTAAACCCGTTGTTAACTAGTAATAAAGTGGAAACTAAATTCTGCCTAATAGTAGGGACATGCAGAACACTGTTCAAAGTCAACATCTTGGTAGATGTCATTTTCAACATTACTTTCCCAGTTCCTATAACCCTTGCTGTTGCTTTGTTTCCCAAGAACAAATCTTCATCGTCCTCAGTAGGGTGTACGTTGCAAAGACTTCTTTCGCAGAGCAAATATGTATAGTAGCTATCACCTTAGTGGAGAAACCACTCCTTGGGATTTCCAACTAAGTTACACTTCGAGATCATTGCACACAAGTCATCTGTGTCTTCCATCTTTTCCACAATGTTTTCTTGACTTTTACCTTTTCCTTTTCCATTGTTCATTATTGGATCATGAAAATCAGAAGATCTATGACCAGTCTTGGCACAATTGTTTTAGTTGCCTTTGAATTTCTTCTTAGCTTGTTCTGACTTCTGCCCGTTGGACTTCTTTCGCTTTTTGTCTTTGGTAGGAGCTTCTTCAATAATATTAACTCCAATGATTGTTGAGATATTATGAGAATCCTTTTTGACTTTTTTTTTGTTATCTTTCCTCAATCTTGATGTCAAATCACAAGATCTTCAAGCTTCATTCTTTACGGTGTGATTAGATATCTTGAAATGTTCCACCGAAGGAGGCAACTTCTCTACCATTGCAGCCACTTGAAATCTTAGTTACTACCATATCTTCAGCAATAACATCATGGAGAATAATTGAAGTTTCTGCATTTGTGATCCAACATTTTCTATCTACCATTTAAGTCTAAAAACTTTTGCGACCACAAAATTTCAAGCTGATCTTTGTCTTATATTTCTTTTCAAGTGCTCCCACAATCTTTTGAGTTGTTATTTACACATAAACATTATATAAGTCATCCTCTAAAGCCTCAAAATGTACCTTTCCTGGGAAGGTTCATGTTTTTTCATGCTTCATAATCATGAATTTTTCTTTGTCTAGCAATCATCAGTATGTACTTAGAGGGGGAAATGGGAAATAGTTAATGATTCGGAGTATTGGAGCGACGAGGGGGTTGGTATTGGAGTTTCTTCATTGGTAAATTTCTATAGACCAAGAGCGGTAAGCCAGAAAATACACGTTGCTTCCATCCTTTGAAATTCACACCAGTGAATTTACCCGATTTCTCTGCTTCTAGTACAACAATTCGAGATGGTATAGCAACAGCCACAGTAACACCGTTGTTTTCAATTTTGGATAAATAAATATCGATACAGTCTTAGTAAGCGATAACTTATAATTGCAGACTTCAAGGAGTATAAAATTACGAAGATTTTTGTCTCCACCAGAAACTAATATTAATATATAATAAAATAATTTCCTTAAGATTGTTGTCAGTCTATGTTTGAAAATCAGAATTACTAATTCTAATAAAACTTTGCACAAACACAAAGTATCCAAAGTTTACAGAATCAATACAAGAAATGAACAAAAAATAATTAAGAAAAAAAACTTTAATGTGTAACGTACCAGAGTCTAAAAAAAATTTGAACAGATAAAGATCAAGTCTACTGAACTCACAGTGTTCCCTTAAGGAAATTATTCCCCTCTAGTATCTGAGGTTGATTTTGAATATGACCTCCCAAGGTAAAATAATCTCAATCACCAGCGTATAGATACCAAATACTCTGGTGTCAACAAACCAGTCAACAACAGTAAAATACACGAAGTAAATTTGTTATGCACAAGAAGAAGAAGAGATAAAAAAAATTGTTAGAAAAATTCTTAAGAGTGAATAGTATTTATAGGCAAGAGGATAGGTTTTGAAAGGTTTCAATCCTTTTAGAAATTACACGACCATTAATGAAAGTTTGCAGCCTTTAAAATGTTACTGACTGTTCCTGAAAGTTGCAACCTTTCAGAACAGTCATTTTCAAAAATGGCACGAAATTTAAATAAAATGAGAAAGTTTTTAAATAAAATGGGTCATGCACGAATCCGAGCACGGTCGAGTTAGTCACCTAAAAAATTGAAACATTTCGATTAATTTCAACTAAATAACTGAAAACGTTTCTGTTATCATCTAACTAATTAAAAACATTTTGGCCATTTAATTAATTAATTAAAAAAACTTTTTCTATAAAATAATCTCTCGATCATTTTCCAAAGCCGAAGCCAAAGCCGAGACGAGCGAGCGACGATGACGGCGCAAAGACTGTCCCTCTTTCCAACCTTTTTATGAATTAATAGGAGTGTTTTGATATTTAAACTATCCTATTTTCTTTTCACCACCGATGATGTACAAATGCCTTTTCAATAAAGCATAAGAGGAATTTTCAAGTTCTCAACTCTTCAAGTTCCTCTCTCTCCCTCTATTTCCCATCAATTCTTGCTACATAACCAACAAATACCAAGCATGATCCCATATCCACATTAGCAACATTCCAATCTAATTTACTATTCATTACTTTAACCGCAACTTCCAGAGTAGAACGCGGACTCCCTTCACATAGTGGACGACTAGACTTTTCAAATTGGTCATAGAAGCGTCTTGCTTATTTATTGGGAGGTTCTTCAAAATTTTGTTCCGATTCTATCCCACCTTGAACCCCAAAAGCATCATTGATAATTTCATGAACCCTGTCATGTTCAACCCTAATCTGTTCAAACATAATTGGCAATATGGTGCAATCTTATTATATACATCCATAGACATCGAATTATAAAACATGCCATTCAATCCATCAATTTTTCCATGATCAATGCATAAAAAATATTTCGCCTTAAATCCAATACGGTATAAATGAACCACAACCTTATATGGTCCAAAAAAATTTAAACACTTACATGCGCTACAAGGACACCTAACCAATTCATTATTCTTGAAAATGTCAAGTGTCATTGCATGTTCCATAAAAATTTTAACACTGTCAATAAACTCGGATTCCATAAAAATTTTAACACTGTCAATAAACTCGGATTTCAAACGAACACCAGTTTCATAATGCATATTATACATTCACAAATAGTTTTAAAAAATCTCAACAAACTTGGAGCCCACAAGATAGTGTCATGTAGGCAGTAATGGAGTAGAAATTATTTATAAAATAAGTTCAGGAGGTAATAAGACCTTAGTATAGTATAAGTGTGTCTCTGAGATTTCGGGCATAGGTTGAGGGGGTACTTGTGCATCATCCCACAAAAATACAGATATTCAATTAGTTTTTGACGTAATTCCAACAACTAAATTCATCAACTAAACCATATTAATTTTTTAACTTATTTAAACAACTTAACAATTTTTTTGACTTTAGCTAGTTTAGTATTCATGACGTAATTCCAACAATTAAATCCACCAACTAAATCATATTAATGTTTCTAACTTATTTAAATAACTTAACAACTTTAACTAGTTTACTTTTGACTTAATACAACAACTAAATCCATCAACGAAATCACATTATTTTTCTAACTTATATAAACAATTTAATTTTTTTGAACTTTATCTAGTTTAGTATTGATGACTTAATTCAAACAAATAAATTCACCAACTAAACCACATTTTTTTTCTAACTTATTAACAATTTTTTAAACTTTAACTAGTTTAGTTTTGACTTAATACAACAACTAAATCCGCCAACTAAATCACATATTTTTCCTAACTTATTTAAACAACTTTAACTAGTTTAGTTTTGACTTAATAGAACAACTAAATCCACCAACTAAACCACATTATTATTTTTCTAACTTAGTTTAACAATTTAACAAATTTTTAACTTAACTAGTTTAGTATTCATATTTAATTCCAACAACTAAATCTACCAACTAAACCACATTATTTTCCTAACTTATTAACAACTTTTTAACTTTAACAAGATTAGTTTTAAAGCTAAGTGTCAACACTAGATGGACACAAATCGATCTTGCAAGATAATCAATTTTGTCATCATTAGGATCAACTAACATGAATCGTTCTTACAAGAAAATAAATTTGTCATAAATAGGATCAACTAGTGTTTGTACTTATGATAAACAAACACATATTTCCTAACATAAAGGTTAATTGTCAACACTCAATGGACACAAATTGATCTTGCAAAAAAAATAATTTTGTCATAAAAAATATCAACTGATGTTGGTACTTATGCTAAACAAAAACATTATTCCTAAAATAAAGCTTAAGTGTCAACACTAGATGGATACAAATCGATCTCGCAAGAAAATCAATTTGTCCTCAATAGGATCAACTAGTGTTAAGTAAAAAAAAAAAAAAAAAAAAAAAACAAAAAAAAAAAAAAAAAAAAAAACAAAAAAAAAAACTTATGCTAAATAAACACTCAATCAACACATAAAAATTATCACAAAAATAAATCAAAGTATTAATACTAGACGATGGACACAAACAAATTAATGAAAACAATTGTAATTGAACTTTAAAAATTTAGAAGCACGAACTTCATCTCCTACTCTGACTAAAGAAGTAATATAGTACTCTTGTATCAACTTTTTTTGATATTAAGATTCCTCAGTTTCCTTGAATGAGAAGTTCTAAAATTATTAAATATAAATTAGATAAATAAGTGCAAGATTTCATTAATTATATATTCAAGCTAATTAATTAGCTTCAAGTTTAAGTTACGTTCTAATTTCACATTTAAGTCTAAGTTCAAATTCAAATTCTAAGTCCATGTTCAAGTTATAATTTCAAGTTCAAGTTCAAATTCTAAGTTCTAATTTCAAGTTCATGTTTTAAATTCTAATTTCAAGTTCAAGTTCAAATTTTAAGTTCATGTTTAAGTTCAACTTCAAAATATGTTTTGTTTGATCTAATTAAATTCTCAAAATATTCTTTGTTTGGTCATATGTAATGTGGTTTGACCTAGAATTTATACGTGGGATAAATTGATGAAAGAAATGTGTTATTGATTTGTTCCTAGCAATGTTTGTTAGCTTGCAAGGGACAAGTTGAAGAGACTAAGGCAGATAGTTTTAGTGCGGGATTATATTAAGGAATTTACTTCTGTGATGTCATACATTCAAAACATGTCTGATGAGGATAAATTATACAACATCATTTTGGGTATGCAAAGTTGGGCTCAAAACAAACTTCGAAGGCAGAATGTCAAGGATTTTCTAGGGGCAATTGCTTATGCTGATTCGTTAGTAGATTTCAAAAAGAGTCAACCTACTATTGATGTCCCTTATACATTGAAATCCAAGAAAAAGGGTAAGAAAAAAGGGGACTGGAAAAGAGAGAATCGTAAAGACTATGCTAATAATAACGGGAAGACACCTATGAAGGAGATAATAAAAAAAACAATCCAAAGAATAAGGATGGAAGTTCAAAAGGCTATTTGACTTGTGGTGGTCCTCATTCGGCTAAGTCTTGTTCGAACAGGGAAAGAGTGAATGCTTTGCTTGCTGGAAAAATGAATCAGGATGAAGATGGACAGGAAGTTTTGGCTGCTATGGCCAATCCATTGGGTTTGTCTTTTAATCATATTACATTGCTTAATAATGTTGAGGGAATGTCTAAGACTTCGAATCCATATGCCTCATTGATTCATTTAGAAATGAAGATAAAAGAAAAATGTGTGATGGTCATGGTTAATACGAGGGATACTCATACGTTTATTGATGTTAGTAGTGTTGCGAAATTGGGGATTAAGTTGCATAAAAGCCCTTCCTACGTCAAAATAGTGAATGTGAAGGCACAAGCCATTGTGGGTATTGCTTATGGAGTGTCTATGCCGAGTGGAAATTGAGAATGAAACATAATTTGATGGTGATGCCATTAGTATATATTGAGATGATACTTGGTACTGATTTTGTAAGAAAATTCGAGTTTGTTCCTTGTTAACATTTAGATGGTATCGTGATTATGAATAAGGGCAACATGGTTTTGTGAAAAGTGTTTAGGAAAGACAGTAATGTTGCAAAGAAGAAGGATTGAGCAATGATGTTGTGTGCTATATTGATTGACAAAGGGCTTAAGAAGGGTAATTAAACTATACTTGTTGCCTTAGTTGAATTGAAAACTGATGTAATGATAGAGGTGTCTGATTGTGTAGTCGAGTTGCTGCAAAAGTTTGCTGATGTGATGCAGCCAAAATTGCCAAAGACTTTTCCTCCAAAGGAGGGATATTGATCATAAAATTGAGTTGATGCCAAGTACGGTTGGTTCTGCACATGCTCTTTATTACATGTCTCCTAAGAAGTTGGTTGAATTGCATAAACAGTTAAACGATTTGTTGGATGTTGGTCTGATTCGACCATCTAAAGCTCCCTATGGTGCTCCTATTTTGTTTCAAAAGAAGAAGGATGGGACGATGATAAAGTGTGTAAATTACAGTGTGATAAACAAGACAATTGTAAAGAATAAGTATCTAGTTCCATTGGTGCAAGATTTAATGAACAGGTTGAGCAAGGCATGCTAGTTAAGAAAACTTGATCTTAGGGCATGCTATTGGCAGTTTAGATTAGCAGAAGGTGATAAACCTAAGAAAATGTGTATAACTAGATATGGTTCTTATGAATTCCTTGTAATGCCATTTAGGCTAACCAATTCCCCGACTACCTTTTGCAACTTAATGAAGAATGTGTTGTTTGACTATCTTGATGATTTTGTGGTCGTCTATATTGATGAGTATATAGACTAACATTAGATGAACATATCAATCACTTGAGTATGGTGCTGTCTCAATTGAGTAAATAAATGCTTTATGTAAAGATGTAAAAGTGTGAATTTGCTCAACAGGAAATAAAATTTCTAGGGCATCTTGTTAATAAAAACTAAGTTGAAATAAATCCTAGGAAAGTGCAGGCCATTTTTTATTGAGAGGCACCACGTTATATTAAGGATTTGCGGTCATTTCTTGGGTTGGCTAACTATTATAGAAAATTTACAGTTGGTTATTCGAAAAGGGCAGCGACTTTGAATGATTTGTTGAAGAAATATTATAAATAGGTGTGGTATCTACTATGTGAAGAAGCTTTTCAAAATTTGAAGGAAGTTATTGCGTCTGAACCCATATTGAAGCTGCCTTATTTTGAGTTGCCATTTGAAGTACATACTTATGCATAGGATAAATCTATTGGAGGTGTGTTAGTGCAGGAAGGTCATATTGTGGCCTTTTAAAGTCAAAAATTGAATGTTGTTGAGCAGAGATATTTGACACATAAGAAAGAAATGGTTTTTATTGTGCATTGTCTACACGTTTGGAGAGTCTATCTCTTAGTTGCTCGATTTGTGGTAAGAACTGATAATATAGTTAATACATTCTACAAGACACAAAAGAAATTGAGTCCAAACAGGCAAGAAGGCAGGAGTTTCTTGCAAAATATGATTTCATGTGGGATAAGCCAAGGAAACATAAACAAGTTGCTGATTCACTTAGTCAAAAATATGTATTTGGTGCAGTATATTCAATTTCAAAACTTGAAAATGATTTATTTAATAGAATTAGGATGTATGGTGCAAATGATTCATTATATGTTAAGTGGATGAGTCAAGTGTAGGATGGCACAATGAGATGTTATTGGATTGAGGAGGATCTACTCTATTTAAAGGGGGAGAATCATTGTACCAAATCAGGGTGGACTGCGCAAAGACTTGGTGAAGAAAGCTCATGATATTGCTTGGGTTGGATATCCAGATATTGAAGGATATTCGCTTTACTATCTCGTGTTTATTTCTGGTCAAAGATGGAAGATGACATAGAGGCATACGTAAAGGCTTGTCATGTCTGTTAAGTAGAAAAGACTGAATGTAAGAAAGAAGCACGTTTGCTGAAGCCTTCTCCTATTCGTGAAAGGCCTTGGTTGTCAGTAAGTATGGATTTCAAGTCTAGATTTCCTAAAGTAGATGGCAAAGCATCGATAATTGTCAAGGTAGATAAGTTTTCAAAATATTCTATTTTCATTGCTACACATAAATTATGTTCATCTGAGATTGCTGCTGATCTATTCTATTAATATGTGGTTAAATACTTTGGTATTCCGACTAACATTGTGAGTGATACGTATACAAGGTTCACAAGCAGGTTTTGGATAGGCGTTGTTCAACATGATGGGAACTGAGTTGAATTTCTCTACTGAAAATCACCCACAAACAGATGGACAGATGAAAGAATTAATCACTTGTTTGAAGAAAACTTGAGGCACTATGTGACAGCAAGTCAACATAACTGGGTTGCATTGTTAGACACTCCGTGATTTGTTATAATTTGCACAAGTTGTCTAAGAAATGAGCCCTTTTGAAATTATTTTAGGCTAATAGACTATGACTCCATTCAATGTTGCTTAGTCTAAAAATCATGGAAAGGCTCCAGCAACGTACAAGGTTTCAAGGGAAAGACTTGGGATGTTATCTGAGACATAAGAAAGCTTGCGCAAGGCTCAGTGGCACATGAAGAAGTATGCTGACCAACATCGCCACTCATTCAAGTTCAATGTGGGTTACAAGGTGTTGTAAAAAATTACTCCACAAGTCATGAAACAAATTGAAAGTAATACTTGGCATTGGGGTTTGATACCTAAGTATAATGGTCCATTCGAAGTGACGAAACGGGTCGAAGAAGTTACTTATAGATTGAAATTGCCAGAAAGGATAAAGATTCATCCCACTTTCCATGTGAGTTTCTTGAATTACTTTGAAGATTCAGATGATCCGGACAGAAACAGGTCAAAGAGGACTCCTCTATTAGTACCTACACAATTTGATGCTGGAATTGAGAAGGTCCTTGATAACTGGATTTTGGGTACAAGTAATAAGAATACGAAGATTGAATTCTGATCAACTGGAAAGGAAAGAGTGCAGATGATGCAGTTTTGGAGAAAGCGAAAGACTTATGGTAGTTCGATGCTCAAATCGATGACCATCTCAAAACAATCTCGATGAGAAAATTGAGTTCAAGTGGTGCAGGTAGTCCGTTAGACCCGTAAACTACTTGATCTAATTACGTGCAAACATGAGAAGGACTTGGGAATTTGTCTTGGCATATGTGTGGTCAAAACAGTGCAGCTGTGCAACTAAGAGTTAGTGAGAAGCAATGGTTCAAGAAGCTTGAGTGATGGAAAGGCAACTTGGACGCACAAGGCTTACATGTAAGCAGATTCATTGGCAAGACAAGGAAGGGTGTTGTGTTGACAAGACAAGGCTGGGGACTTGGGGTTGGCAAGACAAAACCTGAATAAGACCAAGTGTTGGAAGCATGCTGAAATATTCTAAGTGTTGGAAGCATGCTGAAATATTCTAAGTGTTGGAAGCAGCTAAATAATTCTAATTGTTGGAATAAGCTGAAATATTCTAAGTGTTTAAATAGGCCAAAATATTCTAAATGTTAGAAAGGTTAATTTTGTTATGCTTTAAAATGTATTTAGTTTAAACTTTTTGAGGCAAGTGTTAGACACTTGTAAGATGTAATGGCCGATGTAACTGCCTTGTGTAGAATTTTTATTTAGGGTGGAAATTCGTCTAAGGCAAGGAAAGAATGATTTTAGCCTTAGATTAATTTAAGAAGCCTTATCCTTTGTTGATTTGAATTAATAAAAGGTTTGGAAGAGTTCTTGTATGTTGGCTGTGTTTTTAACTTGATTTTTACCTAAATAAAACTAAGTAAAGGATTTCTATACTTAGTCAAATTCGTGTGAGTGTAAGGCTGAAGTTTGCAAAGAGTTGTAATAGTGTTAGATAAAAAAAATCAACCCTTTTTCAATTGGTATCATGTCACACGAACAGATTACTTCACCTAAATTTCGTGTAAGAGTTTAAGCCCAATGTGAGGTAGTCAAGTCTCACTCAACATAGACCTTTCGCAGCCTAGTCTACCTAATGTTTTAAGGATGTTTTACTGTTTTTTCCTTAGAATATTTTTCATACTTTCAATAAGGAAATGAACACATAAACATATGGGCCAAACTCAACCTTTATATTAATAATCAACAATCAATAAAAAGGACTCACTCGTTGAAACAAAATTTTTGTCGAACTTCAACTTTGACTTCGACTCAAGGCGCAATCACAAGTCCATTACTGCCTTAGACACTTTTTAAAACCCTCACATATTTTTCTTAGTGTCTTACTAAAAATCAAGACTAAATATTCCCTCTTTCACCTTAGGATAACAAGTCTATCCTCCTTTCTATATCCATAAATGTCCATCACACAAGGCTGTCCATTTATAGAACATGTGACAACCTAGTGTTTACATTGTATAGTGTTGTGATGCATGTCTAACACTTAAAAAACAATCAGCCCACTAAAACATAATTCAGTTGACATCCCCAACTGATAAGAAGCATTAAAAATTTTAATTCAAAATGCATACAATAAATACAACGAATATGGACACAAACGGTTACAAAAAGGTAACCACCGCATGTGCTTGGCATGTGAGTTAGACTGACTGAATTTCGGTCCTTTGCTGCCATTTTCCCCCATAATTTTGGCTCCAATAAAATTTATAAACATTGTATCGTCATTGCCTCATCAAGGTCCATCCAAATCCACCTGCACATTTCCATGCCTGCGCACCACCAACGCCCTTACGTTGCCTTCCGCTGTATTGATTTGTCCATATTATCTTTTTAATCACTCGTTTAATTTCTTGTTTTCTTTCTACTTTCTATTCAAATTTGAATATACTTAAATTTTTCTCAGCTCAATTTTCCCCTATTTGACCACACCATGTGTTTTGCACATGCAAACTTCGCCCAAAATCGATGTCGGTTAGCGCCCAACTCATGCCATGGGATGTTGTCTTTCTAACACCCATGTCATGTTTTGACACTGTTCTACCAACATAATTTGAACCCATTTGACCATGCTAACACTTTATGCACACAAAAAATGATTGATTTCACCCGCACTTTGGCCCTTGGCAAAGTTATACATGCCAACCCTCTTTCGCCACCGTTCCTATGTCGAGTTACTTGATCAGGACCCTTACAAAGTTCCCCAACCTAGTGAAACTCGATGTCCTCTACCATCTGACCCTACTTGGATTCTGGACAAGGAAAAGAAGACTCCACTTGTGTAGTTTTCCCACCTTTGCTTTTTTTTTCGGCATCTTGGTCCTCTCAATATTCTTCCACTCCTTCCCCTTGTCATTATTTTGGAAGTAAGAATAATCCCTTGGTTTTCTCCCTCATCGAAGTCAACCAACTTGTATGTGGCCATTATGGCAAAATTGTGCGTTTGAACATTCTATGTCCTTAACTCTCTTTGTGCCCTTATTTTCAACCCACTAATGAAATAGTGAAACGTGTCTTCTTCAACCATGTTGCTTATTTTCAAAATCAAAGATGAAAATTTCGTGATATAAGCCCTCATTGTGTTGTTTTGTTTCAAACATCGCAGCCCATCCCTTGCCAACCAAGATGAATTGCTTGGAAGGAATTGAGTTTTCATTTCATACTTTAACATTTCCCACATTTAAATATGTGTTAGACTCGAACCTTCTACTTCGGCAACCCTTGTTCTTCACCAAACCTTGGCATCATCACTTAAATAAATTGTTTTTACTGACACCTTTTCACCATCTTTGACCTTTGCTGCGTTGAAGTAGTTTTCAATAGTCCAAAGAAAGTTCTCCATTTCCTTGGCACTCCTCACACCATTGTAAGACTTAGGTTATGGAACATTCACTCTTATGGGACAAACTATTCTTTGTAACGCCCGACATAGATGATGAACTTCCCTGCGTAAGTGTTCCTTCTCCGTGCAAACGAGTTCCATTTCTTCTTGGGCAGTGTCGTGTTTGGCTGCATGTTCTGCCTCCAATAAAAAAACTTTTTCGTTCAAGAATTCCTTGGTAAGGGTAAGTTCTGAATTCACTCTTTGAATTTGAATGAACATATCAACCAAGTCCTCCCGTCGTTTGTCCCACCAATAAGTGCTTCCAATTGTGTCACCCTCTCCCATAGTTCAACATTTCTTGCAGCCATCGAATACTCTAACACGTGTAGATTAATTCACCCAAATTTCTTTCAAGAGGTTATCCCTATGTGATACAGTCAAGTCTCACTGAGCTCAGCCCTTTCGAAGCCTAGTCTTCCTAACATTTTAAGGACATTTTACTATTTTTACCTTAGAATATTTTCAGACTTTTCAATAAGAAAATGAACACATAAACATACGGTCCAAACCCAACCTTTATATTAATAAAAAATAATTAATAAAAAAGACTCATTCTTTGAACAACAATTCTATCCAACTTCAACTTCAACTTCGACTCAAGGCGTAATCACAAGTCGATTACTACCTTAGACACTTTTTAAAATCCTCACGTTTTTGGCTAACAGACTTAGTGAAATCAAGACTAAATATTCCCTCTTTTACCTTGGGATAACAAGTCTATCCTCCCTTCTATTTCCAAATACGTCCAACACACAAGGTTGTCCAACTATAGAACATCTGGCGGCCTTGTGTTTACATTGCATAGTGTTGTGATACATGTCTAACACTTATCAAACAATCACCCCACTAAAACATAATTTAGTTGAAATCCCCAAATGATAACAAGCATTCAAAATTCAAATACAAAAAGCATACAAGAGATACAACGAATCGGACACAAGAGGTTACAAAAAGGTAATTGTCGCATGTGTTAGGCATGTGAGTTTGGGTGACTGGATTTCGGTTCTTTGATGCCATTTCCCTCCATAATTTTGGATCCAATACAATGTCTAAACATTTTATAGTCATTTACTCATCAAAGTACACCCATATCTACCCCTTATATTTCCCATGCCCGCACCACTGACGCTCTGGCGCTCCTTTCGTTGTCTTGCTTTTGCAATGTTATCTTTTTATTCACTCTTTAAATTTCTTGTTTTATTGTTTTGTTTAATTCACATTTGACTATCATTTAATTAATCTTAGCTCAATTTTCCTGCATTTAACCAGACAATGTGTTTTTCGCATGCAAACTTTGCCCAAAACCAACGTCGGCCAAAGCCTAAGTCATGCCATGGGTTGTTTCCTTGACGATGTCCATGTTATGTTTTGACACTGTCCGACCAATATAATTTGAACCCATTTGACCATGCTAACACTCTAATCACACAACTCATGATTGATTTAACCCGCACTTTGGCATTTAGCAAAAACATAGTTGCCAACCCTTTGCCGCCACTACGCCTATGACGAGTTACTTGGTCAGGACCCTTACAAACTTCCCCCACTTGATTAAAATCTACGCCCTCATCAAGGAAATCTCTCATTTGATACTATTTGGATTCTGTACAAGAATCATATCGTGCCCATCATGTTCATCTTCAACCAACACCAAAAATTTACATTTGACATTCCTGCCTCATTATTCTTTTTCCTTTCCAATTCGGAAACAAGTATGACATTCACTTTAACTTGCACCGGACAGTCCCTTTTCAAATGTGGACCACCACAAGTACAACATCCCCCAAACTTTCCCTTTTGTTTAGGAAAAGAAGACTCCCCTTGTCTAGCTTTCCTACCTTCATTTTCTTTTTCGGTAGCTTGGTCCTTCTCATTTTTCTTCCACTGTTTCCCCTTGTCATTCTGTTTGAAGTGCAAAAATTCCCTTTGGTTGTCACCCTCATCGAAGTCAGCCAACTTGTCAACTCTCTTTGTACCCATCCTTTCAACCCGCTGATGAATTAGTTCAACTTGTCTTCTTCAACCATGTTGCTTATGTTCATCATCAAAGATGAAAATTCCTTGATATAAGCCCTCACCGTGCTGTTTTGTTTCAAAAGTCGCAACCCATCGCTTGCCAACGAAGACGAATTTCTAGGAAGGAACTGACTTTTAAATTTTTTGTTTAACATTTTCAACTTTTAAATCTGTGATAGATTTGAATCTTTTACTTTAGCAACCCTTGTTCTGCACCAAACCTTGACATATCACTTATATATATTGTTGTGACTGACACCTTGTCACCATATTGAACCTTTGCTGCCTTGAAGTAGTTTCCAATATCCCAAAGAAAGTTCTACCATTCCTTGGAACTCCTCACACCATTGTAAGCCTTAGGTTCTGGAACCTTCATTCTTATGGGGAAAAATGTTCCTTGTAATGCCTGATATAGAAGAAAAACTTCCCCATGCAAGTCTTCCTTCTCCCTGCGAATGAGTTCCATTTCTTGTTAGTGTCATTTTTTGTTGCATATTCTACCTCTAATAACAACACTTTTTCATTTAAGGCATCCTTAATTAAGGTCAATTCTGTATTTCCTCTTGGAATTTGAATGACCAGATCATCAAAGTCCTCCCCATCGTCTATCCCACCAATAAGCGCTTCCAATCGTGTCACCCTCTCCTGCAGTTCAGCATTTCCACCAGCCATCGAATAATCTAAGCAATGCTATGATACTAAATTGTCACACGGGCACATTACTTCGCATAAATTTCATGCAAGAGGTTAACCGAATGTGAGGCAGTCAAGTGTGACGTCTCGACATAATTCAAGCCGATTCCTCATCCAGATTATGGCAGAACTTTCTAGAGTTGTGCGGAGGACTCTATAACCTTTTGGAAGTCTCTAGAAGGCTAGGGAAGGTCCCAAAATATTGTAGAAGTCTCTAGAAAGGTGACCAAAGTATAAATATCTTAGCGACTTGCAAAGTAAATATTAATTGTACTTTAGTCCCTATGAAGTAGTATAAATAGAGGTGACCCTCATTTGAAAAGGCACCAAGCAATATGTAAAGCATTCTCCAAGCATAAAACTAAACCTTCTTTAAATATCTCTTTCTTGTTCTTTCTAATACTTTCCAAGCATTCTCTTAGTGTTCCAAGTCTTCAAGGCTTCCATGAACTTACAAGATCTTGAAAGATTAGTGAGTAAGGTTTCGATGTTTGCATGGAGTCTTAGCAAATACTCTATGTCCGTGACAACATGGTATCAGAGCGAGGTTTGATACTAAGGAAATGGCTACCGAATAAGATGTTACTGACGCTAGCACTACCAACGTCCGTATGGATAGTGGAAAGAAGAACCTAAAGGGGAAGCAACATCAAAAGGGTAATGAAGAGGTACTGCCCGATTCCCACACCTAGCGAAGGCGCTAACATCTCATCCTCCATCGAATAATGAAGCAAGTGATGATGAATTGGGTGAAGACGCCATAGACATCACCGCTGGAGAACAATGGGTCACAAGGGTGGAAAATGCAAGGCAGGCCTTGGAGATATTAGGTCGGCGCATGAATGTGGCCGACGACAAGTTCAAAACCCTTGGGAACATCACCTTTGAGGTGACTGAGAATATTAATAAAAAGTTGGAGGGTCGCTAGCAGACCGAGTTCAAGATTAAGGAGGCCATCATTTCTTTGGAGTGTTGACTGATGGATGTTCTTAGCACGATCAAAACGCTGAAGGCTGAAGTGAAAAAAACTCAAAAAAGGTGTGGAGGTTTGAGGATATACATCACTTGACCGTGATACGGAAGCTAGAGTCGAGGCTCCTAAGCCACCCATATTCAAGGGCGTCTGTGATGCTCAAGAGCTGGAAACTTTCTATGGCACTTGGATAATTACTTCAAGTGTGGTCGGGTGAGAAGAGATGAAAATAAGATCAACATGTCATGTTGTATCTGTTCGAGATGGATATTCTATACTGGAGGTGCAAAGAGGCTGAGATTGGTAAGGGGACGTGCACCATCAACACGTGGGAGCAATTCTGTGAAGAATTCAAGAAAGCCTTATTCCCTAACAATGTCATGTACGAGGTTAAACACAATTTCTTAGAATTGAAGCAAATGGGAAGCATTGGGGCATATGTGAAGGTTTTCACAACTCTAACACTTCAAAATTCCAACCTCATAGACGTTGACATGTTTTTCCAATTCATCGACAAGCTGTAAAATTGGTCCAAGATGGATTTGGAGCAGCGATGGTTCAAGACCATAGAAGAAGTCATCACACAAGCCGAGTCCTTGACACCACCGTACTCTGCTCCTCCTCCCTCTTTCAGACACCATGCGCATCGTCCTCCAGTACCCCGTACCCATGTGACCAACCGCCATTACGCCAACGCCATACCAATCCCCCCTACGCCACCCCCACCTCATTCACCTAGTTTATCCCAAACAACACCATCCATATCTACCCGTACCCAACCCCCGCCCAACCTCAACCGCGTAATAGGCCCGATTTTTTAGCCTAGCCACTCAGCCCACAACCTACATACACCAATTTAACATATCAGAAATAGCCTCTCATCCCCCTGCCTCATCATCTACCCCACCCCAATGTTATCTTACTTACACCACTCAATCCCCTTCCTGTGCCCCAATAGCAACCCACATCACCCTCACAAGAACCAAGGCCGGTTCCTCTCCTAGCCCCACCATATTCACCTAACGTCGGGTCCCAGAACACCCCCTATTTGCCGCTATCAATGTACTTTACAATTTAATTATTGCCTATCTCACTGAACACATTCCTTCCGCACCGGCCGCAGCTCACTAAAATTCTACCTCATCCAGCTCAACAGGTATCCGTCCTGTCCTGCCCCTAACATTCCGCCTCTCGTCTTCTCTTTATCACACCAGGTTCGTCATCCCAAGACCCTCCCTTACGTAGCTTAACCCCCCAATCAGTCCCTCGCGCGTCCTACACCAATCCCGTCCATATCTTATCGGTCCTCCACATAATAGAAACCAATCAATGCATTCTTGCACCCCCTGACTACATTCCCTTCCCCCTCCCAACCCCGTAACGCCCCCCATCTCCAACATCGCGAGACCTCCACACGCGCAGATCATTCGCTCACACTCTCCCTACGACGATTCTCGGCACAATCCTCCATAACCGTGTGGACTCCTACCCACTTGACAACTTGCTGTAAAGTCACAACCTCTGATCTTCCCCTCTTGCTCCTGCCCTTCGAAAATCCGCACCCCCATCCAAAACAATACTCCGATATACCCACCATATATCCCCATTTCCTCCTTCCTTACGTCCTCAAACAGTCCCATACAACCACAGCGGACTACCTCCTCACCCCGCACCACATAACCTACATCAACTACCCACTTCTCCATTAAAAATGGTCTCCGTCCAAAAAGGCAACACGATGTTCCTTACTATCTACCCTAGACCCATTCACGCCTGCAGGCGCCGTCTTCACACCCTTACCCTCGCGTACCCTTTATATAACTCCTTGACATCTCGTCCTTTTCCACCCCCCACAAAAACATTCACTACAGAGACCTTCTCCCTTTATCAACCCAACGCCCCACGAGTAAGCCCTACAACACACACCCCAGGGCAGATCCCCATCATCACAAGTGCCGAACCCCGACCCCATCGAAACCTCCTCTAGGCCCCCCACAAAAATACCTCCTACTTTGCCAGAACAGAGATTTATATACCTTCCCCATACTCTCAGCTGACCGGCTCGCCACATACTATACCTACTACCTAAATCACAACCCACACATATGCACTCAAGCATTCACCGTTCAAAATCGTCAAAATATTTAACAAGCTTAACTCCCACCAACGCCGACTAAAGGTATTTATTAACCCCAGCACCTACGTACCCTTACCTCTGTGGTGCCCAAACCCCACGCAATAACTACGCCTTTACCCCACCTCTTCCCCGCCTACCCCTCACCGACATTTCTACCCCTCACCTTTCATTAACTCTCCATCTCTCAGTTAACATAATCATTTGTGTTTTTTGCTGACAAACGTCAGCCTGGAAGAACGTCATACCGACGGGGAGCACAGACCGACAGGGCAGAAAAGGACAACGGTGCCGCCGGCACGAGGCGACCACACCAACGCGAGATAGATCGGGCCCGACGGCCCGGGGCTCGGGAAGAGGGCAGAGAGAAGCGACCTGACGTAACGCCAAGTGAGGGACATCGTGGACGAGGCAAGAGAAATCAACACGGCCAAGACAACACCTAAGCACGCACGACCCACCAATAAGCCGAACAACAAGTGCTTCGTGTGACAAAAATTACACGGAGAAACGGGTGCAGACCAATAAAGGAGATGGTTGCTTTATTTTAGATAAAGAAACTTGGTGCCATCCTACGCGAGCGGAAGTATAAGGACGCACAAAATCAAGGGCAAGATGCGGGCACGACGCAACTGGGAGTGGTAGGATTATGCGATGCTATATCCAAGCTCACAGAGAAGCCGAGAGCAGAAGAGAATGTCAGCAACGTAGTATGTAGGATAGACATCTCCAAAAAATGGAAGACCAGCTCGTGAAGAGCGACACTGAGGGGGTAGAGGCGCCAGGGTTCCGAAGAACAGTATTATGACCAAGACGGCAGGGTGCAAGAGAGGTTAGGGATGACTGCATGCCAAAAAACACCCGACCTCAAGATAGTAAATGGCTCCACGATCTTATGTGTGGGGTCATCAGGAGTGAGCATCACATTCTGGAAAGGGCCAAGGAATGAGAACAGCATGGCCTGGCGCCCCCGCGCACGCCCCCGCTGCCGGCTAACAAGAGAAAGCACCTACAAGCAGGGAGGGCCTGCACGCGCGGGGGAAGACACCGAATGGATGGACGAAGAAGAAGTCCCAAAACTGTTACCAGAAGATCACCCATTTAGGAGATCTCTTATACATTCTTCGACTAGGTTTTTCCAGCAATGCCATACGATGATCGAACCCTACCTCCAACAACTCATGGTGATGGAGTGGGAACGACCGTCTTTGGTACCTCTAGTCAAGGTACCGAAGAAGGATGGGCACACCCATCTGTTGTCTATGCAGATCGTGAAGGGACTTAAGAAAGGAAAGCCGACATTCCTTGCTACATGCAAGTTCAGAAGAAGACAATGGTACTATGGAGTCATTGAACCAATCATAGAGAAGGTCCTTGAAGAAACAAAGGACGTGAAGTTGGACGAGCTTCCAGAGACTCTAATTTCAAGGTGTGTGGTAGATCACAAGATAGAGTTGGAGGTCGAATCCAAGACAGCCACACATGCACCTTATCGTATGGCTCCACCCGAGTTAGAGGAGATAACGAAGCAGTTGAAGGAGATGCTCAAAGCCGGTCACATCCATCCATACAAGGCACCTTATGGCGCTCCTGTGTTGTTCTAGAAGAAGAAAGATGGGTCGTTGCATTTATGCATCAAATATCGGGCGCTCAATAAGGTAAAATAAAGAACAAATATCCTATTCCTCTAATTAAAGACTTGTTTGATAGACTTGGGAAATCAAAATACTTCACCAAGATGGATCTCCGAAAAGGCTACTACCAAGTGCGCATCGCGGAGGGAGATGAGCCGAAGACATCGTGCGTGACAAGATATTGAGTATATGAGTGGTTGGTGATGCTATTTGGCTTAACCAACGCACTCACCACCTTTTTTCACGCTGATGAACAAGATATTTCATCCCTTCTTTGACCAGTTCGTGGTTGTGTACTTGGATGACATAGTCATCTATAGCAGCACATTGGAGGAGCACACAGAGCACTTGAGGAAAGTCTTCCAAGTATTACGTGACAACCCACTCTATGTCAAGAGGGTGAAGTGAGAGTTATCCCAACACAAGGTTCACTTCTTAGGCAATGTTATTAGCCAGGGAAAACTACATATGAACGAGGCAAAGATTCAGGCGATCCAAGAGTGGGAGGCATTCACGAAGGTGATCGAGCTACGATCTTCCTTTGACCTTTCGAAACTACTATCGTAGGTTCATCAGTTGATACTCTGTTAAAGCCAATTGCTAACCGAGTTGTTAAAGGATAATAAGCCATGGGTTTGGAGCGAGCAGTGACAAAGAGCATTCAAAGGTCTCAAGGCCGCAGTGACAGAAGAGACGTTCTTCATGCTGCCCGACTTCTCCAAGACCTTCGAAGTACATATGGATGCATAAAAATATTCCATTGGAGGATTCTTAATGAAGGATAGACACCCAATAACATTCGAAAGCCACAAGCTAAACGATATCGAATGGAGTTACACGGGGCAGAAGAAAGAAATGGCGACCATTGTACACTGCCTACGCACATGGAGACACTACTTACTGGGCTCCATATTCGTGATCAAGACCGACAACGTGGCCACTAGATAATTCCACTCATAAAAAAATATCACCCCAAAGAAAGCTAGATGGCAAGACTTTTTGGCAAAATTTGACTACGTCTTGGAGTACAAGCCAGGAAGAGTCAACGTCGTGGTAGACACACCAAGTAGAAAGGTCGTGCTAGCTGCCATCACTACAGCTCATTGTGACATTCATGATGAAATAAAGGATGTCATGCAACACGATCTAGAGGCCAAGAAGCTGATGGAATTGTATACCCAAGGCAAAACCACATGATTTTGGGTAGAAGATGGCCTTTTACTCACAACTGGTCGAAGGGTCTATGTGCCCAAGTTTGGGTCTATCAAGCGGTGCATCATTAAGGAAAGACACGACACACTGTGGGCTGGCCATCTAGGGCAGCGACGTACGAGGGCACTGATTGAGTCTATTTACTTCAAGCCACATAATATGGAGTGCTATGCGCAGACTTATCTTGTGTGCCAACAAGACAAGGTGAAGAAAAGGCAATCGGGAGGGTTATTAGAGCCACTACCCATAGTTGAACACCTATGGAGAGTGTGATAATGAACTTCTTCACTTTCTTGCCGAAGTCCAACGGGTTTGGTAGGATCATGGTCATGGTGGACAGGTTTTCAAAGTATGCTACCTTCATGCTCGCCACAGTCGGTTGCACCGCGAAGGAGCCTGTTCGATTATTCTTCAAGATTGTGTGAAATATTGGGGGTTGCCGAGACATATCTTTAGCGATTGAGACCCCCGTTTTATTGGGAACTTTTGGAGAGAGTTTTTTAAGATACATGGCACAAAGCTTCACTTCTCCACAAGTTTCCACCCTCAGACAGACGGCCAGACCGAATGCATCAACACCCTATTGGAGTGCTATCTAAGGCACTATGTTAGTGCGCATCAGGACTAGGCCAGAATTCTAGATGCAGAGGAGTGAGTCACCCGGGCACACACCATTTGAGTTGGCGAAAGGCCAACAACCCCAAACTCCTCATTCGTTGTCGGTTAGTTTTGAGGGTAAGAGTTTGGGCGCCTGCCATCTTGCCAAAGGATGGGAGGATCATCTTGACACTTTCAAGTCCTACTCCACAAGGCAACTAAAAAGATGAAGAAGTTCTCCAACAGCAAGCGTCGTCCAAAAGACTACAAAGAAGGCGACATGGTCTAGGTAAAATTCAACCCATGACAGTTCAAAGCACTAAGAGGCCTCTATATAAACTTAGTGCTCAAATATGAGGGTCCGTTCAAGATAGTTTCCAAGGTGGGCAAGATCTCATACAAGTTGGAGTTACCTCCACACTTCAAGATCCATTCGGTGTTTCATGCAAGCGTCCTCAAGTCGTACCATGAGGATAAGGAGGATACTAGCCGCACTCTATCAGAATGGGCACCCATTACTGTCAATGCCTTGCACAACAGGGAGATTGAAGCTATCATAGATTATCAATCCAAATGGAAGTGAGGTCAACAAGCCAGTGTCATGTTCCCAGTACTTTGGAAGGGAAAAACTCCAGAGGAGGCCACTTGGGAGAAATATGAGGACTTGTGGCAATTCTGACGTCCCCCCATAATTCCAGCCTAATTCTGCGTACAGGATAGGCGTAGAACGTTCTAGAGTTGTGCGGAGGACTTTAGAACCTTTTGAAATTCTCAAGAAAGATAGGGAAGGTCCCAAATCATTATAGAATTCTCTAGAAAGGTGACCAAAGTGTAAATATCATAGGGACTTTTCAAGTAAATATTAATTGCACTTTAGCCCCTAGGAAGTAGTATAAATATAGGTGCCTTTCATTTGCAAAGTCACCAAGCAAGTTTTAAAGCATTCTCCAAGCATAATACAAAGCTTTCTTCAAAGCTCTCTTTCCTGTTCTTTCTAAGTCTTTACAAGCATTCTCTTAGCGTTCCAAGTGTTTAAGGCTTACTTGAAATTACATGATCTTGAAAGATTATTGAGTAAGTCATCGAGGACTGCACAGAGTCTTAGCAAATACTCTAAGTGCATGAAACAAGTCTCACTCAACTCAACCCTTTTGCAGCATAATCTGCCTAACATTTTAAGGACATTTTACTGTTTTTTCCTTATAATATTTTTCAATCTTTTAATAATGAAATGAAAACATAAACATACGGTCCAAACCCAACCTTTATATAAATAATAAACAATAAATACAAAGGACTCACTCGTTGGAAAAACAATTCTTTCCAATTTCAACTTCGACTTTGACTCAAGGCGCAATCACAAGTCGATTACTACGTTAGACACTTTTTAAACTCAATTTTTTCCCAAGTGTCTTGATGAAATTCAAGACTAAATCTTTCCTCTTTCACCTTAAGATAACAAGTCTATCCTCCCTTCTATGTCCAATAACGTCCAACACACAAGGCTGTGCATTTATAGAATATGTGGTAGTCTTATATTTACATTGCATAGTATAGTGACACATGTCTAACAATTGTTATACAATAAGACCATTAAAACATAATTCAGTTGATATCCCCAACTGATAAGAAACATGAAAAATTCAAATTCAAAAAGCATACAAGAGATACAACGAATTTGGATACGAGCGGTTATAAAAAGGTAACCGTCAAATGTGCTTGACATGTGAGTTTGGGTGATTGGATTTCGGTCATTTGCTGCCATTTCGCCCTCCATAATTTTGGATACAATACAATGTATAAACATTTTTTAGTCATTGTCTCATCAAATTCCACCCGAATTCTCCCGCACATTTCCCATGTTTGCGCACCACTAATGCCCTTCCGCTGCCTTCCGCTAACTTGCTTTTGCCATGATATATTTTTATTAACTTGTGCCATTTCTTGTTTTCTTGATATGTTTCATTCACATTTGACTATGCTTCAATTTAGCTTAAAGCGATTTTCACGCATTTGACCAGACCATGTGTGTTCATTTAATTAATGTATATAAGATTTTCAAGTACTACAAAATTCTAATAAAGTTCAAATAAAATCCAAGTTCTAATAAGAATAAAAATCAAGTTATACAACATTAAAGTCAACAACATTTAAAGTTCATATTCCTAATTAAGTTCAATTTATAGTAAATTCAAATCCCTAATTTTCCAAATTCGATCTATTCCTTAATTCAAAATTCAAAAATCAAACTGTAGCTAGTGCTAAAATCCCAAAGTCAAAGTACTCCTAAATTTTAAATTCAAAATAATCTTTAAATTACAATTTCAAACAAGTCCTAAAATCCCAAAATCTAACTTGTCCAATCTTAAATTCAAACTAGCTAGCTATTCCTAATCCCAAATTCAAACTATTAGTCCTAAAATCTCAATAATACTTCAAACTCTAGTTAGTCCTTAAATACAAAAATCAAACCAACTCAAATAATACCCAAATTCAAGCAACTCCTCAAATACCCTAACTAAAACTAATATTACAAATCCAAAAATCAAACTAATCTTACAATATCAAAATTTCAAATAAAATCCTATGATACCCGAATTCAAAGTAACCTAACATTAAAATTTTCAATTCACAATCAAGAAAAAAAAACTAACCATCAAATATCACTATTTTAAACTAACTACCAATCAAACTTAAAACAATATTCAATAAAAACCCCTAATTGAATAACCCTAAATCATTCACTAACTAGTTAAATAACAATCAATTACACTAATAACCAATAAAATACTAATAGAATAAACTAATTAATCAATTCAATGCACTAATTGAACGAAACCAACAATAAACCCTAACCTTGAATTAAAGGAGGAAAGGGCAGTGGGTCGGGGTGGAGGTCGGCGAAGCAAAACAACGGTGTGGGCAGTGGTGGCAGTGTGGGCAAGGAAGACGGGAGTCGTGGTCGGCACCGACGTCATTTCTCCGAGAGAGAGGAAAGGAATAAAAATACAAAGAGAATGAGGATATATGGAAAAAAATGGGGGAAAACCGGATCTGCACTAGCATATATATTTAAAGAAAGAGACGGGCAACGTCTCTATGTCCTTCACTTTTTACAAAATGTTTGACCAACATTTTCACTGAAAAACGACGGACTAAGTGATGTCGTACGTCGCTTTTTGAAAAAAAATTAAAAAATTATTTTATTAAAATGTGATGGACAGTGTGGCTATTGACGTCACTTGTTGGAGAGATGTCGTCCGTCGCTTTTTCTTTCATCATTTTTTAGCTGTTTTTTAGTAGTGTCTTTTCCCCCTCTCATCCTCTATCTAAATTTGCCACCATCACAATCTTTTTTAACCATATAAGTCAATTTGATGCTGGATTTGTATTATTTTGTTTGTGTTCTTTAAGTTTTATCATGTTGATCTTTTTGCTTGAACTTTATTTCGAATTTTATTTTTTATAGGAAAAAAAAAAGAGAAAAAAGACTCACAAAAAAAGTAGAAGAAAATTAGAGTGAGAGGGAGTACCAAAGTCTTCTAAAAATAAGAGAAAGAAAGAAACATTTTAGAATAAGAAGAACAACAATCATTTTATGTGAATTTGCTGGTTCAACTAATATTGGTTTGGTTATTTGCTTGCCACCTTTATGTATTTGTTTTTACATTTCACAAAGTAATATTTTTTAATGCATCATGTTCTTTTTATATTTTTATTAAGTTGTTTACATTAAGTTTGTCTGATTTGGCCAAGTCTATTGTGATTCTTATATGATTATATTTTCTTATTATGTACATATATGTTTATTATTAATGAGGTGTTTAGTTTAATTTATGCTATTATGGAATTAATACATATACTCATGTTTTGCTAAAAAAAAATCAAAGTTTTTCTGGTTGTATCATAGTTTCTGATTTTCTAAGAAAAAAAGAGGTCTCTTTTTGCAAAAATATAAACAGGTCATTTTTTTAAAAAAAAAAGTAAAATAAAATGAATATGTTAATTTAATAAATATTATTAAATTTAAAATAACATTATATTTTTTCTCTTAAATAATTATATGGAATTAGTTATTGAAACAAAAAAAAATCAAATTTGATTATATTTTGGTTAGTAATTTTAACTATTAGACAAATTGACTGCTTTTGTAAAAAAAAAACTCAAAAGAGAGCAATGTGATGATTTATATAAAATTGAAACTTTTTACTAGAATGGTCATTTTTGAAATTGTATCAATTTTTAAACGGTAATTTAAAAAAAAATTATCATTATTGCTGACACCCAATTTTGGACCTCCACATTATAGATTAATGATTGAGCTTCTCAATTTCAAACGATTTGAAATAATTAATTTTATAAGATTTCAAAAGAAAAATAGAAGAATAATTTGTGATCACTTTCAATTTTTCACCTTTTATAAAATTTAAATAATACATATATTTTATATAATATGTATATAATTTTTACATTGTATGAAAATTCAAAAAATCGTGTCAAAAAGAATTTGTTTTAATAAATTATTTGGTTAATTAACTTAGTTATATAATAGTTTATATTTCAAATAATTTAGCTTATAATTAGGTTGATTAAGATTAAAAAGTTTGTTAGTTAATTATATTAATTCGTCTTATTTAATTACTAGCCAAATTTACTAAATAAATTCAATTTGACGAGGTTCCGAATTCAATTTGTCACAATTCCAATTCAATGGACCATTTAGTGAAGTAAATGGACATAAAAAATAAGAAACACATAGTATAAGAGAGAAATTACTTTCATCCTTACTTTTCATTATTAAAAAATCTCTTACTTTTAGTTTTCTAATACATAATTTGTAGGTAAATATTTAATAATAACGACTGATACTTAAAGTATTAAGTCTGTGTTCAGTTTAAGCATTAATAAGGGATAAAAAAAAAAAAGTAATCTTTGATTCTCGCAAATCACGCGTATGTTTTTCCTTCAACCCCCAATCAGTGCATAAACCTTTTTAACTGAATTAAATTTTTAAATTAAATTTGAAATATTTCTTCTGTTTCTTTGAAAAAAAACATTAAAAGTTGATTTCAACCAATTTTGAAACACAATTTTGTGAATATCGAATGGAATATTTTGATCTTATTAAGGGATTTGACAGGGAAAGTGATTTAGATACGAGCGATAAAAAGATGTTGATGTGATAGTGGTTGGAAAATATTTCATTCGTAAATCTTATTCAACAATTGCAAGCGAAATTGCGTATGAGAATTGAAAAAAAATAACATCGAGATCAATTACATTATTGAAGATAATTATCTTTCCATTATATATTCGGAATGATTGGGGGTGAAAAATATGATGAAATTGTATTAGGAATGAAGAAAACATGCGGTTGGTAAGATTCAGTAGTATCACTATGCATTGATATATCGGATAAAAAAAATGATGAAGAGATTATAAAATTTGTGAGCAATAACTGTGAAATTGTGGGTGTTGAAGGTGAAAAAAGGACGGCACATTGTACTTTCTTCCCGAAAGATTTTTGAAGTTTGCTTTTTAGAATTACTATTCTGCTTCATGTCTAATAATTCTCATATTAGATACTTTATGAAGTACTTTTAGGTTACTATTTTATGATGTAATAACTTTAAAATGTTATGTTTTCATTTCTGGTTACATTTTTTGATTCTTAATTTTTGATAAAATTAGTTTGGTATATCTTGTTGTGCTTCTGATACTTAATTGTTTTGAAAAATTTGTATTGGATAGAATAATAGTACCAATAGTTGTGATGTGTGCCAAAGTTAAAAGATACGACATGTAAAAAGATATCATTTGAAGAAACGATATATCATATACATAATTTTTTTTCTAAATTTTGTATCTACTAATAATAAAGTATCGGCTATTCTGCAATTGAAAAAATGATGTTGATGCTTAATATAAATAGTAATCTTTACTATGATACATAAAATGTATAATTGTACTTGACACATAATTCTAACTATTATAAATCAGTCAAATTGATACTTAATAGAAAACAATAAAGTTTTAATATCATACATAATTCATACACACACATATTGATAAAGTCAGTGAAATTGAGACTTAATAAGAGATAAGCCAACTGATGAAACATTATGTTGTTTACCTTGAAAGGTGGTAAATAAGTTATTTTGAAAGATCAATAGGTTCATATACCAGATAATAAATGGTTTGCCATCCGATACAAAAGAATGTGTCGGACAGTCACGAAAAGAAGAAAAAGAACTCAAAGTGATAGCCAAATACCCCCCCACGGCAGAAACCGTTGGGACGTTATAGACATGAAAGTCCACAAACCATAATCTTGTACTTCTTACCCAAAGAAAAATGATACACTTTTTTAGAAAAATACATTCCAACTTCAATATAGGGAAGTGTTCTTGTTACTATTAATAAATGAATTTCTTCACCTTTTGTGACATTCTACTGGAAAGAAATGTAATTCGCGCTAAAACTATTAATTTTATAATATGGTAAAACATTATAAATAAAATATTTTTATTTTAATGATAATGATAGACTACAACATAATTGTGAATAACAGTATATTACGTAAACTTTTGTTAAGTATCAAAAAAACCCCATATAAAGGAAGATAAAATAATATATTTGTACTTAATTTATGTAATTGAGATAAATTGTTGAAATATACATGTCGTGGTTAGGTATATAAAGTATATCCTTAACTAATAAACAACTCTTCTTGAACGCTTAAAATTGTGTGACGTATATTTATAAAACTATTTGCATAGAAATAGTTTCAAGTCTCCCTATTTGTATGTAACCACAAGCACTATCATTATAACAAATAAATAAATAAAAAATACATACTGAGATCAAAATTAAAATACATTAAAATTTAAATCAAAATAACAAAAGTTTTAGAGAAATAACTATTTATCCAAAAACCATCTCCTAAAATTTTTAATCCTAGATCATTTTCTTCAAAGATAACACACGACATAGCAGATGCAACAATTCCATCCTTTTTGGGGGGTTCTTCCACATTCATTTTAAAAGATGAAGTTTCATACTTCTTTGATTTCGTCTTCTATTTTCATTCTTCATTTTTAATGGATCCTACAAGATAACCCAATCATCATCATCATCGGAATCACAATGAGTTGATTAGATCTATTTTTATTAAAACTTTCATCATAAAAAAAAAAAACAATACACAGGGTACCATACTAAAAATACTAAGCAAAATTCATATGCATAAGAAAATTGTAAATTAAAAATATTATTTTTTTAGTATAAAATTGAAACCTGAAGAACTGAAAATAAAAAATTGATGAAGAAATAGTTCTACCACTTTAGGAACTTAAAGTTGATGAACTTGTGAGAGATTAGATTTGAAAATAAAAAATTTAGTGATTGATGTAATTGTTGATATATGGGAGTGATTTAAGATGTAAAAATAGGAACAAAAACGTTGGATTGGAAACGAGATAAATAATGTATCTAGAAATGAGAGAATGTAACGACCTGTTTCGTCGTTTTGAGCAGCAGATTTTATTTCTGGAAAAAAACTGCGGACTGAGGATGTCGACGATCCCAGACGGACCGTCATGGGGCACGACGAAACGTCGAGGGAAAATAGTCTCCGTGTCAAACACTTAGAATTTAGAATTTCGGGAAATTGGGGTTACTGAGAGAAAACTCTCTGAACGTCACGACGGCTGGGGGGGTGGGTGGCAGGAAGACCGTCGCAGGCACATTGAGGGGCGGACTCTTAATGAAATTGGAGTCTCTGAACCTTGTGACGGAGGATAGCAGCAGGACGGGACCGTCGCAGGCACGACGGGGGGCGTCACAGGATGCGTGACCCTGATAGGGTCGGATCTGTTAAATATTTTAAGAGACATTTTGGACTATTTCCTGATATAATTATAAAGTAGTGGTTTAAGGTTAATATTCAATTACTTGGGGGTTAAACGGAGGATAACTTGAAACAAATAGTGGGGTATATTTACATCTTTATACTTAATTATATGATAATTAGGGTTTAAAACAAAAAGGGTTTGAATAAGAATAAGAAAAAATAGAAAGCAAGAGAGGGAGAGAAAGAAACGAGTCTATCGAGAGAGAGGCCAGAAAGCAAGCTCTGGAAGATTAGCTTGTGATCGCGATTCTTCGGTGGAGGTATAGGTATGGTTTATGCTAATTCATAGTAAAACTCTTAATAGCGAATTGATATGTATTGGGTAGTATGTAAACCCTTTCTATATTGCTTAATGTGTGTATGCATGATGTGTTTAGATATATTGTGATGAAATAGTATGATGAGGCCTGTTGAATCTTAAATCCTAATTTACTTGTTTAAGATGTGCCTTGGTATAAAAAAAGGCCTTGATGAACTAAAGTAATGAGACTAGAGGATCGGGGGGTGTCAGTAGTTCCGGGCACCAGGGTATTAATAGAGGATCGGGTGTCACGTTCCGACACCAGGATTCTAGGAATATGATTCGGGTGTCACGTTCCGACACAGGATAGTATATGGATCGAGTGGCACGTGCGACACCCGGAGTAGAATATGGATCGGGTTGTCACGTTGTCTGACACCAGGGATAGAATATGGATCGGGTTGTGCACGTTCTGACACCACGATAGTTATTTAGTATATGGGGATCGGGAGTGTCACGTCCGACACCAGGATATAGTATGATGAGGATCGGGTGCCACGTTCCGACACAGGATAGGAAAGAGAATGAAATCTTGAAATATGATAATATTCTCAAATAATGAACCTATTTTCCCAAAAATGATTATGGTATTGAGGATTGCGTCCTCATGGTGTACTTGGGCCGTACTTTTTTAATGATTCAGTTTGTGTTGCTACATGTTGAGTATTGTAGTTCATTTTATGATATTAAATGGTATTATACTGGTTCTATTCTGAGGTTGAGCGATGATACCTACTCAGACTCGTTTTTTTGGTACTGACCCCTAATTGTAATTGTTTTCTTGTTATTTGTGGAGTGCCAGCAAACACGACCATCGTCTTCAACTCAACCGCAACTCTAGCAGTCTTCATCACGGTCGGATCTTAGGGGAAGCTAATGATTCTAGCTTGGACTGGATCTTCTTCTTCATGTCTCAGGCCTTGAAGTTCCAGCAGGACTAGCTGTTTATTGATTTTCGTTCCTAGATATTCATTAGATTTAGTATTGTAAGGATAGATGTTTGTGGTGGTTGACTTCTAGATTTGGGGATAATGATTGATAAATTTTGAAGTTATTGTAACTGATTTCGTTCATGAGTTTTAAGTCTTCCGCATTATATTATGTTATTTTATGGTTGAACTGTTTGGGTTAGATTGGTGGTTCACTCACATAGTAGGATAAGTGTGGGTTGCCACTCGCGGACCCTTTGGGTCAGTGACAAACTGGGTATCAGAGCATTAGGTCGTTGTTCTCACACACAAGAAGGACTAGTCTAGTAGAGTCTTAAGAACGGTAGGGGACGCCTTTACTTTTCTTTGAGAGGCTATAGGACTTTAGGAAAATCCATTATTTCTTTTTCGTGCTATTTACTTGGATCAATTGGTATATAGTTGTACAAAATTGGTTCTGACCATCTTCATTCTATTTCGCAGTGGTTAGAACAGAGCAACAACCACGCCAACACCAGTACGGCAAGACAAAATACGTCTGAGCCAGCCACTGGGGGTGTTAGCTCGAAGAGGCCAGCAGTTGACAAGGGGCCGTGTGGTAAGAGGGTCGTGGGAGGGAGTCCTCTAGAGGAAGAGGAAAGCACCGGTCCCATCTAGTAATTAGGGCGGTTGTGAGTCCTCCATCGACTGAGAAGTATTAAGAGGAGGGTGAGGAAGGTGGAAAGTGAGCAAGTGCGAATGAGGGAGAATTACCCACCCCAACCTACCCATAGATGATTAATCAGGTTCTGCTTAATCTTAGCGGGTTATTTGATCAAGGCCAGACACCTCAGTGTTTTCTGCCACCAGTACCTCAGGTTCGAAATACGACAGGCCGCGGCTTGAGGCTACCCGCATAGATGCCTCATTGGAAATAGGGCACGTTTCCTTCGTTTTGACTACAGGCCTTATAATGACAAAGTGATCAGCATGAAAGTTTCAGTATAAGTTCTGAATTGAAACCTCCAGTCTTCAAGGGGTGATGAATCTGAGGATGCTACGATTTTCTTGGTTGATGTCCATGAGTTACTAAATAAAATGGGCATCGTGGAACGATTGGGTTGAGTTTTGAGTTTGTAACCTATCAGTTCAAGGAAAATGCAAAAATGTGGTGGCGGGGGGTTCACATGTTGGAAGGTAACCCGTAAAGCACCACCTATGATTGGCGTAATCTCTAGCTTATTTATGGAGAAGTCTATCCCACGGACCTGAGGGATAGGAGGGAGAGATGAGTTCTTGGCCTAGAGCAAAGCAAGATGTCCAGTGAATACGTATGAGGCTCAGTTCCGTGCAGTATCCAAGATATGCCACCCAGCTTTGTTTCAGGCCAAAGAGAGGATTTGCCGTTTTGTGAAGGGGTTGAGGTCAGATTTGCGGATTCAGCCTTAAGGTCGGGCTTCAGCAAAATCCTTGCCAGAGGTGGTTTTAGAACTTCGTGATAGAGATGGAGGAGTGAAGCCAGATGACTTCACCCATGGCATCGCCATCTAAAAGGTTTCGTAAGGGAGGTGAGTTAATGGTTCTTACTCCAGAGGGCAGGGTTCAGGAGGTGATCCAGCCCGACACATTCAGTATTCACTCGAAGACTGTAGTTTATGTGTGGGTCCAACACGCCAGAACGGTCAACACTCCTCTGAGTTTGGAGGTTATCCCCAGACTTCGTCATTTCTACAGAGACCTATGCTTGAAATCCAGAGAGTGTTATGGATGTGGGGGGAGACTGGGCATATCAAGAGGTATTGTCCAAAACAGAGTTACAGAATCAAGTCAGAGTAGAGGTTGGTCTGGAGAGGCCGCATTCTAGGAGGACGTGGTGGCCGAGGTAATGGTGGTCACCAAAACGGTCGGGGTGAGGGCAAAATGGGAAATACTGCAGTGCAACATGGTAGAGGCCATGGGCAGATAGGTGAGGGGCCCACTGTTACGCTTTCCCTGGGCGGTCGAAAGCAGCGAATCAGATGAGTTATCACAGGTAATATTTTTGTTTGTGATTGCAGGTTCGTATTATTTGATCCGGATCCACATTTTCATATGTATGTTCCTCATTGCTACGGTTCCTGTTTTAATTTACATGTGAATTGCTTGACATGCCTGTTAGTGTTTCTACTCACGGGGTGAGTCTGGGGTGAGTGATAGTTGAAAAGTTGTATATAGGTCTTGTCTGTAACTTTCGTGGGGAGGGAGGCAATACTCATGTAGATTTGGTTCTCTTGTTAGAGAGGTCTGATGTGGATGTTAAATTGTGGGTAGACTTGTGCTGGTTCTCCAAATTTTGCAATCTAGTGTATGCTAAAATGTAACGTTGCACAAAGCATGGACAATCCGTAGTGTGGGAGGGTGACTACACTTCCAGTCCAGTTCGTATCATCTCCTTTCTGCGTGCTAAGAGGAATGGTTAGGTAGTAAAGGGTGTTAGTTTCTTGGCACACTCAGGGATGATACTACCCAAGTTACCTTCTAATTGAGTCGTTTCGGTAGTCCGTGAGTTTTGGCCCGGAGTGGTTTCCTGCAGACCTTCCTGGTTATCCACCGGATATAGATATTGACTTCGCCCTTGATCTGGAGACGGGTATTCGCCCCATTTCCATCCCTCCTTATAGAATGGCTACAGCAGGTAAGGGGAGTAAAAGCCCAACTTCAAGAGTTGTAGGGAAAAGCTTTATTGGACCAGTTGATCCCCTTGGGGTACTGTCCGATTTATATGTGAAGAAGAAAGATGGGAGTTTCGGATGTGCATAGACTATAGGCAACTAAATAAAGTACTGTTAAGAACAAGTTATCCTCTTCCGCTTGATGATTTGTTCGATCAGTTACAAGGTTGCTTGCACCTTTCGAAAATTGATTGAGATCTTGTTATCATCAACTGAAAATACGGGCAACGGACCATGTTGCCCAAGACTGTTTTTCGGACAGGTTGGGCATTATGAGTTGCTTAGTAATGTCTTTTGGGTAACGAATGCCCTACTGCTTTCATGGCTGATGAATGGGATTTTAAGCCAATCGGATCTCTTTGTATGATTTATTGATGATATACTGGTATACTCAAAGAGCAGAAAGAACATGAGGAGCACTTGCGAATTGTATTGGAATGTTGAGGAGAAAAAGCTTATGCCAAATTCTCCAAGTGTGAGTTTGGCTAGATTCAGTGTCCCTTCGTTGGGCACGTGGTTTCCAGGATTGGAGTGATGGTGGATCCCCCTTCTAATATTGAAACAGTGAGAATTGGGTAAGACATACTAATGTGTTAGAAAGGTAAGGAGCTTTGTTGGTTTTAGCCAGCATACTACCGTCGATTTGTCAAGGGATTTCTCTTTTATTGCTTCCCATTGACGCTGACTGACTAAGTAGGAATGTTCCATTGTATGTCGGACGAGTGCGAAGAAAGATCAGAAAACTCCAAGACCTTGCTGACTACTGCACCTATCTTACCTTTGCAAGTTAGTAGAGTAGAGTGGAAGAACTTCATTGTTATTGTGATTTTGGGAAGCCTATTCGGTTTGGGTCTTGCAGTGCTAATGCAAGGAGAAGAATGTAATTGCTTATGGCTTCGGGAAATTAAAAGGTGCATGAAGTAATTATCCGACTATGATTTTTGGGGTTGGTTGCGGTGGTGTTTTGATTTTAAAGCAATGGAGACATATCTATATGGGGTAAGTGTGGAATGTCGATACGGATCATCGTGGGTTTACATTCTGTCTTTACTCGAAAGATTTGGAATTTTGAGGACAGCGGAGATGGATGGAACTATGAAGGATTAGATGTTACCTATCTTGTATCACCCAGGAAAGGCTAATGTTGTGGCAGACGCCTGAAGTAGAAAAGCAGGAACATGGGTAGTTTGCCCACTTACAAGTTTCTAGAAGCCCATTGGCTAGAGAGGTTCAGAGTCTCGTAATGACCTATGAGGTTTAGAAGTAAATGAGAAGGGAGGATTTGTTGGCCAGTGTGGAGGCGAGACTTCTTCTTATGACAAGATCAAGGGAAAAACAGTTAGTTTGATGATTGAGAAACTAAGCCGAATTCGGGAATGGGGTTGCGAGAGAGGCAATTAAAGAAGCGAAATGGATGAAGGAAGGTGTTTTGAGAATTAAGGAAAGGGTATGTGTCCCCCTTGTCAATTGATTTGATCCACATATTTTTACAGAGGCTCATAGTTCCGGATTCTATACATCCTGGTGCAACCAAGACTGTACCGTACCGTGATAAAAGCAAACACTTTGGTGGATAATGAAGCGTGAGACATTGTTGATTTTGTTGCCAATGTCCAAAATGTCAGCAAGTAAAGTTATGAAACACCAGATGGCCTGGAGGAACACTTTCGAGAATGGCCTATTCTTTGTCGTTGATGATGGAAGGTGGGAGAGAATTGCAATGGATTCGTGGTTGGTCT
Organism: Solanum habrochaites; assembly: GCA_027704765.1. Taxonomy (NCBI): domain Eukaryota; kingdom Viridiplantae; phylum Streptophyta; class Magnoliopsida; order Solanales; family Solanaceae; genus Solanum; species Solanum habrochaites. Next base: position 35,411,671 of record JAKWJA010002499.1, on the reverse strand, counting down.
TCAAGTACATTGGGCAAGTTTGATTCTATTTGGGTTTTTGGGGTAATTGTGGACAGTTTGAACTACGTATGCCCTAATTCATCGGTTAAGGTGAATTACAATGCAGAGGAGAAGTTAGCCAGACTCTACATCTCAAAAATTTCGGTGCATGGGGTCCACTTCCATCATATCAGATAGAGTACGCAGTTTACTTTAAGTTTGGGAGAAACATTGCTATTGCTGAATAGGTACTAGTGGGACCTTAGTTACTGCATTTCACCCTCAGAACCGATGGGCAGTACTGATGCGAAACAATTCAGGTGTTGGAAGATATGCTTCGTGCTGTGTGATAGAATATTGGTGGTCATTGGATAACTTCTTACCCTAGCAGAGTCCCATACAATAATAGCTATCACTCAAGATATATATGGCCCCGTTTGAAGCAGTGTTTATGGAGGAGATGTAGTCTCCCATGTTGGTTTGATGATTTGAGGTTAGACCTTGGGGTACTGATCTTTTAAGGGAATCATCAGAGGAAAGTGAAGTTCATTCAGAAAAGGGCTTTAGCGGCGGAAATAGGCAAAAGGAATAGTGCAGATCGAAAGGTTAGGACTTGGATGTTCATGGAGGGGGTGAAACAGGTTTTGCTGAAGTTTCACCCATGAAGGGGTGTTGTGATGCGGTTTGGTTATAAAGAGGTAGCTAAGCCCAAAGGTAATTGACCATTGAAGTACTTAAAGCGAGTTAGTGGGGGAGGATGCCCACCCATGGGTAGCGCGAATAGCCGTGCCCCCAGGAAGTCAGGAGTGCATCCGGCTATTTCATGTGTCTATGTTGAAAGATCAATGGGGATGGCATTACATTCATATTCTGGGATTCAGTTCTTCTCAATGAGAGTTGTCTTGATGAGGAGGATCTGTTGCCATTCTAGATAGAGAAAAATCGCAAGTTGAGATCAAGGGAGATTGCATCCATCAAAAGTTTCAATGGAAGAATCGGCCTGTTGAGAGTCCACTGTGAGAGGGGGCTGATATGCAAGAAAGATACCTCCACACCGGTTGACAGAAGATTCAGGTACTCCTTTTTGCCCTACCTTGTTTTTCTCTAGTGATCGTCGAGGACCGAAAGATGGGGTAATGGGTTATCTATGGTACACGACCGGTTTAGTCGTTTTGCAGCAGATTTTATTTCTGGAAAAAAACTGGGTGAGTCGACGGATCCACGACGGACGTCATGGGCACAGACGGACCGTCGAAGGAGTCTTCGTTTCAAAACAACTTAGAATTTAGCAATTTGGGACTGAGAGCGACTCTCTGAACGTCACGACGGAGGTGAGCGGTTGACAGGACGGACCGTCTCAGGCATGACGGCCGTAAAGACTCTTTAATGAATTGCGAAGTCTATGAACCTCTGTGACGGAAGCAGCAGGACAGACCGTCGATGCACGCACGGACTGTAAGGCTGCGTGGACCCTGGACTGGGTCGGATTTTCTTGTTTTTTAAATATTTTGAAGGGACATTTTGGACTATTCCTGCTTATGAATTATCAAAGTCTAGTGAGTTAATGTTAATAATTCAATGACTTGGGGTTCAAAGAGATCAACCTTGAAACAAAACTATTGGGACGCCAGGGGCCTGGAGGGACCATAAAGAGGAGGATTATATTAAGTGTCAGTCGTTTGATAATACAGGTGTAATTATATGCTTAATAGGGTAAAAGAAAAAGGGTTTGGAATAAGAAAAATAGAAAGAACAGAGAGAGGAGAGAAACGATCGATCGGAGAGAGGAAGAACACAACTCTGGGAAGATATTGTTGATCGCGATTCTTCGGGGGAGGTAGATTATGGTTTATGCTATTTCATAGAAAACTCTCATAGCGAATGATAGGTATTGGGTAGTATGGAAACCCTTCTATTGCTTAATTGTTGGGTATTGCATGATTTGTTTATCTATAATTGTGATGAAACTAGATGCTGAGCTTTCGTGTTGAATCTTAAATCTAATTTACTGTTAATGATGATGCTTGGTATAAAAGAAGGCTTGATGAACTAGAGTAATTAAGATAGAGGGATCGGTAGTCACGCCGGCACACCAGGAGGTAGTATAGAGGAACAGGTGTCACGTTCCGACACCAGGATAGAATATGGATCGGGTCTGGCAAGTTCCGGCACCAGGATTAGTATATGGCTCGGGTGTAACCGTTCCGGACACAAGGATTAGAAATATGGGATCGGGAGGTGCACGTTCGACACCAGATAGATATGGATGGGGTCACGTCCGACACAGGATAGTATGATGAGGATCGGAGTGTCACGTTCCGACACCAGGATAGTTGATGAGGATCGGGTTTCAAGTTCGACAACAGATAGCAAAGAGAATGAAAATCTTGAAATATGATATATTGTATCAATTATGAACCTATTTTCCCAAATGAGTAGGGTATTGGGCTTGAGTCCTCATGTGGGTACTTGGCGATACTTATTAATGATTGAGTAACTGTTGTTGCCTACATGTTGAGTATGGTAGTTGATTTTATGATATTAAATGTATATACTGTTTTTCTATCTAAGTTTGGTCGATGAACTACTGCAGTACTTGTGGTTTTGTACGGCCCCCCTACTTGTAATTGTTGTTGCTTTGGTAATTTGTGGAAGTGCAGCAAACGTATCATCGTCTTCAACTAAACTGCAAACTCAGCCCAGTCTTCATCACGTTCGGATCTCAGGGTTGAGCTAAGCTTCTAGCTTGGACTGGATCTTCTTCTCAGGTCTTGATGCCTTGGAAGTTCCGGCATGGACTAGCTGTTTGTTATTTTAGTTACCTTAGATAGCTTAGATTTAGGTATTTTGAGGATAGATGTTGTTTGTGGTGGTGATGACTTCCAGATTTTTGGGATAATGATTGATAAATTTGAAGTATTTAACTGATTTCATTAAGAGTGTTAAGTCATCCGCATTATATTATGTATTTATGTTGAACTGTTGGGGTTTAGATTGGTGGTTCGCTCACATATAGGATAAGTGTGGGTGGTGCTTACTCGCGACCCTGTGTTTGGGTCGTGACAGAGAAAAAGAGCGAAAAGAGAGATTTTTGAAATATTTTAAAATGGTATGAAATTTTAGAAATTTATAGAAGAAATATTGTGGAGTTTGGTAATTTTTCAATGTTTTTTAAACGAAAGTTGGCCCATTCAATTCCTCAAATATATTCCAAAAGGAGAAATTTGTTATCTAACATATAATTATTTAATTCATTAAATGCTATAAGCGCATAGTTTGACTGAATTGTAAATGTTCCCATGAACAAAGGTTTCTATTTAGCCTGCCTTATCCGTGGTGAATTCGCCGTTCGCCATCTCTTTATGCAGTAGGNCCTAACGTAGGATAGTTCAAAGGATTAGTTCATGCGTCGTAAACGACTTGAGGGTCATTAGCAAATAAACCGAAGTACACTTCTAATGAATATAAATTATCTAACTTAATTAATTAAATTACGAGGTTGTCAACCTAAATTATTACACAACATATGTAATATCTCAAGAAACATGCCTAGATACCTTACTAGGATGGTCCAAAGAGTTAGTATGGTTTAAATGCACTTAGTGAGTAATTTAGTAATTACCTAGGTCCGTAATTCAATTAAATAGAAATTTAATTAATTAATTTAAAGTGTCGTGAAAAATCCTTAGGAAAAATTCAGATTGATTAAAGTCAAATGTTCTATAGTTTGTAGTCAAATTAGAAGGGACATTTTGGTAATTAGGTGCGCATGCGGTATTTAGGTATAGTCTTGGGACGTCTATAATCATGCCGTTTAGTTCAGTTTTAGACCAAAAAATAAACACGTCTCCAAATATGAATCAAACGAAAATTCTTTTGAATACTCCGAGAACGCTCTCTTTTTCCATACTCAATTAAGAACCAAAGAACGCTTAAGGAAAGAAGACAATGTTTCAATGTTCTCCAACAAGAGTATGCGGATTTTCCACTATGGTATTCCTTTCTCCGAAAGAGTTATTTTCAAGGATAAGGTTGCAAGAAACATATTCATAGGTTGTACTCTACACAATCGATTGTCTTCTTAACCCTAGATTGAGTTTTCATTTAAGTAAATGTTTTCTATATCTAATTCTGCATAAATTGTTGAGTAATTCTGCTAAATATGTTCAGTTAAGTAGGAAGAGTCGTTCCTTACCTAAATGCATGTTATTTGAGTAGTTTATTTCTATGACGTTATACAATGTAAACGTTAGGCCGTTAGACTTTAAGGTTTGAATAACTCTTTATATGAACCGTTACCTTCTCATTGCAATTGAATTGATCTATGGCATTATTTTATGGAAGTACTTGATTGTTTTTCTGAGTTTTACTAATTATTATTATGTATAACGCATGATGAATAAGATTCATAGAAGCAAATGTAAGTACTTCTAAAATTGTTATTACTCATAGGATGTTTTGTTAGGCATATTAATTCTTGTGCTATGTGATGAAAGTAAAGTATTTACGTTTCTATGCGAATATATGTCTACGAATATGTGTAAATGTGAGACTATGATAAGAATATCGAATCTGACAAGTTCTGCATACTCTATTGTATGCCTTTAAACGAAGATGATATGCCATCGTAACATCTCACGTATGAGAGTAATGATAAACGGACAATTTCTTATCAATATAAAAGATCTCATAGATCATGTATACAAGGAAGATAATCTTCTATTACTATTGTAGTTATTGTGAAAAACCAAATAAGGTTATTTACAGAAAAGTGACAATTAAGACACCGATGAATAGATCATAGGAAGCAAAGATGTCCCACCGAAGGGAGAGGTTAGCCGTTCTACAATGATGTCTCACGAGATTGATTGTTAGCCCATTATTAATATGGACTATGGGTATATAATACATTCTAGTTCTTAACTTCGTTGCCAACCTAGCGATACTATGCCTAGTGAATCTATTTAGAAGCTATGTCATGTACGTTCTACTTTGGCCCGGTAGACCACATTTTTGGTGTTGGGGTTTCATGACCCAGAATTCCATGTTTAGCTCACGATGGTCTATTCATTAACTAGCCTATATTCCTCATGTACAACGAAATACAGCAAACGAATGGTAAACTAGGGTGGTACTGAGGATGTTTGCTTAGTATAAGTAGTGGTATGCGGAAACGCGACCTTAAACATTGCCCCACAAGTTTAAGACTCTAAGGGAAATCCTTAGGCAGATTGCTATCATATAGTAAGATGATGATCTAAAATATATATGTTATGACTATGGATGGCGTACTTTTTATATGGGATTTCGCCTCTTATTGATATATATTAGTTGGCTATCTTTCTCTGTTATGATTCAACTAGAATGTTACACAGGTATATGAAGAAAAGCCTTACTTATGGTACTCATCCACTTATCATACTCAGTAGGTGGGCTAATGGCGCATTGCATGACCCATTGCACTAGGCAATGTGGTTGGGGATGGATACATTAGCAATGTGCTTTAGTATGTTATGTTATAATGAAATCTTTGCCAATGTATGTTTATATGATGCCATGAGAAGAGTCTTTTATTATGCTGATTCTCGCTTTAAGTGATGAAATATTTTTGTTCTATATTTATACAGATCGCATGAGAATTGATTATATTGACTTAAAACTTTTCTAAAGATATGATAAATGAAACTTTTTCATTCATATCCTTATGCTGATTATGGCATATACTCATAAATTAGTACTTGTTGTACTAAACCAATTACTTTATTCTTACTTCAAATGTAGGTCTTACCATGGAGTTATGTAAGTGATTTGAAGAATCTTGGACCTCCTTTCTCCACGTGTGAGGGGCTAGGTCTCATGTTTGGGATAGCCTTATTGTCATGTTCTAGACTTCTGTAGATTTTTAGTAGTTTTAAGAATACGCTATTTCATTATGTTCTTTGATTATTTTGTTAATAAGACTATATGCATATTTAATTATGATGCTAAGTTCAGATTTTCACTCTTAGATGATTGCTATCTAATGTGTGAGACAATAGTTGTTTTGGAATATCGTAGTTTTATAATCTTAAGTATAGCAAGTCTAAAGTTAATTTGATATTAGTTCATTGATTTTTTGTATAAGCCGTCACAAAATTTAACTAGTATATTTTGATAACACTAAGAAGAGCGGTATTCGACCTCTTTTCTACGACATCAACGACGCAGGCTTACGATCCAGATTCAAGATCTATGCGTCGTGAAAAACCTTCGCTATCAGATCATGACAGTTTCTAATAAATCATTACGGTTATTAGGATCAAATATTCACTAAAACACAATACCATAGCTATCTTTTTAAGGTTGTCAGAAGTTCGCCACATTACTGGATTGAGACGCTATGTGGATGATAGTTAGGCAAACTTCTATTTCTTGATACTACTTTATATCGGAACCCTTTATAGCTAATTTATATTTTTTTGCCGTTGACAGTATATTTCTTTTAGAATATAATCCCTTTCTTAGTATTAGGTGATGAACACAAGAAGGACAATCGCGAGAAGAGTTGGAGAGACGATGCGAATGCGAGAGAGCAATATTCCCAAAGCTCTACCGAAATCGATCCTTTACTTAAAGCTGCAAGGAGGCTGGGGGTGATGCTACTAATGATCATGATAACAGTGAAATCCTCCGGCTATGAATGGGAATGGTAGAGGTATAGGACCTGTACCGGCCTGCCAATTACGCACAAGCCATCCACCACCAAGCCTAAGCCATGTACAGCTCAAGCTGAACTAGGAGGCTTGCACCTCGACAGGATCAACATGTTTGTACTATTGCTAGTCATTTGAGAGACTTTACGAGAATGGATCCTCCAAAGTACTTTGGATCAAAATTTTACCAAGACCCCTAAGACTTCCTTGAAGAGGTCTATAAGATTTTGTTTGCTATGGGGGTTAGTACTTCGGAAATGTATGATCTTGTTGCCTATAAACTTAAGGATGTGGATCAGACATTGTACAATATGTGGAAGGATAGTAGGGTTTTAGGAGATGGTCCCATGACTTGGGAGGTCTTCAAAAAGGCGTTTCCTGACAAATTATTTGAAAGTTACAAAGAGAAGAAGCCATGGTAGAGAGTTCTCAACCTCCTCCAGAAGGTTGGGGGAGGGTAATGAATACTCCTTGAAGTTCATTAAGTTGTCCAAATATGCCTCTTCTTTGGTTTCTAATACTAGGGATTAGATGATCCGTTGTGTAAAAGGCGTGTCCGAAGATCATGAAGAAGAATGTCGTGCAGCCAACATCACGACAATATGAATCTTTCTAGGTTAATGGTTCATTCCCAACAAGTTGAGGAAAATCGTCTAAGGAAGATAAATAGGGGAGTTAAGAAGGCAAAGTCGTTTGAATGTTGTTCTTCTAAGAGTAGGATTGATGTGCAAGACAAGCCTAAGTTTATGAAAAGTTTTTCAAATTAGGTTTCTTATAGTTTCTCCAAGGATCTCAATGATAGAGGATTTAGTCCTAAATCTCAATAGGGTAGAAATTTTTATCCTCCAAAAGAGCAACCAACTTATGGTTAGTGTGGTAAAAAACATGAAGGGGAATGTATTTTAGGGAGTTATAGTTTCAATGGTTTTGTCAAAGGTGGCCATTTGGTGAGAGATTTTCCTAATTTGAGAATTCAAGGTAAGGGTAATATCTAAGGTCAACGAAGTGGCCCTACTTCTGAAGGTCCAAAAGAAACTGTTTCTATGCACTCAAGGCTAGGGGTGAACAAGAAAGTCCTCCCAACGTTGTGACGGGTAGGTGTACAAGTTTCCAGTAATGGGTTCTATGCCATTGCTACTAAGAATGATGTTGTAGCAGATATTGGCTTAAGCGAATAATGATTTGCTTATAATGACTTCTTATATTATGCAAATGATCAAATAATGGACATAGCAAATAAAGATTGACTTATAAAGACTTCATGCCCAATTTATCAAGAATGAAAGATTTAACTTGTATACTAAATAGGTGCATTTTTTTTAAAAGACAGTACCAACTAGAGTTTTAAGAAGATGTTTAGATACTCTATTCATGAACTTATGTGAAATTTGTATGCATAAGGTTTCTTGAAATTCATTATTTTGTTATTATCTTTAGAAGATTGGTAGCATTGTAAGTCTTTGATGCATTTTTGAGCTTATGATAAGGTTGGGAGGGAAATTCCTCACTATGTTTGTGCATAAAAAAAATTGGATGTGTATGTAGTTAATACAGTTATGTATTTCCATCCGTTGTTGTGCTTTTAGTCTTAAGTCTTTTCATACCCTCCGAAAGATTTTGTCTCAGTCAGAGAAGAATGTTCTTAGGTGGGGATAATGTAACATTCCGAAAAATTCAATGTCTCAGTGAAGAGCCCATAGGTTTTTAAGATGCGTAATGGGGTACATATGCATCCAATGCCAATATTGAGAATATTTGGCAAGAGTATCGAAAATTAGTCTAAGGGGTATTTAACAAATTCTATATAATGCCCAAATAAGCAAAATATTGGGCATATAAGAAAACATTGGCTTAAAGGGTGTACGACAATTTTTCTAAGTATTAAAAAGCTTGTTTAGGAATTGTAACTTCAATGAATACACTAATCTAATAGAATTGAATCTTAAAACATTATGTACGATGCATCCAAGTGCCAAGCCTAGGTACCATAGCACATGACCACTTAAAATGGGCATATAGATTAAACAATAAGAAAGGACATAGTGAGGATCCTTGGGACAATAATTAAACATTACAAATTTAAAATAAAAATAGTTGGTTAGAAAAGTACAAGCAACACATGTGCAAAACAGCCAAGAAACAAGCCCCAACCCAATCGGTTAAGGTGCATAGGCGGCAGGACTGTAGGACCACGTGGGGCCAAGCTCCCTAACTGATTCTAGGTCATAACTAAAGTCCCTAAAAAACTAACCTAGTACAAACCAAAAATAACTAGCTGAGGGACCCGACAATTTAAGACCTAACCGCATGACATTATGAAATGAAACTAACTAAGACACAACCTAATACCTAACCCAGAATGATCCAAAAGGTTTGTTATTGTCCTAAAAACTTAGGGATACTTTAGTAATTAAACTAGGTAATTTAATTAATTAAATTATAAACTTAAATAATTAATTTAAATGAACAAAACCTTAATCACAAAGCAATTTCCAGAATTTTGTTAAGGCAAGCAAAAGACAACCTAGTGCCTAACCTAGGATTGTCCAAAGGGTTGGTTATGGTCGTAAATACTTAGGTATACATTCGTAATTACCATAGGTTACTTAATTAATAAATTTATTATCTTAATTAATCAATTTGAAAGGAAAAAACTGAAATCACAAAGCAATTTCCAGATTTTGGTTAAGACAAGAAAAAGAAAACCTAGTACCTAACCTAGGATGGTTCAAAGGGTTAGTTATGGTCCTAACGACTTGAGGGTAATTTATTAATTACCCTATATCACCCAATTAAATAAATTATAAACTTAATAAATTAAATTAAAGGGGCTAAACTGAACACTAAGATAGTATAACTGAAGAAACATCCTAGTACTTAACCTAGGATGATAAAAAAGGGTTAGTTATGGTTTCAATGACATAGGGGTACTTTAGTAATTATCCTAGGTTCATTAATTAATTAAATCATTCATTTAATTTATTAACTAATTTAAAGGGTCAAAACGAAATCCGTAGGAATTTTTTTTTGATTTGATTAAGTCAAATGTCCTACTAGTTGTTGACAAATTTGGAGGGATTTTTATGGTAATTTAAGTGGAGGGTATTTAGGGTATGTCTTGGGACTTCTATGTAATGAATTTAGGTCAGTTTTAGACCACAATTACACGTTCCAATTCAGAATCAAACGGAATTCTCTTAATATCTCAAGAACGCTATCTTTTTCCAAACTATATTGCAGAACTAGAAAAGCTTAAGGAAGAAGGCGAAGATTTCGTAGTTTCCAATAAAGATTTCATGGAATCTTTATCTATAATGTATTGTTTTTCACTCTTAGATTTATTTTCCCCATGAGGTCCTTTCAAGATACATTCCAAGAACATCAATTTTAGGATTTTTACTCTACAAACAGATTTTCTTCCTAACCCTTGATTTATGTTATTCAATGCAAGGTAAATGTTTTCTATATCTAATTCCGCATGAATTGTTGAGTATATGCTTCTAAATATTATTGAATTTAGTGTGAAACACGTTCTTACCTATATGATGGTTTCGTTGGAATATTTCTATGACGTGATAACATAAAAACATTAAGGTTTGATTTAAGGTTTGAATGAACTTTTTAATAACCCATTTACCTTCTCCTATGCTATGTATTGATCTTGTACATGATATTATGGGTTCTTATTGATTATTGAGTATTTAACTAAGCATTATTATGAATATCGCATGATGAATAAGATTCTTTGAAGCAAGTAGTGTTAAGTCTGTATAAAATTGATAGTCTTAATATTTTTGTAGCCTAAACTCTTCCATGCTATCTTATAAAAGTATGTATGATTTTTCTATGTGGATATGATGTCTATGGAATCATGTAAATAGTGCATTTATGATAAGAAATATGATTATGCAAAGTTATGAGATCTCTGTTTGCTTACACAAGATGATTTATGCCATGTAAATATTCATGTATTGAGCTTTCTATTGACAGGAAAGGAAAAAATTCTCATCTACTCTAAAAGAGATCAAGGATCATGTTTATACAAGGAAATATCTTAAAGGAGCTCTGGCAAATTTATATTAAAAACAAATAAAATGTATTCACTAAAATGGAACGTAAGCTAAGCACCGATGAAAATACACATCGTGAAAGGCCCCTTCCCTAGGGGAAGGAGGTTAGGTGCAATGATTCAGCAGATTGAGCTTCAAGTAACTATGGACTATGGGTCTCTAATACATCTCCTAGTTATTGAACTATGTTCACACCATATGATACTAGCTAGTAGAGCCACCTAGAAATCTATGTCATGAAGATTCTACTTTTGCTGATAGACCACCTTTTTTTTGGTGTGGGGTTCATGATACCGGATTCCATGTTTAGATCACATCGTCTATGTCGGTAAATGACTATGTTCCTTCATGTAAAACGAAATACAAGAAAACAATCATTGACTAGGGTGACTTGAGGAGTTGTCTTAGTATAGGTAGTGGTATGGGATGCTACCTAGACATTGCACAAGTTTACTCTAAGGGAAATCCAAGGAGATTGTTCATAAGTAATATGATGATATGAAAGATATATGTTATGACATATGATGTTACTTTTATATGAATGTTGGATATTATGATGAATATGTTATTATGATAACTAACTACGTTACAAGTTATATGAAACAAAGTATGACTTATAGTCTACTATCTATTCTACTTGGTTATGTTGAGTCTTGGGGATTGACATGACCATTGCAATTGTAGGATGTGGAGTGTGATCTTTTGTAAGTGTTTTTTATGTTATGTTTATATGATCTTTTCAATATGTAATGTTAACATGATGCCTGAAAAGATGTATTGATTTATGATCTGCTTTTAAGTGATGAACATATTTTGTGTATAGATGTTATAAGGTGGTATGTTGCATTGCGATTTTTTTTATAGGACTTAGCATTGTTTCTAAAGATATGATAAATGAACCGTTTTAATGCATGTCCGTAGGTGTTTTATGCATCTTACCCACTTAGTACAGGTGGCCATACTAACCCCATTAAACTTGATTTACTACAAACTGTAGGTTCCGCGACAATTGATTGTTAAGGAGGTTTCGATTTTGAAGAATCTGGAAACTCTTTCTCAAGTATGGTAGTTCCTCTGTTCGGGATGCTACCTATTCATATTCTAGTATATGTAGAGTTTTTAGTGGATTTGAGAATACAACTATTTCCATAGTTCTTCAATTTTTTTTTGTAATAAGACCTATATAGCATATTAACTATTATTGGCTAAGTTCATATTTGCACTCTTTAGATTGTTCCTATATATGGAGACAATAGTTTTAGAATATCGTATGTTTTTATAAACCTTAAGTATGAAGTCTAATTATACTTCATTAGTTAGTAAAAGTTTGTAATTTTCCGCAATATTTGAATGTATGATTGTAAAGAACGCTAAGTACAGGCTTGTCAACGACCTCTGAGAGGTTAACGACGCCGGTTGTGATGTGGATTCAAAAATCTAGGTCATGACACTTAAGGCCATTAGGGTAGTCGGTGCTGGGAACACTACACTGAGACTGCGACGTTCGTGTCCCAACCTTTGGCATACGGTTCGTGAGGGTGGAACACTACTAATGAAGGGGATGGGGTCGAAGACTTTTGCTGAAATTGCGAGCGATTTCCACCACTCTACATGCCCAGTTGTAGCATTCTTATTCTCATTGGCCTTTTACCTAAGCTTATAACCCTCAACCTGATGACCATGAGTCATATGCCTAGAGATTTTCATATATCCCGTTAACATAGCATTTCTGCACTCTTTTTTCACCAAATATGACACCCTATACAAGAACTTAGTCATTGAACCCTGAAGATAGCGAACATGTGACGATCATACATGGAGAATTGCTTAAACATGAGTCCATATTCTTTGACTATCATATTCATTTCCTTAAATTAATGAATTCACGAGCCTTTACTTCTGTCTTAGTTCTATTGGTAAAAACCTTTCTAGAAGGGTCTCACTATACCAATCAAAGTAATAGGAGCTACATTTGTACCCCCATTTACCTTCTACTGAGTGTACTATATATGAGAAGCATATTTCAGCTGGTATTATGACAACTCAATCCAATCATTTCTGGTGACATGCATCACCTCAAAAATCTTCTTGATCTAATCTAACAAATTTTGTGGATCTTCATTACTTTCCGATCCTAAGACTTAGTCAGATTTATCCTATGCTTCTTATCGACCATTAGCATTCAAATGAGCTTGAACCCGTTGATTGTTCAGGTTGGTGACACTCTTAGCCAACATCTAAATGGTATTCTTGAATTCTATATTGATTATTTCCTAATCATGGACTAGAGGAACTGCATTTGCATTGCTAGCGTTATCTCTATAAGGAGGCATGATATGAAATGTAGAACGTCGAGGTAAAATAGAACTAGATGATATTTTACGGATGATAAGTGTACGAAGAATGTGAAGCTTTTATTAAAAAATATTACACACTCCCTCTCATTAGATATGTTGTACTTCACATATATGAATAGGATTCTACTTAGTGCGGCTTTTCAGGCATCCTAAAACACTTAAAACTAGTGATTTGATACCAAGTTTGTCACGCCCCTAAGCTACCCTCTAGGCGCGAACACAGGACCAAGGACCACAACTGAGTCCAATCTAACCCTGTTGGCATGATCAAGAGCATACTAAAGATAATAAACTTATACGGAAGCTACACAACAATTAAAATGAAAAGACGGGGAATACCCATATACTATAACTGATGAGATTCAAACAAATAAAATATAACTCAATACTAAGATGAACCTAAGTATGTCTTAAAATAATCTCTAACTTACTAGAAATACTATGATACACCACACTTATGTCTAGCAAAACTGAAACTAAACAACAAAAATAGTGCAACGAAACTCACGAATATTGTTGTCTAACAATAAGGACTCAAAACTATTTTGCTAAACTGGATATTGGGAATCAATCTAAGCATGTTCTGGATGCTGAAAACCTGAACCGTCACCACAAGAAGATGTAACGCACGTATGCCTCAGTACTTGAAAGTTACTGAGCATGTAGGATAAAATAAACTTGAAATAAAAATAACTGAACAAGGAAAAAAATATGTATAATATTCTGAATATGATATCTCATTTCTGAGCAAACTTGATGCAATGACAAAATTTATAATATTTTGAGACTGAATATTAACTGAACTATAAATTTGGTCAATGCAATAGAATTTTGTTAGTTGTGGGAGATACAAATAAGCTATAATAAAATCATATGAACTAATTTTGTAGTCCGATGTATATGCCCCATCGAAAGGAACCAATATACCGTGACAGAGCTATAAATGCATGTTGACGTGGATAAGTAAACTGATGTCCACAAAGGGGACTTACAACCTACTTCGCTAGTAGTTGTGGGACTGTTTGGGTACGCAAAACCCTAGTGCAAACTAGGTATTTTGCTACTCACAATGAATTAGGTGATTAACATATTATGACTAATATTTTGTAAATACTGGATAGCTCAAAATTGAACATGTAAACAGAGAAAGCAGCAATTAATATTATAATGATGCATTAATAACTGAGGCATGTATAACTGAATAACTAAAATATCTTACCTAGTATGTGTAATCAAGAACGAAAGAAATACATAGCTAGGATTCTAAAATTTGTGCAATAATCTATGTTATAGAATGGTAATATGAATTGGAACATATAACTAACTAATTCAAGGTATCAGTTGAGTTGTTTAGAAACCCCTAGGTCTAGGGATCATGATCTGGTTGTTAAATCTAGAATCTAATGGACAACTAGGACCCAAAATGGGGTTAAAGAAAACCCAATTATGAAAAAATCCCACAACTCTTTGATAAAATCCACGGAGAAATCTTTAGATTGTGGTGCTGGAACTCATTTAACCTTACTGTGTTCTTGAACTAGGATTCTTGACCTTTTTCTCCTTTCTTGCTTCTAATTTTCTAATTTTTTATTAGTGATTTGACTTAGGTAAGTTTTAATTATCTTTCAAGGCTTAAGCTGACTAAAATCTCATGATTTTACGATCCAAATGGCGTATCTTAGGGGTTTAATGAAGTAGGAAAATACACAAAGACCCAAGAGTTAATTGGTGTCGAAGCAATCGACGACTTGGATTGAAAGGGCCATCATTCAATCAATGGTCCGTCGTATGGGTTTGTTCGACATGCCTTCACTTAAATGGGTGTAATGTTTCACTCGGAGGTTTGATTTTAACGAAATTTGTGGCCTTGAAAGATAATTCAATTCTGTATCATTTAATAGGTCATGGAGACACCTAATTCCTTTTGTCCTAAAATTTATGACCATTTGAAGTTGACCCAATAGCGTTTTCCCCCTAAGTGACTTCTAACTTTCACCTAGCTCAGACCTACGGATCGTAGATCGGACAACAGTTCGTGCTGGTCATCCATAGTTCTTGTCAGAGGCTAGGTAGCTTAAATCTTAATCCATGGACATATACAACTAACCTTAGTTGGATTTACGAACATAGGTCTATCCATTGATTAACACATAATTTATTTTTCTTGGTTGAGTTTTGGGGGAGCTTTAGTCGAATAGAATGGATACATTGTACAGGATGTAGATCATACTACGTTCCGTCGATTGCACCTGGAGAATTATGAAAAGTTGATTTATTGTCTATTTTGGATACTAAGTGTTACACATACAAGGGTTCCTACTTAGGTCTATTGATCGTAGACATTCATTCATTCACAAATACATGACAAGGGTACCTAAGCCTACCATGTCAAGATATCACACTCACATAACTTTAATACATTAAGGAGAAAGAACCTAACTCAACCAAATGCAAGAGTTCATAATCCGAAGTTTCAGTTTGATTTTGGATTTGTATATTTGTATGATATGTATGAGTGTGGCTACAAATCAAGACACAATATCATCATATAAGACTCTTCACAATCCATTACCATTACACTAAATCTACATTATACAAGATCACACATACATCACATCACCCTTCACGTTATACATTCATATAAGCCATACAACCTTATGGATAACCACATTACTTAATATACGAAACTTCGCATACATTAAAACTGACCCTAACTGATACTTACTACCAATTCAATTAATAATTGCAAAACAAAGTCAATTGATCATAAACCATCAAAAACAATAAGACAAAAAAAAAAGAAGGAAAAAGAATAAACAAGAGACATGAGTTAGGTTTATGTCGGAGAGGGCGGGGGGGAGGGAGGGGGGGGATCTTTTGTTTCTCTTATCATGTTTTAAATATACATTAGGTAAGGGAATTAGGTCAAGTTACCCTCTTCAAATAGCCAAGATCACCATTTCTTGATATCTCAAAAATATCACAATATAATAGCATAATAAACCATAGATATCGAGAACACAACGTGAAATAAACTCAATTCTATCATCATTATATCATAAACAATAAAACCACTTCCTAAGAAAAATTTAGGAATTTTGTGAAATCAAGGGTTGATGGACATTTTCATTGGAAAACATCAACATTATCTTATCTAATCATTTGAAATCTCTTATACACGAACCCTTGAGTTAGAGTAGAAATTGGACTCTTTCATAAACTCTGAAATCATTGAAATCACTTAGATTGGCTCTAAGGTTATAGATAACCTTTGATAAAGAACACCCATACCTTTTTATTAAGAATACCCAACAAATTTGAAGAGGAAAGATCTTGAAAGGAAACCCTAGACTCATTTCCATATTTATTTTCTTCCTTGAGTTTTAGAGACATTTTCGGAGGAAAGAAAAGAGAAGAAGGGTTTTGATTTAGGAATTGAAAATAAATAACTTGGGAAGACTTAGTTTTAGGACTAATATATATATATATATATATATATATATATATATATATATATAATATATTATATATATATATATATTATATATATCTATATACATATTAATTATATGAACTATACTAAGAGAACACAAAAAAAAAAAAAAAAAAAAAAAACCCCCCCCTTAACATAAGTAAACAATTATTAAAAACTATAATTAACAAAGTATCCCAAACTAAGGGAGCCCGCCCAGGGACCACGTCCACCTTCACGATCCGTGAAGGTATTTCATGTCCAATTTGACGGCCATGTCCATGTTAACGGCCTATGGTACTCTATGTCAAAACTCAATATTTTAACAAGCTACTAACTCATACAACTCAAGTGTAGCTCTAGATAATCATAATTCATTTTAGGATTGTGACATTTTCCCCCACTTGGAAAGACGTTCCTCCTCGAATGACAAAAAAAATATTCAAGAGCTTAATGACTCATTATCAGCCCACAACATAAAACATCAAAGTCAATGCACAAATCTCCCAAGAGAAAAATCAACTTCACCAAAAAGTCCTCTACGTCTTCATGCAATTCAACCAAGTAGGAAAACATGTCCCAATTTCTTATGCATTTATCATGCTATTGAAGGAACTTCATTCTCTAAGTCACACCACGGTCTAGTAGACATCACTTAGGACATCATGCAATTTATTCTCAAAGAACAATAATGCAATATTTTCAAGAAGGCACATCTAAAGCAATTCCCCCAATAGAGGCTCAACATGCAACTTTTCAATAACACCTCATAAAGAAAGTAGACAATTTACACTAAATGCGAACGAAAATGAGGGAATACAATGCATGAAAACTCATTTTTCTCATTTAACTAGAATTCAACCAAAACATGCATACAAAAGGAGAATATTGTAAAGGCATTTTTCACAAAACACTGCAACTTGAACCAAGATAGTAGGAACTCTTAGTTTTGGGCTTAACTAGGCACATAAGGATATGATTAGGATATCTTACTCCCAACAACCTTAACTACTCACCTAACTCCCCCACTTGGGAAAAACTCATCTAACGTCAATATGACCACACTATAAGAATCTCCACCAAGAAACCAATCAACCTTACCAACACCATTGTCATCCAACTCTTCAATATACTAAACCTATTAAAACAACAACTACAATCAAGATTATCTCATTAAAATGAAAAAATCTAAAAGCCTCATAATCTAGCTACAACATCCTCTACTATCACAAACTCAAACTAACTCTTTCAACTATAAACTCCTCCCTTTCTATGGTCGGAGAAAAATAACAGCAAACTTCCATACTCATCACAACTATACATTTCTGAAACCACCAATACACACCATAAAAAGGTAACTCATCCAACCTAAGGTCATCATACCCAACCATTTATTCCATATTGAAATGTACACATACCCTTTTCTATCCCTCAAACTTGAAACACATCCCTTACAAAGGAAATCCTACTCAAAGGACCACCACATAAGGAACAAGGGAAATACATCATAGAAGAAAACTATTAGGCATGATTACAAAAATAAAGAAGTGGTACATTCTTAGCACCCAATAGAGGCCCACTCATCGTGTGGCGCACTTCACATTATGAACAAGACGCTACTCGATGTGGTTTTTAAACAACCTTTGGCCATCATATGAACATATGCTCTAATACCGCCGTTGGACCGACCCGGAGGAACACACCTAATCATTAAGTAGCGTAATCGACCTTAAAAAGGGGGGTTTTTTTTTCTTGATTAAAGACACAAGATCATTCATTGCATACGATACTCGAATGAAGTAAGAATTTAAAACATTCTTTACACACGAAGAATACTTTCCGTAATGAAAAAGTGAAAGACTTTTTAAAGCATTTAACTTTATAATATGTCTAATTAAATCATCTAATAACATTAGAGTACAACGTTTGGACTAAGCCCATAGAACACTTGAAATAAAGATTAAAAGAACCTAAATGAACATGTGGGTCTTTTCCTCGAGTATTTGACTACTCACCAAAACATCATCTTCAACCCTTAGAAATCTATCCATCATCCATGGCATTCCATGACCTCTAATCCCTATACACTAGTCAAAAAGGGAAAAATATGGTGTTAGCATATTAAACACTAAATATGTAAGACATGCAAAAATCATGAGAAAAGAGCGTTGTCTAGAAATATGCTTTCATGATATTTTAATTAAAAAAAAACCTTTATTATAAGAGTTTAAGAGACATAATACAAGTCAACAATAACATATGAGACATATTAAGCTAAAATCGACATATAAAACTTAATTCTATTTTCATCAAGTTTTTTCATCATTTAGACTCTCTATCTATGTTTACTGTAAGACCCGCCTAAGTAAGTCATGAAAAGACCGCCCATACACCCTCTTCAAGAACTCATATGTGATCCTCAAAGCTACGTTACATAAGAACCTTTCTATTCAACATACTTAAACTAAGTGAACATATACATTAAAGCCATTGAAGAGACAACTAGACAAGTACAGGACTTCAAATAATGGTCTTGGAATACCTTGGGAATTCACTTTAATATCTTCAAAGACTACTCGTGCCATATATAGATAACATCTCATTCGACTACCCACACGTGGTGGAATCTATCCAATATTATTGTGCATATCCCACATGATGATAGTAGAAATCAACAAATATAGACCATACTACATATCCCACATTATGAGAGTAGACATCAACCAACATTGACAATACTAAGTAGGTATGAAACACGGTGTCTTCAAGACCCCAAATTGTGGAAGGTGTTCAACTTTCCAAAAATAGAACTAGGAAACATCCCATGTAGGCAGATTATTTAGGGTATATCATAAGGTTCTTTGTACTCCAGCCTCATATTAAACTAGAGCTACTCCCCCAAGAAAATCCACTCGGAGCATTGCCTTAGTTCTCATATAATAATTTCAGACATAATTGTATTAGAGAGGGCGCCATCTGCAAAAACCGGGGAGCACTCCCTAGAAGTAACATGGCGTACTTGACCTCTCGGAAGTCATAGACAAGCCCATAGTTATTGTTAATCGCATTGACATTGTAAATTTAGCGGAAAACATTAGGTATACGTCCCATAAGACACATAACATAACTATACGATATTTAAAGACTTTATAATAAATACACATTAGGACATCCTTGGACTGAAGGATTCCTTTCCTTGAGCTTGGGAATCACATATAAAGATCTTCACCATTCAATACATCCTTTAATCATCGATAGCCTACATTTTGTGTAAAACGTTGAGAAGAATGGGAATAGTACAAGAATACACTAAGTATGTCAACCATGCAAAAATATGCATTTAAAAGGGACCTTTTTCTTGAAAATAATATTTCATGCCTTTATGAGTAAATCTTTATGAAACCTTTAAACAGTACCATGTACATCTTTTTCATACATCATAGAAACACAACCAAAGGCCAAACATCATAGAGAAGCACATATAGAATTTAAGTCCAATTTGAGGTCACTTTACAATGAGCTCATTTTTCTGTACAGTGAATTATTCGTTATAATTCATTAGACTCCCAAGTAATCTTTTAGGGATACTTTGTTTAATGTATCACTTTAGGACCACAAAGAAAATTATACATATCATCTAAACAATATAACACATACCATCATAGTAGTATAATACCACATAGACAAAGTTAAGTCAAGACCTTTATCATATAGTCAACAAGATCAACATCATGAATAAAGACTCATATCATGTACATATTCATAACAACTAGACAAATACTATATTGTCATGCATAGAAAACAAATACATATTGACGTGCATTAGAACACCTTCCTTTAAATTCTTAAGGAGCTACTTGTGCAATATCTAGATGAGTTCATTACTTCCCCCTATCCTAATTAACCTCTCTTAAGTCATTTTATTTAGGTTTCTAGTCATTTAACTTCCATTTTCCATTTTACTTTAGGGAAACTATAGCATTAACCGACATAGGACATCTGAAGTTAAAAATGGAATTCGGTGTCATAGAACCCCACACCGGAAAGAGGTGGTCTATCGGCCAAAGTAGAACCAAATGTGACATAGCTTTCTAGGTGGATCCATAATCTAGTATCCTATGGTGGTAACATAGTTATGGAACTTGAAGGTACATGTGAAAACCTTCTTTATGCAAAGATAAGGCATTGTAGTAATTCAATTATGGAAACCCTATTTGTTCCCATTGAGGCATTGTGGTTATCAACCTCATGATATTTATGGTGACCTACCTTCCTACCATAGGAAGGGAACAGTATATTCAAAGTTCCACTCGGTGATAAGCTAAGTACCTTCTTGATACCTTATGAACTTACTTGATAAATCATAGGTTTACAAGAGTCATCCCTCATATTATAAGATATAGCATAGATGGGAAGTTCATAACCTAAATCTGTAAACAATTCCATTAACATGAACATAACATATCTAATGCATCATCTAGTTTAGGGACATCCTAAACAAAACGATCAAAGGTCCCCTCTCGTGAGTAGATCTTCATAAAATCTGTGTGTGTATACAACTGTGGCAAGACTGTTAACATGAAACATTAGTCCACAAAATTTCATACATACATATTCATACATATAGAAACCAAAACTAGAACTTTCTAATCAAGTTACACGTGTGCAATGCATACGCAAAGTCCCATACCATCTCCCATACTAGTAAACCTATAAAGTCATCAAAGTAAGTAATACATAACATACTCCACATACATATATTTTACATTCATACTAGTAGACAATATTGAATATGATAACAACCTTTCATGTAGACACCATGACCTATTCTACATATAACATGCATGTGAGTAAGTGTGTATTGTGTTGTAGAGTATGCAACAAATATACCTTCAAGCATAAAGCACAGAACACACAATAGCATAGGATACAAGCCAACTTCATATTACACTTAAGACTTCTATTTTGTGTTATTCATGCATTCACATAGGGGTACATCGGTAAGTGATTATTAACAATTTTTAACTAGTTAATGGCAGCACCTATACTTCACCATAACATGGATATATACATGCTTACACAATAGCCATACAACCTAAATCAAAACTAGAATAGGAAAGTAGGTATAAGCTTCACATAGTATCATAATAAGCACATGCTAATATATTCATCAATTTTCCTTCATGAACGTGGTCAAAACATACATATATTGACAGTAAAGTAAACAAAGCCTCCACAAGGGGATCATACCACATAATTCTATACCAGGCTTTATCAATTACAAATCTGTAAGTAAACTAGAAGAGAAAAGCATTCCTACCAATTTCTCACCCTTAAATCATGATTGATCAATAAACCTTATTCATCAATAATTCATATATAGGGCAGTAGATAAATGTACTTTAATCATAAAATAAACCATGCACAAGTCTCTACAATATCATACTATAACATAATACAAGGCATCTCACATGTACTAGGGAGTAGAATAACATAGATCTTTATTCCAATTAACTTGCATTGATCATTAATTATATTTCATTAATGGCAAAAGTCTAGGGATGTATCTAATCATACACTTAATCATAAAGAAATCATGCTTAAAGCACTTCAATATAAATTTACAACATAGGCATTAGACTTGTCAATTCGTTAGGGTATAGAGGAAAATTAACCAACACTACTGATTCTCTAAGGTCTTTATAATAAATAATATTTTAGCAATAATGTACATGTTAGGAAGTAGCTAATGAAATCATATTCTAGATGAGATACTACTACAATTGCCATTATGGTCGACATATACATGCTTCATGTAAGGAGTTCATGAAAGATAAGTTTACATAGGTTATTCCTAATCAAACTCTCATGTATTTACCTATATTGTGTTCATTACATATAATTTATCCTAATCTTTCGTTATAGATAGCATCTGTAGTCATTAACCATGATCAATTCATATAACAACTAACCTAACGTCAAAATGACAATTTACAACTCCATACACTAGAAAAACCTAGTTAACTCAAACGAAGACTTCTTTATTTTGATAATAAAATATTTATATCCACAGTTCATCCATAATATTAACCTAAAACAGTAGCTACAAGAACCACAACATAATCAAGTTGAACATTTAATCATAAAAAGGGCCATGTTACAGTGAATTCCTAGAATACTAAGCTAGGCATGTTCAATTATTCATCCATGGATCAACATGGATACTTCATCATAAAATCATGATCAATTTATGTAAATAACTTTAGATACAATTACTTAAATGTAATAGAACCATAATTTAGTCGATAAAAAGTCACAAAGCCCATGCAAGGGTAAATCGTTTTGGTGATAGGGCATAGGTTTATAATGCAATTGGACTGGAAATAACTTCCTAATCAGTAGATAATCATCAATACATTCATATTATGTCTCTGAAATTAGTTAAAGAAAGAACCCATGGTTGAAAACCTCTAAAATTTGATAATTCATCCATTGAAAACCCATCTTGAAGATGTTCATGACCTTTACCAACAATGGAGGTTTGATGAGAAATATTTTTGGAGGGGAAGTCTTCAATCGAGTGAGAGGATTCTAGAATGGGGTGATAACATTTTTGATGACTTATATACCCCAAAAATATATAAATACACCTACTAGGGTCAGATTAGGACGTGGTGTGAATTTCCCATTCACCCGTTTAATTAAAATAGATGATGATGCCAGTTGCACGCCACCATCAACGGAGGCACTGAAGTGGCATTGTTCTGTCAACGGACCGTGCCTAGTTTCCGTTGACTGGTACTTCTCCAAATTATTTTATTGATACCTGCCTAGTGTAATTTCCATTTGACTAGCCCTAACCAACGGTCCGTCGGTGGAGAAACCGCCCGTCGTTGAGTCGATCAATGGACACTGCCAAGGCAGTGTCTCGACCAGCTTGGGTCCTTCTATTGGGGATCTTGTGGGGCCCTTTTTGAAGCTGTACCTGGACGTTCCAAAAGTGATTACATACCTTAACAAAGTTTTAGAACTTACACGAAAATTTCATCCAAAATAAACATCTACAAGACATCCAAACAGGCCAAGCCCCGTAAAGATACACATTGAACGTCTTAAGGCCTATCTTTCGAACGCCTTGGACGTTCTTGGTTGTTTGACCTCCAAACATCTCTAAACTTCATATACCATCATTAAACATCATTATAACTCATTTATATTATTCACAATCTCATGAAAAACAAATAAAATCATGCATAGACACATGAGGCACATAGGTAACTAGTCGTTTAACGTTTTGGTTGTCCCTTGACATTCGACTTCCAAATCAATTCAAACTTTACACACTGCCTTTAAAACATATTATAAGTAATTTTAGGACATTAAAAAGTTAATAAAAACGTGTCAATTTAGGACCATGTAACCTTAGTAAAACATGTTAGTCTCTAGACACCCTATCTCATTTTAGGGTCATAAAATATCCCCCCACTTGGGAACATTCGTCCTTGAATAACACTTAGGGACCTTTAATCACAACAAGGACTTCAAGGCAACATAGAGAAGTTTATAAATTTTTAACAACATTAAATCATTTTAACACTCAATACACACAAGAAAGAAAAACCAATAATCACTGACTCTTTAATGCATTGAACACATAGGCTCTTATAATTTTCATAGGAGGAACATACTTCTCCTAATAATAACATGGTAATTACATCTTAATTCATAAAGACATAATCCTTGCAAGTATTATTTAAATCTCACATAGAAACATTTCAATAACACTCATGAAGCAATTTAGGCACTCAAACCTAAATACACATAGACTTGAGTTGATTGAACAGAAAAAGATCTTCATTAGTTAAACCTAGTGCCATGGAGGTCATACTCAATTATACCATGGTTAGTGGTGTCCATGGAGGAATGTCCTTCTCCTCAACAAACTAACATGTATCACAGTTTTTCACCTTAGAAAAGTACAAGGTCAATATCATCTTAAAATGAGAAATTCTAAACTATTAACCAAGACATGCTCATGGTTCCTTCCTAGTGAAGTCTAAGTGGTAAGTAACACCAATCACCTCATAACATAGGTAGTAATTTCACAAAATGTCGATTTCTAAAATAGTAATCACCTTAACAGTAAGAATATTTTTAGAAGAATCACACAAATCATAGGCACACAAAAGAGCAGTTAGCTAAACATACTTTCACGTTTCAAGAATGAGGCTACAATTATGCATTCCAAATCATAAAATTCACATAGTTTTCAAAAGACTCAAAATATTTCATTTGAAAGAGAACAGTTTATTATAAGGCTAAACATAACACCTCTCATGTGACTAAAACAAGTTTCTTGTCTTATTTCATGAAGTAAAATGCACAACTAGCATATAAAAATATGATTTTTATCAAAAATTTTCTTTCATGCAATTTTGAATCATTAAAATATCCTTAAGGTAATGTCAATCAAGACATACCAAACATGTAGAGGCCATGCAATTCATGCTTTATGCAAAACTCTATTCATGAACAAGCTTATAAATTTCAATAGATTCAATCTCAAGTAAGAATAGAAGGTCAATGGTAGAAATATCTACAACCTTACTACTCAAACACCATCCCCCACTTAGAGTAAACCCAATTAAGAGTAACTTAATCCCAACTCAAGAGGATGTTAACTAAACCATCTTCGTTTTTATCACTCAAAAGTGATTACCATTTACAAGGAGCTTATAGTAAGTGAAGCAAGGCATTCTAAACTTCATCTCCTAGACAATTTATCACCATTTATCAAGTTAGGTAATATCATTCATCGACATAAGGTTTTTACACAATAGAATAGACACCAAGTCATAAATCATTAGGGGGAACAACAAGGATACTTAGCCATAATGACTTTTTCTTTTCATTCAACATTAATGTAAGGTAACTTCTTGGTTAAACAAACCCACATAATCACCCTACAAGGATAAGATTACTACCCTGAATTGTATGAAAACATCAATTCCACAACATCAAGGGAATCACAACACAATAAGAAGTTAGAAACTGTTATACAACTCATCCTGCTATAGGACTCTCATTAATTATTTCAAATAACAGTTCTGCTTTTTACAGTCATTATAATGTTTATATACATCAATTCTATACACATTTCAACAACATCTAATCAAATATCAATTTAGTTGATTTTTCAAAAATCTTAAAGTAAGTTATTTAGCTTTACAATGAGCATACTTTAAAATTCCAAAAATGCAACATCTAGAAAATTGATGGGAAAAGAATGAAAATATGGAATACAAAACTTTACCAAGACAAGCATACTATCATCTTACCTAGGATCAAGTATAAATAAAGGACTCCAATCCATACTAGGCAACTAATCAAGGACCACGTGTATAAAAAGGGAAATAGTGAACACCTATAAACACAAAATCTTAGGGTAGCATGTTTCCATATGTAGTCATCAAGCATTTCAAGTTCAAACCATAGCATAAGGCTACTATCATGAAAAACAATTTAGGAACACATCATTCCAAAAGAACTCATTTTATATTTAATAACTTCTAAAATACTTTAATTATATCATGACACATATATTCCAACATAACATGCTATTTCTCATAGTTATAATATATATCCATAATTGGCATCAAATCATCAAAAAATACCAAAATTCACCTTCGCATACTCATTCAAAGCATAAAACCAAGATAAGAATTTTAACTCACCTTTTCTCCCTCAAGCATACAGAACAATCTCATCAAAGCAATCATATGTAAAAGACAAACTGAAAAGAAAACATAAGAGAGAGATCGTATAAAGTTAAGTTCTATGGAACAATATGAGAATGATGAAGACGGGAAACTCTATCATCCTATACCTCTTGTACCATTTTATGTGTCGCGACTCACAACCAATCATACAACACCCTAATATACATGGCAATATGAGACTTGTTCGACCCGAACCACTTTTGAAAACCTCATGCTCTAATACCACGTTGTAACAACCGGGGAGCACTCCCTAGAGGTAACATGGCATACTTAACCTTTTGGAGGTCATATACAATCCCATACTTATCATTCATCGCATAAACATAGTAAATTTAGTGAAATATTTAAAACTTTTCATACAACCTCATATGCTAGAAACTTTACTTCATATGCATAAAAAATATAAGTCGTAATACACATAGACTCTAATTCTCTTTTGCATTCTTACACTCAGCATTAGAATACATTATGGACACGGCCCATAAGACACATTACATAACTATACAATATTTAAATACTTTACAATAAATACACATTACAACATCCTTGGTCTTAAGGATTCCTTTCCTTGAGCTTGGAAATCACCTATTAAGGTCTTCACCATAAATACATCCTTTAAGTATCAATAACCTACTTTTAGTGTAAAAGTGGATAAGAATTGGGGGATTAGTTACAAGCATTAAATAACGTATGGCACCATGAAAAAAAAGCATTTTTTAAAGGACTTGTTCTGAAAAATCATATTTCATTGCCTTTTTGGACTAAAACTTTATGAAACCTTTAAAAAAAATAGAACATACATCATTTTCATACTTCATACAAACACAACAAAAGTCCAAACATCATAGAAAAGCACATATAGAAATTAAGTCAAATTTGAGTTCACTTTACAGTGAGCTCATTTCTCTTTACTGTGAACTATTTCTTTTAATTCATTAGTCTCCCAAGTAATCCGTTAGTAATACTTGGTTCAATATATCACCTTGGTACCACAAGGAAAATCATACATATCATCTACACAAGACAACACATACCATCACAGGTGAATAATACCACATAGACTTAGTTAAGTCATGACCTTCATCGTATAGTAAAAAAGATCAACATCAAGCATAAAGACTCATATTATGCACATCTTCATAAAAGTAGAAAAATACTACAATACGAAGCATAGGGAACACATAGAGACATGCGGCACATAGGTTATTATTCGTTGAACATTTCGGTCGTCCCTTGACGTTCTTCTTCCAAATCACTTCAAACTTTATACACTGCCTCTAAACAATATTATAAGTCATTTTTGGACCTTATAACCTTAAGAAAATTTTGTTAGGCTTGATACAACCTATTATTTTTTTGTGTCTTACACAATCATTCGGCCTACCGACCCAATACCATTTCCAAGAACATATCAACAAGGGTATGTCGATCAAAGTTCATTAGGATAACTATTATTACTTTCTTAAAGAGGGTGTCATGTCGTTCCGGCAAACCTACCTCCATCATTTAGGTGTACCACTTCATGGCTTCTTTGTTGATCTTCTTTTCATATTAAAGTTTTCACATTCATAACCTTCTTTTTATATTCAAGGTTTCACATTACTCATTCATAAAAGGATACCAACTTTAGGTCTACCGATTCTATACTTTCATTCATTAACACAAAAATTAAAAGGGTGCCTAAACCTACCATGTCAAGTGTTCACATTCATTTAACGTTTTTACGTCAAGGAGAAGGCACCTAAGTCTACCAAATCCAAGAGTTCATAATCTTATTATCTTTATGGCTCAAATAAAGACGACCTAAGTAGAAATCAAGACACAAACATCATATAGATGATCTGCAACAATTATCTCATTTCAACATAAACATTCGTTTTTGAATTTACAATATACTGTCATCACATTGAATCTACATTATACAATATCACACATACCATAGGGTTGGTGTGTTCATCTTCATTCTTATGTAGGTTCTATTTGTCTGCTGTATAGCCATAACACTTCACACCAAACCCATATTATTTCGGTTATACAAAACTCGCATTAAAAACTTCACGTAAAAGCTGCCTGTTAAAATTCTTACTACTAAAATTCATACAATTATGACGACAACGAAATGATCATAACATATACAACATATAAACACTGCTACCGTATGTTTGCCATGCCATACAATAGCAATTCTATATCAATTATACATTAGATTACAGAATTAGGTCAACTTATCCTCTTCCAAATTCAATGATTACCATTCCTTAACATCTCTGACAATTCAAAATATAATGGCATCATTAACCACAAGATTCTACAATTAAACATGAACTAAACTCAATGTTGTCATCATTAGATCATACTCAATAGACCCATATCAAATCAAGGGTTCATGGATATTTTTATTGGAAAACATCAATTAAATATCAATAATATCATATCTAATTATTTTAAATCATTTCATGCAAGAACCCTTGAGTTAAAGTAGAAAATTGGACTTTTTTTATAATCTTTGACCTCCTGAAAGAACTTTGCCATCTTCTCAGTTGTATAGAACTATTGATAAAGACACTCCAACATTTTTTAAATTTCCACGAAATTGCAATAATAAATCTCTTTGAACCAGAAAACCCTAGACCCCCATTTCAACTTCTTCATGAGTTTTTTCGGCGAAAGGGAAAAGGGTTTTTGATTTGATAATTGTCATCACTTATGATTGACTAGTTTTAGTACATTAAAAAGAGATATACTACGGAATCACCTAATAAAATAACCCACTGTCCCGACCGGCTACACCTAAACAAAATCCGCGGTCGTGCACTCTCAGAGGTCGTCGACAAGCTTACATACGTTATAGTATATCACTTAGCTAAGTTTTTACTTGAAA
Source organism: Solanum habrochaites (assembly GCA_027704765.1). Classification (NCBI taxonomy): domain Eukaryota; kingdom Viridiplantae; phylum Streptophyta; class Magnoliopsida; order Solanales; family Solanaceae; genus Solanum; species Solanum habrochaites. Next base: position 35,382,441 of record JAKWJA010002499.1, on the reverse strand, counting down.
ATTGGTAAAGTTTAGTTAATTTGAAGTATACACATACTTCCTAGTAGGAGACGTTATTACTCATATAAGATTACTAAATAAGTGTATAATGTACAACAATCTTATACCAAGACACTCAACTGAATGAAATAGCAATATCTGCATAATATATAAAGTTGCAATAATGTCACCAATACAATGTTTGAAAATATTTTAGAAAGAAACACTAGTGGAACATACTCTACTAGATCAAGCCTACATCTAAGTTATAATATAACGGGCAAGCTTCCTCGAAAGCATGAGTACTTACCAAGTACGGATGAATGCTCCACGCCCGAATAACTTCAACGTCGTCTCAAAAACTCTATCGTCCACATATGCCTGCACCTAAAACTAAAGAGTTGTATGGGATTAGTAATCACTTGTATTAAGTACGGGTGCTTGCAAACACACTACACGGACATGCATGATTTAGAGTATCTCTCTCCGAATGATATGAGTTGTGGAAAGTCAAGTCAGTGGACTTTCCAAAATATGATTGAGAAAGTCATGACATTAGAGTAACATGTATCATCATACGTATCATATTTAACAAAAAACATAACATATTTCTCTAGCACATCATATTTTGAATAATACAAAAGGGGGAAACAAACATAAATCAAATTGTCAGTTTCAGATGTTCACATGACCTAAGGACCTTTGAATCATAGAGGGCTTCCCAAAATGAGGGCTCAACATATGGGAACTCAACTAAGTAGTCTTCATTAGAAAACACAGAGTCTTCTTCGTTCATTCATACATACTTCATTCCATTTCATTCATATGCTACTGTAAACACTAAATATACCTAGAATTTAGTTTAAGATCTCATTGGGTTCAGTGTGCAACGACTAAAAATGACCTAGTGTCGTTAAATAAGTTTAGTTCACCTAATGTTTGTCGTACCCAAAAACCATTGGTATCATTCATTTTATTATCTTTCATACTTTGAGGAACTTCAACTTTAAACTACATATATTATGTAAGCATCATGAAACCCGGTGTCTTCCCCACACCAAAAAGTGGTGGAGTTATTAGACAAGGTGAAACCAAGAACATACATAGCTCGCTTTGGTTGAAACCACTATCTAGTTCCTATGTTGGCAACATAGTTCAAAAGATAGAAGATTTAGGGACACCCATACAAGTCTTTACATAGATTCTCATCTCATTAGAATTAAAGGAACCTCTGCCTTCCAGAAATAAAGAATCACAACTCATAGCTAACCTATCGGTGCTCAGTATAAAGTTCAATTACATTCATCTCACACATCATAGAAGTTGACTTCTAGAATGAGGGCATTAAAGCTCAATAGATTATTTATCATCTCTTCATTTCGTTTTAACTGTGAATTTTACTTACACTTACGAGTAGACAGTGACTGCGACTTGTCTCTTATTATACAACACTCTTTTAGGTGAGTATAATTTTGGACATATATGGCGTAGATTAGATACACTGTTACGCACCAGCCTTCATATTGTCGTCCACCGTTTCTTCTTTAAAAATCGTTTTATTTTATCTTTACTAACCTTTCATTATTTTCTCATCGTATTACATATATATGCTCTCTTTGAATTTACATTGAGGGATATTAATTATACGTTTAGATACATCATTTCACTTCTACTAGCGTATCCTAATGTAGCCACTCTTTCTTTACTTATTCATCGTTGCATAAATATAATTTCTTAGAAATTTCATTTAGTGACATTGAATTTTAGGCGTAGATTCAACTTTTCTATACTTGTACTAGCCTATAGTCATGTAGTAACTCTTTAATTTACATATTAACTATGAAGTCATTCTTAACACTTATTTGGTTTGTATTGCTGAGATTTGTCTATACAATATTTTAATACACTCCCATTACCGTGAGGTCCTTTCATCATATCATATACCAATAACTTGCCTTTTATTTTTGTGTTTCCCTCAATTAAACCACCTAGGTTTTCAATCATTTCATCTCATACATCTCAGGTTCGCCTAGTTTAAACATAAGCTGGATTTATGGAGCCATACGCACAAGCAATGAAGCTTCATTCATATTTAGTCTAAGTGACTCATACTTACCCCATATTATGTGGTACAAAACTTATGCATCTTGAAAGTATGTCGAGGTCTCAATTTTTATTCCTATAGGCAACATGCACTAATTATTTAATAAAAAAGACTTATGTTTCAACACGGAATTGGGCAAGGGAACCCTATTTCAAATCCCTTGTATAACACTAAGTTTATTTTCTTTATAATTTTTGTTGTCATAAAGTTGTTGGCTAGAGAACCCGAGATCCATTCCCCACACAACACTTCCTTTATTTCTTTTATTGATTTTTGTCTTAAACATTTCGGCTTGGGGGACCAAAGATCAAATCCCCATGCCCACATTCTTTTCTACTACTCTCTTTACTTGATTCCTTTGTTTAGACTAAGATGGTTTGAAATCGAACCCCCACAGTCTCACATTATTTTTTTATTTTCTTTTTCTCCTTACTTTCTCATTCGGCCAAGAGGTTGTGGGTTCGATTCCCACATACCTCATTTTATTATTTCTTAATTTCATTTGTGTCCTCTCTCATTCACCCATCAAAGATTTTGTGGGTTCGAACCCCACACGAATAACTTCATTTTTCTTTCTTTTTTTCTCCTAACTTTTCACTTGACCCTTACCCTATTTCGAGTCCCCCTCACCTCATTTTATTATTTAATTTTTTATTTCTTGTACATGGTAAGATATTGGGTTCAATTCCCACTGACCTCATGTATTTAAAAAAACTTCTAAAAATAATTTTTTTTAACAGTAAACTTGGCCTAAACAAATTTCCAAATACTAGAAATTGATCCACCCTTTTGTACAGGTCCATTTCTAGACTTTTAAATGTTAGAGTTAGGAAAATTTTTCATGTATCATTCATGCCAGAGAAGGTGTGTTCTCCATGGTACTTTCGGAAATTTAATCACCTTTTTGCAGTCCAGTTCTCACCTCTTTCAAAAGTTAAACCCACTAATAAGAATTCGAGTAGTTTTAGTAGTTTTTAGGGATGTTCCTACAATTCTAATTATGTGTGTAGTTTTTAGGGAGATTCTTTAGGTGTATCTTCATGGTACTTTATTCAAGAATTATCATTTATCAGATAGACTTGTGAAGTATATGAACATCACGTTTTAAACATATTCGCAGACCAGACACAGAATTCATAACATTTTACATGTCATATCAAGCTTTTCAACCAGTGATATTCCGGACACACCACATGTACACAATTTAAAACACTTACATTTTTGAAAAACACCTCTTTCATTTCTACCATAATTTCGATACACATTCAAACAGTAAAATGACCCACCCCCCCCCCCCCCCCCCCAAACCTAAAAATCATCTCACCAGTGTAGACCAACGCCATAGTTGAAAATTTCAAAGGAGTCTAAGGACTCGGGCTGGAAACCGGGACCAATCATAGTGTTTTATTGTGCATACTCTACAACCATAGGGCCTCTGGGGAAAAGTAACAAGAGGGAAGGAAAAACCATACAAATTCGTCAAATGATTTTATTATCTGCTGCCTTAATTCCCACAAGCCAACAAACAAGCACAATTACGGCGAGAACGTGATTTTTACTTGTTCCTTTGTAAACTTTATTTAGCTTTTGGTTTGAGCGATACAAGTTTTTGAAGTGGACGAAACATTGTTATATTTTGTCTGTTCTTCCGTTGTTTGTACAGAAAATTGAGGTGCAAATAAGGGCGAGTAGGAGCGTAGTAGAGAGAGACGTTGAGAATGAGTTTGTCTTGGCTTAGGAGATTATTAGTTGGAGAGTTTAGTCAAAATTAGGAATCTTAATCGTTTTAAAATTCTGATTTTTTTTCGACGGGTAAGCGTAATTGTACAAAAGCCCTTAAATTCAGCTATAGTCATAACAATTTTAGTAACTAAATGTTGCCTTCCATCAAGGGCTCAAAAACCCAGGTGAAGGCCGCTTACTTGCGAAAAACAATAGGGTTAAATTCGGCCAAAACCTTGACCCGCATTTCCCCTCCTCATTAAGTTAATTAATTAATTAAATACATAGGGTAATTACAATACTACCCCTATCTTGGAAAATACCATTTTACCCCTACACCCTCCAAAGCTAGGATTAACCCTTTGAAGTCGGGTAAAACTCATCTGGGTTAATCTCTTTAATTCGGGTGCTCTACATGGTTGGCTCTCACCTTCCTAGATCAACTAAATAACTAAGTTGGTTTGCTTGGCTAGCACATGGGTTCGGATTTCTGGTTCCACGTGCATCAAGACGTGTGAACCCGGTCTTATGATTTGCATTTAGTACGTTTAGGGCCTTATTCAATATTATGTTTGGGTTGTTAAAATTATCCCCCCATTGAGGAACATTCATCCCCAAAAATGGGGACACTACTCCTTATAGCAACAATGAAATATCTATAGAATTTATTAAATACATAGCAATTTAATTACTCCTCATGGTCGAAATTCTTATTCACATATTAACAATGATGGTGCACATCCTTGAAACCTACTAGAAACTTCACAATAGACGAAGGATAACTCTTTCCTAAACTTATCTCATCAGAAGCATACAACATAAGAAAACAAATAAGTAATGCATATCACAGCCCAACATGAGACTACTCAAACACATGAACTTCATACTAGAGCATAAAAACCATACATAGTTAAAAAACAACATGAACGGACTAATTAAAGCTATGCAACGATACAAATCACCAGAACGTGGCCTTCCTAAACCTAGACGGAGTGCAAGAATTAATTCCTTGTGAGCTTTTAAATTTGGACTATTAGGCGGAATTTTCTCCTTCCCTTTTTCTTGACCTCTCTTATTCGGACAATACTTCGTCATGTGACCCAGATTTCCACAACTGTAACAAGCGTTAGAGTCCATTACACACTCTCTTCCATGGAATTTGCCACACTTCCTACAAGGTGGCCGCTCCTGAGGTGTATATACGTCATTATTTCTCATAACTCTTGATTCTCATCTTACTGAAACAGCATAGTAGATGTTAGATACACTCTTAAATAAAAGAATAAAAAATTCATAAGGCACGATAAGATTAGAAGAAGGGAAAATTTCTTGAGCATTACGCAGTCTTTAATTCAGGATAGTGGTGCATTTCACTACCATGACTTAGAAACTACTCAATGATTGTTAATGTGAACTTATTACCCTGAGAATTTAAACCTCGCTGTCACAAAACCTTTGTCACGACCGGAGTGTAGACCCTAGCCTAAACCGGCATCGTTAACCTCTCAAAGGTTACAGACAAACCAACATAGGTCATCATTACATCATCTAGGTTAATTGTAGCAGAAATTTGTGAAACTTTAGGTAAATTGAAGTTTACCATAGACTTCAAGTCGGAACATTATTACTAATATAAGATTTATTACATCAGTTCAGAACTTTTTCACAATAACCCATTCATACAAAGATACTTCACTGAATGAGTAGTCATATTGCATAATCTATAGCGTTGTGATTAGCACCAATACAATGTCTGAAAATAAATGAGAAAAGAAACGCTCGTGGAACACACTCATAGCTCAGAATACATTTAATCTAGAATTTAACATACTAATGTAGCCTAGTAAATATGAGGTACCTACCTGCTGGATGAATGCTTCACGTCCGGATGTTCAGCGTAGTCTCGTAAACTCTAGCGTTCTACCTAGGTTGGCATCTTAAAGGAAATAGTGTCTGGATTAGTTTACAACTTTACTATGTAGGGTAAATGCCAGTTACACACCACGGAAAAATGGCATGATTAATAATAGCTCTGTCCTAACGCTATGAGTTGTCAAAATTCAAGTCTTGGACTTGCAAAAATTTCATTAGGAAAGTCATTCAATGAGAGTAACATGAATCATCATAGTATAATATTACACACAACATATAACATATTACATATAGAACATAACATATTCCATTAGCACCTTTCATATATCATTTCATTTGTTCATATGTCATGAGACCTTGGAATCATGGACTTAACATTAGGACATCCCAAAATATGGGCTAGAGATATGGTACCTCATCTAGGGAGCCTTCTTTATCAAACACAGAGTCTACTTACTTCATTCATACGTCCTTCATTTCATTTCATTCATAGGTTAGTATAAACACTAGCAATGCCTAATATGTAGTTTAAGACTCTCATTGGCTTAAATATGTTATGACTAAGAATGACATAGTGTGATTATATAAGTCTAGTTCATTTCTTGGTTATCCTACAAACACATCATTGGTATCATTCATTTCATTATCTTTCATATTTTTAGGAACTCATCTTTAACTGATATAGATCATGTGAGCATCATGAAATCTGGTGTCCTCCCTACACCGAAAAGAGCTGGAGTCACTGGCCAAGATGAAACTAAGAACATACATAACTTTCTTAGGTGGAAACCACTATCTAGTTCCTATGTTGGCAGCATAGTTCAAAGACTAGGAGATTTATGGAGACCCATACCCGTGTGGAAGGAATGTCTCATCTTATGAGAATAACACGAACCTCTGCCTTCTTGAAAGAGCGAATCACAACTCATAGCTAGCCTATCGGTGCTAAATATAAAGATCCATGACATTCTTCTCACACATCATAGAAGTTGATTTCTAGAATGAAGGCATCATACCTCATTAGATGATTTCTCATCTCATCATTTTGTATTAAGTGTGAATTCTCCTTAAACTTACATTTAGAATGTGATCGACACTTGTCTTTAATATACAACACTCTCTTAGGTGAGTATTTTTTGTGTCAATACGTTGGTGTAGGTAAATCTTGTCTCACTTGAACTAGACTAATATTGTGGTTCCGCCGTGTTGTTTCATAAAATCATTTCATTTAATATTTACTCACCTTTCATTATTTTCTCATCGTATAACATTCATATGCTCTTTTTGAATTTACATTGAGGGGCATTGATTCTAGTCGTAGATACAACCTTGTCTCACTTTGTACAAGCTTCATCATGTAGACCCTGAGTCTTTGCTTATTCATCCTTTTATCAAAATATGATCTTTAGAAATTTCTTTTAGTGACATTGATTTATAGAGTGATGCAGCTTCTCTCACGTGTACTAGCCTATAGTCATGTAGTTACTCTTTTTTTTACATATTAACTATGAATTCATTCTTAAATTTCTTTTTGATTATGCTTGATATTTAACTATACCTATTCATTATGCACTTCTAATTACATTAGTTGTCATTTCATAATAAACCCAATGACTTGGCTTTTAGTATGTTTTTACTCTTACTTACCCTCCTAGGTTCACATAATTTCCTCACATACCATCTCAGGTTCTCTTACTTAAACGTAAGCTGGATTATGGAGCCATACGTACACGGCCCATGAGTCTTCATTCAGAATCATCAGGACTCATAACTTTACCCAAGATTATGTGTACAAAAACTTATGTTCTTGTTAAGTATGTCGAGGTTCACTTTTATTCCTATAGGAAACATGCATTAATGATTTACTAACATTAGGCTTTGTTGTCAATACGGAAACTAGGCAAGGGAACCCACTCAAAATCCACTTTTATAACACTATGTTTTTCTCGTTATGAATTTTGGTGTCATAACTTCTTGGATAGAGAACCCGACCATCCATTACCCACACTACAATTCCTTCTTTTTAGTCTTGATTTTTTCTTAAACATTTCGTCTGGGGACCCATAGATCGATCCCCATTCCCACATTCTTTTTCTTTTTCTCTCTTTGTTTATCCAGTTTAGATTAAGACGGTGTGGGATCGAACCCCCACAGCCTGACCTTATTTTTGATCTGCTTTTTCTTCTTACTTTCTCATTAAGAAAAGAGGTTAGTGGGTGCGATTCCCACACACCTCATTTTATTATTTCTTTATTTCATTTATCTCCTCTCTCCTACACCAACCCAAGAGGTTGTGGATTCGAACCCCACATGACTCACTTCATTTTGCTTCTTTGTTTCTACTAACTTTTCTCTTAAGCGTTGCCCTATTTTGATTGCCCCTCACCTCCTTTTATTATTTGTTTTTTTTATAACTTGTATATGGTTAGGTCTTGGGCTCAATTTCCCCTTGACCTCCATGCATTTTTTAAAAAAAAGGTTTAAAAAGAATTTTTTACAGTAAGGTTCGGCCAAAAATACAATTTCGTAGACTGATTGGCATATGTTCACCCTTTTTGAAGTCAATTTTTCTAAATTTAAATTGAGTTAGGACAATTTTCGGCAGAATCTACTGCCTCTTTAGTGGTTCTGATGGTTACTTTTGGACATATTGATCACCTTTTTGTGCAGCATTTTCTAACTCTCGTTCATGATAAAAATTAAGACATTTTGAGTAGTTAGGCAGATCTTAGGTGCATCGTCAAGGTTACTTTTAGTCAAGAATTATAATTCAATTCAGTAACTTTGAACTTATTATAAAATCATCTTTTTAACATATTCGCACACAAATAATTCGATACACTTTAACATGTCAATATCAACCTTCAAACAGTCGCTATTTCACTACAAACACATGCACAAAAAAGTTAACAAACTTCACATTTTCGAAACACCTCTTTCATTTCTACATAATTCCGAATACACATTCAGACACGTAATCACAACCAGCCTTAAAATCATCAAAAATATACATACTAACGCATACATGAATCTTTAAAAAGAGTAATACAGGCGGCATGGCAACGGGGACACCTTAGTTTTTTATTGTGAATAGTGTTGAAATGAGGTGGTCTCTTGGGAAATGGGGACCAAGAGGGAGAAGACCCATACGTTAAGGTTGTTCCAAAGGATGTTTTCTATGTGATGTAAAACTCCCACTAGCCAACCCATCTCAGCCACCGAATCACAAGCACCAATCCGTCGAGAACTTGATTTTGACTGTGTGTTTTAAACTTATTTTTCTTCCGAGTTGCGTATCATGTTCTCGAATATAGATTGAAATTTTTTTATTTGATTCTGTTTCTTTTGTTTACCAACAAAGTTTGAGCGTATAAATAAGGTTTGGAGAGTAGAGAGAGATTGAGGAGGATGAGTAGCTTAGGATTACAAGATTAGGTGGAGATGTAGTAACAATTAGGACTTCTCGTAATATGTTAAAAATATAATTTTTTTAAATAGGGTAAGGAAATGAAAACCAAAGCCCCTTACAAAATAAAAGAAATATCAATTTAATCAACCTGCATGTGCTTCCACTAGGTTACGAACCTAGGGATCCTAAACTTGCTACCACCAAGGGTCATTTTGGCCAACCCTCCGAGAGCCCCATTCTTTAACGTAAGTACGTAATTGATTAGGGTTCTATGGTAATTACAATTACTTTAAACTCCTAGATGGAAAAGACCATTTTACCCCTACACCCTCCAAACCATAATATTACCCCTTCTAAGTCTGGTAAAACACATTCGGGTGAATCTCTTCAATTCGGGAGCCCTACATGTTTAGTTTTCACTTTTCCTAGATCAACTAAATCATTAAGTTGGTTGTCTTGGCTAGTAAATGGGTTCTTAGTTTGGTCATGTGGCATCAAAGTTGTGTTCATGGGTTAATCTAGGACTTTACGTCGGTTAGGCCTTACTTACTTAGTCTTTGCGGGTTGGTCCCCCCCACTACTACCACCATTCAATAAATAAAATTACTCACAATTGCCCCAAGCTAACGCAGGCACGCGTCGGGACTAAACATCCAACATTCACAGTCCATCAAGATTTTTCATGGAAAAGTTGACGACCCGTGATCCTCTAGGTAGTGGCCAACTTGGCCTTTCCAAGACTTGTAAGGCTAAGGCTCCTTCACGAGCCGTTGTAAAGACCACAGGCCATGATGTGATTAGTTAAGCTTTGGGAAGTGACTAGGCCAAAGTTCCTTGCTTCACTTGTAACCAAGGCATCTTCACGACCACCTTAAGAATCCGTGGTCAAGACCACTGGCCGTGAAGTGGATCTGGAGACTTTAGATTGTGTTGAGCCAAGGTTGGAAGCCTTGGACTATGGCTAAGGCCCTTCCTCCCTTGGCTTTTCACAAGCCCAAGCTCGTTTAGCAATCATCAAAACAGGTCATTCCACATCGAGTCCAACACATGCGTTGATGTTGAGTCACTAATTCATTCAAACAAGGCATGAAACAAGACTACACCACATAGACACATAAACACATTATATTAGTATCTCAATGTCATGGTTGTCTTTTGACGTTCAACGTCAAAACTCTCGAAGCTAGACATTCTAAGTCAATACTCAATATTTTTCACTAGATACTATGTCATACAACACATGTTAAGCTCTAGATCATCCTAGTTCATTTTGAGGCTTGTAACAACCATATTCATTAGTAAGAGTCTGCTAGAACTACACCTACTATAGTATAGGATTTTTTGTTGTTGTTCACTTTTATCAAAATGTTTTCTCTCCCCTTTTTTAAATTGTAATATATTTTTTCCGTTCTTAATATTTTGGTATCAATGCTCGTCTATACTCCAACAAGTTTCAATAAATCTGTTCATCACTTTAAATTTTTTCCTCGTTCATTTGTACTGGACTCGAAGTACTTCTATCATTGTTGTTGATAAAACAACAATCCATTGACCCAACTACCCATAAAGTTTATGGGTCCAAGCAATTTTTTATTTGGAAGGCTTAGATTGAATCTCTTATTTTAGGCCATGACCTGTACGGTTATCTAGATGGGTCAATGACAGTGTCAGCCAATATTGTCCTCAAGAGTTCTTTGGAGGTACCCAACCCTATGTACAAATTCTGGTTTTGGTAGGACTAATTCATTTGCAATGCCTTGATGGCTTCAGTCGACAAAACCAAAACCCTTGTAGTCAAAAAAACATCAAGCGTAAAACAAGCATGGAACACACTATATCACTTATATGCCCAAAATACACATACACTAAATTTCAGTCTTCCCAACTGTTTAACAATAGTTACGAAAACTTCTCGTGGTCTGACTACATATCCAACAAAGGTCAAGAATGTTGCGCATGAACTTCCAACTGCAGGAGAAACTATTTAAAATGATTAAATTTCTCTAAGAATACTCAATTGCTTAGGAGCTGAGAATGATTCAATTTCCACTACTATTCAAGCAATTGATGCACCTATATCGTCCATAACTAATGTTATGTCTTAATAGTCTTCGCTATCAAATTCTGCAGCACAAAGTTTAATAAAACAACCTGCAACACACACTAAATCAATTTGTCACAAATCTACATCTCCTCAACCACATTGTAAAATTTGTCAATTATTTGGTTGTATTGGACATACTGCTAATGTTTAGTCCTTCCCTCTCCCATATTTACTTGGAACCCATCTTAAACTATTTTTTATTCCTTGAACTATTCATTCCAGAGCGTAACGTGATGTTACAACTAACTCAAAACTACATGACTGTTTGGAAGACTACATCTGGACTAAGAAAATCATTGTTGGAAACGGCAACAAAATTACTATCAATCACACTTGTAATTTTTAGTTAGATGCTTTCAACAAAAAAAATCACCTTTCTAATACCCTCTTATCCCCCTCTATTAAACTTAATCTTATATTTGTGTCTACATTTTTTCAAGGCAACCTAAAAACCATGAATTTTTTACAGTCTTCTTTTCTTGAAAAAGATTTGAGAACTGTTATTAATGATCTCTGGGGCTCTCACCATTTTTTCGAATAATAAAAAAATTTATTATGTTATATGAAATATATTTGGATTTATACGTTTCAAAACAAAAGTGAGGTTAAATTTTTTTTTTTCAAAATTTAAACCACTTGTTGAAAAATATTTTCATCCAAAACTCCTCTTGGTGTACATAGACGATGGTGGTGAATTTCAAGGCCTTAATCCATTCCTTCTCGCCAGTGGATTGAGCACCTTTTATCACACCCATATACACCACAATGAGTCATGGTTGAATGTAGACACTGCCACATTATAGTAACAGACAAAACCATTTTATATCAAGCCTCCATGCCTCCAATATTTTTGTCTTTTGCTTGGAAACAAGCCACATTCTTGATTAACAGATTGTGTACCCCTACTCTTTGTAACAATTCTCCATACAAATAGCTGTTTGGCGAGATTCCCAATTATTTTTCTCGATCTTTTGGCTGCCTTTATTACCCATGTCTTTGGCCGTATATGAAAAAGAAATAATACATACCATCTACTCCCTATATTTACCTAGTCTATTCTAGTGTCTACCACATCATCAGTTTTATGATCATATGTCTCAAAAAATATACATTTCTCGTGATGTTAACTTTTATGAAAATAAAATTCCCTTTCTGGTATAGTTTCATCCATTAATGAAAAAAGACTTTTGCCTTTACCATGGGATATTCTTCCTACTGAATTGCCTGCCTCCAATCCTGCATATCTGCCATCAATAAATCATGATATTCCACCACTAATCCAAGTTGCTAAATGATTGCAGAAGGCTTCTTTTGTGGATCCATATTCAACTCCATCTCTTGAGGTACTGCTACCTTCAACTAGTGTCTTACACTCCTTCGTGCAAGACCTTTTTGATCCAGGCTCTTCTATTCCCACTCCACATACAATTCAACACGTAGCACCTCTTTTAACTAATGTAGATTCACTCCCAGCCCAGGATAAATATACACCTCCTAATCCATCTTCCAGTAGCAATCCATCATCTAACACAACCATCACACCTACCCAAACACCGATTGTTCATCACCCTATCACTCGTTCTGAGAAAAACATTACTACCCGATATGAATGAATTTGATTATCTTATTCTTACCTCTATTTAATCGCTTCCCACAACTTATAACTTAGACCAAAATAGTGAATATTGGAAAGAAGCTATGAAGATTTAATTTGATGTCATAATGACCAATCTAACTTGGGAGCTCGTACCATCATCCACTTCATACAATGTGGTTTACTGCAAATGGATTTATCTTATCAAAACCAAACTAAATGGATGTATGGATCTGTATTAATCTCGGTTTGTTGCAAAAGGTTTTAATGACTGCACGATTGTAGATTATCATTATACCATAAGCCTAGTTATAAAACCTTTTATTGTTCTATTGGTTTTATCACTTGCAGTTTAATATAATTAGACCTTACACTAGTTGACATGAATAAGGTATTTCTTAACAGTCACCTTAATGAATATGTCTATATGTGCCAACCTCTTTTGTATTCTCATCCTGATTTTCCTCAATATGTGTGTAAAACTAAAAAAGGCCATTGATGGCCTTAAGCACGCTCCTAGCACTATGTATTATGTGTTAAATTTATTCCTCATTCAAATGTGATTTGAAAAATCAAATTCTTATTCCTCCCTATATATTAATTATCAGAGTGCAACGCTAAATTTCATTCTTGTATACGTTAATGAAATTTTTATTACTAGTTCCAATTCTGATGTTATTCAACAGGCTATTCGGGTACTTTAATCCTGCTTCTCTCTCAATGATTTAGAACCACTGCACTACTTCTTAGGTGTTGAATAATTCGCATACAAGATAGAATCATTTTTTATCAAGCCAAGTATGTTTCAAATATTCTCACAACCCATAATATGTCTGAATGTAAACCAGTTTACACACCCATGAGTTCCTCTAGTTTTCTTTCCCTTAAGGATTATACACCTTCTGTGGATGTCACCATGTATCGTGATGTTGTTGGTAAGCTTCAGAATATGTCATCTACAAGACCAGACATATGTTTTTCCATCAATAAGTTGTCTCTTATGCATTCTACTACACAAACACATTGGCCTTCTATTAAACGACTAATGTTCTCTCTCCAACATACAAAAAATTACGGGTTACAGATAACGAAAAATACATCACCTGGTTGTTTATGTATTCAGATATGGATTGGGCAGGTGAAATTAAAGATTCTACTACTAGAAATATTCTTTATTTTGGATAAATTTGTCACGAGCAGAATCGAGACCCTAGACAAGACCAGCATAGTTGACCTCTTAGAGGTAGCAGACAAGCCTACATACATCATTCTTATTTCATCTAGTTTAATTTTAGCGGAAAATTTAAACTTTTTGCTTCCTTATTTCATACTAAACATTTTAAACTTAATATCATAAGACTTCACAAATCAACCATCTAATATAAAGTTAATCAAATGAAAGAAATAGTTCATAATTTCATTAAATGTATTTTTCAAAAATGGCACCAATACAAAGTCAAATGAAAGTGAAAAGAAACACTAGTGGAACATGCTCCACTAGCTAAAGCCTACATCTAAGATAGTTAATAACGGTAGACATCCTCGAAAGCATGAGGGCCTACCAAGTCCAGATGAAAGCGCCACGTCCAGAAAGTTGCAACGTCAACCTGTAAACTCAAGCGTCCACCTGTGAGCATACCTAAAAAGATAGAGTTGTATGGGATTAGTACACACTTGTACTAAGTATGCGTATGCAAGCACACACCAAGGACATACATTAGTAAGAATAGATCTTTCTAAACAAGATGATTATAGAAGATCAAGTTAGGTAACTTGCCAAATACAGATTAGGAAACTGAGTGAGCTTTCTAAATTTGGATTAGGAAAGTTTATGAGCTTTCCAAATTTAGATTAGGAAAGTTATGCCATGAGAGTAACATGCATCATCATAATTAACATTTTGCACACATCACACAACAGCCCCAACATTAATGTTTCTTCTTTATCTTTCTCCTTTGAATTACCTCTTACTTGGACAAAGGGTTTTGGGGTCAAATCCCCACAACCCCTTTTATATTAATTTTTTTTCTATTTCTCTTTATCTATTTTGATTTGACTATGAGGTTGTGGGATTAAACCCCCACAACTTTTCTTTATCTCATCCTTAAATTTGCCCAAGAGGTCGTGGGTTCGATTCCCACACATCTCCCCCTTAATTATTCTGTTATTGACCTTCTTAATTTGCCTAAGAGGTCATGGGTTTGATTCCCACATGCCTCCCCCTTTATTTATCTTTTATTCTCCTCCTCAATATGCCTAAGAGGTCGTAGGTTCGATTCCCACACGCCTCCCCCTTTATTTTTATTTAATTCTCCTCCTTAAATCTGATTGAGAGGTGGTGGAATTGAATCCCACTCCACTCATTTCTTATTGTTTTTTATGGTAAGTTACCTTTTAACCAATACCAGGGTCAGATCCCCTCAACATGTTTTTATCCTTTATTTTATGGTCTTTACACATGGTGAGTCACGGTTAAATCTCCAATGACCTCACTTGTTTTAATTTATTTTTCCCAACATTTTGAACCCTCTTTGCTGACCGAAATTCATCACTAGAAGCTGCAAATTTTCTTTTAATTTTTTCAGCATCCTTTTATTAAGTTACTACTTAGTTCTTAGGGGAATTTCGTAGTACATTAGAATGTTTTAGGTGCACCTTTATGTATTCGTTTAGACAAGACATTATCCCTCAAATAAGCCACATTTTAACTCATATGAACATCACATTTAAATCAACATGTGTACATCAAAATATAAAGAAATATCATGTCATTTTAAGTCCTAAACCATGAAAAATAGCTACGGCAACACACACATACACACGTAGTTACATATTCGGAAACATCATCAAAAGTCATAGAATTCCAAAAATACATATAAACACATAAACATCATGAAAACACGTTTCATCCCTTGTTTTATACCATCAAACATAACCAACTTATGATTCGATGGGAGTTAGTGACAAGGACATGCAACGGGGAACAATCCTAGTTTTCGTAATGAATATTCTAAACCTTAAGGGGTCTCTTGGGAAAGGTACAAAGATAGAAGAGAACCATACCTTTCTGACATTCAAACCTCGACTTGCTTACCAAAGAACCCCTCCAAAAACACGTCAAAATCCAAGAGCTTCAACACAAACTTGACGGAAACACCCTCTCTTTGCCTAACGTGTTCGATTAGTTGTTTGTTTATAATTATTTTTGTGAGTTCTTCAAGTGTGAAGCACTTGGTCTACCTTACTTGTTTTGTACGTATTTTTCAAGAAAAATGTGAGTGAGAGTGATAGATAGGTGTCTGAGGAGATGAGCCGTGGGAGAGAAGAGTTTTTCTATGATTAGAGTCTGTTTAGGATTCGTTCAAATAATGTTTTTATTAATTATTAAACAGATCATTTAATTTTATTTTAAATCAGTGAATAAATAATAAAATAAATTAATATATAAATTAACCAACGTAATTTAAAAATTTAATTCAGTGCTTAAACTAGGTCTTGAACCGGGTGGAGGAGACTTCACTCAAGACGCCCAATTTCGGCTCCTCTCTCCAACAAATGGACACTCCACCGAATTAATTTACATAATTATATATTGTTAGGTTAATTACGATACTAATTATCTAGAAAAAGACTCAATTACCCCGAACGCCTGCAAACTGAAGATTTTCCCATTATTAAGTCCGATAAAGACACATCGAGTAAATAGTGTATTAGAGAGTCCTACATGTTTGACCCAACCTTTCCTGATCAACTAACCCCCATGTATTTATCTTGGACAGCAATGGGTGCGAGGTCTTATCTTACTGCATTCCAATATGTGTGAACCTAGGTTAGTTATGTTGGAATTTTGAAAACATTAAACATACTTAGCATATCCAATTTTTAGGTGTTTACTTATCCCCCCTAGGAAACATTCATCTCGAATGCACACTACTCTTTACTAGACAATAAGGAAGTCTTCATACATAGAATATGCTGACTTAGGTAATTCAACTACTGCCATTGGTGAAATTCTGAATTCACATATTAAACCTGAGGTGCAACTTGATGAAACCTGACTAGAGCTTCACATTATGTAGACTAAGAAACTCTTCTTAAATAGTATCATCGAAGATACAAACATAAGATAACAATGTCATTCATTTAAATCAGAAACCAAACATGAGACCAACAAATTAACTTAATTACTAGTGCTAAACACCTTAGACCAAGACTCGGTTTGTGCAAGAATATAACAAGCGTTAGTGTAATCATAATCCTCACCCATGTAATTTTCACATCCTACAACGTGGTGTCTTGAGGTAATCTACTCATTGAATGTATTAACTCTGGACTGGAATTCTATATATCGACCCTTGGATGAACTTGACTCCCCTGTGTGAGAGTCCCTTCTTAAACCTGCGGCTTTATCCTGTTCAGTACTCCCTCTTCCTGAAAAATTCTCTAGCCTTACTTTGACGTTCCCTCCCTAGTGTGTCCTCTCTCTGCTTTCCTCCACTGGCTGGACATGGGACCATAACCTGGAAAGGTCCATGTTGTCATGAAGCATCGCTGCCCTACACTTCTCCTCTAGATCCTCAATAATCCCTATCAAGAATATACTCATGTGGTCTCTACTATTAGACACAAGAGAAGTGACATACCTTGATAATTTCACACACTTTATGGAATACTCCCAGACTTTCATCGATACCTGTTTAAGGTTGATAGACTCCTCAACCTCGGACTCTCTCATCTCCCTGGGAAAAATCTCTCAATGAAGGCTGCCTTAAAAAGCTCCCACGTGACTGCAACTCCCCCGAAAATCGTCTATCCTGCTACATCTAACACAAAGTTTGTGCAACATCCTTGAGCTTATAGGAAGCCAGCTCAGCCTTCTAAGTATATGATGCCCCCATGGCGGCCATAATATTGTTTACCTCATCCATGAATTCCTAGGGATCCTCTGAAATCTTAGACCTTGTAAAAATAGGAGGATTCATCCTTGTAAAGACTCAAAGCCTGTCAGCCATGCTACGTACCGGTGGGTTCTCCCTTTGAACATTCTTCCAGTTGACCTGGGCAGTCATGGCCTTAGCTTGAATGGTGATGACCTATGCCATCTATGCAAGAGATACCCTCACCTCAGCATCACAACCAGGGTGAACTAGCATGGCTACTCCTTCAACTAGATTTTGTGGTGGAACATGATTGTCCCCAATAGCAGCTACTCCTCTCCTCTCACCAATAGCTCTCCTAGCGTTCATTTTATGTAAACAACAAGAATTTGATTGTAGAAACTCTTATAACATCAAGAAGTCAAACATTAGGAAAGTCACAGTAAGATTATAAGAAGGGAAATTTTCTTACGCATCATGCAGTCTCTAATCCAAGATAGTGGTGCACTTCAACTACATGACTTTGAAACAACTCGATATGGTTGATGTGAACTTATTATCCTCGAAATTTAACCTAGTGATCTGATAAAAACTTTGTCACTATCGGAATGTAGACACCAGACGAGACTGGCGTCGTTGACCTCTCAGAGGTCGCAGACAAGTCTACATACGTCAGTCTTACTTCATCTTGGTTAATTTTAGAGGAAAATTTGAAATTTTTGCCTCTTATTTTATGCTAAAAGTTTTAAACTTAACATCATAAGCATTCATAAATGAACCATCTAATATCGAGATAATCAAATGAAAGAAACAGTTCATAATTTTATTAAATGTATTTTTTGCCAAAACGACATCAATACAATTTTTGAAATGAAAGTGGAAAGAAACACTAGTGGAACATCCTCCACTAGCTAAAGCCACATTTAAGCTAGATAATAATGGTACACATCCTCGAATGCATGGGGGACTACCAAGTCCGGATGAAAGTGCCACGTTGGGAGAGTTTCAACGTTAACATGTAAACCCTAGCGTCCACCTGTGCCTGCACCTAAAAATATAGAGTGGTATGGGATTACTACACACTTGTACTAACTATGGGTATATGCAAGCATACATCAAGGACATGCATGAGTAATAATAACTCTTTCCTAACAACATGATTATAAGAAGGTCAAGTCAGTGGACTTGCAAAATTGAGATTAGGAAAGTGAGTGAGCTTTCCAAATATGTATTAGGAATGTTTATGATCTTTCCTAATTTGCATTAGGAAAGTTATGCCATGAGAGTAACATGAATCATCTTACTTAACATTTTGCACACAGCACACAACAACGTACATATAGCACATATCTAAATTGATATAACATATAACGTTGTTCATATCATTCATTCGTATGCCATGAGACATTGGAATCATGGATTTGACATTAAGACTTCCTAAAAATGAGTGCTCAACATATGGGACCTAAAGTAGGTAGTCTGCTTTAGTAAACACAGGGTCTACTTCATTCATTAATATGTACATTTCATTGCATTCATGGGCAAGTGCAAACACCAGCCATACCTAGGATGTAGTTGAAGACTTTCATCAGGTTTGTTGTGCAATGACAAAGAATGAGCTAATATCATTACTTGAATCAAACTCACCTCTTGATTATCCTATCCTAAAACCTTGGTATCATTCATTTCATTATGTGCATTATTTGAGGATGGCCTCATTCATTCATTGGGAACATTAACTTTAACCTAAATAGATCATGTGTGTATCATGAAATCCAGTTTCATTAAATTCCTCACCGAGAAGAGGTGGAATCACCAGCCAAAGTTACCAAAAACATGCTAGCATAAATAGGAGTTCAACTCTGCCAGATGCTTATATTGGTAGTATAGGTTCGAAGACTAGGAGATATAAGGAGACCCATACCCATCATGCCGGACAGTCTCATCTCATGAAAGCTACATGAACCTCCTCCCTTCCTGAAAGAAGGCATCACAACTCATAGCTAGTCTATCGGTGCTCAGTATAAAGTTCCATTAAATTCAACTCATATGTCATTGAAGCAGGATTCTAGTATGAGGACATTATAGCTCAATTAATTATTTTTCATCTCATTATTATTATTAAGTGTGTTAATCTAAATACTTTCATTAGAGTGTTTATAGAGATCGGTCTCTTCATTAACTTTACACTCTCATAGGTGAGTATGTTTTGGTAACACTACTTAGGCTCATTTGAGATTTCTCTCATATTTTTCATTAGCCTCATATCATGTTGTCACCACATTCATCAACATTAGCACATTTTCTCATCATAATAAGTCACCCCTTTTTACGTGAATGTCTATTATATTATATGTCAATGCACTTGGCCATTTAGTGTGTTTAACACTCTTACTTAACCCTTCTAGGGTTTCATCATTTCATTGTTCATTTCATCATTTCATTGTTCATTTCATCATTTCATTATTCATTTCATCATGTACCAATGCCCTTGCTATTTAGTGTGTTTTACACTATTACGTAACCCTTCTAGGGTTTCATCATTTCATTACATCATCTTTGGTTCCCACTTATTTAATAAACATTTCCATAGACTTTTAATGGGTCTATACATAAAGCATAAGGTATCATTCAGGTTTGTTTAATTGATTCATATCTTTCTAAGATTATGTGGTCCACGACTTATGCATCTTTTCTTTAGCCCAATATGTCGATTCAATCTAAGTAGGAAGCATTAATTCGAAGATTGAATTCACGTAGACTTATGTCTTCAATGACGGAAAGTGGCCGGGAACCCGATTTCAAATCCCTAGGACAAAACTTTACATTTTTATTTTTATTTAACTTCATTCCACATGAAATTTGGACCCTAGATCGAGCCCTAACATCAATGTTTACTCTTTATTTTTATCATTTTAATTGCCTTTTACTTGTCCAAGAGGTTGTGGTATCAAACCCCCGCAGCCCCTTTTATATTATTTTTTTCTCCTTTTCAATTTTGATTTCGGAAAAAGGCCTAAAATACCTCAAATTATTGAAAATTGTAAAAAATAACCACTTCATAGATCCACCTATTGGCTCCAATGCCTTCCAACCCACCCATTTGGTCCAAAATAACCCTTGTCATGTCCCATCCACCTTTTTGGTTCAAAATTATAACTTATTTAACCGGTTTTATTTTAATCTATTTAATATTTTTTAAATAGGGGCGCTAAAATATTGTTATAATTTAACTTATTAGTGTAATTTATAATCACTCGCACTACCCCCCATTCTAAATTAAATCCCTTTAAATAATGAACCCGTCACAATTATTAATGCAAGCTACTACCAATTGGTGTTTTAAAAATAGAGATTAAATTCACATACATTCAAGTGGCTACATCAAAATCACCCCGATAACTAAAAGTATGCATGTTCTCTTAATTATTCTTACTCTCAATTATGTGTTGTTCTTCATGTACCTTTTTTTCAAAATAATATATAATCATAAATATTTAATAAATTTATTTAAAAAATTGCATAATTAATTCGGGATAAAATTTTTGTTTTACCTTTAATCATAAATTTCTAATATCCATTTGGAAAAAAATTTCCTCCTAAATAATAATCGGGCTCTTCAAACCTACATTTTAATTGGTGCTTCAATTCGGGCTTGAATAATTTGTTGAGTGTCATTTCAGTAATCTATAATTTCAATCGTGTTTTATTAGTTTTATGACATTTTTGATATATACTTGAATTAATTAATTGAGTGAGTTTTATTAGTATGATTGGGTAATGGGATTGGTTTATAATTATATTATAAATATTTATATTTATCGTTAATCGACCAGTATTTAGAAAAATAGTTAAAGAGGTTACTTTTAAAACATTAAAGAATAGTCACTATTTTGACCCAATGATGGATTGACAAGGTATTTCGGAGAGAATAGTGGATGAAAAGGGTAACTTTTGGAGCACAATGGTGATGAAGGTATTTTTGTACCATTTTCAATACTTTAAGGTATTTTAGAATCCTCTGTATGGAATCAAACGTCCCACAGCAGCCTTCTTCATTTTTCTTTTATTCTCCTCACTTAAATATTCCTAAGGGGTTCACGGTTCGTTCCCACCCGCCTCCCCCTTTATTTTTTCTTTTGGATACACCTCCTAATCTTCCTAAGAGTCATGGGTTTGATCACATATGCTCCCCCTTTAGTTTTCTTTTATGAATACTCCTCCTTAATCTCCTAAGGTGTGTCGTGGGTTCGATTCCCACCCGCCTTCCCCTTTATTTTTTCTTTATTCTCCTCCTTTAATCTAATGGACAGGTGGTGGGTTCGCATCACACTCCACTTCATGTCTTTTTTTTTTCTTTAAGTAACTTTTTCAACCGAATACCGAGTTTCAGATCCCCCTTCAACCACATTTCTTTTTACTTCTTTATTTTTCATGGTTTTTTGTTTTTTTTTTTTAACATGGAGGTCATGGGTTTAATTCCCATTACCACACTTGTTTTAATTCCTTTTCTTTTCTTCAACATTTGATCCTCTTTACTAAAAAATTCATCACTAGAAGCTGATATTTTCTTTTAATTTTTTCAGCATTCTTTCATAAAATTACACCTTAGTTCTTAGGGGAATTTTGTAGTTCATTTAGAACGTCTTAGGTGCGTCTTCATGTATTCGTGTTGACAGACATTATCCCTCAAATCAGCCACATTTAAACTCACATGAACATCACATTTACATCAACACGTGTACATAAAATATAAAGAAATATCATGCCATTTCAAGTCTAAAAACATGAACAGTAGCCACGACAACACACACATACACACGTAGTTACATTTTCGGAAACATCAACACAAGTCACATAATTCCAAACAATACATATAAAAACATAATATCACAAAAACATGTTTCCTCTCTAGTTTTATACCAGCAAACATTACAAACCTTTGATTCAATTGAATTTAGTGACAAGGACATGCAACAGGGAGCAATCCTAGTTTTCGAAATGAATATTCTGAACCTAAAGGGGTCTGTTGGGAAAGGAACAAAGAGAGAAGAGAAACCATACCTTTTTGACATTCAAACCTTGACTTTCTTTACAATGAACCCCTCGAAACACATGTCAAAATCCAAGATCTTCAACACAAACTTGACAGAAAAAACCCTTTCTTTGCATAATGTGTTTGATTAGTTATTTGTTAACAATTTTCGTTGTGAGCTCTTCAAGTGTGAAGAACCTTGGTTAACCTACTGTTTTTGTACGTTATTTGGAAAAGAAAAACATGAGTGAGAGTGATAGATACGTGAGAGAGAGATGAGGCGTGGGCGAACAATTTCTTAGGATTTGGAGTCTAGTTTGAATTTTAGTCAAATAAGGTTTTTATTATTTATAAAAATATGATTTACTTTTATATTAAATCCAGATATATAATAATCAAAATTAATTAACATTAATTACAACTTAAAGTAAAACAATTTAATATTCAATTGGGCTTCCACCGAGGTTCGAACCCCGGTGGAGCAAGATTCACTTTCAAAGCCAATTTCGTTCCGTCCCTCTCAGTCCCCACATATACCCTTCCACCGCGATTAGTTAAAATAATTAATTATATATTTACAGTAATTTAACCATACTAACCTTAACCTAGAAAAATACCATTTTACCCCTAGACCCTCCAAACGTAAGATTTTCCCTTTTTAAGTCTGGTAAAGACTCCTTCGAGTACATCTTCATATTCAAGAGTCCTACATGGTTGGACCCAATATTTCCTAGCTCAAATCACTCCCTAAGGTAGTTGGATTTTTGTATCAAGGGTTCCGAGGTCTAGTTCTACGCGCATCAATCTGTGTTAACCCGATCTAATCGTTGGCATTCTAGACACATTAAGCATTACTTAGCATATCAATTTTTAGGGTTGTTACAAAAATCCCATAAGTTTGTCATGTTGGAAGCAACTTACTATAGATCATTGTTCTACTTAGGCAGAGTATTGTGTTGTCGCTTCTGCTCTTACTCAAGTCAATTGGTTTCAAAAACTTCTTGCAAAACTATATGTCTAGATGTCATAACCACCACTCATCTATTTTTATAATGTTGGTCCCACTTTTTTTTTACAAAATCTCGTCTTGCATAGAAGGATGAAGCACATGAAAGTTGATTTCCATTGTGCAAGACAAAAAGTGTAGAGGAACTAAATGTGTGTTCAACATCTACATCATGCAGATAAGCTTGCAAACACACATACAAAGCCTTTGTCTCGTATGCTCATTCACAAACATCTACCCAAGTTTAAGGTTGTACTTGTTAGTTACTTATTTACTTCTTATAGGTTTAGTACTACACAATCATTAAAGAGTAAACTAGGAATACACCTTCTATAGTATAGGAGTTGTTTTTGGTATTCACTTGTATTTATTTATTTCTCTACACTTTAAATATTTCATATTTTCCACCCTGAATATTTAAGGGCAACCCAAGAGATTTGATCCTTCGAAAAGAAAAGGGAATCAAATTCCCAAGGAAATTCAACACCTAATGTTTCTATACTTATTGGAATCCAATTTTTATCCTACTCAAGTCCCCATGGGTTGCAAGTGTATTATGTTCTTATTTTTTTTTATATTGAGATGGTTATAAGTATATATCCTAAGTCTACACATAACTCTCTCTCTTTACTTTCATTGTAGTATTTTGATACAAGGTCTCACAAAAATAATTTCATGTCCTCTTTTTCTTATTACACAATGATTCACCTAGAAAAACAATATTAGCTAAAAGTAGAAGAGAATGTAAAAAGGATAATGCTTTAAGTTTATTTTTATTTAGCCACTTTTTGCTTTTTTAATTTAAAAAGTTCATTAAAGTTTCTTTGAAGGTCAAGGCAACCAAGTAATTTGTTCCTTGGAAAAGGAAAGGGAATCATCTTTTCAGGAATAATTTGAAGTATAAACAGAATTTTGTAATCTTCAATGGAATTTACGGGATTTGTCAATCATATCATTCTTTAATATACGCCTTGATTTTCCTTATTTACAACATGTCCAATAGTTTAACATTCTTCATATTACGTTAATATCAATTTATAATTCTCAGAGCCTTATTCTATTTATATTTTGCTTTTTAGCATTCTTTCGTGATACTCGGTCAATGAGGTATGCGTTGATAGATACTATATTTATTTTCTTCTTTTATTTTTCTCAATAGCTTTCCATTAAGTACTGTTATCCTGCACATACATCATCAAAATTAGCACTAAAAATATCCCCCTATTTGATGAAGATAATTTATCATTTATAGCCATTTTCCTTTTTGAAGAGAATTTTGCTTTCGCTCCCTATGTTTATGAATTTGTGAATTGACAAGATAGGTTGACTATCAAGCATAGATACCTCCCTTGAGTTATTTATCCGCTATTTTTCTGTAATTCCCTCTCTTTGACATACCAAATGTGGAAAAAAAAACAAATATAGCACAAGTTAAATGTATAAACCTAGAAATGAGAGATGCAAATAGAACCAGTTCACAACAGACCAAAAACTAAATATCCAACTAGTTTGCCTTATTCCATAAACATATAATTTTAAAAAAACAAAAAAATTATCTGTATAAAGTAATGACAACAACAATAAATAATAATTTCAAAGAAATTACAAGAAATTTGAGAGACTGATGGCAATTACAATGTACCTCTTCAAGATGCAAAATTGATTGAAATAAATGTAGGAATGACTCTAGTGATTTCTTGAACACTATTTGCTACATTATTAGCCTCCTTGATGATAGGATCTACCTTTGGACGAATCTTCTCCATATCAATACATGTGTCCTTTGCAGTGTCACTTACTCTTTCCATAGTGTCTATGAGGATTTCCATCTAAACGATAGATCTCTACTAAAAATTAGGCCTACAATAATGAATATTTTAGCAACAGTTCCTAAACCGTTATAATAGAGGGTCTATTACAAATGTTTGAGCTTTTGCCAAAAGGATTGAGTATTATTGCTACAGCTAGGTAATAAATATGTTGTCATATTGTGAAAACTGTAGCAATAGATCTATACAACTCAATTGTTACGAGAACCGTTGCAATAATGTCATCCATGGTAACAATTAATATAAATTTATTTCTATTTGAACGGTTATTAAATCCCTCTATAATTTCCCCCTTATTTTTCTGAACCCACCAAAAGCTATTAATTTTATTTTATTTTTAATTAGTTTTCTAGTACAATTTATTTTTATAGTTTATCAGATATGATACATATGAGGAAAACATTACTAAGCTCATTTTCGTTCTCTTCAACAAGAAGAATAGAGAAGTTGTCACTCTCCTTCTCTTTGACCTAATTTTTCATTAGATCAATCGAACAAGAAGATTACAGAAGTTGTAGTGGTTCTTTGCATGAGATATTAATCTTGTGGTAAGTTCTTGATATCTTTCTATGAAGGGTAAACATAAACAACATTTATTTCTTCAAACTTCTTTGGAAATCTAAGAAAATGGAGGATTGTATGTTTCGTTGTAAAATATGAGAAAATAGAGATTTTTTTCAGCAACTATTGGAGATTCTCTTTTTCAATCTTTCAGTTTATAGCTTAAGAAACTACAAGTTTGAGCTTTTTAGGTTTTGTTCTTGAATATCTTGTTTTGTCTTCAATATTAGTGTGTGGTTAGTGTATTTGATGTTTTTCTCTGATTGTGGTGGTTTTTATTATAATGTAGCTATTGTGGGTTTATTGTTTTGTTTTAGTTATAGTAAAATTGACTGCTCAAGACCATATTTAAGTTGACATTGGTGTTGTATTTCTTGTCCATGAGTTATTCAATCCGATTTTAATACCCTTGTATTTAATTCACTTTCATGTTGAAGATTTAGGTTAGAACAACACGAAACAAGAGTAAATTAACATGAAAATTGAATAAACTAAAATTTGCAAGTGGTTAGTATAAAAATTTCTACTCGTATGACAAGTGATCGCCTTTGCGAATTATCACCATTCAAATAACTGCACCATCTACTCCTGATAGCAGTTCCTACCTTCGGCTAAATAATCCATGGTGACTTGAGCTATTACCATGTTTTTAACTTATTTGTGTTTCCCTTTTAATCCGCACTTCTCAATTGAATTCTTGCAGATTTATTGATGGTTATAAGTTGTTGTGAAGTTCCATGGGCGGATAATTTGTTGAATATCATCTGTTTGCATTTTTATTAATGTTGATATGGTCCGTATTATATGGGTCCATTATCCCACTTCATGATCCCATTATCCCAATAATAGGAAGGTAGTTAACTACCCATTATCCCAAATGTGAAGGTAGTTAACTATCCATTATCCCATTAATGGGAAAGTGGTTAATTACCTATTATCCCACTAACGGGATAATGGTTAACTACCCATTATCCCACTACATGGATCAAGTATCCTACTAATCTAGTGGTTGGTAAATTCCCATAACCTCTTAATTGTTCTTGATCGAAGCACAGTTATAAATATGTCATTTGGGTCAAAGGTCCCTAAGCACATTACTTTTAAAAACTCCATGCCATCTAAGAGTGAGGTTTTCAGTGCTTAGAATATCTTCGAATAAAAGAAGAATTGTAGACTCTGACTATATCGCTAATAATGGATGGAGCAATATCTATCTATGTATATTTCCGCTGCGTCATTGCTATGCAATGTTTAATATTTGGCATCTGAGCCGTTGAATTTCCTCTACTTTGTTAATTGTCGGAATTCTCTAACATCACTCAAAATAGTTCTTAAAATTTCAGATCTTGTTTTGATGTTTTTGAAAATATTTTCTAATAATAAATTCAAAGAGATTAATTTTTTTTGGTTCACATAATTTCAAGCAATAATCTTGTATATTATTTGACTTTAATATTTAAGTGTTCATGACAAAAAAAATTGAGATTTATCCACATCATCTAATAAAATGATATTATATTATATCTTTGGATCACTTAAAATAAAAAATCTGTGATCTAATGAATTTATTTGATTAAAGGTTTAGCCACAAACATCTTTAATTGAATAAATATGAATTCAGGATCAATAAAGAAATTTTTAGATGTTAGATTTGGTAATTACTTATCATGATATGAGACTTATTCTTATTATTAATTTTAATTAATTAAGAATGAAATATTAAATACTTTTCATAGTTCCTACGTGAATTAATTAATTATAGTTTGTTTAATAGTCGTGTCACAACGGGGGGGGGGGACGATATAATTTCATGCTATTAAATTGATAATTTTTATCATATTAAATCTAATTGAATTATAAATTTAGCCCATAGAGCACTTTTTATTTCATTAGATCAGAACTTTAGAGTACTTTCTTTCAAATTTTATTCTTAGAATGTATGTATATTTTTTGCAGTTATGCAACATGCAAATTTCTCTGATATTTGTAATATTCCTGAACTTAATGGTGTGAAATATATGATTTGTAGGGAGAGAATTCTCCTTCACTTAGGGTGTATGGATATTGATTATGCTATCAGGAAATACGAGCCACCTATTAACGAAATCAGCACTCAAGATTATATTTTTGTTCATGAACAATAGGAACTCTCTAACCGTTTTAGTTTTATGTTAATTAAGACCAAACTCTCTGTTGGTATTCATGGTTCTGTCGAACAACTTAACAATATCAAGGCATTATTGAAGTCTATTGACGAACAACTTGAGACTTCAGATAAGGCACTTTCAAGCACATAAATTATGAAATTATCATAAATGAGGCTCACTGTGTGAGAAATGTGCGTGAGAACATTATGAAAATGCGAGACTTAGCGGCTCAAAAAATTATCCTTGAAGACGAAATGTTTGGAACTTTTTTTGAGAACTATATTCTTAATACTCTAGCTGCACAGTATGGTGACTTTAAGATATCTTATAACAAACATAATGATAAATGGTCTATTAATGAACTCATGGACATGTGTGTCCAAGAGGAAGGTCGACTATTGATAGAAATAGGAGAATAACATTCATGACTACTCAAGCAAATAAGACCAATCAGGCCAAGAAGAGGATTTAAAGATAGGAACAACTTAAAACTGACATAAAAAAGGAAACCAAGTGTCGCTTTTATAGAAAGAAGGGGCCCATAAGGCATGATTGTGTTAAGTTTCAACAATGAATTGTTAACAAAGGTACTTTTATCTCTCTTGTTTGTTATGAAGCTAATATGATTGATGTTAATCATAACACGTGGTGGACCAAAGGGGCCATAGATGAAGGACCAAAGACTTGGACCAACACTGCCAAAACAGTGTCTAATCGATGAGCCAATCGACAACCAGTCGACAAGACAACAAACCAACGACCTGTTCCTTCGTTTGGAAAAGCACCTTTTCAAGTTTTGGAGTTGCAGCCCCAACAACAAAGACCTCACAAACGGCACGTTCTTGACAGACGGTTCGTTTGTTGGTCCATTAATCGTGGCTATCCCAAAAGCTTCAACGCTGCTTGTTAAGTCTTTGGGAGTTTGGTAAATTCACCCCAAGTCTTTTATGACCCTAGGACGTTATTTTTGGTGTTTATTAGGTATATTAAACTGTTCTAAATCCTAAGACCTAATTTTAAGACGTCATTTCCTAAAACCCGAAACCCCTCTCCCTTAGAATTCTCTCTCAAATCTCTATGGAACCTAGAAGTCAAGAAGGAACTAGTAGGGCTGTTGTTAGTCATTTCTTCTTACAAAATATTTGGTGTTTATTCAATTTAAGGTATGGTATCCATCCTTGAACTGTCTTCCATTCAGGGAGTCCATTCAAATGGATTTTTAAAAGGGGTTTCCAACCATAGTTTCTACAATCTTAATTTCTAAATATGGATCTTTCATGAAAACATTTTGATTGAATCAATTAATATGTTTATGATGTTTGTTCATGATTTTAAGGTTGAAACTTCAATTAAATCATTTTAAAGCTTTTCCTCTAATGTTTACTTAAGAAATGGGTTAAATGAGCTTAGTTTTGTAATCTTTGAACTTTGGTTTACGAATGTTATTATTGATGTTTACTTATTGACATGATGGAAAATTTATGATGAATTTTTGAGTAAAATGATATAGATGATGGAAGCTTTGATTAAAGGGTAAGTTGGTTAATTTGATTAAGCTTTGGTTATAAAATTCTCCTGAGTGGTATGGTCCACCTTCTTGGTGATAGTATTTACTTAAATTGTATGAATGTGAAGTTACTACTTTATTGTAAATGGGGATATTAAGGATTTCTATGTGAATTTATATGATAAGTATACCATTCTTGTAAAATGTGTCTTATGAAGTGATTATGTGAAATAGGGTAAAGACTATGCTTAAATGATGTTATTCTTGTAAACTATTTTATGAAGTATGTTATGACTAGTATGTTAAGGATTATTTTTAAAGGGATTATATGATTATGTGAAGTATGTATGGTGTATGATATGATGAAAGAAGGTTTAAGAATGAATAGAAGTTAAATATAAATGAAATGAAACTTATGTGCAAGGTGTGCTAACTTTAACAAAAGTAATGAAAGTTCTAAGTCTTATAAAAGAATGTTCTACCTATATGAATTGAATGAACTAAGTCTTCTAATAGAACGTGCTACTTAGGGTAGATGGTGGTATGGGACGCTATCTATCCTTTGCACTAGGTAGGACCTTCTTAAAGGGAAGACTTGGTGTTAAACATTCTAAAAGAATTTACTACTTAGGGTAGGTTATGGTATGGGACTCTATCTACTCATTGAACTAAGTAGGCATTCCGAAAGGTAAGACTTTTGTGCCTTTTGGGTGTTATTCTATTGTATTTCTATCTCGTTGGTGGTTGTTATCTCGAGGCGAGTATTCCGAAAGGGAGGAAGTCTTAAGGGCCACTTTTATGTGTATGGAGGGAGGCATGTGAAAACTTCCTTCATGTATTACCTTAGTGAATCTTAGGATGGCCTTTGAAGGGAAACTTGTAATGAAATGATTCTTATTCCTAATTTGTAATACTTTGGAAGTTCACTATTTTTGTAGTCTCATTAGTTCATCATAATTCTTGGTCTTGTTTGTTGTAGATTTGATTAAGTCATTGTAAAGTGTTCAAATTCAAGGGAAGCTATTAGGATCACTAAGTAGGAGTAGTACTATGGGATGCTACTCTCACATGCACTTAGTGTAACCTATAAGTATTATTGGTTAAGGGCACTTCCATGAAGTTCATATTAATATATAACTGGTATTTGTTTAGCTAAGAGTGCGGATTTGATTCCGTTGCAAAGTAAGCCTACAATTGGTGGTCTTAAGTATTCTTTTGCGGTGACTTGAAGGGGATGTATGGCGGCCCCTTATTGTCTTACTTTAGGGAATCTTAGAATAACTTGGTTTAGGGAAACTTCACGGAAAAAGGGTTCACATAACATGCACTCTGCCTTTGTGGTAATGTGTTCTATAAATTCTAAAATGTTGAGATTTTTCAATTATGTTTTAAATGATGTTTCTGATATTTTTATTTCTTAAATCATGAATATTTTACTTAAGTAGCATGAAATGTCCATTTTTACATTTTTTGAATATGCCATACTTGGTGCATTGTTTTTACTAACCCCATACTTTTCTATACTATCTACGTTTAAGTTTTTGAAGCAAGGTTGAAGTTTAGATGGTAAATCTTGGCAATGTTCCTCCCTAGACAAAGTGTGTCCTCACATATTCCAAGGCATAATTCCTATCTTCTTAGTTTCCTATGTTATGACTTTTTATGTATCTCTTTCAAATGTAAAAGGCAGTGTCCCTAAATTAATTATGTTGTGCCTAAGGATGGCTTATGACGATGAGCTTTTCTAAGTATTTATAAAGATTTCCTTTTTATTAATTTATTTGTTAAAAGTTTTAATTCCTCTTTACTTTTCATGTCTTATGTATTGAGTGATGAGTTGAATGTATTGTACAAGACCTCAAAGGGCCAAGTATACTCGATTAGGAAATGAGGGTTCTCCCTAACTTCTAGGGGGTGATTTTTGGTCGTGGCAAGTACTCAATTCAAAGATAAAGAAATGAAAGAGTCTTAAACTCATAACAAGTCAGTAAGCTTGATAGTGTCCTTTCCCTCTGAAGTTGAGGACCTACCCTACTTGTATGAATAAAGAATCCAAGATTTCTTCAATGTCCCCTTCCAAAACATTTCAACAACCGGAACCTAAAAATATTGGGGAAATGGAAGAAAATAGGGTTAGTACTCCACATGAACTAAGTATGAGACTATATGCACAGATAAAAGCAAAACATATTGAAAAGGGACTTTTTATCAAAACATGCCATATTACAAGTTTAAAAGTCTCATGCATAACCAAGCAATCCATACCAATAAACCAAACATTCTTACTAATTGAAACAAGTATAATGCATCCAAACTTGCCCCATTATTTTACTACAAAAACCCTATAATTAACGAACAACTCACAAGTAATAATAATGCTTAACCATATCATTTAGCAGACAATTATCCATGAAGCTTATCAAGTCAACAGTGGCAATAACCAACAAGCCCCATAATTTTACTCAATCAAGTTAACAGCCTCAACAAGAACATCTACCCATGGTCCACTTCACTAATGTAAAATTTAATAATACATTTTATCTTTATATGAGCATCTACCCAATACACTACATCACCTAAGGACTAGCTAACATAAGTATCAACATTATGCAATTTCATTCATGTACATCGCAGATATTATTATATACATAAAAATATATAACAACATTCCTCCTAAGGCTCCTCTCAGCTAACTAGTGTGAAATTCTTAGGTAGAATGTCCCCATAGCCCCTACTAGACTATAAGATAGACCCCCTTATTTATCAAGTTGGAGTTCGTTCCTTTATTCATTTACCCTTTGGGAAAATCTTCCCAAGGAACCGACATAGACCACATAAGTTAGTGTGGAATCCGGTGTCTTAAGACTCTAAACTTAAATAAGGCGGACTACTTCCCAAGGTAGTACCAAAAGATAAACATAGCAGCTACATGGATCCACTAGCTAGTATTCTTATGGGAGAAACATAGTTCAAGAACTAGGAGATATAGTTGAGACTCTCTTTACCATGCATTATTTTCTCCAATCGCAAGAGTAATGTAGTGCTCCTACCTTCCTTATGTGGTAAGGGACACTCCTCAATCTAGTTCGCTCGGTGCTATGCTAGAGTCCCTTTTTGAAAGGTCTTTAAGCCTTTATTTATCAATCATAGCATAGTTTAGGTCATAGGGTCTACTCCTTGTATAATCATAATCACCAATAGCTGAATCACAATTGCATGAGTATAATTACTTTCATAACAATTCATATAAGGGAGGTTAACACATTTCATAATAAGGCACATTGGTATACATCACCACCCTTATACCCTTTACATCTTAACAACCTCACAAACATCATCAAGTCATTTCAATTCCACATCATACAACCCTATCAATCCTAATATAAGGCATACTCCAATATAACATCATCACTTAACCACAACTATTCACAATTGGAAGTAAAGATAGAGATTCTAAGACATACGAAGTCTTCTTCATAGTGAATCATCAAGGACTTACCATAAACCATGAATTCAATCCAATTTATATGTTCAACATCATAATTCAATATTCAATATGATAACAATCCTAGAATAAACGCCAAGAAAATCAATAATAATCTAAGTTAAAATTAAAAATCCTAGGTCAACTCAACCTCCTACCTGGATAAGCTGCTCAAGACTAAAGCAGAAAGACTAGAAGTTTTCTCCAATTTGTTATAATTCATTGTAACTACTATTTAATATTGATTAACCCCTAAGCAAACAATGCACAATCACACACCCAACCAAATTTTACATCAAGAATCCACCGATGGGGAAGGGGGTAAGGATCAATAATCTGCAAGGGTAACCCAACAATCACATGGAAAGAATAAGCAAGTGAAATGACACTGGACAGGTCCCGATGCGAAGGAATCATAAACAACGAGGGCAGCACCTCTAACGAAGGGAGGCGGCCACACTGGCAGGAAACCACCGAGTGATGCCAGAAGCAGCAAGGGTGGCGTACAAGAATTTGAATGAACACAGCATCATAAGCGAGGGTATCCGTGACCAAAGACCCTCAATAGAAGATGAACTTGGATCACCGTAACTTCTTCAACATAGAACACATGGGAAAACCGATGAACCGAGCCAATTCATTAGGGAATTCCATTAATATGCCCCTTCCAACCCTTTGCAAATTCTAGGGACCCACAATAATAGGAATGAGTTTCCCCTTCTTTTTTCAAATCTACCACCCCTTCATTGGGAAAAAAGTTCAAAACACCTTATCAGCTTTTAAACGCCAATCTCTCCTTCGTGATTGGATATGGAGTTTACGACTATAGAGGCGGTGTGCAACCAGTTCCTTATGATATGAACCTTCTCTATATTCTTATAAATTATATGGGTACCAAGAAGCGAAGGCTCACCCACCTCAAACTATCCAACAGGATACCTACACCTCTTACCATACAAGGTTTCATATGGAGCCATGGAGATGGATGAGTGAAAACTATTATTATAAGAAAACTCCAACAAATGAATATGCTTATCCCAATTTCCTTTTGTATAAATAATGCAGTCCCTAAGCATATACTTAAGGGTTTGAATAGTGTGTTCCGCCTGACCATCCAGTTTGGGAATGGGGGGGGGGTTAAAAGTGGGGTACTCCCTACTTCCATCTTAGTAAACGTTAAACCTTTTTTTAAAGACCTCCAAAACCTTGAAAAAGAGAATGTAATTGTGCACCAACCCTGAGTCCCGATATGTGATAACGGAATCATGGCGACACACAATCTCATTATGAAGATCCTTGTCATATCTTCTTCCGCATAATAAATCAACTTACAGAAAAAAGCGCGAGTACTAGTGCAACGCTGATCCCCACTGATCCATAGAAAATCATATGACCTTTGAGTCCGAGGTAAACCCTCTACAAAATCCCTATTAATGTCGTCCCACTTCCAAGTAGGAATTATGATCTCTTGTAGTAAGCCATCCAACTTTTCATATTCGACTTTTACTTGCGGGCAATTTTTACGCTTATCGACACTGCTCGTTATGTCCCTCTTAAAACCTTCCCACTAATATATCTCCCTTAGTTCATGGTACATTTTTGTCAAACCCGAATGAATATAGTAGTGGGACCCATATGCTTCTTTTAGGATCGGTCCCTCAACCCATCTACATCGGGAACACAATCTCCCTTAGTACCTTAACACACCATCCCCCCCCAAAGGAGAATGACTCATTTAACTTGCTGAGAACTGATTCTTTCAACTCCATTAATGGTTCATCATGGTGTTTTTTGGGCTTCACTTCAACCACTAGTGATGAGTCGGAGTTACGATGGACTATAGATTCCCTATTCGGAGAATCATCCAACCTCACCCCTAACCTATCCAATCAATGGACTTCCTTATTTACGTCCTATTGGATCGTCAATGTGGGATACACTACCCATAGTCAATCAACATAGGGCATCCACACCACATTAGCCTTGACGGGGTTATAGAGGACACTCATATCACAATCATTAAACAATTGTAATAACCTTGTTTGTTGGAGATTCAACTCCTTTCGGGTAAACACATATTGGATACCCTTATGGTCGGTAAAGACATCAACATGAATCCTATACAAGTAATGCCTCAATATTTTCAAAGCAAAAACCACGGACGCTCATTCAAGGTCATGAGTGGGATAGTTACTTTCATGTACCTTTTCCTAGAAGCATAGTCTATCACCCATGTTGCATAACCACACATCCTAAACCCACATGGGATGCCCCAAAATACACAAAAAAAACCTTCGTACCCTCCGTCAAGGTCAACACCAAAGCGGAAGTAAACCTATTTTTCATCAATTGGAA
The DNA here is from genome assembly GCA_027704765.1 of Solanum habrochaites. Lineage (NCBI taxonomy): Eukaryota > Viridiplantae > Streptophyta > Magnoliopsida > Solanales > Solanaceae > Solanum > Solanum habrochaites. The sequence goes on along the minus strand of JAKWJA010002499.1, from coordinate 35,346,856 downwards.
GTTTTTGTCACATGCTTTCGATCATTCAAATTCTTTTACACTTTTGGGTCAAAGTATTCAAAGGAGATACAATGGACGCAAAACAATCCACAAACCTCTGATAATAACCCACTAGACCCAAGAAACTCCTAATGTCGGTTGGAATCATTAATCCCAATTCTTCACCGCCTCTGTTTTCTTTGGGTCTACCTAAACTCCCTAACTAGAGATCATGTGCCCAAGAAATGTCACTAACCTCAACAAAAACACACACTTGCTATATTTGGCAACCAGTTGGTGTTTTATAAGGATTTTCAATACCACCCTCAAATGACCCATGTGATCACCCTCATTATTTGAATATACTAACATATCGTCAATGAAGAAAATGACAAATAAATCTAGCAAATTTTGAAACACTCTATTAATTAAGTCCATAAACGCCGCCGGAGAATTAGTGAGATCGAAAGATATTACCAATAACTCATAATGGAATACATAGTCTTAAAGACCGTGTTTGGTACATCCTCACTTCTCACCCTAAGTTAGTGATACCCCGACCTCAAGTCAATTTTGAAAAGTAGCTTGCCGGATGGAGTTGATAAAACAAGTCTTCAATCTGAGGGAGAGGGTACTTATTCCTAATGGTGAACTTTTTGAGTTGACGATAATCAATACACATTCTCAAGGATTCGTCCTTCTTCTTTACAAAGAAAAGTGGAGCACCCCACAGAGAAATACTAGGCCTTATAAAACCCTTATCTAATTAATCCTTTAGTTGAGCGTTCAACTACTTAAATTAGGCCAGAGCCATCCAATAAGGAGGAATTTAAATGGGATTTATATCTAGTAGCAAATCAATGCCAATGTCAATTTCCCGTTCAGGAGGAATACTGGGAACACAATTAGGAAAGAACTCTAGAAACTCACTCACTAGGGGTACCGACTCAATGAAGGGATTTAAGAGTTTAGGTCCTGGACTCTTAATATGTGATATCAACAACACTTTGAGATAACTTTGCATGCTTTTAGACAAGAGATAATACGAACTTTAGGAAAGAATTTCCCCCTTTACACTCACCAACACATTCATTTGTAAAGTTAAACCTCACCGCTCCTGTCCTACAATCAATGGAGGAAAAACATGCATACACCAATCCATCCCCAATATAATATCGAAATCAAACATATAAGGTTCTACTAGGTAATAATAAGAAACTCTATTGGGAAACATTATAGGATAATTTTTGTATACTCTTTTTGCAACAACCGACTCACCCACCGGACTAGACACTATAAAAGATTCATGCAAAATGTCAGGCAAAGTTTCAATATTTTTAGCTACAAAAAGTGTAATAAATGATAAAGTAGAATCGGGATTAAGTAAGTCATGAGTGGCAAAAGAGAAGACTTCCAACATACCAGTTACCATGTGGGGAGAAGTATTTTAGTCACCCCTAGAGCAGAGAACATAGAAGCGGTTTTTCTTTGGAGCATCAATAGAACCACTTGTTTGAGCTTGACCACTACCGTTGTATTGAATCCTCACATTTGGGAAATACCTAACCTTATGCAAACTTTTAACATAACAAAAAAACATATCCATCCACATAAGGCAATCACCATAGTGCTTCTTGCCACACTTTCCACAACTTGTCTTCTCGGTTGTTGAATTAGTACCATTTCCCATTTTTAATTTAGGATTAGGCACCCTATCAACACTAGATTTTGGAAAAATGGAAGGTACTTCACTTGAAACCTGCTTCTTAAATCTAGGCTTATATTTCATTTCAATCCTATTCTTTGAAGAACCTCCATAAAAAAATCTTGCCCTCTTATCATCCTTACTCTTCCACCTAGGCCTTGCCTCTTCTACATTCTTTGCATGCCCCATAATATATGAAATATTCATGTTATGTGTAGTATATCCGAATGACACTCCTCTTGCAAATCATCTAACACCTCCATCACAAAGAAGCTTATTTCATTAAAACCAAAGAAACAACATATTTTGACAACATAGTGAATTTCAAATAGTATTCATGAACACTCATACCTCCTTGGCGAAGGTTAATTAACTCCACCACCTTTTCCTTTCTCATCTCCCTAGGAATGAATCGATGAAGAAAGTCATTCTTGAAGATCTACGAATTCAAAAGACCACCTATCAAGGGCCTATTATCCATCCATTGCACAAACCATGATTGTTCCATGTCCTTGAGTTTATAGGTGTCCAACTCGTCCTTTTTACTTGTGGACAACCCCATATCCAAAAGTATTTTAGAGACGTTATCGATGAATTATTGAGGGTCTTCGTTAACCTTAGACCCATACATATTAGGAGGGTTCATCTGAGTGAAGTTCCTTAGGCAGGAAGCCATAGTAGTTACTTATCGATAAGGACGGGGCACAACCGCCAGGTTTTCTTGGGGCGTCATATCTTGGGCTTGAGCCGTGGCAGCTTGTGCTTGAGTTGTGAGAGATTGGGACATTTGGAGAAGAGATTTCCTTGTATTCTTATCCGTCAAGGAGGAGGATTGACCGGTGCATGCTCCATGGTTTCATCTTCTTCAAATGGAGGAACTTGATCACCATGGGGAGGAGCTCATGTATTTGAAATTTCCTCTTTGAGTATTTGAACCACATTCCCTCGAGTGTTAATTCTTCTTATAAGCACAAAAATAGAATTAGATGTAAAAGCTCACCATAAGTATACTCTAGTGGCATGAGATAAGATTTCCAAGAAAGAGAGTGATTCTTAGGCATCACATAAGTCCGTTTTCATAAGTGTGGCGTGCTTCATAATTAATAATACAAACCTACATAAACGTGGAAGAGAGAAACTTAACTCAACAATATTTAACCTCATTATCTGATATCAAGTTTGTCACATCCGGGTTTACCCCTTAGATGTAACAGGCATCGTCGTCCTCTTTTAGGACTAGGACTAACCTCCTAGTCTTATGTTATTACACTCATAGGTTGAAAATGCGAAATTTTTTAAAACTTTTCATTAATTTACTTGGAGTTTTACGTAGAACTCTACATAAACATAATATATGTGTATCGAGTATACATAGACCCTTTAGGAAGGTTACATAGCTTCTACTTTTATTGCTCATTATTATATAGAAAATATCATAGTCATAAAAGTCATCTCATCTCATAACCATATATTTTGAGTATATAAAATTTTGTACATAGCCCTTACATCAATGGAACAAGACAATATATAGGTCATACAAAAGTATAATACTCAATTGAAAAGGAAACAAATGAAAGAGTCTAAAACTCACAACAAGTCCCGTAAAGCTATATAGTGGAATGCCCTCATGAAGTTTGAGGCATACCCATACTTGATGTAAGGAATCCAATCTTCTTCATTTCGGCCTTCCCAAAACACTTGAATGTATCGGGAACCCTAAAATGTTTGGGGAAAGGGAAGAAAATGGGGTTAGTACTCCACATACACTAAGTATGACACCATATGCACACATGAAAGCAAAACATGCTAAAAAGGGACTTTAAGTCAAAACATGCCATATTATAAGTTTAATAGTTCATGCATAACAATGCAAGTCATACTAATCAACCAAACATTACTTACTCAAAGAAGTAATATGTATCCCAACATACATGGACCCATGATTTACTTACACTACACTTTACTTACTACACTCTATCATCAAGAATAAATCACAAGTATTACAAGGGTAAACACTATCATTATCAGCAAGAACAACACCGCTGAATCCTTAACAAGTCGACAAGTGCATGACCCAAAAAAGGCCCTAAGTATCGTACGCAATAGAGTACCTCACAAGAAACGATACTAAAGTCCAACTTCACAATGAATATAATATTTAGATATACATTTCATCTTAGGCTAACAATAAACCCAATATATTCCCCTAATGAACTAAAACTTAACCAAACATAGGGTCCCAACATGTGCATGTTCTCATGTACAACAGAAATCATTCTAACATAAACATATATAAGAACATCCTACTAAGACTACCCTCAAGGATAACTAGTTCAATGCTTAGGTAGAGTCCCATACACTTATCTAGACTAAGCTAGACCCTTAGGTTATCCAAGTTAGAGTTCAAGTTCTTTAATTAATTTTACCTTTTGGGAACATCTTTCCCTAACCGACATAGACCACATGAGCTAGTGTGGAATTCGGTATCATAAGGCCCTACACCGAAAGAAGGCGGAATACTTGCCAAGTAGTACAAAAACATCAAACATAGCAACTATGTGGATCCACTAGCTAGTAATCATATGGAGGAAACATAGTTCAAGAACTAGGACATATAATTGGGACCCTCTAAATGCGCCATGCATTATAGTCTCCAATATCAAGATTAATGTATTGCTACTACCTTCCCAATATGGGAAGGGACACTCCTCAATCTAGTTCACTCGGTGCTAATCTAGGGTCCTTTTTGAAATGTCTTTAAGCCTTTATTTATCAATTATAGCTTAGTTGAGGTCATATTGTCTACCCCTTGTATTATAATCATCATCAATAGCTCAATAAGAATTTCATTTGTATAATTCCTTTCATCACAATTCATATAAGTGAGGTTAACATATTACATATCCTTTCATAATAAGGCACATTGATATAAATCACCACCCTTATAACATTACATCCTAACAAACTCATAACCATAATGAAGACATTTCAATTCAAAATCCTACAACCCTATCAATCCTAATACAAGGCATATCCATTATAACATCATGACTTAACCACAATCAATCACAATTGAAAGTAAAGATAAAGATTCTAAGACTTACAAAGTCTTCTTCATAGTGTATCTCAAGGCCTTACCGTAAACCCTCAATTAAATAAAATTTAGACGTTCAACATCATAATTCAATATTCAATCTAATAACAAGCCTAGAATAAACACTATAGCACAATTCAATACTAGATCATAACTTAAATTAAGATGCCTAGGTCAAGTTACCTTCTAAGTTAGATCATCTTTTCAAGACTAGCATGAAGATACAATTTACAAGAATTTTTTAATTATTATTTTAAAAACATCGTTTAATAGTGATTTAACCCATTATAAAGACAATTAAATCAATCATAACCCAATTTACATTAAGAATCAACCTAGGGCTAACGGTTAAGGATCATAATCTTCAAATTGAACCGAAAAATAATAATTGATCATAATCAAGTTAAATTACATGTTAATTTATCCATTATATCTTAAATAAATCATAAAAAACTAAGTTTACAACATCAATTTCGTAATTGGATGAAACCAACAAATCCATTTTAAAGGAATCCTTTGAGGAAAGAGTCTCAAAGGTGAATTAGATTCCTTACATTTCCGTTTGATGATGAATTTATGGTGAATTATTCCCTTTAAAGACATCAAAACCTCCCCCTAGCTTGTCTTCAATAGGTTCCTAATATATAGAGAAATGACAAAGAAGGAAGAGAGTTTGTATTAAGCGTTATAATTAGAATAATTGGTGTTGGCGTCTTTATATGGGAGTTAAATTAGTATACCCTTAATCCCTATGTAACCAATAAACCACTTTTTTTTTGTTACATGAGCTACCATCAAACGGGCAGGAAAGTCAAGACCCTCATAGATGGAACACCCCGTCGACGGGCCGTCTATGAGTCGACAGACAGGACCCCCCCCCCCCTCCGTCTTTTACTTTTTTGGTAAGTTCAAATACTTGTGCATGTGAGGTATCCCTCAAATTTGATATGTGTTGGACGGCTGTGGCATAGACGCCCCGTCGATCCACACACGGGGCGTCTCTTGTCCCGTTGATTCACACTACCTACGAAATGTTACCTCAACCTGCAGAGGTCCTCCTCAAGGGACGTTGGTTGGACCTTGGGGAGTCTTACCCGTATGTTTCGACCATGAAATGACTTAACATTTATAATCTACCCTTTCACCACTTCTCATAAATTGCCTATTCCTCAAAGCTAATATAATAAGCTAAGGTACACTAATACCACTTTCAACCAACTTCCAGACGTCATGGACTTTTCGGTTTCTAAACTGCCTAAATAACCTATATTCATTAAAATAGGTCTTAGAACAGTTCTTAGACCCCATGGAACCTCTTGGATGTTCAAAGTGTTACAGGGATTCCCCTCTAAAGTTAGAGTTTGCAACCCACAAGAAAAGCAACTGCATCCTACGACCATTAGTGGATATTTCATTGGATATTCCTAGGGGTAAAACAGATACAAATTCTACTGTCCATCTAATAGTAATAGGATTATGGAATCAAGAAAAGCAAAATTAATTGAAAATGACTTATTAGTGGGAGTAATAAAATTTAGAATACAATTTCTATAAAAGATCAACCTTCCACTTAAAGTAAAAAATTGATAGTTGTACATAATACCCCTCGAGTTCAATTGGGTGTTGAGCAACCAATCAATGTGATTCCACTAGCTGATGAAAAAATGCATATAGATCAAGTTGTTCAAGAAATTCCTGAAATTATTAAACAACCAGTTGAACAATATAATCCATAGGAAAATGTTGGTGCAACATTGAGAAGGTCTACTAGAAAAAGAAAATCAACAATTCCTAGTGACTTTGCTCTATATTTGCAAGAATTTGACATTGGAGTTGAAAATGATCTTGAGTCTTTTTCGCAAGCCCTATATTTTAACGAGTCTCAATTATGGTACAATTCCATGAAGGAAGAAATGAATTCTATGAAAAATAACGTGGTCTGGGATCTTGTCGATTTTCCTAGTGGTGTTAAAAACATTGGATGCAAACGAGTTTTCATTAAAGATGGCTCATACGTACACAGCAGAACGATATAATCCAAACTCGTTGTAAAGGAATTCACTAGAGAAGAAAGATAGATTACCAACAACAACTCAACCCTACATTTTTCTCCTATTTGTGTTCATAACTTTGATTACCTGTGGGGAACACGTAACCCCCTATTACTACTTGATTAATTGATTAAACTCCAACCTCGAAGCTGCAGTTGTCTCCTTTTATTTTTTCGCTAGTTATTTTTCATTTATTTAGGAAATATAAACCCCTCTTTTATCTTTTATCTTTCTAAGAAGTAATTGACTGAACATAGTAAATAGACTGAAGTTAAGTCTAAGCTATTTTCCTCAAGGGACGAGTCCGACCGTCACTAGTTGGGTTATTTAATTTACATGACTGCTTTACTTCTTATTTGAGAAGTAAGTTTGAGCGTATCACCTACAACTCCAGTGGTTTGTAACTTCCCATAACCAATTTACCATTCTTGATGGAAGCAGGATTATAAATATTTCATTTGGTTAAAAAATCCCTAAGAACATTACTCCTAAAAACTCCATACCATTTAAGAGGGTGGTTTTGAGTGCTTAGAAGATCTTTGGAAGAGATCCTTTGTTTTACTTTGTTTTTATTGTTTTTTGATTTGTCGAAAACACCTCCTTGTTATGGCCAAATACACAGAGAGTAAGGACCCTTGTTTCCCTACGATCACGATTCGAGCTACCTACGGCAACAAATATAACTTGGAATTCATGATGATGATCCGAACCATAACATTCCAGCTACGGTTTGATGTCAATGTAATTGTTACCCGATGCTCCGGGTGAACAACAACAGAGGGGGAGAAAATCCCGCTCCATGGCCCAAGCATACTGAGAGGCTATGACAACATAGCAGACTCGATGGGACACTTATCTTGCCTCCTCTAACCACCATGGCCCACTGCCACACCTTCGTGGTAATCTGTAGCCTAATGGCAAATGCTCACTTCTAGAAGTTTGTTTTTCAGGGCTGCTTCTTGAGGATCCACCTGCCCATAGAGCTAAGGTAAGGGCACTGTTTTAAAAGTTGTGTGGGATGCTCACTGAGGGAGAGGCTGCTATATGGTTTGAACTAACTTCCTTACAACTCAATTTTCACCTGAAACCAACTAAGGGAATGTTTTTTTAGTCAACACGCTACTACCGGTCTCCAAGAACAAACCACAAAGATAGAGTTAAACACTTTGTGGCACTACCAGAGGTCAGTTAGTAGTGTCTTGGGATAGAATTCAAACCCACCATCTTTCTTGAAAAAGCTTCCCCAATTCACCGTAGTAAGAATGATGAGTCACTGAAGGAATCTTCTATCTGAACAGATATATAATAAAAAGTGGGTGTTTGGAAACTATAGCAGGTGGATCTTTGGGGAGTGTCCTTATGCTGAGATTGTTGAAAATTAGAGAAACTCCCGATATAATAAAGCTTTGGAGTTTAAGAAGTCAGATACCGTGAGAATGCCTTCGCAGTACAGTCCACTCACAACCTATCCACAGCTGAATTAGTGAAGAAATGGCTTCAGATGAGAACTGATCTTGGGTTGGGGTTTAAAAACTAAATCATATCAGTGGGCGGTGCAAGAAAAGATAATGTCGTTAACTACTTCCTAAACCACCACCTCCAAATGGTGATGTATTATCGGATGATTCCTTTGGCAGTAAATGAGAACGGGGTAACTACACCGCGACAAACTTCAACAAGGGGTAACTAAAACTACGGTAATAGAAATAAAATGGGAATGGGCCCTATGTCCGCTCCTCAAAATCGTCAAGATTACTCCACAGGGGATGGGGGTGGAGATATATGCACGATTTGAGGATATGTTGAACAAAATGATGAGTAGGTTTGATGCTAGTGATGAGCACATCAAATTGTTAATGTGTGATTAGCAGGATTTGGGAAAAAATTTTGATACACATTCAATATCGATTAAAAAGATCGAGTTGCAATGGCCCATTATCTGCGACAAGTGACACAACTGCAAACCGGGCACTCTTCCTAGGCAAAAACTTTCGCAAATCTGAAAAAATGAAATGCGCACTTTATGGGCAATCCCCCCCTCTACTCAGGTGTTAAGCAAACATTGACTCCACCTATGTCGTCTAATGAGAAATGGTGGAGAAAGTAATGATAATAGGTGGTAAAGGGTAGTGGTGAGTAGAACGAAAGCGCTGGAAATTCTGCAGAAGTCCATATGAAGGAATTCCAGCTAACGCACCACACCCTTCCCTCAGAGATTAGTGTCAAAAGATCGAGGATGGTAATATCGGCGTTTATACAATGTTGAAGCACAGTCTTTCTATTTCAATGTCACTTTGGTAAGAATCTCTAAACAAATGCCCGTTATTCCAAGTTTATGAAAGATCTCGTTTACAAAGAAAAGATCTGTCACTTTCGAGGATGAGACTGCAGCATAATATGCTTTGCTAAACAAGATCTCTCGTACAAAAGAAAGAATATCCGGGTGCATTCACTATTCCTTGTACGTCAGGGTCATTACTATTTTGCTAAAAACCATTATGTGATCTGGGGTAAGAATAAATCTCATGTCCCCTTTCGATTTACAAGAAGATGGGTTTTTGGTGACCCAAAACCCACTGCGCTGCGACTATGATGGCTGATCGAACAATGAAAGCCTAAGGGATACTCCATTATGTGCTAGTAAGTAGAACCATTCATTTTCTGGTAGATTTTGTTATTCGTGATTGTGAATCGATTTTGAAGTGCCTATATCTTGGGAGGGCCATTCCTTGCTACGGGAGAGCCTTATTTTAATGAAAAAAGGGGCAGATGAAATTTTGGTTGAACAATGAAGAAGCGACCTTCAAAATTTGTAGGACCATGAGGCATAGTGGTGGCGCTCCATCGGCATCCACCCATATCCCACAAAAGCAAAGATGAAGAAGGAGAATGAAAAAAAAAGTGAACAAGAGTTTATGGTTGGGGATTTGGTGCTTTTAAACAGTTCTGGGTTGCCTTGTCGTCCGTGTAAGCTCAAGTCAACAGACTGCCCTTACTTATTACCCATGTGATTCTCTCATGGGCAGTTGAGTTAGAAACCAAGGAGGAAGTTGCGGTTTAAGGTGATCGAGAACGAATTAATTCCTCGTTTTTGGACATACTGCATCGGTGAATGAAAATGAAGAGGCATAACCAATCCTGATGAAATGATTAGTAATAAATTGTCCTCGTCGGCCCGCGACGTTAAATCAGGTGGCTTGTTGGGAGGCACCAATAGTTATTTTTTTTCTTCTAGTATGGTAGCATTTTTCTATAATGGGTTTTAGAATTTGTCTGCACATCACCAGGAAATCTGCAGAAAATTACTCTGCAGCAGTCACTGACGATACAGCAACAGACCGTGTCAACTTTGACAGACCGTCTCATTAATCTGTCATGCCAGGTACGTCTTTCTGTTATTTTCAAACTAGGTCACACGCGACCGAACCAACGACGGACCATCACAAACGAGACAGACCGTCGTCGTGGAATCGTCGTGTTGTTAATGTGTTGTACCCGACCCGACCTCACTAGTTGGGTTATTTACTTGACACGACCCTTCATTTCACCCCAATCCTTCACTCTTCCTATTATTTCCCTCCCTTTTCAACTTCCCAAATCATCTCCCTCTTTAACCGATCATTTTCCCCAAATTCTCCAAAGTCCTAAAAGTCCTCATCTACTAGTCAGAGTTGCTGCTGTGGGTATCTTCTTTATACCCAAGTACCTTTTCCCTCTTGTTTTTCTCAAATTCTCAAGTATGTGTCTCTAATTTCTACTCATTTATATTGCATTTTTGTTTATCAATTAGTAGTAATCTAGTTTCTTCCTTGATACGTTCATTCTTTAAATCAAATTGTGTCTGACCTAGTTTAAAAAAAATTCTCCCAAAATTCCGTGTTAAAACCCTAGAAATAAGTGCCTTGCATTGCTTAGTTTACTAGGTATTTGGGTTTAGACAAATTAGGTCAAACACTACCCAATTCGATTGGAGATAGTGATGAATGGGGGCATCTCCAGTTCTGTCACTGAGTTACAAAACGAGACCTCGATGATGGACCATCGTATTCAAGACGGACCGTCGTATTCAAGACGAACCGTCATTAGGTCCGTTCCAACCTCCCTAGCACTCCACTGTCCAATTTTTCTCCATTTTTCCACCAACGGCCACATGCAACGGACGGTTGTTGCCGCGACGGTCCGTCCTGCACAACCGCTCTGGTTGTTAGAGACCCTATTCTTAAGGGTCTCTCTCTATTTTTCCAAGTGTCCTCAAACGAACAACTATGAGACTGATTTTCATACCCTCGACGATCCGTCTTCAAGAAGACCTCCATGACGTCGAGCACCACTCTCCTAGGTCTCCATATTTCTTTTAAGTTCCTCTGACGGACACCTACGATGATCGTCGAGCCTGTTGTATGTTTCCGTTTGCATGACCGTTTCGATTGTTCAGAGACGCCCTCTCCTAAGGGTCTCCATATTTTTTTCAAGTGTCCTCTGACGGACACCTACGACGGTCCTATCATTACATGTACGGTCCCGTCCTCACAGATCGTTGGTACTTGTCACAGACCTCTGCTCTCCTTCAGGGGTCTCCATATAACTCGTCTAAGTAAGACATACGGACCCCTGTGACGTCTTCATATTCACAAGAACCTCACGTGGTCCTTTGTGTTTCATTGTTACTATACATGTCAGTTTATTTTAAATTTTTTTTTATTTTGTTGGTTTTGCTTGTCTTGTTGATCCTTATAGTACTAATATTGATCCTTTACAGGTCTACTACTATGTTACCAAAACAAGATCAAGTCTATGCACGCGGGCGATCGAAATTTGTCGCCCCGTCTGCCCGCCTAGTCATTGGCTCTGATATGAGCGTGAATCCCCGATACGTGCGCGGCCAGGCACCTCCACCCCTCCCGTGCTGCACTTGCGGCCAGAGCCACCGCAACCAACACCCAAAAAGTGGTGTTCCGGCGCAGTCACTGCTGCCTCCAAGTCTGATGAGGAGCGACATTGACTCGGCACAACACTTCTGTCCAGCCAATAATGAATAAGAGCGTCTGGCTCCTTAAGGAGTTTCGGTGGTCTTAGGAAGCTCCGGATCTTGCTGTGGTGCCCACACCCCGCCACCCCGTCTGCATCACAACCTCGTCTAATAAGGCTACAGTTCGATTCCCACCTTGTTCACCACTCGTGCTCCTCAACCCCGATTAACCAACGCACCTCAAACGTGGTGTGTCGATGGGCTGTTTCAATCTATTCCGATGCAAGTTCCTGAATGACAAAGGAGTTTATGACCTCGTACACTTACATTTTTTTTGAGCGGCGGGTCCTCATAGGATGTCTCTCGACGACCGTGAGATCCACAATTCTTCACCTGACATCGACTGAAGTGGATGCAACGTTCGTTGGGACGTTATAAAATGAAGAGCTGGTATGAGAGGTCTAACGCACCTATGTAGCGACTCTCCCCATTGGCAGATTGATCGGCGAGGTGGGGCTCCGAGTACTGTCGTTTCGGATTGATATCTCTCTGCCTGCTATCCCGCCGATTTCTATAGGCGAAATGTTTATGCTAATCGACCACCCCTCTCACTGCCGATTTTGACTACCGTGGCAGATTTTTCAAAAGATGGCAAAATTCTGCGTGACCATCGCTGAGAGATGAGACCAAAACAGGTTGATGGCCCTGCACTTGTCCTTTTATGGAGAGGGTGCCACTGGGTGACTGAGTCAAAGGTCCCATCAAGAGTCCAACCTTCACGTTCCCATTCATGGTGATGTTTTTTGGTGGTTGATTGTCCGCCCACGACATTTCCCTACAATCCGCTGATAATATCGTCTACATGGTATCGGCAAGCAGTACTGATGGCAGCAAAATAAAGTTGGGTTCAGGTAATCTTGCGTGGGCTTCTACAGGAGGTCATGCACTAAGGGCTTTAAGGTCACAATTACTTACCCTTGTCCTGTGCATGATATTTTCTTCTCTATTGCAATCCACAGGTTGCCCGATATGGGCACGTTATCATCAGAAGACCCCTCTGGCACTGTTTATAATCGGCCTCATCATATATAAGGCCAATGAAGTTGGTCTCCACGTTAGAGGGCCCCGTCTACTAAGTGCCTCCACTTGGTGAACAATCGGGCTGATAACAGTATTGCACAGGCCCGCACTACTACGCAGGCGGCTTTCCACGACACTCCCCACCCTGTCGGTCTATCCCGGGTGTAGCACGCCCCGAGCTCCTCTGCTCAGCCCCTTTAACCTCGCTCGGTCCCACCAAAAAAAAAAGCTTGCTAGGGTCCAGATATTAGAGAGGCGCCATGGTGCTACACTTCTGGCTCATATCAAGACTTGGATGCAGAGGTCTATTACCGAGGAGAAGAGCGCATTTGAGCGGGATAATGGTCCAGCACACAGAGTTGAAGATCGTTGAGGTTCATCAGCGCTTGGACGTCTTTGATTGCGAGTGCTAGTCCCGTCCAGCCCTCTGGTGGTTGTATCGACCCTTTAGGTGTGCGGTCGACAGTCTTCGCACAGACATTGATATATCTTAAGGCTGGGTGCCTGATCTGAGGCCCCTTCTCTGTAGAGCTGCTGAAGACATAGTTATGGTCGGCCCTACTCTCCACTTCAAAGATTCAACGCACCTCCCCTTGTAGCTCATTCCAAGAGGCGTATAGGGACGAGAGGAGATGAGGCGCGAGCAAGGAGAAGGGGCGCCGTGAGATGAGGCTGCGAGGAGAGCCTAACTTGCTAGTAGGAGGCACGTCGATGAGAGCAGAAGAGTTGCTGGCTATGGGTGTCTAGCGCTCAAAAATTGTGGAGATAGCGGGAGGCACTGCTATAGTGCTTTGGATGCTGAGGACACCACGGGGTGCTAATACAGAGTTAGTGGAATCTTGGGAATCGGACCCCACCCGCTTGTTGTTCGTCGGCGCTTTGTTGGCGCCCAACAGGTTTGCTTCAACCTAACCTACCCCCCTAGTATTTTAAAAAAAATTTCTTTTTATGCATTGGGGATCTTGCATGTCTTTTTGTTGGGGGTGTGGTAATGAACATTGAGTGCTATGGGTGAAGTTTGAGTATCCGATTCAACTATCCTCTTTTGGGGATTTCTTGCTTGTGTTCTTTTTTCCCCAAAAGACTGATTACTTTATCCTTTGAACCGGCATTCTATTTTGTGTACATTAGTTTAATTCGGAGCATATGGCTAAAAAGATATTCTGGTAAAATGGAAAATGTGCATGACTAGGCATAGTATTTATAAAGGTGTGGTTTCTAATCATGAACATAGAGGTACATCACGCACTGACCCCTAAGTCTAAAATTCGAAACTATGTGTCTTAAAATAGAGCTAGAGTATGATATGGTCACGTGAGTGTGAGGAAGGATTTGAATATCCCCTATTTTATACTAAGCTAGACTTTCCTAGTTAGTCCTACAAAAGAAGTGTAATAGACAATTTGGAAAGGTTTCATAGGCCTTATTCATTTTATCCCAATTTTTAGCCTAAATAAAGAAACCAAATGAAATTTTAGCCTTCTTTGATCCAAATGATTTGAGCTTAATTAGAACCTTTCTTTCTCACCCCAACTGATATCTTTCTGGAATGGATTGGCCCTGGTCCTCCTTGGACATGTGCACCCTCACAGCTTATGCAAAAGCATAAGTTGAGGGTGGGCTAATGCAGTAACAAACCTTTTTATATGGCCCTGACCCAACTTTTGGGTATTGTGGTACTTTGACTCATGGCAAAGCCATGATCGAGGTGGCTTTATGAGAAATGCTCTGTAAACTGGGGTTTAAAGAAAAGAGAGAAAGAATAAAATTAAGTTACTCAAAAATTAGTTTAACGAGAAGTAAAACAATAAAAAAAAATATACAATCAAGAAAAGAAGATATTCACATACAAAAGGAAGAAAAACGGAGAAATAGCAAGGGAAAGAATGTGAGAAACTGGGCAAAACAAAATGATAGAAAATGGTATGTTTAGCATGACAAGTCAAGGCAGGAGGGCAAACGTCACTAAAGGTATACCCTACATATACCCTATAACCTGACCCTGAGCTATGTTACAAGTTAAGACGTCCTATCGTGATTCCTAAGGGTTGGTCTACCAAACTTAAGGCATGAAAATAAGGGCAAGCATCTGGCAATAAGGAGACATTATTGTGCTTTGTTCTGAGAGTGATGTTTTAAAATTAATCCTTATACTCCAACTGAAATCATTGTGTGAAAAATGAAGATTTTTTAAGTGAGGAATAACTAGTTGCATTACCGAAATATTAGCACCTCGGGAGAATTTAAGATGATAGGTGTTAGTGCATGGTGAGTTTGTGTCGTGGTCTGATCCCATATCATTCAATTCTAATAGTGGATGCAATCTAATAGGATGATATTAATCGGATTGATGCTAAATGAGTTCCAAGGATCAAACCTGGATCTATTGTATACACGCAAGATTGGTATTGATCATAGTGGCGTCGCTTGAGGACAAACATCAAATTTAAAAGTTGAGGGTGTGTCATATACCGTGGTTTTCACGGTATAATTAATCTTTTTCCCTTAAGTTTTTATTGTGTCCAAAGCCTTTTTGTGCTAATTTTATAGTAGTTTGTTCCTTATTTGAAGGAAATCTGTCCAAAGATGACTGCGGAGGTTTTGTGAGCTAAGAAGCAGAAGAGACCACCTACGAGCTTTGTGACGTCCTAGGTGGCAGTCGTAGTGAACTGCTGGAAAAGATGGGGAAGTCTGACAAGGTTTGGGTTTTAAGAAAACGTGACGGACTTTTTGAGCCATGACGGTTCGTCCTGCATGTTCCGTCCTGAAGATCCCGAGAATGCCCCATTACCCATATTCCAAGAGTTCAATTGGTTTTGGAACGAGACTCTCAACGGACTGTTGTTCGCATAACGATCCGTCATACCTGCGTCGATGGTAATGAGAGAGCAGCAAAAGAAATTTCCCTCAAGTTGGTACGACGGAGTCCCATGACGGTCCGTCGTGCACCGAACGACGATCCGTCACATGTCCGTCGATCCAAGCCGCGTTTTTGACAGATTTTCCCGTAAATTGATGTCCTTGTTTAATTAGTTTTTTATTTTTCTATATAGTATCTAAAAATCTCATTTTTGAGGTTAGACTCCTCTGGATCATTTTAGACCTTTCAATTTGTTAATACATTTATTATTTTTGCTGACTCTTTGAGAGATTAATTGATATCTTGAGACTTTTATCATGATTGTTGGTGACTTTTTGCTGATTAATCAATGAACTTCAGAATTTTAACTCTTTTCTCCATCTAAGTAAGTGCAGAATTCTTATATCACTATTTGAATATTGTAATTAATTGACTATATACCTAAACTCCATAACTAGGGTTGTGGGAATCATAGGCAAATAATGGGTAAAGACCTACATAAAATAACAGTCCTAGATAGTGTCTTGCATGTTTTATAATCTTTTCGTATTTAGTCTTTTTAAACGGATGACCAACGTTAAACCTCGCCTTAATGCTACTTCCGGACCAAGGAGGTCCGATAATAGGAAAAGATTATCAACATAGATTTAGTGTTATACGATCTAATAGGCATATTTTATTGTACGAGGTAATAACATTGTCAATATCGAATACAATGCGTAATATGAGGTAAGGATAAGGTTAGACAAGCAACCCACACTAGCCGAACCCAGGTGCGGAGTGAAATTGTTCTATATGGCTGACCAAAGGATTTAGAAATACTAACTTTCACTTTGCATGAAATATACTAGGAAAGAATTGTATGTTAGACTTATCAAATTAAATGAACCTGTTGTGAACAAATAAACGCCTAGTTACTTTGATTAATTGCTTAAACTCCAACATTCGACGATGTAGTTTTCTCTTTTTTTTCGCTAGGTTTTTTTCATTTTTTTAGGGATAGAAACCCCCCCCCCCCCACCTTTTTTTTAATCATGTTTATCTTTCTAAAAAAGTAATGGACTGAACAATAGATCATAGATTTGGTTAAGTCTAACTATTGTTCCTCGTGGTACTTCCCCGACCTCACTAGTTGGGTTATTTACTTGACACGACCGCTTTACTTCTTATTTGAGAAAAAAGTTTAAGCGTATCACCTACTACTCTAGTGGTTTGTAACTTCCCATAACCAATTTACCATTCTTGATGGAAGTACGATTATAAATATTTCATTTGGTTTAAAAAATCCCTAGGAACATTACTCCTAAAAACTCCATACCATTTAAGAGGGTGGTTTTGAGTGCTTAGAAGATCTTTGAAGAAATAAAGAATGGTAGACTCTGACTATATTGCCAACAATGGTTGGGGGTATGCCGAACACTCTATATTTCTGTTGCGTCATTGCTCTGCAATGTGTTCCATCATCATCATACTTTTGAATTTTCTCTTTTCTCCTTTACGAATTTCGTTTAATTGCTGAAGTACCTCATCTTTTTGCTCCATTAAATTATCAAAAGTGTTATTGTCTTACATTATTTAAGATTTATTTCATGATATAATAGAATGTAGCATGTGTTGTCACTTTTCTAAAGTTTACCCTTTATTGATTTCTTCTTGAAATGTACTTGCATCTGCTCATGAATTATAAAATAATCATTCACATGATTATGTTGCTCTCAATTCTCAAATTTAGTACTTCCAGTTTGTCCAAATTGAGAACTTTCCTCCCCTATGATGGTAACTCTTTAAATGTATTATATTGTTGTCTTCCTTCCACCTCAAATGCATGATTATCTAGATAGTAAGCTTATGAAGTCCCTTCTGTAATTATGCTCTCAATTTCAATTTTTGCATATTTCATTAGATCTAGAGTATCTTCCAGAATAACTCTAATATTTCAATGTACCTTTCATTTTACTTGTAGTATATTTTTCAGTATTTTCTTTTGCTTGTGCATAGATTAGGTTACATTGTTGATCTCTTAGGCAATAAGGATAAGAACTCTTGCCTGAATTACCTTTACTTGCACCATCTATCTTATATACTATGTTTTTTTGTATTTGGGGGCTTCCAATGATCCTCTTATTACAAATATTTGTCTCGTAATCCTCTTAGAAATATACCATGTCTAACAAGTTGATAGGGAATTATTTTAAACTTGTATTTGACATTTCAAACCGTCATACACTTAGAGTAACCTCGTAAAAAACTCTGTTATATGTCATGTTTACCATGTTTAATGATATTTCTCCTACTCCAAATTCCCTATTCATACCTTGTTGAAGCATATAATCTATCTGTTTTGTGGACCATGTTACTAGCACTAGATTTAGTTTCTGTCCTTAAGTTTAAACCTGCCAATTTATTAACATAGATCCATCATTTCATTACTTTTTATGATTGTTGTAGGCCTGTAGCATTAGTTAGAAGAAAAACATCTATAAATCACTTATGATGATTGTTCTGCCTCGATTTCTTATAAAAAATAAGTATTTTTTTTTAAAAAAAAAGTATTAAACATTGTTGATAGATGTTGCATCAACATTGAATATTGTTTTACAAAAATTTTATGGACACATTTCTCATATTTTCAATAAGAAGAAGACCATACGTTGTCACCATCTTCTCTTGTACCTATTTGTCAACAAGGAGAACACAATTTCAGGGCAAGGTAGTGGAGTTCTGTAGAGATTTGAATCTTATGGGGAGTTCTTGTTATCTGTAATTTTTGGGCAAATTTAATCCATTTTTGATTCATCAATTGTAAACCCAATTCTCTCTAAAAACTAGTTTGAAATAGAATGAAATGGAGGGATTAAGGTTTGCTTGTGAAATCTAAGAAATCTTGATGGTTTTTTATATAACGGCTAAATGTTCTTTTCCGACATCTTTGTTGATATAGCAAAATAAATTTCATGTTTGAGTTTATGAGGTTTTCTTCTTTAATCTCTTCTTTTTCCTTTAATCATTGATGTGTAATTAGTGTGTCTGATGTCATTTCTTAATGCATTGTTGGGTATTCCCATTAAATTTTAGCTATAGTGAGTTTGAAGAAGTCCTAAATACAATCTTCAAAAAGCTAGTAGTTGTTTTGAAAGCAAATAAATATGAAAGCTACAAAAAAATTTAAAAGTGTCCGTATAAATATTTTTTTAAATAGAGCAAACTATTGGTTTTTACTCGACTTCGTAAACTTCGAAGGCATTTGGAGGCAAATGTAATTTGTAGACCTTTGGGATGATTAGTTGCGTTGAGTCCCTCAGATGATTACTCTTTCATAGTGATAATAGTTTACACTATTTTAAGCTAACGCCATTTGCTCGGCTTAAGACAAGGACAGTGGCTATGCATTTTTTAAAACTATTTTTTTGAGTTGATATCTTTTTTTACTCACTATGTAATCCTATATTATGGATTTAGTCTTTATATTTCCGTGCTTACTTAATATGCATACCCTACAATTTTTTCAATCGTTTTATATATTTATTTATTGACGTCATTAACATATTTTTTTTGTATTAAGACTATTCATTTTCCAATTATATTGTGTTAACTTATTTATGATCTTTTGTATGTTAAAGAAATGAATAAATGGAAGAGAAAAAAAAGCAGTGCAGACTTTACGAAATGAGTATTAGTTAATTGTTTCTAGAGATCTTTAAAATTTTAGTAATACCATATTTCTTATTTAATAATTTAGTAAATTTATGCATGCGATTATGTTTATGTTTGTGAATACTTTTTATCATGATTTATTCCAATTATGGAGTATTATTTTAAGTATATAAACGATTATATTTTTGTTTCATTGAATAGTTGCAATAGCCTAAGCAAAGCCATTACATTTGATCAACAATTCATAGCCCACAAAATCTGTTGCAACAGTCTATATTTATTGTTGCAATAGTTTAAAAAGTTGTTGCATAAAACATATTACAATGGATTTAAGTCGTTCATATTGATAAAAGAACCGTTGCAATAGATTCTCTTATACAACAAAGGAAAAATTATTGCAATAGGTACAGTTTCTTCAACGGTTTTAGATCCATTGCAAAATATCTATTGCCACACGATCAAATGAAACGGGTGTTGAACCATTGCAATAGATCCATTGCAATGGATTTATTATCTATTGCAACGTTTATGTGTGTTGCCTAGGGCTATATACTAGTAGTAAGTGGCTTGAAGAAGATCTTTAAGAGATTCAAACTTACCGTGCATCTCATAGACTTTATAAATAATGTCTTCTAACATTTTAGATTCAAAAGAGAGGGATGGAGGATGTCTTCACGAGAAGGTGATTCTAGGTATGTCCTTGGGCAGTAACAACAATGACATTCAATTCTGATTTAAGGATCTAAGAGCTGATACAACGAGTGCAAGAATTAGTAGAACCAGTGTACCCGATGCTATCACAGGCCTTAGAGTTATCACATCATTTATCAAGAATATGAGGAACATTGGAAAAGTCACATTATTTTCCTCCAGAATGAAACTTATAATCATACCATATGGAATACTTGAAGGATCAGAGGCAGATTATTGTAGAAAACCTAGGATAAACGAGGATTGTCTGATTATGCATGTTTTAAGGAAATACAAAGTTAGAAGAGTGTCATAATTCTTCCAAAACCCTGTACATGAATACAATATATGCTAACCTATAAAATTCTATATATGTACTCAAAAGAGTAGTCAAAATATCCCTGCGAGGTTCTCCTGCAAAAAAGGTTCCATAGCCAAATTTTACCTAAAGAAAAAATCTATAAGGGGGCTCGGATATAGATTTGGAGCCTTGAGATTCACAAAATGGTTGGTTCTAGACAATACTCAATCTTTTAAAGTTAGCCACACAAATAAAATTTTAATCCAAACACATTTACCAACAATGCTGACGGAATTCAAATTTAGGGGAAAACATTAAATAATAAACACCTAACGGCACAAACACACAAAGGAAGCATCGAAATCCTGGGAAACCATGCCAATAGCCCAAAATAGCCCTGCTGGTGCTAATGGAACTATCAAAGTTTCATTCTAAGGTCGTGTCCCAGAAATTTTGATTGAAATAAATTGTTCTAGTTTTAAAAACATCAAAACACAAACAATTAAATAAAAACCAAACAAATGACAAGGTTATTGAGCTATCGGTACCAACAAGTCATAAATTTCTTGATATCATTATAGAAAATTCTCTAAACATTGGAAGGAGGGAATTGTCGTAGAAATTACGTGGAGGGTCATTACAATTTCAATAGGGGAAGTTCTGATACATACTTTCCTTTTAATCTTATATCTTTTTGTCAATTTTCTCTCTGTGCTTATTTTATTTCTTAAAAAATTGCATGACTTGTATTCCTTTTTCATAATTATTCTATTTTAGTAGATTTCGGATTTTAACTTCATGATTATATATTTTTCATTTGTTCCATCATATGATTAAGCATTCTTTTATTAGTTTATTTTTCATATTTTAGGTCATATTTCATTGTCTTAAATACATTTCTTACATGTCAAACCCTTCTCTTAAATTTAATATATAGAATATTATTGCTTTCCTAGATTATATTAGACTATTCTTATTTCACACTTTTTTTGTTCTTGCATATACCTATCTTCTTATTGAATTTATTTTCTATTTAAAGCATTCATTAAACTTCTCAATGTGTTGTAACATTTTATTACATGATAGTTGTTACTACTTTTTATAAATTTAGATGTCACCCATACTTACTTTACATGGGGACTTCACACATTCAATATACATTTAATATTGTAACTTTGCACTTATCAAAGAAAAAATTTTAAACCCTTGTTTTAGCTTATATACAGAGAATTAAACCATCGGTTCATATAAGTATATTGTTTTATATTCACAATCTAGGATAGAAATTGAACATATCATCGTAATATTGTTTGAAAAGATTATATATAATTTATCTTGATTATGGAACAATGTAATTCAAACTTCTTATGCTAGTGTATTTTGTATGAATTGAATGGGACCGAGGTAAATAGTTATTTTAGACTGACTAACAAAAGCATAATTTATAAACTATAAAATGTCCTTATATTTTTAATCCCGATAATGTTGCATGAAAAAGACAAAAAATAAATGAAACAGTTTGATTGCTAAAAGGTTTCATTTTAATGCAGAACTTTCTTGCTACAAAAAGGATATAAAACTCTAATTGTCATTTTATAGGCTTACGATTAATTACTAAACCAACAATAAAGCAACAAACAAATAATTAAAAATATGAAAAAGTGGTAAACAGGGTACACTACAATAGGAAGATAATTTCATCGACTAAGTAAAGAATAAACCCAATAATCTCGGAGAATAGACCCACTAACTAATTTTCTACAAACTAAACATTTTGAAGAATTAGTCAACACTACCCCTTTCATCAAAATCATAAATTCACATTTATCGTCTAAAAAAAGATATGCTTTTGCGGGCAGAGATTTCTTAAGAACATTGCCAGTCTGAATTATTTATTGTACAAACAATTTTCTTAACCAATCAGCTTGAAAACATGATGAAGTTAAAGTCATGTATTCTGCTTCAAAAGATGACAAATCTACAAGTAGAACTTTTGCAAAAAGTAGAGCTTTATGACGTTTGATACTTCCGTCAGGATTTTAATTTATTTTGAAAACCCATTTTAGCGCGATAAGATTATTCCCTTACGGAAAATCAACTATTTCCATGGTATGATTTTTTTTGATAGCCTGAATCTCTTCAATCATCACATCTTACCACTCTAGTTGATTGGCAGATTTTACATAACATGTCATTTCAAGGTAAAGCTAAAAAGTGCAAAACATCTTGCATAAGTGGCCGAAACTTTGTTGGTTGCGTCTTGCTTAATTACGCGGAAGGTGGAGAACGAGATCTTGATGTAGTATAATTGTTGCTACTTCCATAAGCAGTATAATCAGTATTACTGCTACTAGGCAAAGAAAGATCAGAACTTTCTATTTCAAGTATTCCTGTATGCCCTACTTCTGCTTGAACTCTAAAATGGATTACTGAATCTTTCCTTGTCGTTCCACTCCCAGTTTGATTCCTTATAAAATAAAACATTCCTAATGATAATCACTTCGCCACTAGTAGGATTACATAGTCTATATGCTTTGACTTGAAGAGTAAAACAAATTACAATACATTTCTCAGTTTTTTAATCTAGCATAGACCGTAAATTAACCACAGAAAAGCCTATACATTAAAAAGTTTTTAGAGTGGCTTTCTCGTTGTTTCTGTCTCGTCCATGTATAATATGTAGTTTGATTCAAAAATGACTTTTATTGGAGCTTTGTTTTAGAGGTACATGATACTCTCAAACTTACTTTCAAATAGAAGTAAGCGGTCCGGTCAAGTAAATAACCCAACTAGTGGAGGTTGTTGGATCGGTCCCGAGGAAAATAGTCTAGACTTAACTTCAACTGTATTACTATTGTTTGGTCAATGAACTTCCTTGAAAGTAACACATAAAAGGGGGTTTCCTTCCTATTCTAAATGGTGAAAATAACTAACGAAATGAAATAGACAACTAAACCACTTTGAATGTTGTAGTTTAATCAATTAATCAAGTAACTATGGTTTACGTGTTCCCCACCAGATTCTAACTTTGCTAATTCCTACACTTTAACAATTATTCTTTCTAGTATCTTTTTACAGCCAAAGTGATAAAGTTATGTATTTCTAAATCCTTGGTCTGGCTCTAGACAATCTCACTTTCGCAGCCTTGGCCCGGCTACGTGGTGTTGCTAATCCTCAACCTCTTATCCTTACCTCATATTAAGCATCTATTTGATATTGACTAGTTATTACTTTCGTACCAATAATACTAAGCCCCTTAGATAGTATACACTAATCTATGTTCTATTCTACCTATTCCTATTATGTTACTCCCTGGTCCGCAAGTAGCAGTAAGGCTAGTTTCTAAACGTTGCTATCCGTTAAAAAGACTTCTAAGAGAAGAATCAATTAATACATTCAAGACACTATTCTAGAATGTGTGTGTTTTATTTTAGTTAGGGTTATCTCCTTATTTTTGCCCTATGGTTCCCAAACCCTAGTTATGGAGTTTAGTTACTCATGGCCATAAACATTATTCAATATATTAATAGAGTTCTTGCACTTACTTTTCCATGGAAAGACTAAAATCCAAAAAGTTGCTTGATTAATCACCCAAAATCACTGTAATCAATAATCTCACAACAAGGTCTAATGATTTCAAAATCTCACAATAACAATATTTACCAATACAGAGTTATAACGACTGCTAAGAGTCTAACTATCTGGTGGTCTAACCTCAAAAACAAGGTTTTTCAACTATTTTATAAAATAACAAAACCTAATTAAACAAGGATTCTAATTGCTGGAAATCTGCCAAAACGCGGCTGTTTCGACGGAAACCTTGGCACGACCGTCCCCGTGGTTCATGACCGCCGTCATGGACTCCTCGTCCCTACTTGTGCAATTTCTGTCTTCTGTTGTCTCTTTCATTTTCCCTCGACGCAAGTATGAAGGACCGTCATAGGCAACCGGTCCTTCGGGGTCTTCTTTCCAAAACACTTCAACCTTGAAATCTGGGACTGGGATCACTTCTCTGATCTTCACGATATCCCCCCTTCATGACGGACGTCGTAAAGCCAGCCGGACACCAGAAACAAATAAGCTCGTAATCCCACACTTGGTCACAAACTTCAACCCAATCTTCTTCAGCAATGCTGTACTATACGCTCCACCTACGGACCGTCAGCAAGCACGACGGACAGTCAATAAGCTCCGTAGGTGGTTCTTTCTGGCATTCTTACATCTAAAAAATCTCCGCATTAAGCTTTTGGAAGATTTCTTGCAAAACAACGAGAAACTTATAATAAAAATTAGCACAAAAGGCTTTTTCGAACACACTAACTTAAGGAAAAATATTAATTATACCGTGACACCACGTATAATTCTTACAACAACATTTCATCCACTTCTTCTCCCATTAAAAGAGCAGGAAATCCCCTTGGATTAAGTAAGCTTCGGCCACTACATTTTTCTATGGCGAGTAAAATGTGTTAAGCTCCATTAGAATTCCATACTTCACAAGGTAGTAAAATCAGTAAATAAAAATTCACCACCAAATCATGTGCAAAGAGACTTGATGTTGCAGCATGTTTTCATCTCCACGAATGCCTTAATTTTCCTAAAGTTATCAAGATTTGTATAATTTGAAATTCAGCAAGACAACAAGCAACTCTCCATGATTTTCCTACGGGAAAATATTTACTATTTTGTTTAACGAAGATGCAATCGTCACAAAAATCAAGATAACCATTTTATGGTAACCCGACTACAATTTTATCCTAGTCATTATTTTCATCCCATTAATGTTCAAATGGGCATAGCGATGATATCTTAGTTGAGTATCATTAACACGTTTAGCAATTAAGAAATCATATTCAACACTTGAAACATTAAGGGGAAATATGTTATTTTGGGTCATAGGCACAACCGCTATACTCTGACATGATACACATGAACTATTTTTAAACAAAAAAGAGTAACCACTAGCCATCAGCTGTCCGATACTCATCAAATTATGTACCAAACCAAGAACTAGTTGCACATCACTAAGGAGTTATACATTGCCCTGCATTGTCTTCCTAGTTATAGTTCGTTTTCCTTCAACTTAAACTTGTTTGTCATCACAAAGTCAAACACTCTCTTGTGACTCATCGAAATCTTTAAATAAAGACCTTATGTAATTCCTATAATTCGAGCATCCGCTATAAATAAACCAAACATTATGAGTAATGTTATTGATTGAAGAATGATCCATGAAAAGTTTACTTTAGTTCTATGTGGTCTTAGAGAAATCTGATCGATTCTGCTCGTCCTTTTTCATTGTCAAATAACATGTTTAGGTCATACCAGTCTTCTTGCAATATTTGAACTGAATGTCAATTTTTCATTGACGAATGACATTGAATTCGATTTCTACCTCTACTGCAGCCTTGGTCCTGCCCAAAAAATCCTTCTCTTCCTCATCCTTTGCTACAAAAATGTGAGCATTTTTCTTTGGAGAAAGATAACTCCTATATCACCTTGAATGTTTTTTCTTCAATCCTCTCATGAGAACATTTTATACAATATTCCTGTGCTAATAAAGAATCAATTACTTTATGAAATGAATAATATGATAAACTTTGGTGTCTTTAATAGAAGCAAGCAGATGCTAAATTTTTTTGTTATGATTTCAACACCTTCGCCACAACAAGTTCATCGCTAATATTCTCCACATACGACTTCATAAGGACAACAATGTAAGAAAGTCAAGGCTGATAATCTTGAACACTTTCATTACATTTCATTTGTAGAGTTTCAAAATCACAATTCAATGTTTTCAATTGTGCAACAATTACGTTCTTATCTACCATGTACTCCTGTTGTAGAATTTCCCGAGCTTCTTGAGAAATTTCTGTTGCTGAAATTCGAAGAAAGAGATGATCATGAAGAGCTTGTTTAATCAGGAACATCCCCTTTGAGTCTCTCTGGAGATTTTCCTATAGCCGATGTGTGTGGTCGTATTCTTGAAATGCAAATCCACTATCCACCAAGTCCCACAACTCTTCAGATTTTAAGATAGTCTTCATCTTAAGACTCCAAAAATGATAATTCATCCCTTTGAAAATTCAAATATTTTTGGGAGTTACTATTGGATTTTGCTGCAATTATTTCTCTTGTTTTGTATTTATGGGGCTAAAATTTTGTTCTCTCGTAACTCTTGAAACTTGAGTTGATACCAAATTTTTTGCATGAGAAAAGAAAGATAAATGAAATAGTTTGACAGACAAAAAATCTCTTTTTACTGCAAAACATTCATGCTATGTAAACACAACACTCCTACTTTTGTTTGTCGTTTTTCAATTAACTACTAAAGCTAAAACAAAGCAACACACAAATAATGGAGACATGGAAAAGTGATAAACATGGTCACCTACAATAGGAAGATAATTTCATTGACTAAGTAAAACATAAATCCACTACTCCTAGAAAATAGACCCACATGCTTATTTTGTGGAAACTAAATATTTTGAAGAATTAGTCAACATATAAACTATTTTGGAATGTATATATTAAATGTAATTTTTATTTTTTAAAAAGTGAGATTCTAAGATGGCTCAATATAACTGGTATATTGGATTATAATCATATACTTATATAAATATAGAAGAGAAGCTTAGACACGCCTATGTGGCACAACAACAAATAAGAATTCTTTTTTAACTTATTTATTTCCAAAACTAGCCTTACTCTTTTATGAAAAGATGTGACATTTATGAAAAGTCGTGAGTTTTTATGAAGAGTTACGACTTTTATTAAAAATATTGACTTTTTTGAAAAGTTGTTGACTTTTGTTAAAAGGTGCGACATTAATGAAGAGTTGCGACTTGTATGAAATTTTTTGACCTTTCTAAAGGGTTGCAACTTCTCCAAATATTTGTAACCTTTCATATAATGTACAACAAAAACTTGTTCACTCTACCTTTTTTTGTATATAAATTGAGAGATTTCCTCTCATTTTTAAACCTCTTTTTTTTCTTCATAGTTAAATATTTATGTACTTTACTCATGTTAAGTGGCTTAGTGACACAATTGCTTATGTTACAGATTGTGGTATGTATTTTTACAATCATTAATTTAAGATTATGCTATTAAGATTAAATGATAAGATGTGATAAATTTCATTTTTGTTACATTATTAATTTTGTATGTAAAAAAACATAGTATTTTAGTTTTTTTGACAAATAGGTTTTAAGTATAATATTATATATTCCGTGAAATTAAGTTCTCGCACGAAGCACGGGCAATATTACTAATATTATTTATAATGCAAAACTAAAATGTTTCGGGTAGGAGTTAACAAGGACAACAAACCTTAATTTTAAAAAGGTTATGATTATCATTCAATAATTAATTACATTAAGTGTAAAATAACTACGAGAAATGAATGAATAAAACAATGAGCAGCATTTAATCAAGGCATATCAATTTTAAAATAAATTAACACTACAAATTATTAAGAACACCAATTGATTAACATACTCCAATTTTATTATCAATCTTATTAATGAAACTCCTATAGGCATGAGTTCTAAGTTAAAATATATCATTATTAAGACTGATTATTAACATGCTTCAATTAACTCGAGACTTGATTGATCCAACATGTTGAATCTAATTCATAAATCCTACAAACATGGTTTTCTAGGCGAAGAATAAAATAACTATTATTCAACGTACATACACGATTTTCTAGGTGAAGTATAAGTAAAGAATTATTTAACCTATATTCAAGACTTGATTGATTGACACACTACAATTCCATTATCATTCTTATTAATGAAAGTCATATAGGCATAATTTCAAAGTGAAAATATAACATTATTAAGACAAGTTATTCACATGCTACAATTAATTCAAGATTTGATAGATCAACATGTTGAAACTTATTCATAAATCCTACGAACAAGATTTTCTAGGCGAAGAAAAAGATAAAAATTACTTAACCTATATGCAAGGATTTTACGCCAAATAACATATGAAAATTAGTTTTTCTTATAGGCATGATTTTATCTCATGAAACGAATTATTAAAACCTTAATCAAGTTAGGAAAAAAAATCCAATAAGCATTGTATCTAGACTTGTTACATATCTAAGAGTCATTAGGCGAACAATTACTCAATTTGAACACGCTGACAAGATTAACCATTTTAGACAAAGATCTCTACATACGAAAGCATAAATAATCTCACATCAGCATATTTAAATATTTTAGCATAGGGAACAAAACTTAATTTATTACATGTTGATTATTTTAGATTAAAAGTAGAAAAAAATTACAGATGAATGAAAGATTAACTTTATGTCAGTTATTACACCACATTTACCCGATTTTATTGCAAAGTGATATAGATAGATTTTTATGACAATCATATGTAAAAAATTAATAAAACAAAAAAATTAGCACATATATATCATCCCTTCTTAGACTATCCCCCAAAACTTCAGTTAGATACTAGAGAGTATTTTTGCTAATCGCTAATATGTGTGCGTGTTGAGTCAAGGAAATTATGAGAATAAAGGTGTAATTTTATAAAAAAAATAGGGGGCACAACAACAAGGAAAACTTGAGGGATGGCTTAGATGGATGTTCTTATATATGAATATGCTTATGATTGTGCATGATATGTGTATGATGATATTGAACATTAATGATACTACATGATGATTGGTTTCACGTATGAATTTGTTTTAATATCTATTGCTAAAGTACGAATGTATGTACTCTTAATGATATACTATGTGATGTTGGACATTGGTTATGAGTCTTGTTGAGTTTACTTAATTTAGTAATGTTATGGGGCTTTTCTTGGTTATTGCACTTGTCGCCTAAATGAGGGTTCATGGGTAATTGTATTCCTTTGGTTATGTTGTAATGAACTATTATCTATGCTTGTTGCTACTATAACTTAATTATATAGTTGTCTTGACTATGTTTTCAAGTATGTTAATATTCATGTGACTTGATTTGACTTAAGGTTTCTTATCTTGTATATTAAATGGTATTGACTTGTTGAATATGTACTAATAACTTGTATTGGTTCTTGAATGTGCATAAAGCGTTCTAAATCTAAAATGGCATGTTTTAATGAAATGTCCATTTTTAGAATAGTTTGATACTATTTGTGCATATGGTATTATAATTATTACAAATGGTGTACTAACCCATTGTCTCCCGTTTAACCACATTTTTAGTTCCTTCGTTGAAGGCGCTTTTGAGATGACTTAAAGAAGGCGTGGATTCTCATTCATACAAGTTAGTAGGTCCTCTTTCCAGGGAAATGGTAAATCAAATTCAGAAGTTTTTTTAAAGCTTTTAAGACTATTATATTCTTCCATAGATCATTTGTGTTACTACACATTTACTGGCTATATGTGGCTCTTATTGTATGTGATGTATAGCTAACCAAATTTTTATACTTCTGGCCAGCTGTTATAACTGATACAGTCTATTTGAAATATAATGTATATATTATATAATCTAAATATATCTATGTGCAATATAAATATAATACTATGTAATCTCCTTATACGAAGTGTCTATGTATACTTTATATAAATATCATGTGTATGTACAGGTCTATGTAAACCAAATGTAGAAGTAATGAAAAGTTCAAATTTTCCGTATTTTTGTCATATGAATGTAATTATGTAAGATAAGAGGTTACTCTTATTCCTCAAAGAGGACAACAATGTCGGTTACATATAGGGGGTGCTCCCCGAAAATAACAAACATGGTATCAGACCATGAAGTTGAATATATTTTATTTGATGTATCTATCAACCACTTCTTTGTAGATTCTTTCTCATAATTTTGAAGTGCTCCACAATTATGGATAGGAACCTATATGATCCTTAGGAAACTCTCACTTTCTTAGAAATCCAATATGGTGCCTCTTGAGTTATGACTCTACGTTCTTTTAGGATCTAATTCTTTTACTCCGATTATAGTCAATGAATACTTTAAGGAACGTGTCACGAAGACTTGATGAAGAGATTTACAATGTGTGAGCTCCTCCTCGAGGCAATTAAGTTCCTCCTCTTGAAGAAGATTTAAAGGATGACCAAGATCCAGTCGATCCTCCTCCGTTGACGGATGGTGAAATAAGGGATACTCTTGTCCACATTTCCATATCCATTACTACTCAAGAAAAATCCGCCACTACCCCAGCTCAAGCCATGACAGCCCAAGCTAATTGGAGGTTTGAACCCTAGCAAAACAACAAGTTTGTACCATAGCCTCCCATTTGAGGGATTTCACTAGGATGAACTCCCCTTCTTTCTATGGGTCCAAGGTTGCAGAAGACGCCCGAAAGATCATTGATGAAATATACAAGATCCTTTATGGTATGGGGTTGACTACAAGTGAGAAGGTAGAGTTAGTCACTTACCAACTAAAAGTTGTGGCCCAAGTGTGGTACGTCAAATGGAGGAACAATAGGCTTTTGAGAGGCAGACCCGTGACTTGTTAAGTGTTGAAAAGTGGTTTTATTGATAGATTATTTCCTTGCGAGAAACGGAAAGCGAAAGTGGTGGAGTTTATTAACCTTCGTGAAGGAGGTATGAGTGTGCTTGAATACTTCATGAAATTCAATAAATTGTCAAAATATGCTCCTTCTTAGGTTTCTAAACCTAGGGATGAAATGAATCGCTTTATGACGGTAGTGCCGGATTACTTGCAAGAGGAATTTCATTCGCCTATTCTACATGACAATATGAACATTTATGGTCTCATGGTTCATTATCAACAAGTGGAAGAGGCAAGGGCTAAGATAATGAGGAGAGATGCCAAGAGGGCAAGATGTTTTGATAGTTGTTCTTCAAAGGATAGTCTTTATATCTAAGAGAAGCCTAGGTTCAAAAAGAGGTTTTCTTATAAAGTTCCTTCCAAGTTCCCTAAGGCTCGTGATGATAGGTTGTCTAACCCTAAGCCTATGAAGGGAAGAAATACTAATTAACCAAACAAGAAGCGTACTTGTGCCAAGTGTGGAAAAGGTCATCTAGGTGAATGCTTCGTTGGAACGGGCAACTATTTTGGTTTTTGAATGATTTTCCACAAGGGTAGTGGTCAATATCAAGCAAGTGGTTGTAATGATTCTCCTAAGAAGAGTCGCTTTTATGCTCTCCGCTCTAGGGGTGAGAAAGAGAGTTTCCCTGACGTGGTGACAAGTATGTTGAAAGTATTTTCTATTGATGTATATGATTTACTTGATCCCAATGCTACCTTTTCATTTGTTAGTCCTGTAGTATCAAAAAAGTTTTATATTTTTCCTGATATCTTAAATGAACCTTTTTTGGTGTTTACCACAGTGAGTTGGTTGTTGCAAAGGGGGTGTATAGAAATTATCCTATAATGTTCCCCAATAGGATTATTTATGTTGAACTAGTAAAACTTGATATGCTTAATTTTGATATCATATTAGGTATGGATTGGTTGCATGATTGCTTTGCCTCTATAAACTTTAGGACGAGAGTGGTGAAGTTTAACTTTCATATCTTGTTTAAAAATTATGCAAAATGATCTCTAAAGCAAGCCACAATCGATGTTGCCTAGTCGACGCACACATGCAACAACATATGCCTTAAAGTATTGGATGTTGTTGTCTGTCATTTGGGCGATGTGCATAGGCCAAAAGTAATGTCTCATGTACAATGCGTTCAAATTACTTCTTAAGTGTGTAGCCGATGTGCAAACAAACATTTTTATATGTATATCGGCCGTACTGTTTTGCATTCCTTTCGCGTTAAGCCTGTCTTTCAATTGCGTCCTGCCATTGTCCTCCGACATGACTTGCTACATTTTATCATTTCATGTGTGTGCGTGCTGGCCTTGCTTAAGTCGTAAGCCATTGGCAGACGCATCTTGTAAGATGTTCAGATGACACATCATATACCGGCGAACTATTGTGTGCAATCAAAAGGATATTCTGCCAGACTACGTCTGATGTCGGTTGATCATTCTGTGCAGGTCAAATGCCATGCGGCTGGCCACACCCGTCATAGCCTTACCTTTGTGTGCTGGACAAAGGTGATGCATAGAGGCAATACCTAATGTTAACTATCCATTGTGTGTAAAACCAAGGGCAATGTGGGCAATCCACGAACTATAATGATTGAGCAATGTACAAAAATTACTATCGATGCGGGCATGCAACGGCCAACGTTATTTGTGCGATGTGCAAAAGCTACGACCAATGTTTCCTAGATGATTCCACTTTAGGTTGGCTGACGTTGCTTTCCTTAAATGCACATGTCTTGGTTGATGTTGTCTACCGTTGCGGAACGCTGATGTCGTCCGACCCATATGCACATGCCACAGGTAGTACATGCAAGTCTTGGGTAATGCTTCCTTTCATTAGCCAATATGTCTTCCCCGATGCTCACTATCTACGAATGATGCTTCCTACAATTTGTCGACACTATTCTCTCTTTTAGCTGATGAACATGTACCACGTCTAATATGTGCATGCCAACTTGGTTAATGTCTCCTGTAGTTTGCCGATGTCGTTTACCCGATGCCCATATGCCACGTCAAATGTGTGGCCAGATGGAGCTCTTGATTTTTTAACACGAATTTAATAAGAGGAATACACATTGTTTTTTCCAGATATTCATAATGAACAAGTAAAACCCAAGGATGCAAGTTCTAAGGTACAAACAAGCATATGTTTTCACAAATAACTTTTTTATATATATAATAAATAGTTAATTTTGGGTTATCTCGAAAATAAGTAATTGATAAATAAAAAGTATGAAAACTATAAATTTAATGCGAAAAATTCAGAAATACATATAGTAACCTTAAGTTCAACAATTTCAAATAGTTTTTTAATTTTTATTTTTGTTCAGCAAAACCGGAAAATGAAATGTTGGTGAATTAAAAACAAGAAAAATATGAAAAATATAAAATTAGCGCCAAAAAATTCAGAAATAAATATAGTAATATTAAATTCAATAATTAAACTTATTGTTTAATTTTTTTTTGCATGGTAAATATTGTAAAAAAAATAAGAATTTTTTTTTAAAAAATGTAAAATTAACGCCAAAATATCATAAATAAATATAGTAACCTTAAATTCAACAATTTCACTAATTTTTTAATTTTCATTTTTGTTTATCGAATCATTAAAAATAGGTAATTCATGAATAAAAAATACGAAAAATAATATATAAAATTAATGCTAAAAATTCACAAATAAAATGTTTACATTAAATTCAACAATTTCAATAATTTATTTAAATATTTATTATTTAAGTTAATCTTGGAAAATGGATAATTTATTAATAAAAAATAAGAAAAATATGAAAAGTAAATATAAAATTAATGCCAAAAATTCACAAATAAATATATTTATCATAAATTTAACTATTTTAAAATTTTTGTTTTTTTTGGTAAATTTCGAAAATGGGTACTTTTAATTAATCAAAAATAGGAAATATGAGAAAATTATAAAATAAAGTAAAAAATTCACAAATAAATATAGTAAAATAAATTAAATAATTTTATAAATTTAATATTTAAAATGTGTTATAAAAACTGAAAAAACTATTCAAACAAATTTTAAAACAAAGTAAAAGTCAAAATGGTATGGAAATGCTCGAAATACTTCTTAAGATATGAAACTTATATGGAGTATTTATTGTACAAATAAAACATGTTTTAATATTGTATGAACTGTTAACGAAATTGTATTGTGGTAATATTATTTTTCTATATATTCTTTAGAATGTCTTCCCTAATATTTGTGATGTTTCCATTACTTTTGTTTTCTCATTTTAAATTTGTTTTTATGTGTTCTTGAGTTGAGAATAATATTAAAAACATTTACCTCTACAAAAGGTCGATGCATGATTTCAACTATTGTTATTGTTAATTCAAGAATTACCTCTTGAAGTGTGAGCAGGTACTTTAAAGAAAATTTACAAGTTAAATAGACATTCAACGGAATCCACAAGATAGGCAAGCAACTTTGCAGTCTTCTACAAAGATCCCTAGATCACATCCAAACACTCCCGATACTCTAGTGGGCAAGTATTGTATAGAAAAATAATACTTTCTAGGATAGATGAACCCCTATTTATAGAGGTTTCTTCCTAGTTTAAAAGGGGTACCCACACATTTCTTTAAAATAATAAAAAACACAATGTTTTTACTTCTTTTTCTGGAATCTAGGATTCCGAGTTTTAGTTATTTTAATTGTACGTACAATAATTTATTATAAACTAGTAAAATTACCCGCGCTTCGCACTGGATTTTAATATAATGGATTTTATAAAATAATATTTAAACTATGAGTCATTAAAATTAAAACATTATATATATTATATATAAAATTAGATGGTCACAAACATTAATAATTTAAAAGAAAATTAAATTTATTATATCTTTTCATTTATCTTTAAATATAGAAGAATAAATTAATAACTGTAAAAATACATACCAATATTTCTAACATAAGCAATGATGTAAGTGAGTAACTCAACATGAACAAAGTACACTAATATTTATTTGTGAAGAAGAAGAGGAGGAGGAGGAGGTTTATAGTTTTCGTTGTTTTAAAATGCGAGGAATGCCTCAATTTAGAGACAACAAAGGGTAGCATCGAGAAATATTTATTATGCTTTATCAAAAATGTTACAGCTATTTGGAAAAGGTGAAACCCTTCGGAAAGGTTACAACCATTCATAAAAGTTGTGATTCTTAATAAAGTCAACTCTTCATAAAAGTCGTAATTATTCATAGAAGTCACAACTTTTCATAAAGGTCACAAGTCTTCATGAAAGTCGCGACTCTTCATAAAATTCACAACATTCATGAAACCGTACGTCTAGTTTTGGAAATAAATAAATTTAAAAGAGAATTCTTGTTTGTGGTGGTGCCACATAAGCGGGCCTAAGGTTTCCTTTTAGATATATATATGATTTCTGTAATTGCACTCCTCTTTTGATAATTCAAAATTGTACATTAAACATTTAAGTGATTCTCCATGTTAATGTTAAGATAGTAATCACTAAAGTTAATTACTAAAGATTATTTCAACGATCAATTTTTTTGGTAAAATTATTTTATTTATTTCATATATCATTCAAAAATCCACTTGCAAGGTTTGACAAGATGAAAACAAATAACCGTCTAACAAATGACATAATATTAATCTCTATATCGAGACATGAATTTCATCAACTAACTTATTATTTCACCAATATATATTACTAGTAATTATACCCACGCTTCGTGTGAGAACTTAATGTCACGAAATATAAAAACATTATACTTAAAACACATCATCACTATTACTAAACTACTATGTTATCTTCCATATAAGATTAATAATGTAAAGAAAAATGAAAATTATTATATCGTATCATTTATCCTTAATAACATAAGCATAAATATTAATGAGTTCTAAAAATACATACCACCATCTGTAACATAAAAAATGCTGCCACTTAGCCATTTAACATGAGTAATGTACACAAATATATAATATTGAAGAAAAAGAAGAAGAGGTTCAAAAATGAGAGAAAATCTCTCTATTTATGGACAACAAAAAGATAGAGTGAACGAATATTTATTGTATCTTATTGTAAAGGTTATAACTATTTGGAGACGTTGCAACCCTTTAGAAAGGTCAATATTTTTCATACAAATCGCAACTCTTCATTAAAAGTCGTAACTTTTTACATAGTCACAACTTTTCATAAAAGTCAAACTTTACATAAAAGTCATAACTCTTCATTAAAGTTACAACTCTTAATAAAAAGTCAGAACTTTGATAAATGTCACATTTTTTTCGTGAAAGTTGAAGGCTATATTTGAAAATAAATAAATTGAAAGAGAATTTTGATTTTTTGTGGTTCAACTTAGGCGGGCCTAAGATTCTCTTTTATAAATATACTAGTTGACTCGCTCGCACTTCGTGTAGTAGAGAACTGCGTCAATTATCTACTTCTGAATATTTGATTATATAAGTGTTTCCGAGAGGATACAACATATGATATGACATGTTTTTTAATCTTAAAATTAAAAGGATTAGATTCTACGTGTTATTGAAATTTTTCTTTAATTCTTCATTTTAATGTAGTTATTCATCACCGAAGGATTTCGAAAGATATGCAATTGTTTTATCGTCTATATTTGTATTTTCAAAAAGTGGTACAAAGTTTTGACCCATCAACTGCGAGAGTCTTTCTCTTATTCAAGGATTCTACATAGAGAATCATAATATTATACATCTTATATAATTAGTCGTGTACTTTATAAGTTTATTAAATATAAAAACATGTCTCTTCGATTTCAATGAAATGACATATGTCAATTAAATAGTTATGATAAAATGATGTCTTGGAAGTCCCTTATTAAAAATCATACAAAGTCGGTGACACTCTTTTGATAGATAGACAAAAGACATATTTTGTTGTTTATTTTTAGTCAATATGGATAAAACATTAGTTGTAAAAGTTGCAACTCTTTGTAAAAGTTGCATCTCTTCGTAAAAATAACAACTTTTCATAAATAGTAACAAGTTTTTGTAAAATTCACAACTTTTCATGAAAGGGAAGGATAAATTTGGAATTAAATAAGTTAAAAAAGGGAATTCTGGTTTGTGATTGCGCCACATAGGCGGGCCTAGGGTTCTCTTTTGTATAAATATATGATATGATATGATTATAATCCAATCTACAAGTCATGTTGACCCATCTCAGAATCTCACCTTTTAAAAAATCAAAAGTTTATTCAATATATACATATCATAATAGTTTATATGTTGACAAATTCTTCAAAATATTTCGTTTCCATCATATAAGTATGTGGTTCTATTTTCTATGATTAGTCGGTTTATGTTTTACTTCATCAATGAAATTATCTTCCTATTATAGTTGACCATGATTACCAATTTTCCATGTTTCCCATTATTTGTGTGTTGTTTTTTTTAGCTTTATTAGTTATTGTAAGCGTACAAACAAAAGTACGAGCGTTGTGTTTTTAAAGAAAGCAAGTTCTGCAGTAAAAAGAAATCTTTTGTCTCTCAAACTCTATCATTTATTTTTTTGCCTTTTTCATCCAAGAAATTTTGTAGTAACTCACACTTTAAGATTTACTAGAGGAAAAAATATTAGTCTAGAAATACCTAATTAGAGAAACAATTGCAGTAAAATCTAATAGTAACTTCAAACATATTTCAATTTTCAAACGGATGAATTATTATTTTTGCAGTCTTAAAATGAAGATTCTCTTTAAGTCTCAAGAGTTGTGTGACTTGGTGGAGAGTGGATTTGCAGATAAAGATGAAGGTCACGCACAACGGCTACAGGAAAATCTCCAGAAAGACTTGTTCCAGAAGAGATTACTCATGAAGTTTGGGATATTCTGCAATAGGAGTATAACGTAGATAAGAAAGTAATTTTTGTACAATCGAATACTTTGCGTTGTGATTTCAAAACTTTACATATGAAAAGTAACGGAACTGTTAAAGATTATATGCCTAGAGTTTCTTCAATTGTTAACCTCGTGAAGTCGTATGGAAAGAATATTAGCGATGAACTTATTGTGGAAAAAACGTTGAGATCTTTAACTAAAAAAAATTGATCATATGGTTTCTTCTATTAAAGAAACCAATGATTTATCTGATTATTCAATTGATGAATAATGGGTTCTTTATTAGATCACGAAGAGGATAAGCAGGTCTGATGAGAAAATTTAAGCAAAAGTATTTGAGGTGAAATAGGAGTCATCTTTCTCCAAAGAAAAATCCTCACAATTTTCTAGCAAAGGAAGAGGATGAACAGGATTTCGTGGTCGAGGCCGACACTGCAGTACATGTAAAAGTCAAATTGAATGACACTCGTCAGTACTTTTAGTGCCAATATTTAAAGAAGAACGGTCATACTGAAACATGTTTTTTGACAAAGAAAAACGACGAGTAGAATCAAGCAAATTTCTCTGAATGAAAGTAAGTTTTTCATGGATCACTCATCACTCACTAACATTACTCATAATTTTTGGTCTATTGATAGAGTATTATCGAAATATAGGAATAGCATAAGGACTTTATTGAGAGATATTGAGGAGTCACAAGAGGGTTAGGTTCGAATTTTTGATGACAAACAAGTTTGAGTTCACAACAAATGATCTATAACAAGCAAGAGAATGCAGGGTAATGTAAGACTCATTTGTCATTTGCAACTAGTTCTTGGTTCGGCACCTAATTCGATGAGTATCATACAATTGATGGCTATTGGTTACACATTTTTGTTTAGAAATAGTTCATGTGTAGTCTGTCAGACTATAGCGGTTGTGCCTATGACTACACATAACATGTTCCCCCTTAATCTTTCAAGTGTGGGAAATAATGTCTTAATTGCTAAAGGTGTTAATGAAACTCAACTACGGCATCATCTCTATAGCCATTTGAACATTAATGGGCTGAAATTAATGATTAGGATAAAATAGTAGTTGGGTTATCAGAATTGGGATATCTTTATTCATGTGAAGGTTGCATCTTTATGAAAAAAAATAGAAAACAATTTCTTGAAGGAAATCATGGAGAGCTTCCCGTTGTCTTGACCTTATACATGCTGACCTATGTGGACCAACGAAGATCGAGTAACTTAGTGGGAGTCAGTATTTTCTTCTATTTACCGATGACTATAGTCGTATGAATTGGGATTACTGAATTTAAAATCACACGCTGTTGATAATTTCTGGAAATTTAAGGCACTCGTGGAGAAGCAAACATGATGCAACATTAAGGCTCTTTGCACAAGCCGTGGTGGTGAATTTTTATTTAATGATTTTACTTTTTCTTGTGAAAAAATTGGAATTCGCAAGGATCTTACAACACTTTACTCGCCATAACAAAATGGAGTCGCCCAAGTGGAAGAATCATATTGTGGTTTAGATGGAAAGAAGCTTACTTAATGTAAGGGGACTTCCTGCTCATTTTTAGGAGAAGCAGTGGTTATATCTCAGGACCACTTAAACATTGCTCCAACAAATGCCTTTTTGAATAAAATTCTGTATGAAGAATGAATGGGACGAAAATCACGAGAAATCTACATGAAAGTTTTTTGTTGTATAACATATGCTTTAGTTAAATTACGTTCTATGCTAGATTAAAATATGCATTGTCATTTGTTTTATTCTACAATCCAAATCATATAGTCTATATAACCTTATAAATGTCAAATTGATTATCATCCATTTTAGAGTTCAAGCAGAAGTAGGGCATACTGGGATACTTGAAACAAAAAGTTTTGATCTTTCTTCACTTAGAAGAAGCAATATTGACCATACTGCTCAGGGAAGTAACAACAATTCTACTCCATAAAGCTCTAATTCTCCACCTCCCGTGTCATCTAGAGACACGCCACAAAAAAAGTTCTAACACTGTATGCAAGATTTTTTGCATCTTTTAGATTTGCTATATTAGCTGCTTAACTGACATGTTATGTTGGAGCTGCAAATCAACAAGAGTGGCAGGATGCGATGATTGAAGAGATTTTGGATATCAAAAAAATCAGACCTTGGAGCTAGTTTATTTTCCGTAAGGGAAGAATTTTATCGCGCTAAAATGGATTTTTAAAAAAAAGTACAATGTTGATTGAAGTATTTAACGACATAAAGCTC
This sequence comes from Solanum habrochaites, assembly GCA_027704765.1. Lineage (NCBI taxonomy): Eukaryota > Viridiplantae > Streptophyta > Magnoliopsida > Solanales > Solanaceae > Solanum > Solanum habrochaites. The sequence continues at coordinate 35,306,824 of JAKWJA010002499.1, read as the reverse complement.
AACTTTTTGCAAAAGCTCTACTTGTAGCTTTGTCATCTTTGGAATCAGAATACGTGGCTTCAACTTCATCATGGTTTGAAGGTAATTGTTTAAGGAAATTTTTAGCAGATCTTCAAAAAGAGCAGATTGGTCCAACTGAAATATTGTGTGACAATAAGTCAAAATTTTCTAAATCCTATTTTCACTATAGAACAAAGCACATGGACACTTGCTATCACTTTATCTGGGAACTAGTTGCTGGTGGAATAATCTCACTAGAATTTTGTAGAACAAATAATCAGATTGTTGATATTCTTAAGAAGTCTCTTCCAGCAAATGCAAGACTTTTTCATACGACAAATGTGAGTTTGTAATTTTGATGTTACGGGGAGTGTTGACTAATTCTTCAATATGATTAGTTTGCCAAAAAATTAGTTATTGGGTCAATTTTCTATGATTAATGGGTTTATGTTTTATGTTCTATGAAATTATATTCCTATTGTAGTGAATTGTGTTTACCACTTTTTCATGTTTTCCATTATTTATGTGTTTCTTTATTTTCTCTTTAGTAGTTAATTGAAGCCTATAAAACGACAATATGAGTTTTTTTTGTTTTTGTAGCAAGAAAGTTTTGTAGTAAAAAGAAACCTTTTAGCTATCAAACTGTTTCATTTTTATATTTTGCCTTTTTCATCCACGAATATCGGGATTAAAAAAATAATGACATTCATTAGTTTAGAGAATATGCTTTTTTAAGTCAATCTAAAACAACTATCTTAGCTCGGTCCCCTTAAATTAATACAAACACTTATAAGACGTTTGAACTACATTGTTCCCATAATCAAGATAAATTATATATACTCTTGTCCTACAATTGTACGATGACACCTACAGTTTCTAATCTAGATCGTGAACATCAAGAACAATATATTTTTATGAACCGATGGTATAATTCTTTGTATATAAGCTACTGCACGAGTTCTAAATTTTGTCTTTGATAAGTTTGAAGATACAATATTAAATGTACATTAAATTTTATGAGGGCCCCGTGTGAGGTAAGTAGGAGGGGAGGAGTGTCCCAATTTATAGAACGATAAACATGTAACAAAAAAAATAAAAGGGTAAAAATTGAGAAAATTAAAGAATGCTATATATAGTAAATAAATGCAATAAAAATACAGCTATATGCAAGAATAAAAGAGTGAAAAAAGAACATTGTAATGATGTAACAGGCCCTATTACGCATATACATGTTCTATTCTAGTGATACTGGCCTAATAGTATAGGTGAGGGACCATGTTTCCGATATGATTAGTGTGGGTTTAAACTGGCCCAGAAAGTGGTGTGATGCCTTGCACATTTTAGCATATGTTATAAGTTAACTCCAATAGAAATATTTAATCTATAGAAAGTAAGGTGGTAATTAAGCTTGATTTTGAAAGTTAAGTTCTAAGTTGAAGAAAAAGGAATTAATATTTAGAAAATGGAATAAAATAATTGAGTTTCATCACATGATTGAGCTATATGGATATAGTTAAAGGGACCAAGTGATGGATCAGTTGTAGGCTTTTATATTAATGGGCTAACTTGACGCCCAAATCAATTAAAAAAATTAAAATGAAAGAAAGCCCAGGATCAAAATCTGCACAGGCCCAATATGGTTAAAGCTCAAGTGAAATCAAGTAGGTGTATCACCTAGTTTGAGCTTTTTGAGCTGCTTGATGCACATAAGCAGGTGCATCACCTTCTTGACCAATAAGTGGCTGATATTGGACAAAAAGAAGGAGGTTCTACGGGATATTTTTTTGGTTAATAAAGATCCATATTAATCCAATATGGAAATATATCTTTCAACAATTATAATACATTATATTGACAATTAAATCCAGCTCTTTCTCTCTTTCTCTCTCTCTCTTTTTTCTTCAAGAATAAAACAACAATTTTGAGTTATTCTAGGGTTCTTCAAGAAACCCTCATATTTGCAAACAAAGGTAAGTGTATACACATGGATTTTTCTTATTTCTCCCATTGATGATTAGGAAAACATGTCATTCATGTTCAAGTATGAGTTCAGAAGAAGAAAAATTCAAGAAACTATTGCTCATTTCTTTAGTTATTAAGATACTTTTTTTTATTGGTTTTTTATTTAACGTGAAAGGAATCTAAAGTTCTAGAAGAATTCAAGCAATAAGAAAATGTATCATAAATTGAGGTAAGGTAATTGCTCAATTTTTGTCTTCCTTATGTATGAATTTGAGTGAGGAATTAGGGGTGTGCTTCAATGAAGAACTTAAGGGGTGGTGAGTTCAATAATTGGTTGTATGGTAAAGAATATTTGGGGTTATTCTATGTGTATTATTGTTGATGTAGTTTTGTTTATCTTGGGGAAAGGATATATATAACTTATGTGTTTGAAAAAAAATGAGGGTGTGGTGATACACATTAAATTAAGAACTGTATGGGCTAATTATCTATCAAAGATAGCTACTTTTTTATGAGGCTCACGATATGATAGAAACTAATTTTAGTTTAGCATGACATAAGTTGAAGATTAAAACCAAAAAGGGGAGGCTGAATCGTTATAGTTATGTCAATTAGAGGATAAGGTATGTAAGGCTATTCGATTCCATATTCTTTGGCATGAAATCTGATGCTTGCGATAAATATTAATGAAGTGAATCTCCTAAGATATATTCGTAGTAAAGGAAACATAGTTGCAACGTAGTATGTCCAAATAGCTAACAATATTTCCCCCTCAACTACTTTATTATATGTTGACTATTCTATACTTGCATAATTATCCCCCCCATATGATTGTATAGACATGGTATTTGCAAAAGCAAGTCTGGTGAATCCTCATCTTTGTTAGTTGAAGTCAATCATATCATTAAGCTTATAAAGTATTGTGTAGAGGTTACATAGATCCCTATGTCATTGTTACTGCCTTGAAGTATTATTTCATGTCTTCTACCGTACATCCACATCTTCAAAATGATTATGACCTCTAAAACTACATCTAAAAAAATATGATTATCCAAAGAACAATCACAATAGAGTTACAAAGTAATGAACAACAATCTAAAAGATTAAAGATTCTAATTGAACAAATCTATATATAATTACGGGTGGCAGCCCAGGGGAGAAAGCCTAGCATGCGTTGATCCCAACTGGTACATAAAGGTGTTAGCTCAAGGGTGAAAGTCTAGCATGGGCTTATCCGTATTTATTTAGAAGGATGGCAGATAAAGGGCGAAAACCTAGCATGGGGCGATCCTCTTCTATCGCTGATCAGTTGGTCACATGTATAACATTCCTTATAAAGATTATGTCTTACAAAAAAATAATGAAAACAATTGAACTTACATGATCTCAAAAGACTACGAAAAGCTAGTCTTTTCTCCTAATCAATGCACTTATATGTTGATATTTGATTTCATATTTACCCTCGTATTATATATTCTATTGCCTTACATATTTAGTAAAGTTTTTTTGTACTGTTTTCCCTCGCGGGGGACGATGTAGGCTCAGGTACTCCACCTAGTAGACCTCATCAGTAGGAGCACATGAAACTCTGTTACTTTTGGAGATCTGCAGGTTGATTCAGAGCTTTATTGAGTTCTTGGTAAAATGATTTTGGTATTGAACCATAGAGGCTTTGTTGAATTGTATATATGGTTCAGTTGTGCAGGAGTGCAGGCAGGCAATTCAGTTGTACGAATATCACAGTGTAATGTCAAAAAGTTTTTTTCTTTAATGGAGGAAAACATATCAGAAAGGGAATTTTATTTCGTGAAAGTTAACATCACGAGAAATTTATATTTATTGAGACCTATGAACATAAGGCTGATGACTATTGTAGACATTAGAATAGATTAGGTAAACACAAGGAGTAGATCGTGGATCTAATTTGTTTTTCATATCCGGCCTAAGCCATGGGTAACAAAGGCAGCCAAAGGTTCGAATAACTCGGTAATTGGGAATCTCACCAAAAAACTGTTGGTATGGAGAATCGTAACAAAGAGTGGGAGTAGGAAATCATTCAATCAAGAATTTGTCTTGTTTTGAAAAGCAAATAACCAAAATAATGCAGACATGGAGGCTTGAGGTAAACTTGTTTTTGCTATTTTAATAATGTGGTGGTGTCTACATTAAGCCATGGTAACTCATTGTGGCGTATGTGGAGGATATACAAGGTGCTCAATCCTTTTGAAAGAAGGAATTGCTTGAGTAAGTCAAATTCACCACCAACATCTATGTATACCGAGGGGATTTTTGTATGAAAATTGTTTTCAATAAAGGGTTTCAATTTTTAAAAATAATGTTTTAACCTCACTTTTGTTATTAACCGTAAAATCAAAATATATTTCGTAAATTGATCAACAAAAATAACATAACAAATTTTTTTATCAATAAAGAAAACTGGTGAAAAGGACTAGAGATCACTTACATTAATTTTCAAAGAATTTGTGTGAGGAAGAATTGCAATAATCAAACTTTTGTAAATGGGAAACTTTTGTAAATGGAAATCTTAAGTAAAAGTGTTTTAAGCACTCTTTTATTTGGATTTCCTAATTGTTGATGCCAAGATTCCTAATATTCCACCATAGTTGTTTCGTAGCTTAGATTGCATTGGCCTCCTCCAAAGGACAATTCATTAAGTCCATCTCTATTTTGAGCGATTTCAAACACTGCTCCCCTGGTCTAATCCTTCACAAGAAAAGAAGATTGAAAAAATCCATGGATGTCAGGTTGTTTTGACTGAATGCAGACACAAATATAAGATTACGTATAATAGCCGGGGCACAGAGGGTATTAGAAAGATAAATGTTTTTATTGGGTTCATCTAATTTAAAATTACCAGTGTGAGTGATAGGAATTTTGTTATTGTTACCCACAGTGATTTTTTTAAGACCGATATAGTCTTCGGAACTATCAGTTTTTATTAAGTTTGTTGTCAGATGATGTGACGCTATGGAATAAATAATAGAAGGCATCGAAGGATAGTTTAACTTACCTTACAAGTGGTTATGAGAGCAAAAATGAAAAATGTTAGCAATATGCCCAATAGAACCATATAAATGGAAATTTAGACGATGTGGTTAAAGAGGTGCAGGTGTGCACCAATTTGAATTGATGGGTGAAGCAGGTTGCTGTCTGGAACATTATGGTGTAGAATGTGATATGGAAGATCGATATGCCATAGGAGTAGTTATGGAGGATGCTTATTGGGAAGGATCTCTAAGTTGAAGTAAGAGCTTTATGTTCAGAAACGTGTTATACAAGTATTCATACGAAATAGATGCATTAATTGCTTGAATAGCAGCGAAAATTGAATCATGCTTAGATCTAATGAAACTGAGTATTCTTAGAGCAAGTTCATTATTTGTAATATTTTTTCCTGCAGTTGCAAGTTTGTGCGCAACTGTAAGACCCCCAAAATGAGTTAGGGTGTCTATAGCCTAACATGTTTATCATAAGGGTATAAGGTCATAAAATGGTTTATTATATTATTGAGGTAGTGTGTAAATTTTAAGGTAAATTGGATGTCAAATGTCAAGGGTCAACCAAGATGCTCGACGACTAGTCAGCTAAGGGCATTATACATTTTTATGTGCTTATGTTTCATGCCCCGATCTACCCTCGATATACGTACATGGAACTTAGAATCACAACTAATCCCAAGCTAACCCTTCCGGCATGATCATGAGCTTACTAAAGAAAATAAACCTGTGCAAAAGCTAAATCATAGAATATATTGAGAAGATGGGGAATATTCATAGGCTAAAACTAATATAATATGATAACTATTGAGTTTAATACAATAGAAATATTAACTCTACACTAACCTGAAACTAAGTGTGTCTGAAATAAGCCTCTAAACTAGACATGAAATAGAAGGACAAGCCCCAACTAAATCTAGCAAAAACAGAAACTAAATGACTAAAGACTGAAATGACAATCATGACTATTGTCCTCAGAGAATGAGGACTCCCACTGAATCTGCTGGAGATCGGAAATCGATCCATGCATGATCTGGAAATTAAGAACCTGAACCTACATCACGAGAAGATGTAGGTCACTTATGCGTCAGTGCTTGAAAGGTACAAAGCATATAGGATAGAGTAAAGATGAAATAAAACATAACTTAACAAGCGTAAAAGAAGGTATAATAATTTGACATGATAAACTATAGTCTGAGCTAACTGAATTCAATGACCAATATATAACATGTTGAAACTGAATACTGAATAAACTGATTAATTGTCAATGCAGAGATTCTGACTGATAGGTGGGAGCTACTAATAACCGATAATAAAACTACATGAGCTAAATATTGAGTCCGATGTATACGCCCAATCAAGAGGGCCCAATACACCCTGCCAAAGGTATAAAGGCATGCTGGCGTGATCACAAAACTTATTTCCCACATATTGGACTTACAACCTACTTGAATAGTAGTTATAGGATAATTAGGTACGCTAAACCCTAGTCAAACTCAATATTATGCTACTCCCTTGGATTCTGTAAATTTACTGATTATGTTTAGTATCTGTAAATACTGGATAGCTCAAAATTGGACATGCAAACTGAGAATGCAACAATTAATCTGGTAGCTATCCATTTATGACAGAGAATGTATATCCGAAGTATTTGAAATATCTGACCTAGTATGTGTAATTCAAGAACTAAAGAATACAAAGCTAGGGTTCTGAAATTTATGCGATAATCTGAGTAATAACACGATAATCTGATTTGGAACATAAAACTAATAAATTTATAAAATTCAGTTGAAGTTCTAGAAACCCTACATCTAATCATGATATGGAAATCAAGAATCTAATTGAAAACAAGGGACCCAATGGGTGAAAGGAACCCACTAGTGAAGTCCCAAATGACCTGGTGATTAAATTCACCGAAAGATATTTAGATTTAGAGGCTTGAACTGCTGGAACTTGTGGAATTTTTGAACTAGGGTTCTTGATCTTTTTCTCCTCTTGGTTCTATTTTTTTATGTTTTGATTTAATTATTTGACTTAGATATGTTTTAATTATGTTTCTAGATTTAAAATTACTAAAATATGATGATTTAGGGTAAAAATGATGTAATTTAGGGTTTTAAACGAAGTGGAAAAAGTCCAAAAGACCGTTGGGCATGTTTCTATCACAACAAATGAAAGCCATGATTGAGAGTCCGTCGTCTGAGTGACGCCCCATTGTTGGTTCCATCGATTGGGCCTTTTCCACAGTCCTTTACTAGAATGGGCATAACATTTACTCGGAGGTATGATTTTAGCAAGGTTTGTGGTTACGGAAATCTAATGCAATTATCTATCCGTGGGTAGGTTATAGGACACCTAATTCTTTTTTTTCTAAAAGTTATGATCATTTGAACTTGACCCAACAATATTTTCCCTTAACCCTCTGGTAATTTTTCACCTGCGGACCGGAGGTCAACCTATGGACTGTGATGGTCATCCGTAGCTCTTGTACGGGAGTGGGTGAATGGGGGTCTTGATCGACGGTCACGGAGTACAGACCGACGTTTGACTTACGAACCGTCGGTGCGTCTGTCCATCAAGACTTAGCCAATTTTTCCCAGCTGAGTTTTTTTTTGATATTTTTGATCCCATCGACGGTTTTGTAGGATGGACCATCGTCTATCCTACTGATAGTCGATGCCACCATTGGTTGCACCTGTAGATTTTGTTTTCTAAAAAAACAGATTTTTGGTCTATTTTGGCTACAGGGTGTTACATTATCTCCGTCTTGGGAACATTTGTCCTCGAATGAAGACTAAACTAACTGAAATAGAGGGAGAGAGATTCAAACCCCCCTACTAAACATTGAGTTTCTGACTTAATTGAGTTCTCAGTACATGCAAATACACTTAAAATGCAACTACAAACTGAGGGATCATCATTCTAAGACTGAATTTATGCATGAATGACTGGAAAAAATGGAGGAGGAACCATTACGTCAAGATAGAGTAGAATCGGAAGGAAAGAGATATGGATACTTGACTTTCATGGCTGCTTCTGCTTCCCTAGTAGCTCCCTCTACAGACTAACTTATCTACAAAACCATGAATGAAGCGACTTCTTTGTTTCTCAACCATCTGACCGGACGGTGACGAATCTCAACTTGTACATCCTCATAAGAATGACTATCTTTCACCGCCACATTCTCAAATGGCATTATAGAGGCTGGATCACCCACACACTTCGTCAAGAGTTAGATGTGGAAGAACGAATACACTTTTTCTAATTCTGTTGGCAACTGTAACTCATATACCACCTTATCAACCCTTTTCATATTCTTATAAGGGCCTACATTTCTAGGACTAAGCTTCCTTTTCTTTCAATATCTTATTACCTAGGGGAGACTTTCAGAAAAACCCAATCATTAACTTGGAACTCTACTTCCCTTTTCCTTACATATGCATAAGATTTCATACGACTTTTGGTTGTCTTAAGTCTATCTCTAATGATTTTCACTTTATCCATAGCATAAAGGACTGAATCGGCCCCTATCAAAACTGCTTCACCTATTTCAAACAAACCAACAAGAGATCTACATCTATGCCCATATAAAGCCGCATAAGGGGCCATCTAAATCCTGGACTGGTGTAATACTTATAGGCAACGCAATAATTGGAAGGTCATCATCCCAACTCTTTGACATCCGTCACATAACCTTCAACATTCCTCTAATGTTGAATGTATCTCTGCCTGACCCTCCGTCTACAATGAAATGTTGTAACTAGGTTAACTTGAGTACCTAAGACATTTCGACATGACTTCAAGAAAATGAGAGGTAACTAGACCTCTAATTGATATGATAGACCAAGGAACCACCACAACCTCACAATTTTATTGATGTAAAGCTTGGTATAGTCCTCCACCAATTATGTAGTCTTGACCGCTAAAAAGCGAGAAGACTTAGTAATCCTATCAACTATAACTCAAATGTAGTCATGTTGTCTGTGAGTCCGCGGCAATCCTTTGATGAAGTCTATATTGATCACATCCCACTTCAAAGAAGGAGTGTCGATCTCTTGAGTCGTACCTCCTAGTTTTTTATGTTCTACCTTTACTTGTTGGGAATTACGACACTTACTCACAAAATCTTATATATCCCTCTCATTCCATTCCACCAATAGACTTCTCCCAGATCGCAGTACATCTTAGTGGCACCAGGATGAATAGAATACCTACAGTTATGGTCTTCTTGCAAGAACATGTTGTCTCAACTCGCCCACATAGGAACACACAATCTACCATGGTAGCGAAGTACACCATCTCCCCCTTGAGAGAAAAACTCCACTATGTGATTATGGAGTGCACCCTTATGTTCAAGCAATATTGGGTCACTCTCTTATTTTACTTAAACTCTACTACCAAAGATGATTCTTCCCCATTCTGAACTGTTACACCGCTTTCTGACATGCTCATAAGGTGAAATCCCAAGCGCGCAATCCTATGAAAATCCTTCACTACCTCCTTCTTTTCTTACTCAACATAGGATACACTACCCATAGATAATCTACTAAGAGCATCGGCTACTACATTATCCTTACAAGGATGATAATGCACACTCATATCATAATCCTTAAGGAACTAAAGCCATCTCCTCTAGCGAATATTGAACTCTTTTTAGGTTAACACATACTGAAGGCTCTTATGATCGGTGAACATATCTACATGGACACCATACAAGTAGCGTCTCCATGTCTTGAGTGCAAATTATAATTTTGCAAGCTCGAGGTCATTATTTAATTAATAGTCTCTCAGTGACCTTAATTTCTGAAGTGCCTAGCTATCACCAATTACCATTGCTGTATCAAAAAACAACCTAGGACACTTCTAAATGTATCACAATAAATTACATAACCGTCTGAACCCTAAAGTCGAGTCAAGACAGGAGTTGTAGCGAAACTTCTCTCACAATCATTTGAATGTTTGAACTTCACCATATTCTGAGTAAACCTAGTCAATGGTGAGGCTATGGATGAAAATCCTTCCACAAACCTTTTGTAATATCCTTCTAGACCTAAGAAACTTCTTATATTTGTAGTAGAGGTAGGTCTTAGACATAGTTTCACTGCTTTTTTCTTTTGTGAATCTACTCGGATTCCTTCGCTTGATACAATGTGACCAAGAAAAGCAATTGATTGCAACAAAAACTCACATTTCCTAAACATAACGAATAACTAGCAATCCCTAAGAGTCTGTAGAACAATTCTCAAATGACTTGCATGTTCTTCCTCACTCTAGAAAAAACGTGGATATCATCATTATAGACGATAAAGAATAAGTACAAATACTGGAGAACACTTATTAATCAAAATATAATTAATATTCCATGAAAGTGTATGAAGCGATTGGTTTCGTCCAAACAAGCATACTACAAATTCCAGAATGAACATACCTAGATTCTAAGGATGTTTTCCAAAATGTTACTTTCTTCTCTGCTTAAGCTGATATAAACCGATCTGAAGTCTATCTTTGAAAATGGCTAGACCCCACGTTTGTCAAAACCGAAGTCCATCATCCTTGGGATGGGGATCCTTATCCTTGATTGTGACCTTGTTCAATTGTCTAATAGTTAATCACATTTCTCAGGGAATTCATCTTTGCTTCTTACGACCAACACTGGTGCCCCCCCAGTGTGAAATAACTACGTCCCAAGATGAACCCTTATCTAAAAGGTCCTTTTCACTACTCTTTCGTTCCTAAGCCTCGTTCTTGTATTGCTGAAGGAAGAATTGAAATAGGCTAGGTATCTAGAAGCGGATCAATTCAAAAGTCAATGTCCCTTTCGGGAGGGACTCTGAGAATATCTTCTGGAAACACTTCTGGAGATTCACAAACTACTGGAACTGACTCATGAGTTGGTGTTTCAAGTCTAGAATCCTTAATCAAAACTACATGATAGACATAACCCTTAGATATCATCTTTCTGGACATAAGGTAAGAAATAACGACCCATAGGTGCTAAGATACTACCCTTCAATGCAAAGATTGGTTCATCTAGAAACGGAAACGAACAATCTTAGTTTTCCAATCAATTGAGGCATATAATGAGTGTAACCAATCCATGCCTAGAATTACATAGAATTCAACCATTTATAACTCTACTAGATCTACTCAGGTGACTTTCTAAAAGACTGTGATAGGGAATTTTTTGTATACCCATCTAGATATAACTGGGTCACCGACTGGAGTAGAGACTGAGAAAGATTTTGAAAGAGTTTCTGGACTAGCATCTAATTTGACTACTACGGAAGGAGTTACAAGAGAAAGAGTAGCCATAGATCTAACAATGCATAAACATCAAGGTCAAAGACACATAATGCACCAGTGATGACATCAGTAGAACCTTCCTTATACTGGTGAGCCTGAAGAGCATACAATTTGTTCTGGTGCTGACCGTCGCCTGTACAATATGAGTTACCCTATTGAGTTGGGCGACTTTCTGGTGTTGCTGAAGTTGTTGACTGAGCTATACAATTACTACATCTTTGACCTTGTCTAGAAGGACAATATATCAACCTGTGACAAGACTGACCGCATCCAAAATATCCTATTTTTTTTCCTGGCAGATCTCGCCCTGGATGGTTCTTACAAAAACATAATGGGCATGGTGGAAGTAAGTTTGGTGCCTGAAACACTTCCATAAGATTAAGATTCTTGTGCTCTACCCTTGTGGTAATACCTTTTATTTAGGGATGAAGCACTAGCTGATGAAGGGTTTGCAGCCAAAAACCTCTGCTGACCCTGCAAGCGATATCCACTACCCGATTTCTGTTGAGAATAGCCATAGTTCCCAATCCCAGCCTTCTTATTTTCCTTATCATGTACCCTAAGCTTATCACCCTCAACCTGCTGAGCATGAGTCATAAGACTAGAGATATTCATATCTCCAAGTAACATCCCATTTCTACACTCAGTTTTCACCAAATCTGACACTCTATACAAAAACTTGTTCATCTGAGCCATGGAGTCAGCAAACATTTGAGGATCATACCTGGAGAGTTTGTTAAACTTGAGTACACACACTTGGACTGTCATGTTACCCTTCCTTAAGATCATGAAGTCTTGAGTTTTTGCTTTTTTTTTATCTATTATGAAAAACCTATAGAGAAAAGTCTTACTAAATCAATCCCAAGTTATAGGATCCGCATTTGCACCCCTATTATCCTTCTACTGAGTGTACAAAATATGAGCAACATCTTTCAATTCGTATGATGCAAACTCAATCCTATCATTCCCATTGACTTGTATTACCTCAAATATTTTATTGATCTCATCCAAGAAATTCTGAGGATCTTCATTAGTTTGTGATCCCAAGAACTCAGGCGTATTCATCCTAACAAAGTCACGGACCCTTCTAGCTAGTAATCCACCATTGGTATTCACATGAGCATGAATCCCATTGTTCTGGTTAGTCATACTCTGAGCCAACATCTTTATTATGTTCCTGAACTCTACATTAGGGACCTCCTAATCTGGGATTGGAGGAGCTGCGTTTGCATTCCTCGCGTTCACATTCCTAACATTAGCTCACGAGGAGGCTTGATCTAGAACGTAGAACGTCAAGTGAGAATGGAATAAAATCTTACCTCACGGACGATAAGATTACCAAGAAAGTGATGTTTTTCCAAAAAGACTTCATAGCCTTCCTCTATGTAGAAGTGGTGCACTTCACACACATGAAAAGGACTCTACTTAGTGTCGACTTTTCAGACATCCTCGGACACTTGAACCTAGTGCTCTGATACCAAGTTTTCTCACGCCCCGAGCTGCAACCGAGATGTGGACACAAAACTTATAATTACAAGCGATACCAATGTAACCTTGCTGGCATGATCATGAGCATACTAAACATAATAAACTGGTAAAAAAGCTAAATCATAGATTATATTAAAAAGATGGGGAATACTCATATACTAAACTGATATAATATAAAGACTAATGAGTTAAATAAAATAAAAATATTAACTCAACACTAAGATTAAACTAATTGTGTCTGAAATAAGACTCTAAACTCGACTAGAAATACTGGAACAAGCCCTAGCTATATCTAACAAAAACTGAACTAAATGACTAAAGACTAAACTCAAACTCATTAATGTTATCCTCGGATAATGAGAACTCACCATTGAATCTGCTGAACTAGAGATAAAAAATCGATCTATGTGTGATTTGGATGCTAAGAACCTAAACCTACATCACGATAAGATGTAGTGCATGTATGCGTCATTACTTGAAAGGTACTGAGCATGTATGATATAATAAAGCTGAAATATAACATAACTGAACAAGCATAAAATCAAATATAATAATCTTACATGATAAACTAAATTCTGAGCTAACTGAATTTAAAATGACCACTTAGACATGCAAAACTTAATACTGATATACGAGATAAATGGTCCAATATAGAGAGTCTGACTAATAATATGGGAGCTACAATAACCAATATTTACAACGTGAGCTAAATGTGGAGTCCAATGTCATAACGAGCCCCATTGAGAGACCCAATCTACCCTGCCACAGAATAACGGCATGCCTAGCGGTGATGACTAAACTGATTGCCTACAGAAGGGGTCTTAAACAACTATTTGCTAGTAGTTACTTCTCTGACTATTAGGTAACGCTAATCCCACTTGGATAAGAAAACAGAGAAGCAAACATTAATCTATATTATCAATTATAATTTAGGAATCTATATCAAGTAAATCTTCGAATATTTGATTTGGAGTAGTTCATGGGTGTAATTCATAAACTACGACAAACAGAAGCTAGGGTTTTTGAAATTCCATCTGATATCTGAGGTAATAACGTAGATCAATGAAATAGGAACAGAAAAACTAATGAATCATAAAGGTGCTATTAAGATCTAGAAACACTTAAAGATATATCATGATATGGGATATAAAATCTGACTGAAAACAGCAACCCAATGGGTGAAAGCAACCCACTTGTGAAATCCCATATACTTGTTGGTGAAATCCATGGAAAAATACTAGGTTTCAGGGCTGGCCTGCTTTGAACTATGGTGTTCTTGACTAGGGTTCCTTGAAGAATTTTTTCTCCTCTCTTTCTCTGTGATTTTCTAATGTTTTGAATTTAATGATATCCACTTAGATATGTTTTAAATTCGTTTTTCTAGTGCTTAACATAGCAAAATATCTAATGATTTAGGGTCAAAACTACGTAACTTAGGGTTTAAACGAAGTGGGAAAGGTCCAAAAAACCCTTGGGAATGTTGTTGTCGGACCAAACGACGGCCACAACTGATGGTACGTCGTCTGATGGATGCCCCGTCGTGGGGTCAGTCGACAGGGCCTTTTCGATATGCCTTTACTAAAATAGACATAAACTTTTACTCCAAGGTATGATTTTAGCAAGGTCGGTTGGTATGGAAAGCTAATTCAATTATATATCCATGAGTAGGTCATATAACACCTAATTCATTTTATTCTAAGAGTTATAACCATTTTGAAGTTGACCCAATTGCATTTTCCCTCAATTGTGTGCAAATTTTCCACCTATGGGTCGTGCTGGTCATCCGTAGCTCTTGTAAGAGAGTGGTTGAATTAAGGTCTCGATCGAAGTGTCACATACTATTGACCGTCGTATGACCTACGGACCGTTGGTCTGTCCGTCGATCTAGACTTAGCCAATTTTTCCTGACTGAGTTTTTTGGGAGTTTCTAATCCCATCGACGGTTGTGCAAGACAGACCATCGTCTGTCCTACGGACCATCGATGCCACCGTTGGTTGCACCTGCAGAAATTTTTATGAAAAAACTGACTTTATTGTCTATTTAGGCTATGGGGTGTACATTATGTGTGTGTTATAATCTTATGATGTCCTTAAATGAGCAGTATTGATGTTACTAGGCACTGTATTGAGTTTCATGAATTTTTTAGGTCAAACATTCAAGAATGTCTAAGGTGTTCGAAAGTAAGCCCTCCAAACGTTCATGAGTGTCTTGAATGTGTCTAGCATGTTTGGAGTTGTTTTACGTGTTCATTATTGGGTACACTTGCATGGAAGGTTCTCAACATTTTAAGGTGTATATTAACATTGCATAAAGTTGGGTACGACTCCTTACCGTCCCCGCAAGAGTCCATAAAGGAGGACCTCAAATTCTACCGAGATACTACTTTGGCAGTGTCAATCGACGAGCTCAATTGACGCCTCGTCAGTCAATCAACACCCCATCGACTAATGGCGTTGGTTAAAACAGTACCTCATGAGT
Source organism: Solanum habrochaites (assembly GCA_027704765.1). Taxonomy (NCBI): domain Eukaryota; kingdom Viridiplantae; phylum Streptophyta; class Magnoliopsida; order Solanales; family Solanaceae; genus Solanum; species Solanum habrochaites. Next base: position 35,291,575 of record JAKWJA010002499.1, on the reverse strand, counting down.
AGATTCCACCAAGAAGGAGTTACAGTAACCAATGACGGAGCAGTAGGATACCCCGTCGTCCAGTCGACGCCCAGTCGTTGTTGTCCATCGATTGTGGCATGCAGCTACTGCCTATGAACTATTTTATTAAAGGGATGAATGGGAAATTAACCCCACGTCCTAACCAGACCCGTACAGATTTATTTGGTTATTTTTGGGTATACTTAAGTGATCAAAAGCGTGATCAACCCATTCTCAATACCTTCTAGACAAATTAGACATTCCCTCAAAAAATATTCTCTCAAGAAATTCCATTGAAAGTGAAGCTAAAAAATAACTTAGAGATTGGATTCCTATAGTTTCTTCATCAATTTTTAGAGGTTTTCTTCCATATTAACGTATGGGGATCCTAAATCTCTAGTTATCTTTCCATCTAGAGAGTTAATCTTAATGTTTTCAAAGAGATTCCATGATCAAACATTCAATTATTTAATCTAGCCGTGGGTTCTTAACAAAAACATTTTTAATGGCATATTAATGATGAATTGACGATAATGTATTGTTTTAACGTTAAATTCAATCCAATTGCATTATGAACCAATGTCCTTCCCAAACTCGATTTAGCCCTTCCATGGGCATTGTGATCCTTGCTTGTTATTAGTTGAATTATGATTCTATTATGTTGAATGCTAATTCTACTGTTTATTATGTTTATTGATGGTGATTTATTAATGAATGATCCAATTTGATCAATGTATGAAGATTTCAATATAACTAGCCTATGTCTCTATGTGCTAACAGTGATCTCGATTATGGAACAATTGTGTAGGATTTCAATTATGCAAAGATCATTGTAGCTAATGCCTTCATTTTAATATTATGGATGAATTTTGGGTTTAAATCCTTGATGATCAAATTAAAGATGGCTTGTATGAATTGATCTAGGTTCTTCTTGGCTAATTATTAATAGAGTAATGTATATGTTGTGATCTATGTTTGAGGGTGGATGAAGCAAGATTTAGATATAATGTTCTATCTCTTTAAATACTTCCTAACATGTATATTATTGCTAAAATATGATTGATGAAAAAGACTATTGAAATTTGGTTATGATCTATAACTCTATACTTTCTAGTATATATGTGATGTATTGTATTAGATTGTAGTATGATTTTGTAGAGCATTGTACATGGTTTCTTTCATATTAAATGAATATTTATATAATTCCCTATAATGTATTGATGATGAAAAAGGTGTATTGATCAATGATAATCAAAGGATGGATGAATTGGTAAGAATGGGTCTTCCTCACTACTCTTCTATATTATTGTAGTTGATAAAGCCTTGTATGGCATTGTGTTATATGGCCTTGAAGGAAAATTATATTAAGAATATGGGTTGGTGATGATCACCCAATGTGAAGTCTCATGCCAAGTTTTCAATTATAGTTGTGATCTAGGTTGTATGGATATTATAGGAGCATGTAAATGGTTATGTTAAGATCATTTATAGGTGCTACCATTAATTCAGTTTTGAGTATTGATGACCCCTACTCATGAACCCCTATGTGAAGTTGTAAATAGATAATGTTGGGAGCCTTCAAGTTTAATATGAAGTTAGCTTGTCTCCTATGCAAAAATGTCTTGTGTGGTCTATTCTTTGTTTTGCATTTTTGTCCTAAGAGGGTGTCTGGCTCAATGTGTTTTTGAAAGCCATTACTTGATCATATTGACCAATGTACACACACCCTCACTCTACATGCATGATTACAAGTAGTATAGGATGATAGTGTCTAATGAAAGGTTGTTCTCATATTCACTAGTGTCTACTACTATGCATGTTAAGCTTATGTTTATGAAAGTATGAGATGTGTTTCCTTAACTAGGATGACTCCATAGGTGTACTAGTATGGGCAAGGGTATGGGACATTGTCTATGCATTGCACATTGGCACCTTGATAGGATAATTCTTAGATTTGGTCTCTATGTACATGGATATAAAGGCATGAATATGTAATGAACATGTATTATATTCTATAATGTGAAGTATGTGGTATAATGAAGTATGCTTATGCCTAATGTCTAAATGTTTTTATATTAAAGCATGGCTCATATAGTTAAACTTGCACATTTATGCATGAATGAGGTAAAGTATGAACAAGTGTGGTCTAATGGTGTTATATGAAAGGTTTGCTCACATGTATGTACACACACATATATGATGATATACTCAATAGAGAGTCTCTATAAAGGTATGCTTAAGAGTATCCTAAATTGGATAGGTTCTTGAATATGGTATGTCCATGTAAAAGGTTTCTCACACGACATACGTTGATGAAAGGATTGCTCATCTATAATATATGAGCTACGCAAATGGGAAGTGAATATCCTAAAGACTATGTTTTATAAAGTAATGTAATAAAGGATTTTAATAAAGGGAATTTAGCTTAGCACCGAGTGAACATGAATATAAGAGGTGTCCCTTCCCATTGTAGAAATATAGGTCACCATAGACCTCACGGGGTGGGTAGCCTTATAAACCAAAAGGGTGTAGATATATGTTTCTATAATGGCCCAAAGTTTCGATAACTATGTTTCCCCATAGGATTTATCATGTGATATCACCTAATATTCTAGCATGATACTCATGTCTTACATTAATAATTATCGTGGTGAGGGGGGATGACACCAAATTTCATGTTTGGCTCACATGGTCTTATTGTTGGTTAAGACTATTGTTTACCTAAAGTAAAATGTAAAATGAAAGTAAATTAGTAAGACCCTAACTAGGATTACCGAAGGTAGGTTACTTAGGATACGTGGAAGTAATGAACCCACCTAGAAATTACACAAGTGGCTACTTAGGGGGGGGGGTCTAGCAAGGTGATCTAAGGTGTATGATTATGGTTCTATATTTATTCATCGCATTTTAGTATTAGTCTACTTGTTATGAAGATGTGGATGGTATGAGTTTACATGATGTGGTCTAATTCTTATATGAACTATGTTGGTTTTATTGACTACATGATAAAGGTTGTTGACATGAATAAAATTGTCTTCACTTACTTGTTGTTGTATGAAATTGATGGTAAGGCTTGTGGTCTCATGATAGGTCTACTATGCATGTGGGAGGTTATGGGTCTTCATATGTACAGTGCACAAGTAGATTTAGATTGGGATTATGAGTAAGGTCTCCTAAGGTTCTATGTGAAGTAAAATAAGTATATGTGCATAATGACTAAGAGTTTACTGTAAGGTTCTTATGGTTTTGATTTAAATTTGTCTATATTGTACTATACTTCTATGACGTTAGATGATGGATTATGCATGATGTATGATTTATTTCTTGTGTCCTTAAGGTGATGCATTGCACCAAGTATCATGTAAGACCCCCGAAATGAGTTAGGGTCTCCATAGCCTAACACGTTTGTATTAAGGTTCTAAGGTCTGAAAATGACTTATAATATTGTTTAGAGGAATTGTGTAAAGTTTGAGGTTAATTAAAAGTCAAATGTCAAGGGACGACCAAAGCATTCGACGACTAGCCACCTCTGTGCCTGATATCTCTATGAATGCTTATATTTGTATGTAATGAGCTATGAAGTCTTAAAATGAGTTATCATTATGTTATAGGTGGTATGCGGAGTTTCATGAAGCTTGGAGGTCAAACATCCAATAACGTCTAAGACGTTAGAAATTTAGCCCTTGAGACATTCAAGTACGTCTTGATGGGGCCTAGCATGTTTGGATGTGTTTTATATGTGCATTTTGTGTGAAAATTGCATGGAAGGTCCTTGACTTTTTAATGTGCATAGTTACATTGGAAACATCTGGGTACGACTTCTCAAGGGCCCCTCAAAAGGGCCCACAAAAATGACCCAAGAGTTGTTGATACACTGCCTTGGCTGTGTTAATCGACGAACCAAAACGACGCCCCGTCGATGGGGAGGAGTCGATGTTCACTTATCCTGGTTAAGGTTTGGATACATTATAGAGTCAAACCCAATCAACTGAGGGCACAAAATAGCCCGTCGATGGACCAATGCCCCATCGTTGGGTAGGTCGATGCAGACTGGTGCAACTGCTGCTTTTGCGCTGCTCACTTAGGGGGTGAATGGGAAATTCACCCCACATAATAACCATATACGTACTTATATTATTGAGTTTTTTCGGTGTATTTAAGGATCAAACACGGGAATAACCCATTTCAAATCCCTTCTACACAAATTAGACTTTTCCTCCAAAAATGTTCTCCCTAGAGACCTCCATTGTTGGTGAAGCTCAAGAAAAACTTGGAGGTTTGGTTCATATTATTTCTCATAATGTTTTAAAGGTTTTAATGAATATAAAGGTATGGTGATCCTTCTTCTATAAGTAAGCTTCGACTTGGAGAGTTAATCTAAATGTTTTTCAAAGAAAGTTTCATGATCACACATCTTCAAGTTCAACCTAGCCATGGGTTCCTTCTAAAAACTTTTTTAATGGATTAATCATGATGAAATGATGTTAATGCATTGGTTTTAACGTGGTTTTTAATCCAATTGCATTATGAACGCATGTCCCTTCCAAAAATCGATTTACCCGTTTATGGACATTTTGATCATGGCTTGTAAATAATTGAATTGTGATTCTTTACCGTTTGATGTCCTAACATAATACTTTCACATTTACTGAATTAATGATGAATTGATCATGAGGATTCGTCAATCATATGTAAAGATTTGAAACATGACTACTACATTGTTTTGTGATCCGACTGTAATTATGGACGTTTTTTGTTACTGAAAGAATAGTGGATTTTTCATTTATGTTCTGGTCTTGAGCAACTACTTCCTAAAAGTTTAATAATTATTGATGAAATTTTTAAGTATAAATCATGTATGATCAAGTGAAGATGATTAAAAATGAGTTTGATTCTAATTTTTCCTAGGCCTATAAATGGTAAACTTTGTGATCTTGACATTAGGTTTGTTGTCTTGTGACTCGATCATGTGTTAAATTGTTGCTACTGCCTATAATGAATGTGATTAATTAATTATATGTAAGGATACAATGTGGATCAATTCATGTAGTTTGAATAGGATTAACCGATGTAAATTTATCTTCCTGAATTGCTAATCTTGAAAGCTGCTTACAATGATTGTTTGGTTTATTGGCAATTGCAGTAGGGATTCGTTTTAGGATAAGGGGAGGGGGGGGGGGGGGGGGGTGGGTGATTTTGTTTTTTGTTTACATCCCCTCCATGTACATTATTGATGAATCTTGATTCATAAACAAGACTATGGAAATTGAATGATAATCTATGCCTATCTATTCTCTAGAACAATGGTAATGTTTTGCACTAGTTGTATCATGATCTTGTTACGACTTGTACTTTGTTTATTTCCTATTTAAAGTACATTTATTTATTTCCCTTTATATGTTTTATTATTTAAATGGTGTATTTATCAATGTTGATCAAAAAGGGTTGATGAATTGGTAAAATCTACTCTTCCTCCCTACTTCTCTATTGGATTGTAGTCGATGAAACCTTGTATGGTATTCGGTGGTATGGTCCACTTATGGTGGCGGTGTTTACCTTATTATTATATGTGTGTTGACCATGTACTTGAAGGAAAATTGATAAATTTATGAATGAGTGGGTATGATGTTCACCTTATCTGTAACTTGTACCTAGTCTTCTACTTTAGTTGTAAATCTAGGTTATCTTACTATTGTTATGAGCATCTAAATGGTTATGAAAGAGCATGTGTAGGTGCTAACTTCAATGAAGTATTAAGGATGAACGACCCCTACCCATGTATACCTATATGAATGTGTGAATAGTGAAGGTTAGAAGTCTTGAATGTAATGTAAAGATTGTCTTGCCTCCTATGATAAAATGGTCTTATGTGGTCTATGCTTTGTTGTGCATTATGGTTTTAAGAGTGTGGCTGCCTCAAGATGTTATGGATAGAAATTATGTAATAATGTTTACCAATGTAAACAAATTCATACATCATACATGCTTATAAGTAGTATAGGTCATGGTTTCTAAATGAACGGTAGTTCTCATACTCACTAGTTTATATTACAATGGATGTTAAGATTATGTCTATGGAAGTATGATATGTGTTTCCTTAACTAGGATGACTTGATAGGTGTACTAGTTTGGGCAAGGGTATGGGACTTTTCCTTTGTATTGCACATGTGTGCCTTGATAGGATAGTTTCTAGGTTTTGTTTCTATGTGTATGGATATGAATGTATGAACATTTGTGACCTTAATGTCTTATGTGAAAGGTTTGCTCACATATAATTATGCAGACACACATGAATGATAATCTAGTCAGTAGAGGAGCTATGAAAGGTGTGCTCAAGTGTATCCTAAACTAGATAGTGCTAATAATATATGCTATGTCCATATGAAAGGCTTTCCCACATGATTGAGGTTTATGAAATATCATCTATGACACATATGAGCTAAACATATGGGGAGTCAATCTCCTAAACCCTAATTTTATAAAAGTAATGTAATAGTGACTTTTCAATAAAGGTAAATTAGCTTAGCACCGAGTGAATTTGAAAATTAGGGGTGTCCCTTCCCATTGTAGGAACATAGGTCACCATAGACCTCAAACGGGTGTATAGCCTCATGACCAAAAAGGGTGTTAGAGATATATTTCCATGACGCCCCCATGTTCCATAAACTATGATTGCCACATAGAATCTAGTAAGGTTATATCAACTTAAAATGCTAGCATGTGTTAATGTTCTACCATGGCTAGGTAAGAACACCTTCCATTTGTGTAAGACTATACAACTCTGAATTCAATGTTTAGAACCCATGGTCTTAGTGTAGGTTAAGGATATAATTTCCCTAAAGTATAATGGACAATGGAAGTAAATGACTAGGACCCTAACTAGGATGACATAAGCGTGGTTAATTTGGATAGGTGTAAGTAATGAACCCATCTAGACATTGCACAAGTAGCGCCTTTTGTAGGTTATGCTTGTACGATGGTGTTTGATGACTTGTGTTGGTTGTATGTATGTTTTCTTTATGGACTAATGTGATGCAGTGCACCATGTATCACTAGAGGGTTACTTGGGAGGTTAATGAATAAAAAGAAATAATGATCACTGTAACATAAAAGAGCTCACTTTAAAGTTACCTAAAAATGACTTAAATTCTATATGTGATTTTCTATAATGTTTTACCTTTGAATATGTCTATATAAAATATTTGAATGATATAAATGCAATTGTCTAAAGGTTTTACAAAGAGTTACTAAAAAAATCATGAAGTATGATTTCAATAAAATTTCCCTTTTGGATGCATGTTTTAGCATTGTCGCCATAATTAGTGTATTCTTGTACTAATCTCATTCTTTTCAACTTTGTACACAGTGTAGGTTATGGATGCTTAAAAGATGTCTTAAATTTTGAAGGTGAATTATAACATGTTTTGAAGATGTGATGTCAATTATAACTAAGTATGAGATTTAAGTGAAATAACATGTTACATTGAGAAATGTATATAATAATAGGATTAAGACATGTTAGAAGTGTAAAACCCTGTAGCCAAAACAAACAAAAAACATAGCTTTTTCAGAAAATCTTCAGGTGCATAGATTTTTGCCATCGCAACCTGACCCATGATCCATCCTGGACATCCGTCGGTTGGGTCAGAAACCACCAAAAATCTCAATCCATAAAATTTGACTAATTGTCAAACGAAGGACAGACTTACGGTCCATAGGTCAGACTATGGTACGTCATATGAGTACATCGATCAACACCTCATTCACCCACTTTATGATAAGAACCACGATTGACCAGCATGGTCCATAGATGGACCTATGGTCCGTAGATCTAATCGTAGGTTAGAAATACTAGTCAATAATGGGGGAAATGCAGTTGGGTCAGCTTCAGATGGTCATAACTCTTAGCAAAAAAACAGAATTATGTGTCCCATGACATACCCACGGAGAGATAATTGAATTAGATTTCCATAGCCACCGACCTTGCAAAATGAGACATGTGAGTAAAAAGTTATGCCCATTTTCGTAATGGATTGTCAAATAGGCCCGATATACGAATCCAAATGATGTATAATCTCTCAAGGTCGTCGTTTGGTCCGACAACAATTATCCCAGGGGTCTTTTGGTCAATTCTCACTTTGTTTAAATATTGAGATACATCATTTTGACCATAAATCGTCATATTTTAGTCTATTTAGGCCTAGAAACATACCTAAAACTTACCCTAAGACAAATCATTAACAAAAACATAGAAAATTAGAAGTAAGAAAGAAGAAAAAGGTCAAGAACACTAGTTCAAGAACGTAGCAAGGTTCCAGCAAATCCAGCCCCACAATCTAACTGTTTCTCCGCAAATTTCATCACCAGGTATGTGGCATTTCACTAGTGGTTTCATTTAACCCATTGGGTCTCAGTTTTCAGTTAGTTTTTGATTCTCTTATCATGATTAAACCTATGGTTTCTAGAACATTGATAGAATTTCATGAATTTCTTAAATATATGTTCAAAATCAGATTGCATGTTATTTTTAGTTTGTTTTCTCTGATTTCAGACCCCGAGCTTTGTATTTCTCAGTTCTTCAATTACCACATGCTAGTCCAAATATTTCACTATTTAGTTATCATGCCTGCTCTTTTTTAATACAACATCATTTTCCAGATTAAACTTGCATTCTTGCAGTTTGAATATTCTCTTTTGATTACATCTAGTAAATTGACCAAAAAATTCATACATTATTAATTAACTGCCAAATCATGGGTAGCATGAGGCCGAGTAGACTAGGGTTTAGTGTAACCCAAGTATGCCAAAACTAACTAGCCCGTAGGTGTTAATTCCCCTTTGTGGGGGAAATCAGTTTAAGGATTACGCGATAGCATGACTTTATAACCACCTTTGAAGGGTATATTAGGTCCTCTCATTAGGACCATATACATCAGACTGCAACTTTTAGCTTATGTGGTTTCTTATCGTGTTATTAGTGCTCAGCTCGCACAATTTATCAGAACTCTTGAGCATTGAACCAATTATAACAGTATACTCATTATTCCGTTTCAGATATGTTATTTTAAAAAATTGGGGGTTAAATTGCATTCCATTAGCTAAAAAATTTAGTATATCCTATTCCGTAATTATACGTTGCTTTTGTTTTGTTCAATTTAAATAGTTTTATTTCGTTTTTTATTATCCTACATTTCAGTTACTTTCAGCCTCTGACGCATACATGTCGCTACATACACATCTTCTCTGTATAAGGTTTCAAGGTTTCTCAACATCCAGTTCACGCATAGATCGATTTCAGATCTTCGGTTTACCAGATGAACTGGTGAGACATTAATATCCGAGGACAATAGTCATGAGTTTCTTTTAAATATTTAGTCTTTTAGTTTCAATTTATGCTAGATTTAGATGGTGCTTTTCCCAGTATTTCTAGTCCAATTTAGAGGCTATTTTCATATATAGTTAGCTTAAGCTTAGTATTGAGTTAATATTTCCTTTATATTATACTCATTGTTTTCAAATATCTCAGTTATAGAATATGGAAATCCCCTATCTGTTGAGTTTAATTGTGATTTATCTTCCACAACAATATATATTATTTAGTATGCTCATGATCATGCAAGCAGGGTTAGCTTGGGATCACCTGTGGTCCTAGATTCCATGTCTGCATCACGGGGGTAGCTTGGGGCGTGAAAGAACTTTGGATTAGAGCATTAGGATTAAGAGTCCTGGGATGTCTGAAAATCCGTACTAAGTAGAGTTATTTTCATGGGTGTGGAGTGCAAAACATCTAATGAGTGGGAGGATATGAAGTGTTTTAGGAAAAAGTTCACTTTCTTGTTACTCTTATCATGTGTGAAGTATGATATTATTCAATTCAAACTTGACGTTCAACATTTCTGATCATACCTCCTCGTAGATATAACTCTAGGAATACGAACGCAACTCCTCTAGCACCAAATCAGGAAGTCTCCAATGGTGATTTTAGAAATGCTATACAGATGTTGGCTCTAAGTATGCCTAACCAGAACAATCTTGTTCATGCTCATGTCAATTAAAATGGTGGATCAGTAGCAGCAAAGGTCCGTGACTTTTTTAGGATTAATCTGCCTGAGTTCTTAGGATCGCAAGCTAATGAGGATGCTCAATATTTCGTGGATGAGATCAAGAAAATCTTTTAGGTAATACAGGTCACGGGGAATGATCGGGTGAGTTGACATCATACTAGTTGAAAGATGTTGCTCATATTTGGTACACTCAGTTGAAGGAGAATAGGTGTGCAAATGCATTCCATATCACTTGGGATTGCTTTAGTGAGACTTTTCTCGACAGGTTTTTCCCAATAGAGTTGAGAGAAGAAAAAGCCTAAGAATTCATGAATTTGAGGCAAGGTAACATGACAGTCCAAGAGTATGGTTGAAGTTAAACCAAATCTCTAGGTATGCTCCTCACATGGTTTCTGACTCCAAGGCCCAAATGAATATGTTTTTTAATAGAGCGTCGGATTTGGTGAAAACTTAGTGTTGAAGTGCTATGTTACTTGGAGATATGAACATTTGTAGGCTTATGAGTCATGCTCAGCAGGTTGAGGGTGATAACCTTAGGGAACATGCTAAGGAGAATAAGAAGGCTAGGAGTGGGAACTATGACTATTTTCAACGAAATTTGGGTAGTGGAAATCGCTCGCAGAATCAGCAGTAGTTTTCAGCTCTCGCCCCTTCGTTAGCTAGTGTTCCATTCGCCAATAATAGGTATGACCAGAAGGGTAAAAAACCAAGCTCTACATCTCAGGGAAGTGTTTCACGCACAGAGACTTACCCTACTTGCCCTAAGTGTGGTAAGAACAACACGGGCAAGTATCTTGCAGGAAAAGAGGGATGCTTTCGGTGCGTTCATTATGATAAAAGGTTTGAGGAGTTGTCCTTTTAAATAGGGTCAAGTAGACGGTAGTCGTAGAGATCAGTGTACAACTTCAGGAATACCAACATGTCTCCCAACTCACTTCAGGAATACCAACAAGTCTCCCAACTCAGCAGGGTAACTCATCTTGTACTAGTGGTTGGTCAGTGCAAGAACAGGTTGTATGTTCTTTAGGCTCCCGTGATTAGGAAGGTTCTCCTGTTGTAGTCACTGGAACGTTATGAGTCTTTTACCTTGATGTTTATGTATTGTTAAATCCAGGAGATACTCTTTCTTTTGTAACTCCTTACATAGTCGTCCAATTGTGTGTTACTCCAAAAACTCTGTCACAACCTTTCTCAGTATGTACTCTAGTTTGTAACGAAGTTATAGCTAGAAGGGTATACTGAAATTGCCCCGTCATAGTCTCTCAGAAATTCACCTCAGCATATCTGGTAGAGTTAGAAATTGTAGAATTCAAAGTAATTTTTGGAATGGATTGGTTACATTATTGTTATCCCTCAGTCTATTGTAGAACTAGTGTTGTTCTTTTTTAGTGTCCAACGAACCAATCCTACAAAGGAATGGTAGTAGCTTACCGTCTATGGGTCGATTTATTTCTTACCTTAAAGCCAGAAAGATGATGTCTAAGGGTTATCTAAATCATCTAGCAAACTCTTGAGTCATCTCCAGTAGTATGTTAGTTTCCAGAAATATTTTAAGAAGATCTTATCAGAGTTCCCACCAAAAGGTAAATCGACTTTGGAATTGATCCCCTTCTAAATAACAAGCCTATTTTTATTCCTCCTTGCAGAATCGCACTACAGAGATAAGGAATTTAAGAGCAGTTGAAGACCTCTAGATAAGGTCTTCAATCAAGACCTATAGTATTCATCCATGGATTGCCGTCGGTGGTTGTTTAGTAAGGACAGAAAGATGGTTCTCTCAGAATGTTCATTGACTATAGAACAGTTGAACAAGGTCACAATCAAGACGAAGTTCCATTCCAGGGTTGATGACTTGTTTTTGACCAACTAATAGGTGCTAGTCCACCCTCAAAGAGAGTCCTACAATCATGTTATCATCACTTAGAGCCAGAGATTGGTGACAATTCGAAAAACATATTCAAAAGCCAATATTGTTCTTTAAAGAATTTGTAGTTTGTCATTTGACTAACCATTTCCTCCCTGCACCTTTTCACCACCAAGTAATTTTATGCACAATTTTTTCAAATAGTACTTAGACTTGTTCGTTATTGTCTTCGTTGATGATATCCTTATTTACTCTAGGAATGAGGAAGAACATGCGAGTCATTTGAGTATTACTTTCCAGACTCTGAAGAATCGCCGGTTATTCACTAAGTTTAGCAAATTTGAGTTATGGTTGCAATCCATTGTAGCAACCCTAAAAATGGCTATGTTAAATAATGTGTAATGTGCCTAGAATGCTTACGATTAGAGCGGGGTCACACGGATTGATGTGTATAAAACCAGACTTCTGAACCCTTAGGACAACAAATACAACTTACTTCGGGAGTTAGTTGAGCTATAAAAGGTTGTGTCTAGCCATGTAGAGCTCTCAAATATATAGATTTACTCGGATGAGTCTTTAATCTACTTAAAAAGGAGAAATCTTAAGTTTGGAGGGTCTAGGGGTAAAATAGTCTTTTTCCAGGAAAAGGGTAGTATCGTATTTACCCTAAATATATAATTAAATATTTAAGTAATAAAGTTTAGGGGTAGTTTGGGGACAGAGGGCCGAAAATTGGCTCTTGAAGTAAAGTCTTGCTCCACCCGGGTTCGAACCTAGGTGGAAACAATGAATTAAATTTGTTTTAATTTAAGTGGGTAAATTAATGTAATTAATTAATATTTATTATTTATTATCTGATTTAAAATAAAAGGTAAATCAGATTTTTTTATCCTTTAATAAAAACCTTATTTGTTTAAATCCTAAACTAGACTCCTGAGCCTAATAAAACTCTAACTCTCTCACGTCTATTTCATCAGCATTCACGATCACTCGGTTTTCCATTTCACTTTTCTCTCTGCCAAATAACATTCAATAATACAAAATTTACCAAGGTTATTCACACTTGAAGAACTCACACGAAAATATAAGAAAAACAAACGTTAATAAATCATGGAGGCAAAGAGAAGGTTTTCCGGGGTGTTGAACTTTTGGTGTGGGACGTGTGTTTGGAAAAGTTTTTTCGGCAGCAAGTCGAGGTTTGAATGTCAAAAAAGTATGGGTTTTCTTCTCTCTTTGTCCCTTCCCCAAGAGATCCCTAAGGTTCAGTATATTCAATCGGAAAACAAGGGTTGTTTCCCCGTTTAATGTCCCTGTCACTAGCTCCCAATGATTCGTAGGTTGGATATGTTTGCTTGTAGATATTAGGTGTTTGTTGTTTTTTCGTTATAAATATATTCATGTATGTGTGTTGAAATCGTATGAGGGATAACCTATGTGATCGGAAACTATGTGTACATGTGTGCAATGTGAAATATGATTATGTGCCTCATGTTTTAATCCGAAATTGATGTTTAGTTCTTTGATTTCAGTAACACATTTTTTATGTAAATCTTGATGTTACTAGTGATGTAAAGATGCTGATCTGAGTGATTTCTTTATAGAATTAAAATAGTGGAAATGCACCTAAAGAACTCACTAAAAACCTAACCTTAAAACGTCTAAACGGTTTAAAAGTTAAAGAAGTGGAAAATAGGGTGCAAAAATTTCCAGTTTAAAAGGATGATTACGGTCAAGTTAAGAGTGGTTCCAAAATGTTTGTGAAAAACTAAAAATTTTTTAAAACAAGTGGGGGTCCCATGGGTTTTGAACCCCGTGCCCTCCCAATGTTTAAAACATGACAATACAGAATAAAAAGGGCATGTGTCAATTGGATTCGAACCATGGTCTTGGATGGAAAATAAAGTATGAAAATAAGAAATGAGAGGAGTCGGCTTCAAACCCAAAACCTCTTGGTCAAGATTAAGTAAAAATGAGAAGGAAATAATTGTGAGGAATGGGAATCGAACCCACGAAATCTAGGCGGAAAAAGACAGTTGAATGAAAAATAAAGTGAGGTTGTGGGGGTTCAATCCCACAACCTCATGATCAACTTAAATAAACCTTGAAAAAAAGAAATTAAAATAAAAAGGTCCGCCAAGAAAGAGAAAATGTAAATAAAAGAAATTAAAAGAAAATTATGGCGTTGGGGCTTGATCTTGGGTCCCCAAGGCGTGTGGACCAAAATAAAATAAATGAAAAAAGTAAGTGTTTTCCAAGGAATTCCAAACCGGTTTCCCTTATCCAAATTTCGTATAGATACATAAGTAATACGTGAATTGAATATTCAAGAATAATGTTGCCTAAATAGATCGAAATTGAGATCTTGGCATACATACAAGATGAATAAGTCTTGTACCACATAATCCTTTGAAGTTATGAATCATTATACGAACTATGAACGAAGCCTCATGGCTTGTATGTATAGACCCATAAGTCTAGCATACGTTTAAAAATAAGTGAACCTATGATGTATGTATTGAAATGATGAAACACTAGAACGGTTTAAGTAATTGTTGTATCACACTAAATCACCAGTTTTCATTGGCACGATGAATGAAATGAAAATATGAAACTGGTTGGAATGAGCAATGAAATGATGAAATGAACATGAAAGATGAAACCCTATAAATTTTATGTAAAGGTATCAAACGACATACTGGACAAAAGTGCATTGGCATTGAATGAAATTAACATTCACGTAATATAATGAGATCATCTAAATAAGCTAAAGTAAAATGTTACCAAAACATTACGTACTCACCTATATAGTGTCAGCTTAAATGAAGAGACCAGTCTCTATGAACACTCTAATGAAAGTATTGAGATTAATACACTTAATACTAATGATGAGATGACAAATCATCCATTGAACTATGATGTCCTTATAGTAGAAGCCAGCTTCCATGATGTATGAGTTGAATATAATGGAACTTTATACTATGTATCGATAGACTAGCTATGAGCGGTGATGCCTTCTTTCAGGAAGGGCGGAGGTTCACGTAGCTCTCATGAGATGACATTATCTAGCATGATGGGTATGGGTCTACTTATTTCTCCTTGTCTTTGAAACTATACTTTCAATATAGGGATCTGGTGGGGGTTCGATTCCCATGTACGCTAGCATGTTTTGGGTCACTTTGGCAGGTTATTCCATCTCTTTTCGGTGTGGGGGAGACAAAGGATTTCATGATGCTCACATAATCTATGTTGGTTAAAGTTAAAGTTCCCAATGAATGAATGAGGCCAGCCTAAACGATACACATAATAAAATGAATGATACCTAAGGTGTTAGGATAGGATAATAAAAAGGTGAGCTAGACTCAAGTAACTACACTAGGTCATTCTTGAACATTGCATAGCGAACCCGATGAAAGTCTAAAGGGACTTAAGGGGTTTGACTTCGCTAGGTAGGTGTATGGGACTCCTACATATGATTTGCACTAGTTTTGCTTGAAGGAAACTTTAGAAGGTTGATTTCAAAAATGTATATGCTATGAATATGATGATCTTGCACATTTATTATACTACATGATGATTGGTTTCACTTAAGAATATGTGTTGGTGAATATAATGTATGATGATATGTACTCGTATGTGATGTTCTATATGATGTTACATGTTAGTCATGGCTATTTTCAGTTTACATGATTGAGTAAGGTTATGGGGCTTTGCTTGGTCATTGAACTTGTTGATTTAATAAGGGTTTATGGGTAATTGTATTTCATTGTTTATGTGTTAATGAAATCTTATCTATTCTTATTGCTATTATAACTTGATAATAGAGTTGCTTTGACTATGTGTCCAATTATGTGATATGCATATTGAATTGAATATACTTAGCATTGTTGGTCTTGTGATGTACATGCTTTAGACTTAAGGAATATGTCTTATTGATTGGTATGGTCCTCTTGAATATGCACAAGGCTTTCTAAAGGGTAATATAACATGTTTTCATGAAAGGTCCCCTTTTAGTATGATTTCATAATATGTGTACATGTGTTCTCACACTTAGTAAAAGTGGTTTACTATCCGTATCGTTGAAAGGATTTGAGAAGACTTTGAATAAGTCTTCGAACTCTCAATCATCCATTTTGGGTAGGTTCTCACTTTCAGATGGCAATGCCACTATCAATCTTATGTAGTTGTTATAGTTTGACGACTGTTATGTTCTGTCCTTTTCAATTGGATACTATACATTGTAAATCCTTTGTGTCTTTATTTCATTAATGTATGGCCTAGGCCTAATTTGATATACTCTTGCTACAAGGTTATGAGATGAGACATCCATTTGAGACTATGTCATATTTTATATAACTATGTGCAATATAAGTTGAAGACTAAGTAATCTTCCTATACGAAGGGTCTATTTATACTCGATATATATATATATATATATTATGTGTATGTAGAGGTCTAGGTATACGTCATTGTAGAAGTAATAAAAAGTTTTAAATTTTTTGCATTTTTGACATACAAATGTAATAATGTAACCTAAGAGGCTAGTCATACTCTTCAAAAAGGACGACGACGGTGTCTATTTCTAGGGGTTGCTCCCCATATGTAATGAAAATTCACTCAAGAAGGACCCAAACACTACCCCGGCACTACCTTGGCAGTGTCAATCGACGAGCCAAGTTGACGCCTCATTCCTCAATTGATGCCCCATAGATGGGAGGCATAGCTCAACACTTATCTTTGTGAGACTCATGTCTCAAATAATGAGATGAAATAACAAACGATGGAGCAGCACGACACCTCGTCGTCCAGTCAATGACCCGTCGACAGTTGTCCTTGGATGGTGCCTTCAATCTGTCGCACATACTGTTTCATTAAAATGATTAATGGGAAATTCACCCCATGTCCCTAAATTGCAGTAGGTGGGTTAATTATGGTTTTTTTTTGGGTATATTCAGTTTTTTATTAAGATAAAATACCCATTCCTAAATTCATTCTTCAAATTAGATTTTTCCCTCTCCAAAAGAAACATCTCTACAAACCTCCATTGGAGATGAAACTCAAGAATAACCATGGTGATAGATTCTCAAGTTTTTTTCACAAATTTTTCGTGTATATCTCGTACAGTATGGTATGGTGATAGTTCATAATTATATAACTTTTCATCTAATGTGTTCCTTCAAAGCTTTTCAACGAGAATACTATGATAACATTGTATGTTCTTCAATCTAGCCATGGCTTCTTTCTCAAAACAATTTTTATGATGAATTGATGATTATTTACTGAATTTTAAGTATAATTCAATCCAATTCCATTATGAATACATGTTCCTTAGAATTATCAATTTTAGCCTATTTTACAGGCATTCTGATCTTGACTTTATGCTGATTGAATTGTGATTCTAGAATGTTGAACTGCTTATATCTACTGCCAATTATGTATAATAATGGTTATTTTTTTATGAGTTATCCGTTTAAATCAAGGTTTGAAGATTTGAATGAGTTTGATCTATGTTCTTCTATCTTTTATTTATTGTTAATGTACATGACTTCAATAGATTTCAATTCTATGGCAATTAAAGTATGATTCTAAGTTTATGAAATGTTTATCTACTGCCCTATATTGTATTATTAATGTATTATTATTATTGACCATTGATGATAAAAACAAGGGAGATTTGGTAAGGTTGCTCTATTCCTTTACTTTTCTATAGTATGGCTTGTAGAGAATTTGCCTTGTATGTGTGGGTAAGGTAAACTTATGGTGGCGGTTTTTACTTCTTGGAAATGAATATATGTGTTGATAAAGGACTTAATGTCAAATTGATATTATATGAGTGTGTGGTTGTGATGTCACACTATGTGAAATACATGCCTAATCTTCTATACTTGTTTATAATCTAGATTATATTGCTAATGTTATAAGAATTTGAATGACTATGTTAGGGTGATAGCTACGTGTTGCCATTCTTGTTGTAATAGTGGTTATGACCCCTATCCATGTACCCTATATGAATGTGTTATTAGCTAATGTTAGGAGTCTTATGTGTAATATTAAGTTAGCATGTCTCCTATGATAAATTGTGATATGTGGTCAATGCTTGAACATGCATTGTGGTCTTAAGAGGGTGGTTGCCTCAAATTGTTGTTCATAGCGATTGTATGATCATGATTTTTCAATGTACACACACTTACACCTCAGGCCTGCTTACAAGTAGTATAGGTTCATGGTGTCTAATGAAAGGGTGCTTTCATATGCACTTGTTTCTACTACTATGCATGTAGAGTATATGTTCATGAAGTTTTTTATGTATCCTTATATAGGATTACTTGATAGGTGTACTAGTATTGACATGGGTATGGGACCTTGTCTATGAATTGCACATGTGTGCCTTTAGAGGATAATCCTAGGTTGTGATCTATTTACATGAATATGAAAACATGATTAAGCTATGAACATTTCTTATGCATCAATGAAATGAAGTAAGAATATGAATGGTCTAAGGATAGTTTATGTTAAAGGTTTTCTCAAATATATATGTATACACACAGATGAATCATGTCCATTATGAATGTATGATAATATAGTCAATACATGGTTTGTTGAAAGGTGTTCTCAAGGGTATCCTAACAATAAAGGAAACTTATCTTAGCACCGAGTTAGCTTTAAGATGAGGGGTTTCCCTTCCCAATGTAGGAAGGTAAGTTCACCATATTCCTCACGAGGGGGATAGCCTCATAGACCAAGGGCATAGAGTGATATTTCTATGTATACCTCCATGTTCCAAAAACTATGTTTGCCCTAAAGGATATAGCAAGTGATATCACATAGGATTCTAGCATAATGTTAGTCTTCTACTTAGGCAAGGTAAAGCAACTTTCTTGGTGTAAGGTTCTACAACACCAAATTTCATGTTTAAGAAAACCCCTGGGTCGTAGTGTCCGGGTTAAATTTATAGTTTTTCCCTAAACTCATCGGATAAGAACCTAACTAGTATAAGACCTAAGGGAAGTTGGTAGTGTAGGTCAGGGTATGGGACTTTACTGTGCATATTTTAACAAGAGCTCTTTAAGGAGTTCTATAAAGGTGTTCTATGCATAGGATCATGTTTTTTATGTTTCTTTATGTAGGACATTGTATCATCCCCCCTCTTTAATTTGTTGTGATGAAAATGTGTGCTATGAGTTCCTAATTAATCTATATGGTATGGTCTCCACGTTTAATTAAATAAAATTTAGTCTTGTTTGACTATATGATGAGGTCTTATTTGATATTTATAAAGTTGTCTATACTTGTCTTATTGATATATGGAATGAATGGTGGGCTTCTAATCCCTTTGTAGGTTTACTTAGTATGTGTGAGGTCATGGGACTTCACATGTCTATTGCAATAGTAAACATAGAATGAGATTATGAGTAGAATTCTATAATCTCTTTGTGAAGTGAAGTCCAATTATGTTAATGTTGAATATTGTCTTACTTTAACGATGATTAGAAGTCTTGATTTGTATGTGGTCTTGTAATGAGTTCTTCTATGTGGTCCTTAAAGTTTTTTGGGGTCAAATGTGGATTATATGACTTGTTTATGAAATGTTTCTACGAATGTATGTGTTGGGTTAATGATAGTTGTATACATGATTTCCATGTGGCATTAAGGTGATGGTTGAGCGTTGATAGTTTAATTGGAAATTATCTATAAGTTGCATCAAGCATCACTAGAGGGTGACTTGGGGAAGTAAGGGAAGTAAGGGAAAAAAGGAAACTCACTGTAAGGAAAAGAAGGATCTCACTACAAATAGAAAAAGGTTATTGTAAATGGAAATAAGCTTACTGTAAATTGGTTCCTAATGTGTCTAATAAGCAATATATGTTTTTATGTGATGTTGTGACTCTTATATATGTATAAATGAAGTATGTGAATTGTATGATGCTTATTGTATCAAGTTTTTTGATGTTTTTAAAAAAGGCATGATGTACGATTTCAAAGTAAATGCCCCTTTGTAAATACAAGATTTTGCATCATTCCAATACTTAGTTCACTCTTGTACTAACACCGTTCTCCTTTACCTTTTTACACGAAGTGGTTATGGATGCTTAAAGGATGTCTCTGAGGTAAATATCTTTGTATGTGTTTCCTAAGCTCAAGAAAAGAATCCTTAAGTTCAATGATGTCCTATGTCAAGTTTTATTCAAGTCATGTAATAGTATAGTTATGAATTATGTTATATGGGTCGTGTCGATATTACACTTGAGTATAAGATGGCAAATAGACTTAGAGTCTTTTCCTATATATTATTATATATTTCCTATATATTGGAAGTGATGTTTCTAGCCAATATGTTCCATAAAAGTTTTAAATTTTTTGCTAAATTTACCTATGAAAATGCGATGAAACATAACTATGGGCATGCATAAGACCTATGAGAGGTCAAGTACATGTTTCTTCTAGGGGGTGCTCCCCGGTCGTTACAAATGTTGTATCAGAGCATTAGGTTTATGAAAGTTGCTATAGGGGACAAAGTCTCAAATTGCCACGTCGAGAATCTCAATCATTTGTGGTCAGTCGGATAATCTATATGCGAGAGGCTATAGGACAATATAGTTTTCATTCTTCACTTTTCTCATGGCGTGCCATAGAACTTAACTATATAAGATATCTCTCTTATGTTTTCTTCTTCGGTGGTCTTTTAGATGTGATTGCTAGGATTAGATTCTATCTCTATTTTTGAGGTAGAAAAGGTGAGTTTCGATGGTTATCTTGGTTTTATGGTTTGACGAGTATGTGTGAAGGTGAACCTTGATATATGTTGATGTGATGACATTTATGTGATTTAGGTTAATTAACATGCAATATACAGATTTATGTTATAATATGTTTTAAACTTGTTGAAAAGTTGTTATAGTTAAATTGGGCTTCTTTTTGGAATGGTATCTTGCTTGATGATTTTGCATGATGATAGTCTAATATTGTTTTAGTTTGAAATTCTTTTAATGTGATACATAGATAAAAGAATGCAGGTTGTCTTTATATAGGTGTGAGGATTTAAATGTTGCCTTGGTATATGTCCAAATGTTTCATCTTTTCTTAGTATTTGAGAAGTGCCTCATAGTTTCCTTGCATTGATTGTAGTCTTTGTATATAATTGCTCCTAGAAGTGAAGGTAGTATGTTTACCTTATAGGGTGATGATGTGGGTCGGGATGACCTAGAACTTACCTTACCATAGTGTTAAAATAAAAATAAAGAGGCCTTATGGCTAAGTCTCCTCTATTGTTTCCCCTAAGGTGTTATGACCCTAAGTGTTTATGGTATAGTTGAAGCTTTATATGATTGGGTGGTATGGCCTTACTTGATTTTTAATGGATTTCCTTTGGGTGATAGCCTAGAGGAATGATGATGGTTGGGTTAAGTTGATCTTACATGACTTAACACTAAGTTGGGGATGATCAGGTGAGTAGTAAGGTTGTAGATATCCCTATATTTTCCTTTTATTCTTACTTGATCTTAAGATCAAAGAGTTCCCAGTAGCTTGTTCATGATAGGAATGTTGCATAAAAGTATAAGTTTAATTTCTCCACATGTTATGTATGTCTTGATTGACACTTTGTTAAGAATGTTTTAAAGATTCCAAATTGCATCAAAAAAAAATTTTATCATGTTGATTGTGCATCTTTGTATGTTAGCTGTGCATTATTATCCATTAGATAAGGTAAGAAGCATGCTTAATGTCACATGTAAGGTGTGGTGATTTAAGCTATCAATGATAAATTGAGTCTCCTTTAAATGAAATATTATGAAACTCTTAAAAATTATGTGATTTTTATGGTTTTGGAATGTATGAATTTAGGCTTACTATTTAAAAGTAAAGGCATGTCTAGGTAATGTCCTTGTGTGTGCCCATAAATTGATAGATTATCCCTAAATGATGCATGTTTATAAAAGTTATTGTTAGGCTGGAATTGTAATTATGTAAAAAGACTTCCTATTGTTATAATGTGTTGTAATTTACCATTTTAACTTCACTAGGAAGGAACTATGAGAATGTTTTGGTTAAAAATTGAGAATTCCTTATTTAAAATGAATTGACCTTTGTGCATTGCTTATGTTTGAACTCATAAAAAATGTAATTGTGTTGAGGAGAAGGACATTCCTCATTAAACATAACTAGCATGGTATGGTTGAGTGTGGCTTTCATGGGATTATGCCTACATGATAAGAATCTTTGTAGATTTACTTGACCCAAGTCTATGTGCATTGAAGTATGAGTGCTTATTTGCTTCTTGAGTAATGTTGAACTTGCCTTTGTGTGACTTAATGATTGTTTCATAATGACCTCTTAATGAAAAATAAATTTAAAGACCATGTTATGATCAGGAGAATGATGTTTCTCTTTTGAATATGATTAGAGCCTATGTGGTTGATGCATGTAAAAGTGAAAGAATAAGGTTTTGCTTGCTTGTGTGCATTGAGTGCTAAGTAGTTTGATGTTTGTGTTCCTTGTAAGTTTGGTGTATTTACTTCTATTTGATGATATATTAAAGGTTGTTAGCTTATCTATGGGTCATTGAAGTCCTTGTTGTATTTAGAGTGTTCCATGTGTCATTCGAGGATGAATATTCAAAAGTGGGGGATATTGTAAGACCCACAAAAATGAATTAAGGTTATTAGAGATTCAAATGTATCTAAAAATGTTTAATATATTTTTAATAAGTATTTTAGAGTATGTATGCATACTTTAAAGTAATTTGAGGTCAAACGTTCAAGAACGTCCGGTGATGTTTTAAAGTTAGCCTTGAGACGTGCATCTGTGTCTTGGTGTGTCTTGACGTTTCTTACGTGATCATTTTGATTGACATTGATATGGAAGGTCCTTAACTCATATATGATTGTATTTACGTTGCAAAATTATGGGGATGACCCCCCAAGGTCCCCACAAAAGACCGTCAAGTAGGATCCAAACACTTCCTTGGAAGTGTCAATGGACGAGCCAAGTTGACGCCCCGTTCCACAATCCACACCACGTCAATGGGAGGTGCAGTCAAAATTTATCTTTGTAGGCCTCATGTTTTAAAGGAGGAGATTCAGTAACCAATCGACGAAGCAGTATCACGCCCTATCGTCCAGTCGACGGCCCATCGTCCAAACGACGCCCCTTCTACTGTTGTCCGTTAATGGTGCCTTAAATCTGTTGCAGATACTATTTAATTAAAGGGTGAATGGGAAATTTACCCCAAATCCCTAAATTACTATAAGTTATTTATATAAGTGCTTTTGGGGTACATTTAGTTGATTATTAAGATCAAATGCCAATTCCCAAATTAGAGTTTTCTCTCTAAAAAAGAAACCTCTCTAAAAACCTCAATGGAGATAAAGATCAAGAACATCCATGGTGATGGACTATAAATATTTCTTCACCATGTTTAGTTTTCCTCTCCTACAATAAGGTTGGTAATCATCTTGAAATAACCTTCCATCTAAAGAATTCCTTCAAAGCTTTTCAATGAAAATTCTATGATCAAATTGTATATTCTTCAATCTGGCCATGGATTTTTTCTCAAAACGTTTTCAAAAGAACGTTTACAGTGAATTGATGATAATGTACTGATTTTTATGTAGAATTCAATCAAATTCTATGATGTATCCATGTTCCATCCAATTCTCAAATTTAGCCTATCTTATGGAAATTGTCATATTGACTTTACGTTAATTTAATTGTGATTCTAGCATGTTGAATTGCTTATATCTACTGCCAATTATGTCTATTGATGGTAAATTTTTGATGATTGATCCATATGGATCAATGTTTGAATATTTGTATGAGATTGACCTATGTTCTTCAATTCTCTATTGATTGTTAATGTAGAGCACTTGACATGCTCTCGCTTCTACGGCAATTGAAGTATAATTTTGTTTACGTTATGATGTTTTTAGATACTGCACTATATTTTATTAGTGATGCATTATAAGTGTTGATAATTGACGATAAAAGCAAGGGACATTTGGTAAGGTTGATCTATTCCTCTACATCTATATAGTATGGCTTGTAGAATTAGCCTTGTATGGCATTGTGTGGTATAGTCCACTTATGGTGGCGGTTTTTACTTCTTGTCACTGAATATATGTGTTGATCATGGCCTTAATGGAAAATTTATGTCAAATGAGTGTGTGGGTATGATGATCATGCTATGTAAAATACATGCCTAGTCTGGTATTCTAGTTTACAATCTAGGTTGTATTTGTAATAGTATAAGAATAAGAATGACTAGTTAGGTTGATGTCTAAGTGCTGCCATTGATGTAGTAATGGTTGTTGATGACCCCTACCAATGTACCCCTATATGAATGTGTTATTAACTAATATTAGGAGTCCTATGTGTAATGTGAAGTTAGCTTGTCTCGTATGCTAAAATATGATGTGTGATTATGCTTGAATGTGCATTGTTGACTTAAGAGGGTGGCTGCCTCAATGTGTTGTTGATATCCCTTAAATAGGATGACTTGATCGATTTACTAGTATGGACAAGGGTATGGGACCTTGTCACTGCATTGCAGATGTGTGAATATGAATGGATGGTTAAGCTATAAACATGTCTTATGCATGAATGAAATGAAGAATGAATATGTGTGGTCTAAGGGTGTTTATGTCAAAGGCTTACTCACATATATTTACACACATATGTGAAACATGTCCATTATGCATGTATGATAATCTAGTATATACATGGGCTTTTTAAAGGTGTTCTCAAGGGTATCCAAAACTAGATGGTGCTTGAATATGCTATGTCCATGTAAAAGGTCTTCTAACATGATTTAGGTTAATTAACTCTCATCTATGACCTATAAGCTAATCATATGGGGATTCAATCTCCTATAGCCTATTTTTATTAAGTAATGAATAATAATGGGTTTTCAATAATGAGAACTTAATAATCTTAGAATAAAGTGAGCTTTAATATGAGGGGTGTCCCTTCCAAATGTAGGAAGGTAGGTTAACCATATTCCTCATGAGGTAGATAGCCTCATATCCCAAGGGCATAAAATGATATTTCCATGTATGTCTCAAAGTTACATATTTTATGCTTTCCCATCATGATCTAACAAGTTATATCAACTAAAATGCTAGCATGATTTTAATGTTCTACTTTGGCATGGTAGAGCACTTTTCCTCGGTGTAAGGTACTACAACACCAAATTCCATGTTTAGACCCCATGGTCTTAGTTTCGGTTAAGTCTATAGTTTCCCTAAACTAAAATGGACAATGGAAGTAATGTAATCACCCTAACTAGGATAACCTAAGGGAAGTTGCTTAATGTAGGTGAGCGTATGGGACTTTACCTATGCATTGCACAAATAGCTTTTGAACAGAGTTCTAGGAAGGTGTTATAATGCATATGATCATGTGTATGTTCTTTACGCATGACATTTTAGTGTCCTCTACTTGTCGTGATGAAATGCATAGTATGAGTCCTAATGAGTCTATATGGTATTGTCTAACCTTATATGCATAATATTGGTGTTAGTGACGATATGATAAGGTCTAATTTGATATGGATGAAGTTTTCAATACTTGTCTTATTGATGTATGGAATGAATGGTAGGCTTGTAATCTCTTTGGAGGATTACTTAGTATATGTGAGACTATGCGACTTAACATATACATTGCACTAGTAAGCATCAAAGGGGATTATGAGTAGGGTTCTACAATATAATTTTGAAGTGAAGTCCAATTATGTTAATGTTGACTATTGCCTTACTTTGATGATGATTAGAAGTCTTTATTTGAGTATTCCTTGAATTGAGTAATTTTGAAAATAGGTAAGTATGTTTCCTTTCTTTCAAGTTTCAAGCTTATATTTTATGTTTTAGAATTGCACTTTTATGCTCGTACATTCCATGCACTGAGCCTTTTGTCCTGTATCTTTTCATGATGTGGACATATATATTCATGGTCATCAATAGGAGATTTGTTGATACATCCGGGGGTTCGAGTTAGCTATGGTGATCCTCTTTATTTTATGGAGGATGGATTTCATTACGTTTCGATTTAGTCAGGATGGTCTGTGGGTCTTGTCTCGACTTCCTATATTTTATCAATTATAGCGTAAAGAGAGTTCAAGTATAGTGAGAATTAAGTTGTATTATTTATTTATTTTATTAAATGCTTTAAAGACTTAAGTTTCCTATTTTATGGTGAGTTGAGTATATTAGTTTACTCTGATTTTTATTTGAGTTTAAGTTTTATATTTAAGTTTCATGAACTTTATTCAGTTTTTAAGTTTTGTATGTTTGAGTTAGGCTTCCGCTTGTAGTCAGTAATGATGACAATTTGTTTAGGAACCAACAATGATTCTCGAGTTTCAACCACGTCTAGAGTGTAGGATCAGGTCGTAATAGTGTTTTTACAATCAATATCACAAGTACACCATAGTCAGATTATCTTCACTTTCTAAGTGAATCACAAGCTTAAACATAATTCTTATCAACATGTAAAATTCCCCTAAATTTCCCTACAAGGTCCATAGATAATGATTCATCAAAATTCCTAGAATTACTTCATTGAACATTCATAATGATCTAGTTCAAGTAATCAATTCATCACATTCATAATACAAATACAATCTACTAACAATGACCCATATTCATGCTGCATGATCCAATTTAGGGAAACATAGAAATTCATTAATTCTTAAATAATTCCTTAGGAAAAAACTAGTAATCCATCAAATTGATCATAATACTAGACAATAAACACATTGAAATCATTTTGAAATTAAATCCATGACATAGATTGAAAACCCTAGGTTTTGGAGAATTTTATTTTTAAGAAGTAGACTATTGAAGGGCTTCATGGAAGGAAACTATCCATGAATCAAGAATAACATACCTTGATTAGAGATCCTTCATGAATTTGGAGATGAAAGATGAGTTCTTGATCCCTAGTCTTCATGTTCTTCTTTAGTAGAGGTTTCTAGTGAGAGAAATATTGTAGAGATGAGTATTTGTGAATTTGATTTGTGTCTTGTGAGAATGAGTTAGCTTAGGGGTCTTATTATAGGTGTATTAAAAAAAATTAAATGACCCTACTTATTTATTTAATTAACCCAGAGCCCCTCCCTTAATCCCTAATTTAAAAAACTAAACACAAAAATCTGTTGTGATTCATGAGCCCTCCCCCCCCCAATCAACCATACACGGACCGTAACTGGGTCCATGACCTATTCTAGCAATTCCTGGATGAGACAGAGAGTTTGGAGGACTAGGGGAGTCCAAGCCTGGATCCACGACCCCCACCTATGGGGCGTGATTCACCCATAGTTTGTGGGTGCCCATCTGTAGGTGCAAGTTGTTTTTGATAGGTTTTAGGGGGACCCTTGGTTGGTCCTAGGGGGATCGTATCTTGATTTTTACACTCAAAAACATTTAAACCGAGCATCAAGGGTTATTTTACGACTCTAACCTCAATGTAGGACCTTAAAATAGGCTACTAATTTACCCAATAGACTCTAATTTAGTTTATTAGTGTTCCAGAATGTTACATTATCTCCCCCTTGGTGATATTCGTCCTCGAATGATGATTTTGACACCTTAAGGAATTAAAGTTTCAAGATTCACAATGTTCACTTTCAAAGGAGGAAACTTCAACATCTCAAGCATAATCAATGAAACATAAGGAAGTAGAAACTACATCTACAAACCCAAAATGCATGAAATTTAATAGTTCGCATTTACATAGGAGGAACTACCTTCTCAAATGCAAGAGCATGCTCACCACTATTTTGGGGAACCAATGTTCCATATCATGAAATACAACAACGAATGTACATCAATTCAACTCATGAAGTCGAAAATAGGAAATTATAGTAAATGAACAACAACATGAGGGATGTAATTCATTATAACAACTCATTTTCTTACTAAACATGCATTTTATCAAGAACATACAAAACACACAAATCAAGCTTACCTCAAACTAGAAATTTAAAGACGAACTACTTACCTCAAGCTTGAATAGGAGTGGAAGAAAAAAGACGAGGATAGTGCGATTTAATATCGGCCTCGCCCTCCCAAGTAGCACCCTCAACTAAATGATTCCTCCATAAAACCTCCACGAAATCTACTTTCTTATTTCTCAGCTTCTTAACTTGTCAGTCAAGGATTTTTACCGAAACTTCTTCATAGGAAAGGTTTTCATCAAATCAAACCCTTCTAGAGGAATAATGGATATCGGGTCGCTAATACACTTATTAAGCATGGAAACATGAAATACCGAGTGAACCAGAGCCAACTCACTTGGCAAGTATAATTTATAGGCAACCTTCCCAATACGCTTTAAAATTTGATATGGGCCCACATACCAGGGACTAAGATATCCCTTCTTATCAAACCTCATCACACCCTTCATACGTGAGATATTCAAGTAAACTCAAAGATTAACTTTGAATTCTAAATCCCTTCTTCTAAAAATCAAATAGGACATTCGCGGGAATTTGGGTCAGTTTCAAATCTCTCGTAAGGAGTCAAAAAAGTTATCAATGAAACTCGTAAACTATGTTGGGAAAAAACCCCAAAAGTTGAGCAATTCCACCTACTTCAAACCGATCAACTGGATACCTACACTTCTCGCATACAAGGCTTCAAAATGAATCATGGCAATACTTGAGTGGTAACTATTGTTTTAGGTAAACTCTATCAATGGTAGATTGTCATCCCAACTACCCGAGAAGTCTATCACATTATCTCAACATATCCTTTAAAGTTTGAATGGTATCTTCCGCTTACTTATCGGTTTGGGGATGAAAATTCATTCTAAGTTCAACCGTAGTACCAAGCCCTTTTTTGAATGCCTTCAAAAACTGTGAATCCGAAATAATTGACAAAGGAACTCCATGTATCACCATCTCTTTTATATAAAATATTTCATAGTGTTCCCGCGAAAAGGAAATATTGACAGGAATGAAATAGGTTGATTTTGTCATCCAATCAATAATGATCCAAATTGAATAATTTTTCATTCTAAGTTAAACCTTAATACCAAGCCCTTTTGAGAATGCCTTCCAAAACTGTGAACTAAAGTGAGTAACCCTATCCTAAATAATTGACAAAGGAACTCCATGTATCACTATCTCTTTGATATACAATTTTTTATAGTGTTCCGCCGAAAGGGAAATATTGACAGGAATGAAATAGGCTGATTTTTTCATCCTGTCAATAATGATCCAAATAGAATCATGTTTCCTTCTAGTAAGAGGCAAACCCACAATTCGGGAACTTGGCTACAAAACATGCAATATATAATTTCATGTCATACAACCAATAGACTTCCCGTAGATCATGATATAATTTGGTGGCTACCGGATAAATGGAATATCTAGAACCATGAGCCTCTTCTAGAATTTTCTCTCTCAAGTCATAAACATCCGGTACACATAACCAACCTTGGTACCTAAGCCCCCCATCTGCCCCTTAGAAGAATGACTCAACGGACTTTTGAAGTACCGATTCTTTCAATTCCATTAATATGGGACCAAGGTACTATTTACATTAACATCCATTAAAAAGGATGATTCTGTCACGAATCAAGGGCACCCCTTAGTCGTAACACAGAGTATTCGACCTCTTAGAGGTCTTATACAAGCCCTTAGTATTCTATTATATTATTTTCATGAAATAGTCTAAAATTTAAAAGTTTTTCATTTGGAAACACATACAAAAAAATCATCTCTTTTAAAACCATTAATACAAGATTTAAGTACTAAGTCTTATTTTTAACATCTTAGGCACGACTTCAACATAATAGAGACACAGACCTTACAAAAAAAAAAGAAACATTACTAGTCTATTACATGAACTTAAGGAAACTGTGAATACAAAGTTCCTTAATCTATAAAGACACACCTAACTTGGGAATAGTAATCCAAGCTCTTCATTCCAGGAAAGGTCCTTTAGCCACCACCACCTACACTTCGTGTATAAAGGTGGAGAAGAATGATATTAGTACAATAATGCAGCAAGTATGATAACCATGCAAAAACATGATTTAAAAGAGGACATTCAGATGGAACAATGCATCATGTCATTATAGAGAACTTCATGAAAATTTGATGCAATAAGCACAACATTATTCACATATATCATAATAGACATGGATCCCATTCACAACCACAGATAAAGTCACTTATCATATTTGAGACACATCCAACCCCTAGAATACATTACCTTTCCTTTTTACCTTAACTCTTTACCTAAAGCAACCCTTAAGTAAAACTTTAGTGAAATGTATGAAAAGTGTTCTCTTCCACCATTCATACAAAAATATCACCTTATGGTCACCAAAGATGATCTTCCATACTACCTTCATCAATCCTGCCACATACATTCATAAGGACACTAGCACATCATAACACATGATATTCAAATATAACCATCACCTAAGGAAACCCCAAGTCACAGTAGTGCAATGTGCAAGTAGCATCCTATTATATTATTCACACCAAGTGCTCATTTGAAGTCACCCTAGACTAGGTACATAATATTCAACAAGTCAAAACATATTCAATTAACATTAGATTTAAGACTATTATACTTCATTAAATCATATAAGAACTCATTCATTCATTACATCTTATTCATAAACCATTTCGCATTTATGCACATTCCAAGAACAATATACAAGTCCATACCATAAGTAACACCATGTAAAATCCCTACTAAACATTTCATATGTAGAGTACGTTTCATAAATACATCACAAGACCTTACTTATAATCCTAATCCAAGTCTACTAGTGCAATGTGTATGTGAATCCCTATACCCTACACACACCAAGAAAACTAACAATGAGGTCACAAGCATTGTCATTTACCTCATACATCCTCATAAAAAGTACATTCAACAACATGCATACCAAGTGATACCAACATCATGTATATCAAGTGAAACCAACAACATGCATATCATATGTAACATATATACATAAAGAACCCACCCTAAAACTCCTCTATAGATTCACTTGTGAAATGTATCGATAAAGTCTCATACCCATACCTACACTAAGTAATACCTCTTAAGTAGTCCTAGTTAGTTTTCATCTTCTTCTTTTCATTTGTTCATATTAACAGTCAAGAAACTTTGCCATAACCAACATAGACCATGTGATCTACATAGAATCTGGTGTCATCCCCTTACACCGAAAAGAGGGTATCCTACTTGCCAAGGTAGGGCATAAACATTCATATAGCATCTAGGTGGATCCACTAGCTAAGGTTCCTATAGAGGCACATAATTAAGGAACTAGGAGGTTGTTACTATAAATCCTCTTTATGATAATTAGAATTGTAGTGTCCACCTTATAATATCATATGGTAAACCTTCCTTCCATTGTGAAGGAATGACTCTCATTGTAAAGTTCACTCGGTGCTAAGTTAAATTTCCTTTTTGAAGGGCCTTTAAGTCTTTCTGGAATTTTAATTTATAAGATAGGTCTTAAGGGTTGTACCCCTCATATAACATGTACATAGATCATATTTTATGTGATGAGAATGTCCTTTCACCAAAAACAATATCATGTGAGAATTTCCTTTCACATAATCATAACATTCATAACATAGTCTAATTTAGAGTACAACTGAGTAAACCTTTCAGGAGACTCACATTCACTAGATTATCATTAACCTTATTCATTAATACATTCGTGTGTGTACACATGTGATAAAGTCTTTCACATAAACACCTTTAGACAACACATTTTCATACTTTACTAGTAATATGTTTTTCATGCCTAATAATATGTACAGGTGCATATGAGAAACAACCTTTCAAGTGACACCCTAAGCATATCATATTCATAGTCATGCATGGGGTATGTGTGTGTACATATTGGTATTCATAATGACAGAATATCAACAACATTGTTATTGAGGGAACATCCCTTCAAGGAATTAAAACACATTTATAATATCCCCAAGTCATAAAAAATCCATATTTAATGCCTTAAGGGATTCTAGACCACACACCCACCCTTCATCCTATGAGAGATACACCATCTAACACTTGAATATATAACTCCTAACATGTATAAGATCACACATTTATATAGGGTCATGTAGGCTGGATTCATTCCATACTAGTGCCTGTCCCAATCAAGCATGTAGACCATAACTAACCCTAACCTTCTAATTTGCATTATACACCTCATTATCAATGAACCTTAATCGTGATAATAACATTGAGGACTACATACATAACCTTAAAGGGACACTTTCATAAACATATTCATCATAATAACATATCAATTTACATCTATTGACCTCAAAGGCCAATATTACAAAATGCATGGATAAACAAGAAGTAAACACCTCTATCGAATCAAACCATACAACATCAATTCCAATACTGTAGATAAGAACCCATAAAGGTTCAAGCTACAATTCTAACAACAGAACATGAATTAAGACATAGATAAAATCTAATAAGTTCATATATCAGATTAACTAAAAGAGTAAAAATAGTATTCAAATAATACATCGACAAATCTAGGGCTTTATTCAAGGGTAAAATATAATCAAGATCACAAAAAACCCACTTTGTAGGCCTAGAATAAGAGTTTAGGAAGATAATTGGTATCTTCAAGGAATTTCATTGAAAAGCTCTTGAAAAAGCTTGTTGATTATACATTAAGAGATCAACACCATGTCTTTGAAAAGATATTTACAATGAAACCGAATGCTTAGATTGAAATTGATAAGTCTGTGACACAAATTAAAACTTTGAAATCTTTGCTAGAACTCCACAAAAGGAGAACCAATGATGAAATGAAAGTAACTAATTATCTTATAAGATTGTGACCACAGTAAAATTGAATAGAAGAAAGATGGCAGTGAAAACACATCGCCTAAGGTGCTGAGCTTGAGCTTGGCCTCTCCAATGGAATTCTAGAGGATAGGAAATTATATTATGGGGGAGCATTAATTTTGGAGAAGGAAGTGTCTAATTTGGGGCTTCAATGTTTTAACTAACTTAAAATACCCTAAAATAGGTAAAATAACCGTACACCATTTAATTAAAATGTGGGGTTAATTTACCAATTCACCCCTTAAATGGCCAAAACATTGCAAAGTTGCAGGTGGCCATAAACGACTACCATCCACAGATTGTGGATGGATTGACTGCCCGTCCTGGTAATCCATCAATTGATTCAGAGTGTGGGTTGGGGAGGATTTTTGTTAGTATACTAATTATCAACTCACTAAGCTAATCCACATTTTAATGTTGGTCGTGGAATGGATGTTGTTTCTGACAGCTTTTTGGACAACATTAGGGTCCTCTCTAAGGACCCTTAGGGTAGTCCTTGAGATGCCGTACCCAGATGTTTTTACCCTAAACATGATAATTTAGATACTAGGGTCACCTCGAATCATTTTGGACTCCAAACGATACTTCAAAGCATGAACAACACACAAGAAACACAGTAGCACACAAAAGACTAGTTTCCGAACGTCTTGAATTATCCCTTGACGTTTAGACTCCAATGCTTCTAAACTAGGTTAATTACATTAGTGTAGGTCAATAAACATAATTTCAACCATTTTTAAGTCAGTATTCATAATGTGAGGCTCTATGTTAGGTAATTGGATGTTCGTGGTATTTCAATACTTTCCTCTTGGGAACATTCGTCCCCAAATGATATTTAGATTTTTTTTCTAGGGAATACAGCAACTGAAGACTAGCAGCCCATCAACAAGAAACATAATAACGTCTAAAAAAGATCCCAGAACCAATACATAAAATGAAACAACCTACTTTCTAGCATTATGCACGCACGCAACGCTAAGTCGTTGGTTTAGAAATATCCAGCCACAATCGAATGCATCAAACATATAAAATTTTCTCATGTTCATAGGAGAAAATACATTCTCCTAATCATCAAATGATCTTTACCTTTGTATCTTATCATAAGGCCCAATATGCAATAACTTTCAAACCACATATTGGCATGATCAACATTACAACTTATAAGGCAAATAAGTAACTCATTCTAAATGCACATAAATCATAATAAGATCAACTACAAGTCTTATCATTTAGACATTATACCTTCTAGGACATGCAGGACATCACCATGTTTAGTTATGTTCAAGAGGAATTACCTTCTCCTTAACATACTCACATGCCATAATAAAGGTCATATGCAAGCATTTCACAGAGCTAGATTATTTAAGGATAAATTGTCAACTTCTAACCAAAGCATGCTCATACTCCTTTCTTATAAAGTCAAAATGGCATATCATTAGGAAGTTATTTCACAAAATTTCAATTTCTTGCATAACCCTAGTTTTCACGAACATGGATCATTTAGGGAAGTTATTACAACATAGGCACACATCAATAATATTTTATAGGCTCACCATCACTTCTTAAAAGTGAGTCTATGTAAACAATGCCAAACAACACAAAATCACATACTCATAGAAGAAACTTATCTTTCCTTATTTAAATAAAGTTCAACACCTCTATATGGATCCAAAATAAAAAGTACAACCAAGCATGTTCATTAAACCACCTCTTGAAGTCAAATGTTTATTCACCATATCAAGATGCCCAACAACATGAGAAACATCTAAATTACAAAAAAATCCACTTATATGTAATAATAATCTTTCAAAACATGCATAAAATTATGTCATCAAGGTCATGCATAACATATAGAGAACATGCAACTTATACTCACACGCAAGACTCCAAAACATGAACATGCTACTAGGAACTTTTAGTCTCAAGCTAGAGTAAGAAAGAAAGAAAAGGTAGGGATATCAACAACCTTACTACTCAAATCATCATCCCCCAGTTGGGGTAAACCTATTTAAGAACAACTTATAACCTGTCACGACCGGGGTCTATACCCTAGTCAAAACCGTCATCGTTGACCTCGCATACAAGCCTACATACATCATCATTACATCGTGTATGTTAATGTAGCCCAGAAAAATTACAGAAGAAATACAGCTTTATTTGCTTGATATAGATAAAGAACATAGAACTTAATCGTAAGAATTGCAAATATAATCACATCCAGTTCACCACAAAACATCAATAAGAGCTATTAATGTGAAGAAAGATAGTTAGGTTTAAGCTGCATAAAGCTATGAGAAAGTTGCCCAATATAAGGAGACTGACACAATAACAAAGTCTGAAATAAGATACGAAAGAAAATGCTAGTTTGGGGAACACACTCTCAATAGGCTCATGCCTACGTCTAAATCTACACAGAAACTTAGTTAAAAATAATCATCACGAAATGAACAATTTGATGGGGAAAGGAACACTAACCTAGTGACGATATTGAATCGTTCTCAGCGTGCCAAAGATTCGCTTTCAACTACGTGGAGCTCATAAGCTATAGGCGTCACCTGCACATGACGCAAATACGAGAAAGTAAAGTATATGTGTGGGATTAGTACACAGTTTGTACTAAGTATGAGGTGTATGAAGAGTACAGCAATAGAAAATACCGCATGATTAGGAAGGAAATCTCTGCCTAACGATTATGACTTATGGAGAAGAATCCAGTCAGTTAGACTGTCCGAAATGTTGTGTTAGAAAAGTCATGCTATGAGAGTGACATCCATCATCATCTTTTTCATATGGCACCCAGCACATAACATATTTCATGGGTATTAGCACAAGCATATATCACATCAATGATTCGTTTTGTCAATGCATGATAACCTTGGAGAGCGCCCAGGGACCTGAGCATTATTATCTTTCGCCCAACATGAGGGGCCTCAATTGATGGGCCTCAACCTAGGCGAGCACTTATAGTTAGGACAAGACACGGAGTCTCTTTTTATTATTGCATATTTCATTTTTCCAGGTCGTTTCGAATTCATTCACTAGGTTTGTTGCACAGCACCCGCTTATACATAGGATTGTACGTTGTAAGACTATCTAGGGAGTTCACTGTGCAAAACGCCACCGAAGGAGGGAGCCTAGCTGTCATTACGAGTCTAGTTCACACTGATTATCACAACCAAACACACTTTTGGTATCAGTTTCATTCATTTGTGCTATTGGGAGGCTATGCCTCATTTATCTTTGAGAAATTTAACGTTAACCGAATGTGGTACATATATCATGTAAGGAGGGCCATGAAATTCATGTTGACTACCCCAGAGTGAACAGAGAGGTGGGAATCAGCCGGCCAAAAGTTGAGCAAACCAAAACAGCTAGCGTATATAGGAGAGTGAACCCTGACTGATCCCTATGTTTGTCTGCATAGGTTCAAGACTAGGAGACGATGGTATAAGGAGACCCATATCACACCACTTGACTTAAACAATCCTTGGG
This sequence comes from Solanum habrochaites, assembly GCA_027704765.1. Classification (NCBI taxonomy): domain Eukaryota; kingdom Viridiplantae; phylum Streptophyta; class Magnoliopsida; order Solanales; family Solanaceae; genus Solanum; species Solanum habrochaites. The sequence continues at coordinate 35,255,312 of JAKWJA010002499.1, read as the reverse complement.
ACATCATATTCAATATGACATGTTGGTTTTTCACTTACTTTTAACGTACGCTGGCTCTGAACCCATTACTTAGCAAGCCATGAAGGCTTCATTCATAATTCATAATAAGTGAGTTATAACTTACCCAAGAATATATGCACAAGGAGTATGTATTTTAAGTATCGCCAAGGTATCAATTTCGAGTATCCTATAGGCAGCATTCATTAAATATTTATAATCACGTAAGACTATGTGCAATAGCGGAAGTTGTGCAAAAGAACCCGATTTAGAATCCTTGATAACACTAATTTTTTTTATTAAATTCTTGATTAGAAAAATGCTTGACTCTTGGCGGGCCATGAGATTCCAATCTTTACAACCACACTTTCTTTCGTCTTTTCTCTTACGTGTCTTAATAAATCTCGGCTTGGGAGCCAATGATTGAATCCACACGCCCACATCTCTTTATTTGATGTCTACTGAACTCTTTTGTTTAGATCCTAGAGGATGTGGGATCGATCCCCAAAAACCTCATTTTTATTTTATTTAATTTTTCTCTTAACATCCTTATCGAGAGGTTGGGGTTTCTTTCCCCATACATCTTATTTTATTTATCTTCCCTTTTTGTCTTGTTGTTTCACTAGCTTTTCCTCATTTCCAATCCCCCCTTTCCTTACATTAAATATTAATTTTTTCAGCAGCCTTCATATCGTGAGGTCTCGGGTTCAATTTTTGATGACCACACTTATTTTTTTAAAAAAAATTAAATCTAAAAACTTCAAGTAACTTACCCGAAACCGAATTTCCAGCAAATCTTTAAATTTGATCACGCTTCATCCATTTCCTAACAGTTTATTCCTCATGATTTTGGACAATTCATTGGACATTTGTACGTTTATTCTTGTCACATTTTGTGGTTATGGTGGGTGTATCAAGGGTCTTCAACTCAAAATTCAGCAATATCTATAACAATATGAACATCAAAATTCACTTCAAGTATTTGCATACAAAAACACAAGAATTTTAACTGTGCCAATAATACCCTTCAACCAATGACCAAGGTCGCGGCATAAAAATGCAGACACGATTTAACCATTATATTTCAGAAAAGATTGCTTATTATCCAGCCCAAATCTGAATATACCGAAATGAACATATTTCATCACGAAAAACACCTACATCCCTAAATTTAACCAACAGACATCCTCACCCTACAAAAATTTGGGAGCTAGTGAAAAGGACATGCAACGGGGAACATTCCTAGTTTTTGGATTAGAATTCAACTAAATCCTAGGGGTCTCTTGGGAAAGGGACAAGGAGGAATAAAACCCATACCTGTTGTAGATCAACACCCTCCAAATCTTCTCCAATTGAAGCCCACTTGACGACACCAAAGCCTCACCACCAATTTCCAAGCACAACCAGTCAAGAACAATGTTTTTTTTTTGCTCTTCATTTTTAGTTTAGTTTTTCTTCTAGCTTTTAGCATTCAAGTTCTTCAAGAGTGATGAACTTTTTATTTTGTTTTTTTTTACGTAATGAACATGAAGTGAATCAAGAGCGCAAATAAGCATGAGAAAGATATTGGAGAGAGGTTGAGATGATGAGGAGTAGAGTGATAGGAGTAGGAGCTTTAGTTTAAAGACTTAGGCAAGCTAGGGACTCTCTTGCCATTTATGAGTTTAAAAGCCTTGATTTTTGGAAAGTTTAGGTTGAAACGATCGAATCCACTCAGTCGTACTTAAATCAGATAATTAATATACATAATTAGATTTAACATTGCTTCCACTAGGATCAACCAGGGTGAAGCTTACTTTGCGGGAAAAAGGTCAAATTCGGCCAACCCTAACCGAATGGTCACCTTTTGTATTGATTATTATATTTAATTAAAATAACTTCGGGTAGAATACGTACTACCCCCTATCTTTTGGAAAAATACCATTTATCCTAGACCCTCCAAACTTAAGATTTCACCCCTTGCCATTGGTGCGTTAAAAACTCTGCGCGAGGGTGAATATATTATTCGGTGTGCCCTACATGGCTTGACGCCAACCTTGCCGAGTGCACCGACAGCAACCCAAACACCCCCAAAAACACCAAGGTACTTGTATTGGATGGTGCATAGGTTCTGAGTTCGTGGTTCCACGCCATCAATAATGTGGACGCGGTCTACTCTAGGCATTCTAGGTTGTTTTAAGATTACTTAGGCATGTAATTTTTGGGTTGTTACAGTATCCCCCCACCCACTTGAGGAACATTCATTCCCCAATGACCACTTCTAATATCTAGCACAAAAGTTCAGTCATTATCATAACAGTAGAGTACTTTACAGAGTCAAGCCAAATATCAACAAAGCTAGAGTAGGCAAGGAACACTTAGATTTAAGAGTAGGAAGGGAGTTACCTCAAAGAGATGTGAAAAGATGAGGATAGGTGGGATCCATATCGGCCTCGGCGTCCCATGTATCAGCCTCAACAAGATATGGTTTTCCAACAAATACCTCACTGTGGCAGAGCCTCCGTAGTTCTCAGCCACTTACCGGATGATCTAAAAGATCAACAGGCACATCCTCATAGAACAAGTCTTCAATCAAACGCCCGAAACCTGCAAACAGGAAGAATTGATGTGGATCACCAAGACACCCTTTCACAGTAGAGACATAAAGAGCTGGTGAAGCAAAAGGCAATCCGCGCTTAGGCGGCACACGCCAACTCATAGGCCACCTAAACGCACATGCTGCAGAATGGGTATGGAAAAACGTATCGCGGACTAACTTCACCTTCGTCCAAACCTCATCCATGCCCCCTATGGGTGAATCTTCAAGTATACGTGTTTCACCACTATCAAACTCTAAGGGTCACGTCCGTATTTCTAGGCTATAAGACTTCTGACGACTGAGGTGAGTAGCCAAACCTGCCCTAATCAGCCCTGACGTCTACTAAGCGTCTCAGGAATGATCTTCAGGACCCAAAATGGATGACTCTCAACCTCGGAACCATACAACTAGGACCAAACACATCTACCATAGTAGGTTGCCTCAAATAGTACCATTCCAATGTTGGAGTGATCGAGTGGTAGTGATAATTGTATATTTTACGAGGAACCTATTTCAATGGGAAGATGGTGCGTCTCAACTACCTCTGAATCTGATGAGCACACGCCCTCTGAAGATGGCCGCCTATGTATGTAATGATGCGCTCTTCATGCCCATCTGTTGAGGATGGAAGGCAGTCAGTACTGAGGTCTTACCTGGGTTCCTAAGCTCTTGCTGGACAGTCTACAGAAATGCAAAGTGTACAGTGAGCCCCCTTATCGAAGAAAATGATGGACAAATGAATCCCATGCCACCTCACATCTAATCAATGTAGTTCTCGCATTTATCTCAGCCATGTAAGTAGATCAGCGGGATAAAGTGGGCAGGACAGACTTAGTACTCTTTGTTCCAAAATAACCACAATATGGTTAGTGAGATGCTGTCCTCATAGTCCTTGAAAGGATCAAACCAAATGTTAATGTCCCCACTTTCATGTCCGGAAACTCAATCATCTGAGTGAGGACCACCAGACTTAAGGTGCTCCGCCTCCGATACGATGGGGCAGGTAAAAAACTGGCCCACATACTCTAAATGTCCTTCTTCATGCCATCCGGACCAGTAGATATGCTGGATGTCATGAACCTCTGGTGGAAACGGATGTATAGATGCCTAGAACCAAGGTCCTCTGACACACAATGTTGGTCGCAAATTAAGTCCACACTGGGACCACCACAGCCTGTCGTGGTACCTAAGTATGACTATCCCTCCACAAAGTAAAGTGACTCATTCATCTTCATCACACTGAGTCCATTCAATCCATCAACTAGGATCAAGATTGCTGACGTTTGTGAACACATCAAACAGTTAACCCGTACAAGTAATGGCCTCCCACAGCTTCACTGAAAACACCACAGATTGCCAACTACCGGTCAGGAGTGGGATTCCTGCTTCTAGACCGTGCTCTATCTGGCGCATAGTCTATCACCTTACACATTGATAAGAGTACAACCCAAAACAACCCTAGATGGGTCACAATAAATTAAACGGTGAAATTCTTACCATGCATTTAGGCCAACGTAAGCCATTGGGGATGAGTAGGAGTCTATCCTGAGCTCTTAGGAAACATCTCTCAGCAAGTCTCCTGACCATGTCGAACTTGACTTTTTTGTTAGTCAAAGTGTTTGTTGAGTGGAGCACAAGATAAAGTAAGCACACCCTCCAAGTCCTAGAAATCTAATAAATCAATGGGTGCTGAGTAAGAGGTCTTCACCAGTTCTGTAAGTGCCTCAGTCTTCTTGGGGTCCTATCCACCACCTGATCGGACACAACATGGACCAAGGAGTCACTGACTAGCCAGAATTCACATTTGCTGAAATGTGGCACATTATCTGATGTTTGTACTAAGGACCTGCAGGTTAGTCTCGAAATGAGGTTCATGCTCTCGTTGGGTCTTATAGTAGATGAGGATGTCATCAACGGTACTACTATGATGAAAAAAATCAAGCGTAATTCATGAAAAGACTCAGTTTATTAAGGTCCTAAATACAGTTGGTGCATTGTGAGGACCAAATGGAAATTACTGGAAGACTCATAAGACCATACGGATTACGAAAGTCGATCACTTTGGGATAGTCTTCATCCCTAACCCTAAAATGAAATACCCTGGAATGAAGATCAATCTTCGAGAAGGAAAATTACGGATGATCCTTGGACCGATGAGATCGAATAAGTCATCTATTCTGGTAAGTGGAATCTACGGGTTATTTCATAGTGACTTTGTATGATGTTGCCCGATAATTCGATACACAGTCTAAGGGTTCCATCCTGTCTTTTTACAAACAGCACTGGAGCACCTTAAGGGAATATGCTAGATAAATTGAAGCCTTAATTGAGGATATTTGAACTTGCATCTTCAACTCCATTGATGTTCAGTTGTGAGACATTAGGTAGGAGGATTTGAGAATCGGTTTGGTATCGGGATCTAGGGTCGATACCAAAATCAATCTCTCGCTTGGGGGGATGGGGAGGGAGGTCCAGGCAAATCATCGGGGGGGAAAACATCTGTAAAACTCTATTTCACTACAGGCACATCTCTATGGAAGGTATGAGTCATTATCTAATTTTTGACAGTCACAAGATGGTTATAACGATTGCCCTTGGACATCAATTTAGCTTTAAATTCGAAAAATAAGGGACATAAATGAATGTTCGAATGTACAACCCTCACCCACACAGACAAAGAGTTTATTCATAGTGGAAACGGGAAATCTCAAACCCTACTATGGTAATCCATGAAGGCATAAACATTTATGGAGCCAGTCTATACAATAGGTATGGATGCTAGGTATTCCTGGTTAAACCACAAGGTTTTGTCACACATAGTCTTACCAAATACTACTATGGGAAGTCTTGTATGAACTTTCTAACACTCACATTTGTGCTCATAAGGAGATACTAAAAAAGATATAGGATCATGAAAAACATCAGTAGTGTTCAAAGAAAGAGCAAGCAAGGGAGAGCACAAAACAAAGGGTGTGGTTTAAGGGGGGGGGGGGACCTGGATCATAGGAAACACCTAAATATGAAGTCGAGAAAACTTGTAGCGTCCTGTGACCACTCAGCAGATTCTCCTGATCATCGGTACCCTTCACGGAAAGAATATGTTCCTCTATGAAGGATCGGTGGCTAGCATGGGGGGATTGTGATTGGCAGGAGGGGTGGTTTGAGCATATACCTTCCCTTCCTGACCCCTATGATTGGACCGTCTCCTGAGCGATGCGTACGGTCTAATATCCGCAACTGAATGCAAAATAATGGGGTGCCTAGTGCTGCACTCTCCATTGGTGATACGTCAGGACAGACTTTTTACATCATTTATGGAGCGATGCAACATCACCTCCATTCCCGTTCTTGCACTCGGGATGCCTCTCTGCGGGGCTAACTCTTTGAGAGTTAGAGTTCCCTGAACACTGATGCCCCTTCTCAAATTTGGGCTGATCATGAACTCCAAAAGTGTTCCTACCAGCACCATTGCTGGAACTTGTCTTGTCAGAAGGGTTAGGCCTCCTGACCTCATGGACTCTCCTCTTTTTCCTACAGTCCTCAACCTGCAGGACATACACCATCATCCTGGACAAATCCATGCTATCATGGAGCATCGCAACCCGAAACCCGACACTCCTCCTCCAATTCCTTTGAGATTCCTGTAAGGAACCTGCTCATCCCGCCCATGTTCTTTGACACAAGAGAAGTGGCATACCTAGAAAATTTAATGAATTTCTGGGAATACACCCTGACAGTCATCGAGCCCTACTTAAGGTTGATGAACTACTCAACCTTAGACTGTGTCATCTCTTTGGGGAAGAACCTCTCCAGAAAGGATGTCTTAAACAGTTCCCACGTGATCGGACCTCCACCCAACGCCCTGCTTTCCTGCCACATCTTGCAGCAAGTATGTGCAACATCCTTCAGCAGGTACGAGGCCAGCTCAGCTTTCTCAATCTCTGTGGCCCCTATCGCCACCAGAATCTTTTGGACCACCTCCACGAACTCCTGAGGATCCTCTTCAGTCCTAGATCCTTTAAAGATTGGAGGATTCATCCTCTTAAAATCTCACAACATGTTCACCATGTTGTGGGCTGGTGGGTTCTCCTGCTGGGCCTCTTGTCTGTTGGCCTTGGCCGTCAAAGCTTGAGCCTGCACAGTGATGGCTTGATAAATTTGTGACAAAGTTGTCCGCTTCTCAGCATCGGTCAAGCTAGCTGGGTTAACTGGCATGGCCACTCCTGCAGCTGGAGCCTGGGGTGGAACTTGGTTTCCTAGCACCTGCACCAACTATTCCCCGACGAGAGTTTCCCCTTGTGTTCATTTTATAAAAACATAAGAAATTGATGTTAGATACGCTCGTAAAACCAAGAAATTAGACATTAAGTAAATCACGATAAGATCAAAAGAAATTAAATTTTTCTGCACATCATGCAGTCTCTCCCATAAGTTAGAAACTACTCGATGTGGTTGATGTGAACTTATTATCCTTAGAACATAACCTAATGCTGTGATACCACGTTTGTAATGATCGGGTCATGACCCTAGTCGAAATTGACGTCATTGACCTCTCAGAGGTCGCAGACAAGCGTGCATACGTCATCATTACAGCGTATAGGTTAATACGTCATCATAGTAAGAATTTTAATGTATCACATCAGTTCACCATAACCATCTAATAATGACATATCCAAATGAAGGAAATAGTTCATAACTACATAAATATAAAGTTGCCAAAATGGCACCAATAAAACGTCTGAAATAAGTAAGAAAGAAACACTATTCGAACACTCTGCACTAGATCATGCCTACGTCTAAGCTAGAATATAAAACATAAGCATCCTCAAAAACATAAAGGCCTACCAAGTCTAATTGAATGTTCCACGTTCGGATATCTTCAACATAGTCTCGTAAACTCTAGCGTCCACCTGCACCTGCACCTAAAAGTAAAGTATTGTATGGGATTAGTACACACTTGTACTAAGCATGGGTGTATGCAAGTACACACCAAGGACATGCATGATTAAGAAAAGAGCTCTCCTAACGATATGAGTTATGGAAAGCCTAGTCAGTAGGACTTGCCAAATTGGTTTAGGAAAGTCATGCTATGAGAGTAGCATGCATCATCATTCTTTTCATATTGCTCCCAGCACATAACATATTTTATATAGCACATACATATATGACATATCATTCTTTCATATGCCAAGAAACCTTGGAATCATGGACTTAACATTAGGACTTCCCAAAATGAGAGCTCAACATATGGGACCTCTACTAGGGAGCTTTCTTTACAAAACACAAAGATTACTTCATTCATTCATGCATACTTAATTTCATTCATTCATACGTTGGTGCAAGCACCAGCTATACCTAGGGTGTTGTTTAAAACTCTCATCGGTTTCATTGTGCAATGATCAAGAACGACCTAGTGTCATTACTTGAGTCTAGTTCACCTCTTGATTATCATAACCAGACACCTTTTTGTATCATTCATTTCCTTTTATTCATTACTGAGGCTGGCCTCATTCTTTCTTTGGGAACTTTAACTTTAATCGACATAGATCATGTGAGCTCCATGAAAAATGGTGAATACCCCACACCAAAAAGAGGTGGAATCAACTGCCAAGGTCAAACCAAAACATGCTAGCATATATAGGGGATTGAACTCTGCTAGATCCCTATGTTGGCTTCATAGATTCAAATATTAGGAGATATAAGGAGACTCATACCCGCCTAAACGATAAGTCTCATCTCATGAGATTTACACGAATCTCTGCCTTCCCAAAAGTAGGAATCACTAGTCATAGCTAGCCTATCGGTGATCTGTAAAAGGTTCCATTACATTCATCTCACACATCATAGAAGTTGGCTTCTATCCTGAGGGCATCATTGCTCATTAGATGATTTATCATCTCATCATTAGTATTAAGTGTGTATTTATCTCAATACTTTCATATGAGTGTTTCTTAGAGAGTGGTCTCCTCATTAACTTTACACTCTCATAGGTGAGTACGTTATTGGTAACACTTACTTAGGATCATCTGAGATTGTTCTCATCTTTCACATTAGCCTCTTATCCATTTGTCACCACATTCATTAACTTTAACATATTAGCTCATCATAATTAACTCACCTCTTTTACGTGAATGTTCATTTCATTATATGCCAATGCACTTGGCCTTTTAGTGTGTTTCACACCCTTACTTAACCATCTTGGGGACACATAAATTCATCATATACATCTTAGGTTCACTTACTTTTAATGTACGTTGGACTTATGAACCCATACTTACAAGCCATGAGGCTTCATTCATAATTCGTCTAAGTGACTTATACTTACCCAAGAATATATAGTACAAGACTTATGCATCTTGTAAGTATGCCAAGTTCACAATTTTGATTCCTATAGGAAGCATTCACTAAATATTTAATCATGTACGACTTATCTATCAACACGAAATTTGTGCAAAGGAAACCAATTTCGAAAACCTTGTATAACACTTTCGTTTTTTTTAATAAATTCATGATTTAGAATTCTCGGCTTGGGGCCCCAAGATCGAATCCCCATACCGACACTTTCTTTCTTTCTTTTCTTCACTTTGTCTCAGACGTCTTGACTTGGAGACCCAAGATCGAATCCACATGCCCACATCCCTTTTATTTTCTTTCTTTCCTTAATTCTTCCGTTTAGACCGAGAGGATGTGGGATCGATCCCCCACAACCTCATTTTTCTTTTATTTAACTTTTATCTTAACTTCCGTATCGAGAGGTTGTGGGTTCTATCCCCACACACCTCATTTTATTTATCTTCCCTTTTTCTCTTGTTGCTTCACTAGGTTTACTCCATTTCCAATCCCCTTCACCTTACTTTAAATATTAAATTTTTCAGCAACCTTGATATAGTGAGGTCTCGGGTTCAATCCTTGATGACCTCACTTATTTTTTAAGAAAAAATTAAATTTTCCTTTCTTCAAGTAACTTAGCTGAAACCAAATTTCCAGCAAATCTGGAAATTTGATCACGCCTTCCAGTCCATTTACTCAATATTTTATACATTAGACTTTTGGACAATTCATAAGAAATTTCTTACTTTTATTTTTTGCATTTCCTTGGTTACGTTTGACCAAGGGTTTTCAATCATTTCAGCAAATTACACCAGTTATGAACATCACAATTTACTTCAAGTAATTGCATACAAAACACAAGAATTTAACATTCATATTACACCCTTCAACCACTAACCGAAGTCACAGCATACACAATGCACACACACGTTTAACACATAGTTTCGGAAAGCATGATTATTACTCACATAAATTCAAATATACATAAATGAACATAATCATCACGAAAAACATCACGTCCCTACATTCTACCAGCAAAACATACCTAACCTACAAAATTCGACAGGAGCTAGTGACAAGGACATGCAACGAGGAACATTCATAGTTTTCGGATTAGAATTCGACTGAATCCTAGGGGTCTCTTGGGAAAGGAACCAAGAGGAAAAAAACCCATACTTGTTGTCGATAAACACCCTCCAAATCTTCTTCAATGGAAGCCCACTCCACGACACCAAAGCCTCACCACTAAACATCAAGAACAATCCGCCAAGAACTTTATAGTTTAGTGTTTCTTTTGAGTTTTAGCGTTAAATTTCTTCAAGAGTGATGAACTTTTAATTTTGTTCTTTTTACTAATAATGAACGTGAGAATCATAGTAAATAAGAATGAGAAAGAGAGTTGAGAGAGATGGTAGTAAGTGTAGCAGTTGGAGTTTTAGTTGAAGACTTAGTCATACTAGGACTCTTTGCCATTTACTATTAAAAGTATGATTTTTTTAATGGATTAGGTGAACTAACTAATCATGTCCTTACTTAAATCAGATAATTAATATAAATTAATTAGATTTAACATTGCTTCAACCAAGGATCAAACCAGGGTGATGCTTAACTTGCAAAAAAGGTCAAATACGGCCAACCCTGCCCGAACTGACAACCTTGTTATAGTAAATAATTAATTAATTAAATACTTAGGGTAATTACAATACTACCCCTAGACTAAAAAGACTATTTAACCCTAGACCCTCCAAACATAAGATTACCCCTTTCAAGTCTGGTTAAGACTCATCCGGGTGAATCTTAATATTCGGGTGCCCTACATAGCTGGACCCAACCTTGCCTAGCTCAAATAACTCACCAAGTTAGTTGGCTTTGCTTGTGCATAGGTTCTGAGGTCTAGTTCCACGCATCAAGTCGTGTGGACCCGGTCTAATCTAGGTATTCTAGGTACTTTTAGGCATTACTTGACTTACCATCCTTACAACACCTTTTCTTGGGATCAAGCTTATGCCAACTCTTTAAAAGACCACCTTAATTAACTCTAAGGTATGAACAATTCCTCAATAAATATTCACTCCACGCCATTAGGTGAGGATTTCAAGTAATCCAAAAACGAATATCTAAGTTACTCAACTTTTCACATCCATTACCTAAAGTGGTTCTCAACATGGAGAAGTCTAAGGAAGATCAATGTAAGAATATTAAGGGCACTCAAAACCTTACAATATAGGCACATTATCCCCCACTTATAGTTATCTTAATCAACTTTTAACTACCTCATAATTCTATGGTCGAAGCAAGTCAAGACTAAACCTGCATATTCCTTACATAATATGGTTCTAGACCATGAGAGTCTTACCTATACCTTCTAAGAAAGAGTTTATTCATTCAACATCCTTAGGTACAACTTAAGCACCACTATTCATTAAAATTAATCTCCTCATAAGGATCAGAAGAAATAGGTTGGGTTTTACTATTCAAACACATGTGGCCTTATCTAAACCCATGAATACTAAGGGCAACCCCATAATTTTATCAAATCCTACTACAAAGTCATGAAAGATAAGTAGCTCCGGATTTAATCCTACAAGGTTCATTATTTTTGGTAGTCATCTATAGTGTTTAAGGAATCTCCTTCTAACTTAGAACCATAGAAATCCCAGATTCTATCAAAGAAAAAAGCGAATATTGTAACTATTAAGATACACTACCACTTGCTCTAGAGACTTATGGCTAACCATCCTATCTAAGTAATTCCTTAGGGGAACTTAGAATAGTTTTGACCATGGATCCTCTTTATTTTTCTCCTAAATTAGAGCAAGAAAACTTCTAGACTATTTCAACATTTGTAATCCTTTTTTAATGAAATTTACCAACCGATATTGTCTAGGTGTTATCTAAGCACCCTACTAGAATGACCATACTTAAGTTTAATCAAAAAGAAAACTAACTTCTTTGAAGTTGGTAAACACCTACACTCTTCTCCTTCCCATGAACTAAGTGGTACACACATCCTTCTAACACAACCACAGAGAATAACACAACCCCAACTCATGAAATATAACCCCTTCTTCCTTTTCCACCCTTAGGGTAGGTTCATGTGGGAACTAACCAATTAGTATACGGGTTCTCTCATTAACTAGCATAACTTCACAATTACCTTTCTAGATAAACACAGTATCTTCCCTTCTTAGGAGTAAGCCTAATCAAGAACTTCAATCCAAAACAAGGACAACTATAAAGCATTACTCATACAAAAGGGCAACTTTCAACTTTCACTATTTACCACATTCCTCCATAACTCCTCAAGTCTACACCATAACTTTCTACTATCATTAAACATAACTATAAAGTAACTCAACATCCCAAAAAGGACTTCATTCAACCATAACAACTCTTATAATGCTAAAACTACATCATAATACAACTTCCCAATAAAATGACTCAAATCTCATAGGTGACACATAGCCATAGTTGGCATTACAAAAAAATCTTCCAAGTCCACCTTCACATATACTCATCTAGTTACGAACCATAACAAGCATCAAAACTCACCTTCTTCTCCCTCAAACCTTGCAACATCACCCATCTAAGCAATCACATCTAGGAGACCAACGGACAAGGTAAATAAGAGAGAGAAATCATATGGAGTTAAGATTTATGGCACGACACAAAATTAATGAAGAAGCGAAACTTCTTTCATTCTATAGAATCTCACTCATACATGTGTCATGGCTCACACTGACGAACAAGACACTACTAGATGTGGCTTAAGAAACATCAACCCTAAGACCATTTTAATAACTTTGTACTCTGATACCAAGTTTATCATGACCTTAGAGCACCTCTTAGTCGTATCATGATGTATTCAAACTCTCAGATGTTTTATACAAGCCCTTAGCATTCATTCACCGCATTGTCATAAAATAGTGCGGAATTTAAAACTTTTTCATTTGGAAATAGAATACTAAAATTCATCTCATTTAAAACATTAATACATGATTGAAATAATAAGTCTCGTTACATGAACTTAAGGAAACTCTTAATATAAAGGTCCTTGAATCATTAAGGACACACCTAACTTAGGAAAAGTAATCCAAGCTCTTCGTTAAGGTCCTTTAGCTGCCACCACCTGCATTTGGTGTAAAAATGTGAAGAAAAATGGTATTAGTACAAAAATGCACTAAATATGATCACGATGCAAAAACATGATTCAAAAGAGAATGCTTAGTTGGAAACCATGCATCATGTCATTTTAGAGAAACTTCCTGAACGTTTGATATAATAAGCATAATATATTTCACATACATCATAATAGACATGCATCCCATTCACACCACACAAAAAGTTTTTTATCATATTTGAGGCACATCTAACACCTGCAATACATTACCTTTCCTTTTTACCTTAACTCTTTACCTAAAGCAGCCCTTAAGTAACACTTTAGTGCAATGTATGAAAAGTGTTTCATTCCACCATTCGTACCAAAGTATCACCTTAAGGTCACCAAATGTGATCTTTCATACAACCTTCATCAATCCAACCACATAATTCATAACAACACAATCATATCATAACACATAACATTCACATAAGAACCATCACCAAAGAATACCCCAAGTCACACTAGTGCAATGTGCAAGTAGCATTCCATAATACTATTCACACAAATTGCTCTAATGAAGTTATCCTATCTTAGGCACATCATATTAAACAAGTCACAACATATTCATTTAACATTAGTGTAACGACCCAAAGTACCCCCTAGGCGTTACCAGCATCTTTGTCCTTGAACAGGACTTGGACTAACCCTTAGAATTTATCATAACATATCATAGGTTGAAAATGCAGAAAAATCAAAACTTTTACATAGGGAAGTATACTTAAACTTCTCACATATCATATATGGAGTTTACATAGACACCTCGTTTATTAAAATTTACATAGGCTTCTCGTTAGGGCAATAAAACCAATCCATAAGAAATATTTTAATACTTTGTCTCACATTAAACCATCTAATAGAGAATCGCAATATTGGGCATAGCCCTTACTTTAACACAACATGCCACATGTAGGTTACAACAATAGTATCAAATGATAAAGTAAAGAATGAGTGTCTTTAGACATAAGCAACATCATAGCTATAGTAGAGGAATGGAAACATCCTTGGACTTGAAGACTCACCAATAAATTGGGAGAAAAATCCAAGTCTTCTTGCAAAGTGGCCTAGAAGCTCTTCAATAGTCGGAACCTACAATGTTTGGGAAAAAGGAAAGAAACATGTGTTATTACAAACAACATTTACTAAGTATGGTTCCTATGCATAAAATCATCAATGCGTGAGAAAAGTCACAATTTAGTCAAACCCATATGTAGTGTCAAATAACCTTAATATGCACATATATGGAACATCATAAATGAAACCAACATAATATTAACCCAACACATAAGTAACCCAAAGCAATACTTGTGCAATACCAATAATAGAGTCCCTTAACCCTACAAAAAGTTAAGTATCACATAAAGTCATTATGTGACATAACCTCATATTCCATCATAACATGCTTGATTTTTAAGATCATATATATCTTGACATACATAACATATAAGCAACTTTAATGATATAAGATACCAATAAGACCATCCATTAGGATCCCACATGCGTAATGTGTAAGAAAAGTATCATACCCAACCTCACACTATGTAGCAACCTTTAAGAAAATCTTTAATAAGAGTTCACATTCTTAACTTGTTCATTTACTTTTACATTAGGGAAAGAAGTTCAATGATCGACATTAGACCATGTGAGTACATGGAATCTGGTGTTGTACTCCCACACCAAAAAGAGAGGGTTTAAAACTTGCCTAAGGTGTAACCTTTCGTACATAGTTATCTAGGTGGATCCACCAAGCTATAATCCTATGTGGGCACATAGTTAAGGGTCAATGATATTTCTACTAGAAACCTTTACTTTCTAATGTGTAGGTTGTTATCTCATGAGATAACACATATTTTGGAAATCCGGACTTGCTAAATGTGAAGAAACCCATGTGGGAGGCCGGACTTACTAAACGTGAGACCTCCATATCATTTATATACCCTTTCGGTGCTAAGCATTTATTCACTTTAGTAATCATCTTTACTCATCACACAAGTTCAAATTAGTCCCTACTAGACTCCTATTTAACATCTTATCATAATAGCTCATAGGTCATCATAAATGAGAACAATCCTTTCACTTTAGAAATCACTAATCAACTTAGCCAACCTTTCACTTAGCACTTTATTACAATCATGAGAAATTACTTTCAATAATATAAAAATCATATTAGAACATGCATACATATTTCATAGCTAATTCATGTGTCTAGGGTTAAGGATGAGGAATACTTGTCATCAACATCACAACCACATATTAGGTATAGGAATACTACTACCTAAGTAACTCATATTTTATAATTGAATTTAAAAAAGAACCAATCAACATACATCCTTGAACTTTCATGAACGTTCATGCTTACATTAGCAAGAATTATAACCTTTGCATAAACAAGGTAAATTCAAGAAGTATTATATAGCAATTATCACTCTACATAATCTATAAACTCATCATTTTCAACAATTAACATAGAATTTTCAAGATACAATAAATTTAGGGATGAACAAAGGTCAAAAGGAGAATCAAGAAATTACCAACAATTATCCATAATTACATAGTTATAAACAATAAATTATCATAATTCATCACAATCGAATAACAATTTTGTTTTGAAAAAAAAGACCCATGTATAGATTGAAACCCTAATCTTGAGGGATTTAGAAAACAATCTTTGAAGGGACCTCTTAGGGAAAAGGATCCCAAAAGTGAAATAAATCATACCTTAAAGATGATATCTCCACGAATTTGAGTATAAATCCTTGAGGGATTTGGTCTTCTTTCTCAAGCTTCAACCCTTCTTCAATGGAGGTTTGAGTAGAGAGAGAATTTAAGAGAATTGTGAGAGATATGTGGAATTCATTTGTGTGGGTAAAAATGACTTAAATATGACCCTAAATAAATATATAGTCATCCCCTAAATTACCCATAATACCCCTCACCTAATTGGGTTTTTTTGTGAAGTCAAATTGACATAAAAAAGACACGATCGAATCTGGGAAGTGGCTGCCTGTCGCGGGGACACTTCCAAATCTTTTTTCTGAAATTTGTTCAAGGAAGTGAGCCTCATGAAGGCTCCACATCACGAGGCATTTTTTTCCTCTTATGTATTGAGGTCATGACGCGTGGTGAACTCCATATCTTGGCTGGTTGTAGGTTGCTTTGGCAGTCTGCTTGCCAATGTTTGGGTCCTCCTCAAGGACCCTTCAGGTGGTCCTTGGGGAGTTGTGACTGGACGTTTTCACACTATTAACAATATTTTACGTACTTAAAGTCTTTTTACTAGTTTTACACTTTATATGACACTCCCAAACTTTCAAAAAACCTAAGGACGTCTACAAGGTTGATTTCACTAGTTTCCGGACGTCAAGGTCATCTTTTGGCATTTAGGCTCTAATACTTCTAAAACAAGTTTATTATATTATTATAGGTCTGGAAACATCATTTCAATCATTATTTAACATATTAGATTCTAATCTAGGTCATATAATTTACGGGGTGCTACAATATTCCCCCCACCCCCCGCAGGATCATTCGTTCTCAAATGACACCTTAAACCTTCTATTGGGAAAATAAAAAGACTCAAGACTACAATCCCAACAACAAGCAATATCATAATGATTCACAGCTCATAGGAGTAATTTCAACTCTTTTCAGCACATGAACATAGCAATTACACATAGGAACTTAATCCTCAATTCATAACACATAAGAGCTCATTATTTTACATCACATAAGGAGGAACTACCTTCTCCATTTTATCATGAGCTCAATATGAACAGTCTTAAAGATTTGACATGATAATTTCTTATCAATACAATACTAAGCATGTTCTACACAATTATCATGAAAGTCATACAGCACATTACATATTTAAGTGCAAGTTAACCATGAGAAATATATTTCATGAAAACTCAATTTAGGCATGAATTTGTACAATAATATACACATACTGGACAGACATGATAATTTCCACAATATTCATAATATTCATTTAAGGGAAACTACCAACCTCAACCTTGGATAGGTTAAGAGGAAAAAGTTGAGGGTAGTGGGGCAACCTCTTTATTCCTCAACCATAGAAATTTTACGGAGGAAACCTCTTTATTCCTCAATTTCCTAACTTAACGATCAAAGATCTCAATTGGAATCTCTTCGTAAAAAAGGTTCTAATTTACCCTAAAACATTCTAGAGGGATAATCGACACCGGATCAGCTATGCACTTCTTAAGCATAGACACATGAAACACCGAGTGAACCAAGGCCAATTCAATTTTTAACTTTAACTCATATGCCATTTCCCCAACTCTCGTAAAAAATTCATAAGGGCTTACATAACGGGGATTAAGTTTCCCCTTATTTCCAAATCTCTTCACCCCTGTCATGGGTGAAAATTTTAGATAGACCTAATATCCTATTTCAAATTCAAGGTCTCTCTTTCTATTGTTGGCATAAGATTTTTTCAAACTATAAACAGTTTTAAACCTCTCTCTTATAAGTCGAACCTTTTCTGTGGCCTCATGGACTATGTTGGGACCAAGAAGAGAAAACTCACCCACTTCAAACCATACAACGGGAAACCGGAACCTCCTACCATTGAGAGCTTTAAAAGGTGCCATGTCAATACTCGAATTGTAGCTATAGTTTAGGAGAACTTTATCAAAGGTAGGTGAGATCCTAAATATTTCTTCTAGGGTTTGAATGGTTCACTCTAGTTTCACATCCATTTAGGGGTGTAAAGTGGTGCTAAGATTTACTTGATTACCAAGCTTAGTTTAGAAAGATCTCCAAAAAAGGGAAGTAAACTGGGCACCTCTATCCGATATGATTGACAAGGGGGCCCCATGTAACTTCACGATCTCTCAAACATACAATCTAGCATACTCCTCCTCCGAGTAAGAAACTTTTACGAAAAAAAGGGGCTGATTTAGTCAACCTATCCACTATGATCCAAATGGAGTCATGTTATCTACCCGTGCGATAAAAACGTACCGCAAAGTCCATGTTGACATCTTCCCACTTCCAAGTGGGAATATAAATATCTTGAGTAAGAACTCCCAGTCCTTGATGCATCACTTTGACTTGTTGGCAATTTGAGCACCTAGACACAAAGTTTGCTATCTCTATTTTCATTTCATTCCACCAATAAATCTCACGCAAGTCATTATACATTTTTTGTGTCTCTTGTATGGATGGAATCTCGGGATCCATGAGCCTCTTCCATGATTCTCTCCCTTAAACCATCCACATCCGGTACAGATAACCTTCCTTGGTACTTAAGTACCCCATCCTCCCCTTGGGATAAAGATTCATAATTCTTCCTAAGGACCGATTCCTTCAACTCCATCAATAGAGGAACAAGATGTTGCTTAGACTTCAAATCCACCACTAAAGACGACTCAGAGTTATGATGAATCATAAAAAAATCCTTTGAAGATTCTTCTAGTTGGACACCCAATCGGTCCAACCTATGAACCTCCTTTACTAGCTCTTTCTTATCATCAACCACATTAGTCACACTACCCATGGACACTCGACTCAAAGCACTCGCCACCACATTAGCTTTCCGGATTATAAAGGACACTCATGTTATAATACTTTAAAAGCTCTAACCATATTTTTTGGCGTAGATTCAAGTCTTTTTGAGTGAATACATATTGAAGACTCTTGTGATCAGTGAACAAATCAACATGTACCCCATAGAGATAGTGTCTCCAAATTTTCAAAGCAAATACTACGGCCGAAGCTCAGGGTCATTATTTGGGTAATTCTTCTTATGTGTCTTGAGTTTCTTAGAGGCATACAATGTCTCTTTGCCATGTTGCATAAGGACACATCATAATACACCACAAACACTTTGGTACCCTCTAGTAAGGTCAACACCAGAGCGTTGGTGAGTCTATCTTTAAATAAATTGAAGCTCTCTTCACATGATTTTGAACATTCAAACTTGAAATTGTTTTGCGTTAAAGCCGGTAATGGATACTAGATAGACAAAAATCCCTCAACAAACCTACTATAGTAATTGGACAACCCGAAGAAACTTTGAATGTTGGTAGGGCTCAAAGGTCTAGGCAAAGTTTTGACCACTTCGGTCCTTCTGAGATCAACTTCTAAACCTTCACTAGAGACAATGTTACCAAGAAATGCAACCGATCTCAAACAAAATTCACATTTACATGACTTAGCAAAAGTTGGCTATCCTTGAGAACTTGCAAAATAATTCTCAAATAGTTCATATGAGGATTCTCACTCCTAGAGTATATCAAGATGTAGTCAATGAAGACAACCACAAAAAAATCAAGACAGTTTTTAAAAACTTGATTCATAGGGTCTATGAAAGTCGTTGGGGGCATTTGTTAGACCAAAACATAACTAGGAATTCAAAGTGACCATATCTTGTTCGGAATGCCATTTTTGGGATATCAACTCTCCTCATCTTAAGTTGGTGATAACCCGACCTCGAGTCAATTTTTAAAAGTAGTTTGATCCTTGGAGTTGATCAAACAAATCATCGATCCTTGAGAGTGGGTACTTATTATTTACAGATACCTTGTTCAATTAACAATAGTTGATACACATTTTCAAAGACCCATCCTTCTTCTTCACAAACAATACTGCGGCACCCCACGGAGATGTGCTTGGTTGAATAAAACCCTTATCTAACAAATCCTTAAGTTGAGCCTTTAGTTCTTTCAACTCCGCGCTGTCCATTCGATAAGGAACGATTTAAATAGGTTATGTATCCGCTAATAATTCTATGCTAAACTCAATTTCCCGTTTGGGAGGAATTTCTATCAAATCATAGAAAAAGACTTTAGGAAATTCCTTTACTACGGGTACCAACTCTAAGGCTTAAGAAAAAAAATTATGAAGTTAAAACTCTAAGGAACGACTAAAGAATAATGAAAGAAGTGAGATTTCTTAATCATCTTAAAGTGTTTCATTAATAAATGTAACGCACGTTACACTCATAAATAAGATCTACTAGATGAGGATTGTGAAACTTCATCCTAGAATCATTCTAAACCTTGTGATTTAACTACCACGTCTTGGCTGCTAGTCCTTGAGATTTGTTGTTTTCTTCTTGAATTAGATTTAGCTAATATAATCAGTGGACCAGATTTCGTCTGTATCAATTGGATTTACTTCATAAATGATTGGGTTCACATACCATTGTTTTGCTAAGTAAAATTAATAGTTCTTTGAAACCATTCATCATCATCTTAGTACCTACAATATTTTTCCATAATTTGTATTTTCGTTTCAAACAAATGGCTATATATGTTGCAACAGTTGACTGGTGGAACAAATTAAAGTCTCATGTAGCAACAGAAAGGTAATTTTCATCACAACAAAATAGATATATGTTGTTATATTTGACTTACACAGGCTGTAACATATAACTTACACATGTCGCAACATATGACTTACAAGGCGCAACATAATAGTCATATGTTGCAACATGACTTATACATCTTGTCATAATATGCAATTTATGTATCGGAACAAGATAGTTATATGTAGGAACATATGGATCACATTTTACAACTAAATAGCCATATGTTGCAACATATAACTTACATATGTTGCCACATTTGATTTTTTTTTTTCACAATAGAATATTTATATGTAGCAACATATAACTTATATGTAGCTACAGAATGGTCATACATTGCAACACATGAATTGCACATTTCTTAATTAGTACCAATTATTTTTTAAATTAATTTCTTGAGGTACAATAAATGGAGGGATTATTTGTAGGGATTGATTGTCTTGGTCAATGGATCGACAAGAAAAATTGATACATTTGGTGTTGGAATGATTGTAAGAAATGGGGAGGTTCAGTAGGAATACTGTCAAATGAAATATTTTGTATGATAATTTGTGAATTTAGTCATCCAATAATTTGGATAAAATGTCAATCGAAAGATTATTTCATGAGTTACATTCAAATTATTTCATAATGAGCAGGTATTACCTTTTAAAATAACTTACCAGCCTAGTTTGATTTTTTATTTGGGAGGAGCAGAGAGACCGCCAATATTAAGAGTCTATTTGGATGAATATCTTAATGAGGAGGATTATAATATAGAAAAATACCAAAAAGATATGTTAAATGATGAATTTGAAGGTGTGGACCTGAATAATCACGATGATGACACTAGAAAAGATAAAGTTTCGGACTTTGAGAGCAACAATCCTCCTGCACCTATTGTTGGCAGAAACATTCCATATTCTTCTTAATCATCACGTGTGAATAATGTTCAAGATGATGAAACGGGTTTCTATAAGTAAATGACATTTAAGAAAAAGTAAGAACTGGAAACTTCATTAAAAATGTTTTCTTGAAAAAAGATTTTAGACTGAAAAAGGTGATCAATTCTCGTAATGTGTTTTCTACTAAATGTTCATATCCAGAGTGTACTTCGTGACTGAGGGTTGTGAATTTCACAAGTAGCGACAGTTTTGTCACTAGAATCTATGAAAAAGTAACATACATGTGGTTAGGATCATCTAACAAGTCATAATCCTCATGCCACGACAAAATTCACAGGTAAGTACTTTGAAAATATGTTTCCCAACACTAAGGGTCAATCCACAAGAGACATGTCGAATCAAATCCGCACAGAATTAGTTTTCAAGTAATATAGAGAGATTTTGTACAAGCATAGCATGCTAAGTCCTATGTTAAGGGGAACACATGGAGCATGAGTAATGCAAGTGCCTCAGGTAATATGCTTGAATTTGAAAATCCAAGAAGCAAGATGACATTGTCGCTCGATGAAAATGGGAGGCTCAAGTACTTCTTTGTATCATATGCCGCTTCGATAACTAGAGTTTTTTTGTAAGTGACTTTCATTAAATGAAGAAACTAATAGTCGTTAATGGGACATTCCTGAGAGCAAGTAAGAACGAGTTTTTCTATCAGTGGTTGCACAAGATGCTAAGAATCATATATTTCCAATGGATTTTTGTGTCGTGGAAAAGGAATGTGATGCCTAAATGATATTTTCTTCAAAATATAAGAATCTTTGTACATGATACATATGAGTTGTGTAATATTTCTGATAGGCATCGAAGTATTTGAAAGATGGTTTTGACTATCTACACCGCATCTCATTATGGTTGTTGCATGAGACACCTTAGGGAAAATACTCTAAATAACTTTCACAATTAAAAGGTAGTGTCCCATTTTTATAAATCAACAAAGGAATATGATAAATGTTACTACAATGACCATTTCAATCAAATAAGAGATTTGGTAACAAATGTGGGTGAAACTTTTGAACATATTGGATTCCACACATGGAGTTGTCTCATCCGGAGAGCACCCCCTAGAAATAAAATGGTGTACTTGACCTCTCATAGGTCTTATACAATCCCATAGTTATCATTCATCGTATTGTCATAGTAAATTTAGCAGAAAATTAAAACTTTTCATAGCACATCATATGCTAGAAACATCACTTCGTATATATATAAAATATAAGTCATAATACATATTTACACTCTAAGTCTCTTTTTCATCTTAGACTTGACAACATTATAGTGCATTAGGGACACGGACCTTAAGAAATAGTACATTTTACAGTAAAGTCTTTACATAGGAAATCCTTGGACTAATGATTCCTTTCCTTAGCTGGGATCACATATCAACTCCTCAATCATATACACGTCCTTTGAGCACCATGACCTGACCCTACACTTTGTGTAAAAAGTAGAGAATAATGGGATTAGTACAAAGAATGCACTAAGTATGGCAACCTGCCAAACTTATTAAAGGGACATTTTCTTGAAATCATACATCATGCATTAGGTAAATCTTTATAAAACCTTTATACAATAGCATTTATATCATTCACATACTTCCTGTAAACATAATTAAGGTCAAACATTACATAAGATCACATATAGAATTTTTGTCATTTTCGAGTCACATTACAGTGAGCACTTTTTATGTTACAGTGAGCATTCTTTCCCATTATTCATTAACCTCCGAAGTATCTCTAGTGATACTTGGTCCAATGCATCACCTTAGGCCACAAAGGAAAACATACATATAACCCACATAATCCAACACATATCATCACATAAGCATAATATATCAAAGTCACATTTAAGTCAAGATTCCTTTGGCTTTACAGTAAGCTACTTCCATTTGTACCTATTTTTACTTATTTTCATATACATCTTTATACGACCTTATTCATGGCCCCAATATTATTCTACTAGTCCAATGCACATATGAATCCCCATAACCCCATACATACTTAGTAAACCCTTCATGAGACCACAAACCTTAATATTCAATTCATATATCAACACAATTCAATGGAGGCAACTTCATTCATGTCCAATACAATACCTTTCATCATATGTCATTATACCAACATAGAGTGCATTAAGATAAACAACATCAATAGAGATTCACTACATGCACATCTTCATAATAATAGACTAATACTACAAAAAGTCATGCATATGGACATAAACATAATCATCCAGTAGGTCAACCTTCCTAGGACTTTCCTTCCTAAGGAGATACTTGTGCAATGTCATATGGCTTCATTACTTCAACCTATACTATTTAACCTCCCTTAAGGCCTTCCTAGTTAGGATCCTATTCATTCCTTTCCATGTCCAATTTTACTTTAAGGAAAACTCTAGCCTTAACCGACACTAAAAGACCAATGGTGCAAACATGACTTTGTGTGTCCCCGTCTCACCAAAAGGAGGGCATTTTACTTGCCAATATAATACATGATTATCATACTAGCATATAACGTGATATCACTTGTTATATCCTATGTGGAAAGCATAGTTATGGAACTTGGAGGTACATGTGAAGACCCTTTTTATGTTGAAATGTGGCATTATGGTTATTCAGTTATGAAAACATCACTCTAACATCCTTTTGGGTCATGAGTCTATCCACCCCTTGAGTTTTATGGTGACCTACCTTCCCACATTGGGAAGGGACACACACACACATTCAAGTTCACTCGGTGCTAAGCTAAGTTCCCTTCATTGAAAATCTATTATTACATTACTTAATAAAATAAAGGATTAGGAAGATTCCATCCCTCATATGTGTACTCATATTCATAAGGGAAAAAGAATGTTTATCCAACCTAAATCATGTGAGAAGATCCTTTCACTGGACATAGCATAAGTATTAAGCACTATATAGTTTAGATACCTTTTAAAGCACAGATCCTTTCAAGTCTCTCTATTGACTAGATCATATTCATGTGTGTTTTGTGTGGTATACTTATGTGTGAAGTCAAACCTTTCACATAACACATAATGTCACATATGTTCATATAGCAATGCATAAGTCTATATGTGTGCCTATATGAGCAATCTTTTCATCTCAACACTCAAGACACTATGCACGTTCATACTTCATCATAGCATATATTTAATATCATAGCATATAAGTCATATTCATAACATGTTCATACAATCTTATGCATGTCCTTAGAAGACCAACCTAGGAACTATCCCATCAAGGTGCACATGTGAAATTCATGGTCAAAGTCCCATACCCTTTCCTATTCTAGTACATGTATAAAGTTATCCTAGTTAATGATACATCATACAACATCATAGAATGGTTAACATAGCATAAGATTCATTTATTTAAGACTTATAACATTCTTACAGTAAGCTTTAGTCTTTATGTACTTCTCTTAGCTTTACATCACATATAGAATTATGTAACCTCATCAGAGGCAGCAAGTTCATATGATCTTAACCTAGCCATTTACATGCTCATAACAATAGTAACATCACCTAGATTCACAACTAGAGAAGAAGACTAGGCATAAGTTACACATAAAGTGATCACCATAACCACTCTCTTCATATAATCATCAATTTGCCTTCAAGGAAATGTTCAACACATATATAATGTCAATAAATTAAACAATGTCACCATAAGTGGACCATACCACACAATGCCATACAGGGCTTCATCTACTACATTAGTATAGAAAAGTAGAGGGATGATCCATTCTTACCAATTTCTCACCCTTTGATCATCAATGATCAAAACACCTTGTTTATCAAAAATTAATATATATGGAAGTATCTAAATGTACTTTAAGCATAGAAGAAACCATGTACAAGTCGCTAAAACATCATGATACAATTAGCGCAAAACATTACCATTGTTCTAAAGAATAGATAGTAATTTCCCTGGTCTTGTTTATCAATAAATATTAATTAATAATATATATGTATGGCAGTAGCTAAAGAAATCATAACCTAAACGAGATCCTACTACAATTTCCAATAAAGTCAAATTCACTGTAAGTATGCTTTATACCAGGAAATCATGGAAGATAAATCCACATAGGTTAATGTTATTCAACTATCATTCATTAATCCACATTAGATCCTTTACATACAATTCCTGATCACATTACATCATAGGAAGTAGCTATGGACAATTTATCATGATCGATTCATATAACAACTAACCTAACGTCAAGATCACAAGTTACAATTTCATAGACTAGAAGAATCTAGTTCAATCCATTTAAGCCTTCTTTAATTTGATCATACAAGATTAATATACATAATTAAAACATGATATTACCCTAAAACAGTAGATACAAACAACTTAACATGATCGAAATCCACTTTTATACAGTTAAGAACCCACATTACACTGATCCCATTGATTACTAGGTTAGGCATGTTCAAATCTTCATACATTGATCCAAATGAATTATTCATCATCAATTCAACATAAATTCACGTAAATAACAGTATATATAACAAGTTCAACTCAATAGAATCACAATTCAATTGATAACAAGTCAAGATCACAAAGCCCATGCAAGGACTAAATTGATTTAGGTAGGAAACATGGGTTCATCATGCAGTTGGATTAAAATAACGTTCAAACCAATAAATTAACATCCATTATCATGATTTATCCATTCAAAACATTTTTATAAAGAACCCATGGATAGATTGAAGAAGAAGAACTATGATCATGAACTTTCTTTGTAAACATCGACAAGAACTCTCCAAGTGAAAGTTTACTTAGAGATGAAGTATCACCATACCTTTATATACATGAAGACCTCAAAAACATGGTGAATAAACCATAGGAATCCATTATCCAAGTTGTTCTTGAGCTTCACCAAACAATGGAGGTTTCTAGGGAGAAGATTTTTGGAGGGAAAGTTTATTTCATGTAGAGGGGATTGGGAATCAGTTGTTCACGTGTTTGATCCCTTAAATACACCCAAAAATAGGTGAATTAATAAATTAGAGTCATATTAGTACGTGGAGTGAATTTCCCATTCACCCCATAAATAAAACAGATGCAAGGCACCAGTTACAGGCCACCATCGACGGATCACCATCGACTGGCCGTCTGTGGCTTCCGTCGATTAGACCTTGGCCTATTTTTGGGCTGAGACCTTCCCAGACTAAGTGTCCATATATAAGAAACTCACCAACGGGCCATTTTTTACCAACAGGCCGTCGTTTGGCTCGTCAATTGAAACTTCCAAGACAGTGTCTTGACCAGCCTTTGGTCCTTCTTGTGGGCACTTTTACGGGGCCCTTTTAAAGTCGTACCCAAACGTTACCAACGTAAATACAAACCTTAACAAGTTATATACCTCCCACATTAGTTTCACCCCAAAAAATACATATAACACATCCAAACAGGCTAGGCCTTATCAAGACACACACTGAGCGTCTTAAGAGGTAAATTTTGAATGTCTTGGACGTTTGACCTCCAACCTTCACGAAACTCCATATACTATATTTAAACATCATTATGATTCATGGAACACTATATATAAACTCTTATAAACACATGAGGCACATAGGTACTAGTCGTCGAACGTCTTGGTTGTCCCTTGACGTTTGACTTCCAAATCACCTCAAACTTTACACACTACCTCAATACCATATTATAATTTATTTTAGGAACTTATAACCTTAATACAATATGTTAGGCTCTAGACATACTAACTCATTTTTGGAGTCTTACAGAAGCAGAGCATTTTGCTCGAGAAAAAGTACATTATTGTCCTTACCATATTAGTTGAGTTTATTTTAATTTTATGTGTTTTGATTCGTTTTGATTTTTCTTCAGTGTAGATATAACATTATGACTTTAAACACCACGATTTTGGTGAATGCAATATTTGATGTTGAAAGAGAATTTCTTATTGTTGCTCTATTTGATGAAATAAATAGGAGATTTACACTTTTATTTCACCAGAGGCATATGGAGCTGGTGCATTCTACAAATAGATTTGTTCTCTCAATTGAAAAAGACATATCAAAGTATGTCAATGTGGTCACAAGTTGTTGGCTCATCAAATCCCTAACTATAAGTTTCTTTAGATCCCAATATGGTGCCAATTTTGGAAATCAGATTTATGAGTATTACCCTTCATATTATTTAGTGAAAAAATACATTATGGCATATTGCCACCAGAAGATTCTTGGATTGTTCCCTTAGATATCATAGAGAGAAATTATTCTTCCATGTGTTGATCCAAGAAAACCTTAAATAAGGAGATATAAGAGATGGTGTGAAGTTGATGAATCATTTCAAACAAGAAAAATAAATAATTCGTATATAGGGACTTTGGCCACAAAAGAAAAACATGCCCGAATCAAAGTACTCCATAAGTTTTGTTGAATTTTAATGAATATTCTTTTTTATTTGAGAATGATATAGACTATCTGCTTATCCTAATTTGGACCAACTTATGCTATGTTATTTATATAAAATGTGTAATTTATATAATTATGTGTTGCTACTTAAGATAGAATATTGCATATGTTCCAATATATGTTAGTTATGTGTTATATGTAATATAGAATAACACATCTGTTTCAATATATATTAATTATGTGTCAGATATTAAAACATAATATTACATAGGCTCCAACCTATGTTAATTATGTGTTACAAGTACAACAGAAAACACATTTGTTCAAACATATTTCTAATAAAAAATTATGTGTAAGGTGTGTGAAGGATCAGTCAATCATTAACTGTCATTGGAACAACTTTCAAGAAAAAAAATTATGATTCTTCATATTTTACCTTTTTTAAAAAAAATGAAGTACATGCATTTGAAATGTCAAAAGTTGTATTATTTTTTCTCTTTTCTTCGTCTTCAGAAGTTGTAACTTTTAAAATTTCATTACATTGGGATCATTATATTAGAAGAACACAACTTAGGTCCTTTAATTCAATTTTATCCAACATGGGAAGGAAGAATAAGAAATATCAAAAATGACTAGGAGTAAAACAACTACATTGAATCTTTTCGATTGAACTACTAATTGATATCGTTAAAAGGATTGCTTCCTGCGCCCTCAAGATTCAGTGCATGTTAAATAAGGTATATATGTATCAATCAATTTTCGCTCTTTAATTTGATTTCCCAACCATTTGATTTGATTTCTTAGTTCCACATCAAGTCGCTACTGAACCTTCCGTATATCAAAATGTAACATTGATCGACTTTCCTTATCATAGATGGAGGTTGTTAAAGAAACTATTTCTTTCCTTAAAATGTGCAGAGTATCTTGAAATTTAGAAATCTTATACAGAAAAGGTGTGGTAACTTTTAATGTTTTTCATATGTATTTTGCATTTTTATAAATTTACTTTGCCATTTAAATGTTTTATTTCTTCTGTAGTTTGATTTTTTCAACCGTAATGATCCAACTGCATTTGGGATGATTAATCAAGCAGTAGATGGGGGTCACATTTGTGCATCCTATGTGCTTGCCATAATTTCAATCTTCAATCGAGGCGAATCGATAAGAGAAGGTTTAATGTTCATTGTCAACATGAAAAATGGAGAAACTAAAAGTTAGAAGATGGCGACATCATCTGCGATATATTTTAGGTGTAATATGGGTGTCATTACCTCATTTGTTGGGAGGAAGACCTATTTGTTGTAGTGTTCATCAATTTGAGCAAATTGGTCGCAGTAATGGTTGGCCCAGAGGAAGCAACAATGAAGAGTGATATTCGTTGTGAATCATGTTGTTGTGATTTAGAACTAGATTATGCAATTAAATTTATATCTTATACCACTATGTGATATTAATTATTGTCATTTGTGGCAACATATGTACATAACTTGCAATTCATAGTGAAAAAGGTTGCCTTTTTGTGTTTTTTACAAATTTTTGAATTTTTTATTAATAAAATGTTTAAACTAAAAATATTTGTTTTTTCATAGTGTTCTCATATCGACCATCCTGAAAGTTTTGTGTTAGTATCTGTAGCACATATGTGATAGTTGCTGGATAATGTTTGAATTAACAATGTTAAATGGCAACAATATGTCATAGGCTGGCAACATATGGGAGATCCATATATTAAGGGACATACGCGGGCAGAGGGGACCAGGGGGCAAAAAAAAAGGAGAGTACTTGCATTTGAAAGTCAAAAGTTTCTCTTAGTTTTCAAAAGTTGCATTCATTAATTAAATGTTTCATGTGTGGAAACATATATATATTTCTTGCTAACTCATGGGGAAAAATATGACCTTTTTGTGTTTGTACTGATTTTTAAATTTGTTCTTTGTAAAATGTTTAATCGAAAAAAATTGACATTGTTTCATTTCTAAATCGATCAACTTATTGATTAACCCATCCTTGAAGTGTCATATGTGGCAATATATGCACGTCTGGTAGAAGTAATTGCCATACAAACCATGTCATATACCAAATAAGTATCTCATAAAACTCTTGGGGGTTAATTCAATTAAATTGTCACTTAGTCCAATTTGACATTTTTCCATTCTTAAATCACTCAATTTATCGACTAACCTATACTTGAACTGTCATATGTGGAAACATATGCATGTTCTATTGGATAAATTGAAAAATACATGTGATATATTGCAACATATGTATATCATATAATGGCTTTTGGGGGGTTAAATAAATTAAATTGTCACTTAATGCAGCATTTAACACTAATATATAATCCTACAACATGTCTAAGTACAAAATTACGATCTAATAAAACAACCTTCATCAATCCTATTCAATGGGTTTAAAAGAATATCATAACCACGAGGGAGCAGAGAAGCAAAAGGCACAGACGAAGGAAGATCACTCTGTAAATCGTTGTTCCAAGTGATTTAGCATATATTGCTTAATTATGGTCCAAAGTACTAAAATTTGGTCCAATTTGACATTTTTATTCCTTAGTCGCTTAATTTATCGATTAATCCATCCTTGAAGTATTATTTGTGGAAACATATGCACGTTCTATTAGATAAAATATTGATTTTTCCAGCAAAAATCGCAACGTACATGTAATATGTGGCAACATATGTAAATCCTAAAATGTGTTTTTTGGGGCTAATTCAACATATAATGTACCAGGTCATTCTAGAATACTTCACTAACACACAATCCACTCACTCTTCTCTCTCTGTCTCTCATTATAAAAGGGTACCGCCTTGGACAAATTTATGTCTCCACATGCTCTTGTTGTGAATGTTCAACGTAATTATGTAGTTCTCAGTTACTATGATGTTACACCTCGGAATTCCAATTAAATAAGCTAGAAATCTAAATTGATTTTAATGAATTAAAAAGGGTTAAAATGATGTTTCAAGACCTGGCCTAACATAACTAACTTAGTTTTGAAGTGTTAGTGCATAAGCATCAAAAAATGACCATGACATTCGGAAGCTAATAGAAGTGATCTAATGTGATATTAGGTATTGAATAGGGTTTGAAGAGCCGTATGAGGACTAAATCTTGTAAAAATGGTTTAAATATGTTAAATAAAATGTTAAGGGTCCAATTTTGGGTATGACTCCCCAAGGACCACCCTAAGGGTCCTTGAGGATGACCCAACCCTTAGTTCTAAAAGCTGTCAAAATTAGCATGGTCCATGACTCGAGCCATGAGTCGTCAAGTGAATAACGCCCCGTCAATGGGATTCTTGACTCAATATTTGGCCTCACCCACAAACTCCCCAAAAATTAACCCTCATCCACAAATAACAGATGTTCAGTACAGTCTGTGGACCGAGTCACGCTCCGTGGAAGGGTCTCATTAGTTGAGACTTCGTCTCCTCACCAAGACCTTTGGTTGCATCCCTTAGTCCCAAACCAAAAGTAACCCTAATGGTCCATTAATCACCACATGCCTCGTGGACGGGGACTCATTGATGGCACATGAACTCACTTTCTCCTCACGGGTAGGGTAGGGGTAGTTAGGTAATTAGCTAATAAATTATTCAACACTTAAAATGGTTATAATAAGTAAGTTTAGGTATATTCGGGTAATTCAAGTCATAAAACAAGTCTTCAATTTATTTTAAAACAAGGGGTAGTTAAATTTCAACTTCTTAATGAAACTGTGTTAGGATGGAAGGAGGGAAACGCAATACCTAGAGGTCAAATTATTTCATGTCTAAAAGCTAGTAGGATGATCTCTAAGGGATATATCTAAAAGATTGTGAGGGTCAAGAACCTTGGGTCCGAGGATCCTACTGTAGAGTCGGTCCCCGTAATGAAGGATTTTCTACAAGTCTTCCCTTATGACTTGCCCTGAATTTCTCCCAAATGGGAAATAGATTTTGTCATATATTTATGGCCAGAAACTCAACCCATATCAAATCCTCCTTACCGGATGGCTTTAGCCGAGTTGAAATAATTTAAAGCTAAACCCAAGGAATTTCTAGATGAGGGTTTTATAAACCAAGCATATCCCCATGGGGCGCTCCGATAATGTTTGTTGAAAAGAAAGATGGTCTCTTAGGATTGTTTATTGACTACCGCCAATTGAACAAGGTCACTATAAAGAATAAGTATCATCTCCCCTGAATTGATGATTTTTTTTACCAACTCCAAGGGGTGAGTTACTTTTCAAAGATCGATTTGAGGTTGGGGATCACCAACTTAGAGTTAGAGGAGTAGGCATTCCTAAAATGGATTTCCAAACAAGGTATGTGCATTATGATTTCCTAATTATTTCCTTTGGTCTAACTAATGCCCCGACGGCTTTTATGGACCTTATGAAAAGGGTGTTTCAGAATTGTCTTGATTCATTTGTGATTACTTTATTGATGACATATTGCTATATTCGAAAAATGAGGATTAACACGAGAATCATTTGAGGATAGTATTACAAGTCCTCAAGAAACACCAACTTTTCGTAAAAATAGTAAGTATGAGTTTTGGCTAAGATCCGTTGCTTTTCTTTGTCACATTGTGTCGAGTGTGGGTATAGAGGTTGATCCGAAGAAAATGGAGGCAATTAAAAATTGGCCTAGACCCCTAACTCCCACCAATATTCGAAGATTTTTGGGTTTAGACGGGTATTATAGGAGATTTTTTATGGTTTGCATCTATCACTTCTCCATTGACGACCCTAACCCAAAAGAAGGTTAAGTATTAATGGACGGAAGCTTGTGAAAAACGCTTCCAAGAGTTGAAGGATAAGCTTACCTATGCTTTGGTATTGACCTAACCGGAGGGTATAGACGGGTTTGTGGTATATTGTGATGCTTCTCGAGTACATTTGAGTTGTTTCCTCATGAAACATGGTAATATTATAGCTTATATCTCAAGGAAACTCAAGGTACACGAAAAGAACTATCCAACTCATGACCTCAAATTAGCGGTTGTGGTGTTTATTTTGAGATATGGAGACCTATATATATGGATTGAATATAGATGTCTTCACCGATCATAAAAGTCTCCAATATGTGTTCACCCAAAAAAGGTTAAACCTCCAACAAAGAAGTTGGATAGAGCTTTTGAAAGACTATGATATTAGTGTCCTCTACCATTTTGACAAGGCAAATGTAGTTGTGAATGCCTTGAGTCGTATGACCATGGAAAGTGTTGCTCATGTAGAAGATAAGAAAAAGGGGTTAGTCCGAAATGTGCATAGATTGGCCCAGTTAGGAGTTCAATTAGTAGATTCTCCTAAGGGTGGTTTTATGATCCAACATAGCTCTATGTCCTCCCTGGTTGTTGATATGAAATCCAAGAAACATCTTGATCTCGTCTTGATGGAGTTGAGAGACTCCGTACCTGGGAAATCCATTGAATATTTCTCCCAAGGGGGGGAAGGGGTACTTGGTTATCAAGATAGGTTTTGATTTTGTATGTGGATGACTTGAGAAGACAAATTTTGTAAGAAGCCCATGGTTCGTGATATTCCATTCATCCGGGATCCACCAAGATGTACCACGACTTACGGGAGATCTATTGGTGGAATGGTTTGGAAAGGGATATAGTGAAGTTTGTGGCTAAATGTCCTAATTTTCAAAAATTCAAGGTCAAACGTCAAAGACCGAGAGTTTTGTCTCAATATATAGCTATCCCCACTTGAAAGTGGAAAGGTGTTAATATGGATTTTGTTGTGGGTTTGCCTCGTACACGAAGGCAACATGATTCGATTTGGGTTATTGTTGATAGGATGACCAAATAAGCCCATTTTATTCCTGTTAAAGCTACATATTCGGAAAAAGACTATGATAAGTTGTATCATAAAGAGAGTGTGAGGATGCATGGAGTTTCCTTGTCTATCATTCGTATATGGGTACTCAATTAAATTCTCATCTTTGGAAGGCATTCCAAAGTGGGCTTTGTACCAAGGTGAAACTTGGTATCACATTTCATCCACTAATGGATGGTTTGGCAGAACGAACCATCCAAACCCTAGAAGATACATTGAGGGCATGTATCATTGACTTCAAGAGTAATTGGGATGACCAACTACCATTGATTGAATTTACCTACACTAATGTCTATCACTCAAGTATTGTCATGGATCCATTGGAGGCTCTTTATAGGAGAAGATGTACGTCTCCGATTGGGTGGTTTGAGGTAGGTGAGTATGCTCTAATAGGTCCTGAAGTAGTTTATGAGGAAGTGGAGAAGTATGAATCATAAGGGATAGATTGAAGACGGCACAAAGTCGGCAAAAATCTTATGCCGACAATACAAAGAGGGACCTTGAGTTTATGGTAAGTGACTTGGTCTATTTGAAGATATCATCCATGAAAGGGGTGATGAGATTTGGGAAAGAAGGGAAAATTAGTCCTCGGTATGTGGGGCCATACGAGATTTTGAAATGCGTTGGAAGTGTTTCCTATAAGTTGAAATTATCTATTGAGTTGGCTCCGATGCATCCGGTGTTCCATGTATCAATGCTCAAAAGGTGCATAAGCGATTCGGTGTCCATCCTTCCTCTAGAAGGCTTAAGAGTTTATGCTAATCTTTCCTATAAATAGGTGTCGAGATTGTATACCGGCAAGTGAAGAAGTTAAGGATAAGGAAGTAGCTTTTGTAAAGGTTCATTGGAAGAACCACCTAATGAAAAGTGCTACTTGGGAGACTGAGACCGATATGATGTCCCAATACCCTCACCTTTTTCCTTCCTATTTTAGTCAAAGTTGAGGTTAGTAATTCCTCCTAGTTTTTGTTTATGAAGAAGGGTCATAAGTGTATTTGAACTTTCATGATTTTCCTTAATCATGCATGTTCTTAAGAGAATTTATGCTTCATATTTGTCTTAAATTTAAATGGATTATATGATTCTTCATGCTTGATGGAACTTATATGTTAATTTGGTATATTTGAATTAATGTGATATTTTAAATGAAAATGCTTAATTGTCAATTTATGAAATGATGTATTGGATCCTTGTTGAACATGTTGATCTATATGAGAAGGCGAAGGAAATTCCTTCTTTCATAATGTGAAGTGATGAAATGTGTGCATATTTTGGTGGTTGATATACTTTCTACCTCATTCTCATGCATTGTTGTTTTGAGAAAGGAGTTTATGTTTCCTCCTTTTCTATTGAAATGCCATTATATATCATATGTTTGTTGAGCATATAGTATTGAGTCATAATTCCAAAAAGATGATTAAAGTGTCACTCGAGGAAGAATGTTCCCAAGGGGGAGGATATTGTTACACCTCCAAAATCCATTAACTTACACTAGAACTCTAAATGAAGTTTAATGACATAAAAAGGGTTTAAAATTATGTTTCAAGACCTTTCCTAACATAAATAACTTATTTTGGAAGTGTTAGTGCATAAGCGTCAAGAAACGATCATGACGTCCGAAAACTAGTAAAAGTGATCTAGTGTGCTCTTAGGTATTGTATGGGTTTGAAGAGTCGTATGAGGACTGAATCTTCTAAAAATAGTTTAAATATATTAAATAACATGTTTAGGGTCCAAATGTATGGGTACGACTCCCCAAGGACCATCGTAAGAGTCCTTGAAGAGGATCCAACCCTTGGTTCTAAAAGCTGTCAAAACCAGCATGGTCCACGAGCCGTCAAATGACTCACACCTCGTCAATGGGATTCGTGAGTCAAGACATATCCTCATCCAAAAACTCTCTAAAAATTCCTCCTTATCCACAAATGACGAACGTGCAGTACGATCCATGTACGGACTCACACTCCGTGGAAGGGTCTCCTGAGTTGACACTTAGTCTCATCACCAAGACCTTTTGCTACACTCCTCTATCCCAAACCACGAGTAACTAGCATATCCCTTGGATCAGCCCATGCCCCATAGACGGGGACTCAAGGATGGCACATGAACTCACTGTCTCCAAATGGCTAGAGTAGGAGTAGTTGGGTATTAGATAATAAATTGTTCCCCTTAAAAATGGTTATGTCACATCCAGGCAGCACCCACCAGACGTAACTGACTTTGTCATCCTCGAAGAGGAATAAGCCTATCCTCTTAGCATTCGTCATAATATATCATAGGTTAAAATGCAAAAAATTTAAAAGTATTCATCTATGTTTACATAATGAGGTTTACATGACCGTCGCTACGAACATCATTACACATAGGGTAGTTTTACTTAGTCTTCCTCGCATAGTGAAGCTTCTATGGCTGCTAACTTTTGTTCACATATACAATATAGCAATATAATCTCATAGGAAGTCTAGGAGAAGTCTCACATATAAACCATCTAGAATGAGTACAACATTTGGGCATAGCCCATACTTAATTACAATAATAGCCACATATTGCCTATTACAAAAATTGTCTTCAAATGAAAGGGAAAGCCATCCAAATTCCATTCCTTAAAACGAGAACAACCAAAAAAAATCATTTCAGCTAATAGTGGCAGTGAGGACCTACCACTACTTGGAGAATTGAGGATGCGATTCTTCTTTAATGGCCCTATAGAAAAGTCTCAGCGCCGGAACCTACAAAGTGTAGAAAAACATAGACATTATAGGTTAGTACCCACTTGTGTAACTAAGTAATGGAAATCTACATAACACACATTTGAAGAATGGCATGTATTAAGGGACAATTTAGTTTAGAGAACATTCTAGTCATTTTAAATCCTTTAATACACAAACAAGAGAGCACATACAACATAAGATTCACAAAACACATCTGTTCATAACCATATAAACCAACATAAGAAACCATATCAATTTTTCAAAATATAAAACTACTCACAACCTAACAAGTTCAATACTTCCCAAAAAACATTACATAATCATTACATAAGAATACCCATACCCAATCACTCTCATCCCACGCCTCAATAACATATGCCTTATTTTAAGTCTCTATACCCCAACACAACCAAGTAACTAAGATAGAATTCCTGAATAATTCTTTGCTACTAATACATATCACCTATCTTAGGTAGTCATCCTATACCATATAGAAATTTAGACCAACATCATGTTCATCAATAAATCCATCATCATATAAGAATAACAACATAGAAAATTAACATCATACATCTCATAATAGCGTCACACACAAGACCATCTCCTAGGACTCCCTTTTGAGTTAACTTATGCAATGTCTATATTCATTTAACTTTAGTCATTCATTTTCTTTCAGGAACACTTGCCTTAACCGACATAGACCACAAGAGCTAAATGAGAAATCTGGTGTCATGAAACCCTACACCAAAAGAAGGTGGACCACTTGACAAGGTGGTACCAAAACATGAACATAACATTCGAGGTGGATCCACTAGCTAGTATTCCTATGAGGGCAACATAGTTCAAGAACTAGGAGATATACTTGAGACCCTCTTTATGCACCTTGCATTATTGTCTCAACCTCATGAGTACAATAGTGAACCACTTTCCCACATTGAGAAGGGACACTCCTTACTACTAGTTCACTACGTGCTAAGCTACAGTCCCTTTTTGAAATGTCTTTAAGCCTTTATTATTCATCATAGCATAGTTTAGGTCATAGGAGACTAACCCCTTGTATATCATCATCATTAGCTCAACAGGTATTGCATGAGAACATCCTTTCAATACAACCCTCATATGTGATATTAGCACATCATCGTCATCATGTCATAATAAGGCACATAGGCTATTCATAACCAACCTTATATCATTTCATCTTAATCATAATTTCGAATCCCAAAATCAAGATATTTCCATTTATTCATCATACCAACACCTACTTAATATGATCACAAGAAATGTTTCAATTGAACTTATTACCCAATACAAGCCATCACAATTGAAGTAAAGGTTCAAGATCACAAAGTTTTACCAATTTCTCCTTCAAAAGACATCATCATTGGTATTAGACTCAACCAATCCAATTTCATTTATTAATAGGTGTAATAAAATCATACAATAGTAATTAACACAAGAACTAGGTCAATTGTGTCAATCAATTCATGATCGATTCCACATACTAGGTTAAATCATGAAGAACTAGAAAATTGAACCATAATACATCATAATATAATCATAATAAGCAATGGAAACCATAATACAATTTAAAAAATAAATTCGGATTACAAAGATACCCATATGAAATCAACTTGTTGAAATCAATTTTTGAAGAAACCTTTGGGAAAGCAATCCCAAAGGTGAAGGGTTCCATACCTTGATTTTCCTTGAAGATTGATGGAGAAAAGAGATTTTCTTAAGGGTTTGGAAAATTGTGGGGTGTTAAGTTTGGTTTAAGCTTAGGGTAGTTTATATAGTCACTTAACTATCTTAATTAACAACCCATTAAACCCTAAATAAACTCCTAACTAATTAATTGAAATCACTTAAAACAAGGCATGAAATTACAGGCCTGACCTTTGAGACCCCGACCTACGAGTCATAGGTCAGTCGACGTCGTTGCCCCCCAATATACTGGAAAGCGTCGATAAGTTCAGAAACTATGAATTTTGGACATTTTTGGAAAATGTCTAAGTCCTCAACGACGAAGGC
Organism: Solanum habrochaites; assembly: GCA_027704765.1. Classification (NCBI taxonomy): domain Eukaryota; kingdom Viridiplantae; phylum Streptophyta; class Magnoliopsida; order Solanales; family Solanaceae; genus Solanum; species Solanum habrochaites. The sequence continues at coordinate 35,217,010 of JAKWJA010002499.1, read as the reverse complement.
ATCGACTCCCCCTAGCCAACCTACGCCTCGTCGATGGCAAGCGTAGGTAGCCACTGTCTTGTGACAGCATTTTGGCCAAAATGGAAGGGTCCTCCTCAAGGACCCTTAGGGTCGTCCTTGGGAGTCGTACCCAGACATTTCGATCCTAAAAATATTCTAATACATGTTTAACACCTTCTCACCGAATTTCATCAAATTCTGACTCCTAAAACCTCGTAAAGTAGTCTAAGGCACACTAGCACACTTTAACTAGTCTCCGGACGTCAAGGACGTCCTTTACATTTTGACTCTAAAACTTTGTAAATGACTTATAACCATTATATTTTACCTCAAAACAGTGTTACAAACCTTAGACAGTAATGTGAGGCTCTAGATTAGGTCTTGGACTTTCTGAGTGTTACAGGTTACAATTAGTAAGTTTAGGTATATTAAGGTAATTTAAGTCATAAAACAAGTCTTCCACCTTGTAACTCCAAAACCCACAAGATCCCACTTCTCTCTAGATTATATCACTACCCAAACACTCCATTGAAGAAGAAGGCCAAAACTTCAAGTATGGCTCAAGAACAAGACTTTCCTCCATTAATCCTTAAGGATTATCAAGGTATGGGAACTCTTCACTCTTGTAACTCTTTTCCCCGAGAGGTTCCTTCAAAATTGATTTCAATGTTGTTCCAAAAATTTTAGGTTTAACTTTATTTTGTGGGTCTCTTTCAAACTTGACTTATTTGGTCTAGAATTGATTAATAATGATCGATTATGAATGTTTATGAATGAATTTAGGTATTATCTCAAGTTTTTTGACTAATTCTGCTAAGACCCATGTATTGTTCCTCTCCTCTTACCCGAACTGAATTTGTTGAGTGATGATTAGAGGTCATGTAATTGAGTATGATATTGTGTAATTGAATATTGTATGAGGATGATAACCTATTTGATGCATGAATATCATGAGTTCGGTATGCAATCTTGAAAGGGTATCTTGAAGGCCATGTGTAAGACCTTCAAGGGCTATGAACATTCTATTGTAGTATTATGGTTCATCTTTGATGATGTGGATTAATTAAAGTATGAAGGAAGAATTTATGAATGTATTATCATGATATGAATGTTATGATAGTGAGATGATGGTAGGTGTGCTATTAAAGGGAATTGAAGGTAATTCCTATGTACATTCTATGACTATGCTAATGAAGTATTATTCTCAAATGATGTTGGGTTTGTTATGAAAGATATTTCTCATCGTAGAACCTATGATCTATATACATGTTATATGAGGGGTTAACTCCTAAGATCTATACTTTGAATTGATCTTTAAGAAAGACTTAAAGACATTTCAAAAAGGGAATTTAGATTAGCACCAAGTGAACTTGACAATGAGAGGTGTTCCTTAACTATGTGCCCCCATAGGAACCTTATCTAGTGTATCTACCTAGATGTTATTACAAATGTTTATGTAATATATTGTCAAGTAGGAGACCCTCTTTTGGAGTGTGGACTTGACACCGAATCCAATGTAGTCAGCAGGTCCTAGCGGTTTATGGAAAAAATTTCCCGAATGTTAAATGCATGAATGGAAAGTAAGAACTATGACACATAACTCGGAAATACTTAAGAGTGTTAGTGTAGGTAAGGGTATGGTACTTTACCCATACATTGCACAAGTGGATATTGAGAGGAGCTCTGTGGTGGGTTCTTTATATTTATAAGTTACGAATGATTTGCATGACGTTGGTCTCACTTGGTATGCGTGTTGTTGGCCATACTTCTTATGATGATGTATGAGGTAAATGACAATGCTTGTGACCTTCTTGATAGTTTTTTGGTGTGTGTGGGGTTATGGGTCTTCACACACATTGCACCAGTAGACTTGATTAGGTTATGAGTAGGGACTTGTGATATTTTGATGAAATGAACTCTAATATGACATGTTACTATCGGCTTTACCGAAATGAGGTTACTTAGGTATGGACTGTTATATTTTCTTGGAGTGGGGATGAAGGCTTTAAGGTGACATTATATAATCATGTTTATACCACTGCCTTTGTGTAGGTTTCCAAAGGTTTTACTTGCTATGATTCATTTTAGAGAGTTGTACTAACCTATATTTCTTCTATATTTTCAGTGTAGTTTGGGTCATGAAGTGATTCTAGTTACTTCTTGAAGAACTTGGATTGCTATCCCAAGTTGGTGAATCCTCAGTCACGAGGATGGAGAGAGGATGGAGATGCTTGATTTACACTCTAGTCAACTTCGTGTTATGAAAGACCTATGTTGTAATTCGTATTATAAGACCGTGTTATTGACTGTAAGGGTCTAAGGACCACAATTTATACTCTATGTTTAGATGCAATGGGAGACAAGTAGTTCTATTTTGATATATGAAGTGAGTTGGAACTTCAAATGAAAAAGTTTTTTAATTTTTAATTTTTGATTTTTATTTATTCTCAATAGCAATATGATCTAAGTGACTTGCTAGACCTCTCACGGTTAACGATGATGGTTACGACTAGGGGGTGCTCTTGGATCGTGACATATGATGTCTTTTAAAGTGTGTTCTCATGGGTGATGGTCATTGTTTGTTCTTGTAGAATATTGTATAATAGAGGGTAGCTTCATCATTTGGTAAGTCTTCTTACTTTATATATAACATCTTGTCTAATGTAACAGTATGTATGGGGTAGCTAACTATGGTTATTTGTTTTTCTGTAAGTGGTCTTGTGACAGAGTGCATGGGTAGCTCTGACTCACCACCCTTCAAGAAAGAATGGTGATGCCCCTCCAGGTTTAACGCTCAATGTTGACTCCAAACCTTTTTTTGTTAGATGAATTAGTAGTATAGGTCTAGAGCATTTCAGATGTAAATTTTTTTGAATCTGTTGGCGTTAATGCCTTGTAAATATGGATATGTAGCCTAGCCTAGCCTTGCATGTCACTACATCAACTATCAATGGGATAGAATGTTTCAGATGTAAATTTTGTTGTTTGTTGTTTTTGGTATTAATGCCTTGTAAATATGAATATGAAGTCTAGCCTAGCCTTGCATGTAACCATATAAACTATTAATGACAGGTTTATGTTTATGTTTCACAAGTTCATGTGCTTCAATTCCCCTTTCTCTTAGTGTCTGGTGCTCCTCCCTTTTTGCCTGTACCCCTCCGTGACTCTTTGCACCCCCTTCTTCCACCCCGTCCTTTCTCCCCCGTCATCGGCCCCCGCTCTTCTTCCCCCTTTGGCTTTTTTTCTCTCTGTCTCTCTCTCTCTCTCTACTCTCTGGCGCCGCGCGCGCGCGGCGCGCGCCTCTCCTCGTTTGCCTCGCATCCTTCCCCTTGACGTTCTTTCCCCTCTGTGCCGGCCCCTGCGCCGCTCCTTTTGCTACACCTTTTGCTGCCTCCCTTTCTTTTCTTTTTTTCCCCCCCGCCCCCCCTTTCCCGTGTTTCACGCCTCCTTCTCCTCCTCCCCTTTTTTTGGCCCCCCTTCCTCCGTCCCCCCCTTCCCTCCTCTGTTTTTCGGTCTTGTTGCGGCCCTTTGTCTGTTTTATCTGGTTCCTCTCTCTGTTTCGCCCTTTCTCTGTGCGAGCCCCCTCTGCGGCCTCCCTTTCGCGCGTCCCGCACTCGCTTCGTCCGTCCCCGCCCCTTTTTCTTTCCCCCCTTCGGCCACCCCCCCTCCGTCCCGTTTTCCCTTTTCCTTGGCCCACCTCTCGCTGCTGCTAGCTCGCTTGTCGCTTGCTCGCTTGCTCGCTGCTCGCTCGCTCGCTCGCGCGCTCCTCGCTCGCTCGCTCGCCGCCGCTGCCGCTCGCTCGCTCGTCCTTGCCTCGCTTGCTCGCTCGCTTCGCTGTCGGTCGCTCGCTGCTCGATCGTCTCGCTCGATAGCTCGCTCGCTCGCTCGCTCGCTCGCTCTCTCGATCGCTCGCTTCGCTCGCTCGCTCGCTCGCCCCTCGCTCGCTCGGTCGCTTGCTCGCTAGTCGGCGCTCGGCTCGCTTAGCGTCGCTCGCTCGCTCGCTAGCTCGCTCGCTCGCTAGCTCGCTCGCCCGGCTCGCTCGCTCGCTCGCTCGCCGCTCGCTCGCTGCTTGCTCGCTCGCTTCGCTCGCTCGCTACTGCTCGCTCCTCGTCGCTCGCTCGTCTCGCTCGCTCGCTCGCTCCAGCTCGCTCGCTCGCTCGCTCGCTCGCTAGCTCGCTCGCTGCGCTCGCGCGCTGCTCGCTCGCTCCTCGCTCGCTCGCTCGCTCGCTCCGCTCGATCGCTTCGCTCGCTCGCTCCTCGCTCGCTCGCTAGCGCGCTCGCTCGCTCGCTCGCTCGCTCGCTAGCTCGCTCGCTCGCCTCGCGCTAGCTCGCTCGATTCGCTCGCTCGCGCTCGCTCGCTCGCTCGTCGCTCGATCGCTAGCTCGTAGCTCGCTCGCTCGCTCGCTCGCTCGCTCGCTCGCTCGATCGCTAGCTCGCTCGCTCGCTTGCTCGCTTCGCTCGCTCGCTAGCTCGCCGCTGCGCTGCTCGATAGTCGATCGCTCGCTCGCTCGACGCTCGCATCGCTCGCTAGCTTCGCTCGCTGTCGGTCGCTGCGCTCGCTCGCTCGATGCTGCTCGCTCGCACTCGCTCGCTGCTCGCGGCTCGCTCGCTCGCTCGCGCCCGCTCGCTCGTCGCTCGCTCGCTCGCTCGCTGCTCGCTCGCTCGCTGCGCCGCTCGTCGCTCGCTCGCTCGCTCGCTCGTCGCTCGTCGATGCTCGCTCGCTCCTCGCTCGCTCGCTCGCTCGCTCGCTGCTCGCTCGCTCGCTCGCTCGCTCGCTCGCTCGATCGCTCGCTAGCTAGCTCGCTCGCTCGCTCGTCGCTGCTCGCTCGCTCGCTCGATCGCTCGATCGCTCGCTCGCTCGCTGCTCGCTCGCCGCTCGCTCGATCGCTCGCTCGCCGCTCGCTCGAGCGCTTCGCTCGTCGCTCGCTCGCTCGCTCTCGCTAGCTAGCTCGTCGCTCGCTCGATCGCTCGCTCGCTCGCTCGCTCGTGCTCGCTCGTCGTCGCATCGCTCGCTCGCTCGCTCGCTGCTCCTCGCTCGCTCGCTCGATCGCTAGCTCGCTCGCTCGCTCGATCGCTCGCTCGCTCGCTCGCTCGCTCGCTCGCTTCGATCGCTCGCTCGCTCGCTCGTCGCTAGTAGATCTGCTCGCTCGCTCTCGCTCGCTCGCTCGCTGCCGCTCGCGCGCTCGCTCGATCCGCTAGCTAGCTCGCTCGCTCGCTCGCTCTCTCGCTCGCGCGCTGTCGCTCGTCGCTCTGCTCGCTCGCTCGCTAGCTCGATAGATCGCTAGCTCGCTCGCTCGCTTCGCTCGCTCGCGCGCTCGCTCGCTCGCTAGCTAGCTCGCTCGATACTCGCCGTAGCTCGATCGCTCGATCGCTCGCTCGCTCGCTCGCTCGGCGCGCTCGCTCGATCGCTCAGCTCGCTCGCTCAGCTCGCTCGCTCGCTCGCTCGCTCGCTCGCTCGCTCGGCCGCTCGCTCGTCGCTAGTCGCTCGCTCGCTCGCTCGCTCGCCTCGCTGCTATGCTAGCTCGCTCGTCGCTCGCTCGCTCGCTCGCTCGCTCGCATTCGCTGCTCGCTCGATCGCTCGCTCGCTCGCTCGCTAGCTGCTCGCTCGCTCGCTCGCTCGCTCGCTCGTCTCGCTCGCGCTCGATCGCTCGCTCGCTGCTCGCTCGCTCGGCTCGCGCTCGTCGCTCGCTCGCTCGCTCGCTCGCTCGCTCGCTCGACTCGCTCTGCTCGCTCGCTCGCCGCTAGATCGCTCGCTCGCGCGCTCGATCGCTCGCTCGCTCGCTCGCTCGCTCGCTCGCTAGATCGCTCGCTCGCTCGCTCGCTCGCTCGATCGATCGCTCGCTCGCTGCTCGCTCGCTCGCTCGCTCGCTCGCCTTTCGCTCGCTCGCTCGCTCGCTCGCTCGCGGTCGCTCGCTCGCTAGCTCGCTCGCTCGCTCGCTAGCTAGCTGATTCGATCCAGCTCGCTAGCTCGATCGCTCGTCGCTCGCTAGCTCGCTGCTCGCTCGCTTAGCTCGTCGCTCGCTCGCTAGCTCGATCGCTCGCTCGCTCGCTGCTCGCTCGGCTCGTCGCTCGCTAGCTCGCTCGCTCGTCGCTCGCTCGTCGTCGCTAGCTCGCTCGCTCGATCGCTCGCTCGCTAGCTCGCTTGCTCGATCGTCGCTCCGTCGCTCGATCGCTCGCTAGGCTCGCTCGCTCGCTCGATCGCCGCTGCTCGCTCGCTCGCTTCGCTCGCTCGCTCGCTCGCTCGCTCGCTCGCTAGATAGCTCGCCGCGCTCGCCGCTCGCTCGCTCGCTTCGATCGCTCGCCGCTGCGCTCGGCTCGACTCGCTCGCTAGCTTCGCTCGCTCCCTCTCCCCTCCCTTTCTTTGTCGATAGCCGTCGCTCGATCGCTGCTCGCTCGTCCGCTCGCTCGCTCGCTCGCTCGCTCCGCGCGCTCGATCGCTCGCTGCTCGCCTCGCTCGCTCGCTCGCTCGGCTGGTTGTCCCAGCTCGCTCGCTAGCTTGCTCGCTCGCGCGGCTCGCTCGATCGCTCGCTCGCTCGTCGCTTAGCTCGCTAGCTCGCTCGCTCGCTCGCTCGCTCGCTCGTGGCTCGCTCGCGTCGCTCGCCGCTCGCTCGATCGCTCGCTGCTCGCTCGTCGCTGCCGCGTCGCTCGCTCGCTCGCTCACGGGCTCGGGGGTCGCTCGCTGCTCGCTGCTCTCTCCGCTCGCTCGTCGCTCGCTCGCTCGCTTCGCCGCTGGCTCGCTCGCCGATCGCTCGCTCGCGCGCTCGCTCGATCGCTGTCGCTCGCTGCCTCGCTCGCTGTCGCTCGCTCGCTCGCTCGATCGCTCGCTCGCTCGCTCGCTCGCTCGTAGCTCGCTCGCTCGCTCGCTGCTGCTCGCTTCGCTCGCTGCGCGCTCGCTAGCTAGCTCGCTGCTCGCTCGCTCGCTCGCTCGCTCAGACCTCCGCTGCTCGCTAGCTTCAGTAGCTCGCTCGCTGCTCGCGCTCGCTCGCTCCTAGCTACGCTCGCTCGCTCGCTCGCCGCTGCTCGCTCCTAGCTCGCTCGCTGCTCGCTCGCGCTGGCTCGGCTTCGCTCGATCGCTCGTCGCTCGCAGCTTAGCTCGGTCGCTCGCTGTGCTCCGCTCGCTCGCTCGCTCGCCGCTCGCCGCTCGCTCGCTCGCTCGCTCGATCGCTCGCTGCTCGCTCGCTCGTGCTCGCTCGTCCGCTCGCTGCTCGTCGTCGCTCGCTCGGCTCGCTCGTCGCTCGCTCGCTAGCGCGCTTCGCTCGCACGCGATCGCCACCGCTCGCCTAGCTCGTCGTCCTCGCCGCTCGGCTGCTAGCTCGGCTCGCTCGCTCGCTAGCGCGCTTCCGGGGCTCGCTCGCTCGCTTGCTCGCTCGCTCGCTCATCGCTGCTGGGTGCGTGCGCTCGCTCGCTCGCTCGCTCGCTCGCTCGCTCGCTCGCCTTCGCCGCCCTGCTCGCTCGCTCGCTCGTCGCTCCTCGCGCGCTCGCTCGCTCGCTCGCTTCGCTATGCTCGCTCGCTCGCCGCTCGCTCGCTCGCTCGTAGCTCGTTTCGCGCGCTCGCTTCGTGATCGCTCGGCTCGCTCGCTCGCTCGCGTCGCTCGCTCGTCGCTCGCTCGCTCCTCGCTCGCTCGCTCGCTCGCTCGCTCGCTCGCTCGCTCGCTCGCTCGCTCGCTCGCCAGCTTGCTGCTCGCTCGCTCGCTCGCTCGCTTGTAGCTCGTCGCTCGCTCCTCGCTCGCTCGCTCGCTAGCTCGCTAGTCGCTCTCTCGCTCGCTCGATCGCTTCGGTCGTGCTCGCTCGCTCGCTCGTCGGCGCCGCTCCTCGCTCCGCTCGCTCGCTAGCTCGCTCGCTCGCTCGCTCGCTAGCCGCTCGCTCGCTGCTCGCTCGTCTCGCTCGCTCGCTGCTCGACTCGCTAGCGCGTCGCTCGCTCGTCGCCGCTCGCTCGCTCGCTCGTCGCTCGCTGCTCGCAGCTCGCTCGTGTCGCTCGCTCGCCTCGCTCGCTCGCTCGCTCGCTCGCTCGCTCGCTCGCTCGCTAGCTTCGCTCGCTGCTCCTCGCCTCGCTCGCTCGCCGCTGCTAGCTCGCTCGCTCGCTCGCTCCTAGCTCGGCTCGCTCGCTCGCTGGTCCGTCGCTCGCTCGCTCGCTCGCTCGCTCGCTCGTCGCTCGCCCGCCTCGCTCGATAGCTCGCTCGCCCGCACGCTGTCGATCGCTCTCGCGCTCGCTCGCTCGCTCGCTCGCTGGCGCTCGCTGGCTGCTCGGCTAGCTCGATCGCTGCTCGCTCGCTCGCTAGGCTTCGCTTGCTAGCTCGCTCGGTCGCTCGCTCGCTCGCTCCGCTCGCTCGTCGACGCTCGCTCGCCGTCGCTTCGCTCGCTCGCTCGCTCGTCGCTGCTCGCTAGCTCGCTCGTCGTCGCTAGCTCGATTGCTCGCTCGTCGTCGCTCGCTCGTCGATCGCTGCTCGCTCGCTCGCCGCTCGCTCGCTGCGCTCGCCATCGCTCGCTCGCTAGCTCGCTCGCTCCGCTCGCTCGATCGCTCGCTCGCTCGCTCGTCGTCGCTCGCTCGCTCGCCGCTTGCTCGCTCGCTCGCTTCGCTCGCTCGTCGTAGCTCGCTCCGCTCAGCCGGC